>JBBGZY010001472.1:1140000-1740000 GCA_037952925.1 Lithobates clamitans
TTGGCAAATAAAGATGTCAAATTTGTGGTCTTATGGGTTATCCATAAATGATAGCACATCCTCTTGGTAAAAAATTGACATCGCTCCCCTATTACATTTTTGTCTCAAAAGCTTAAATGGTATCAGTTACGTTTGTCCACAAGCCATTAAAATGTTGTTAGAGTATTTCCCATTGTCAGAAATCTGCAGACATTTCCAAATTTAAAAAAGGGTTTTGTAGAGGTGTGCTAACATTCGTCTATCGTCCTTTAGAATTTAATTGGATTGGTTTTAGTTAGAAAGCCCTACTCATTTTTTTTTTTGTCTGTAGACAGCCATTAGGCTAGGTTTGCAGTCCCTAGTCCAGTGCAGGTGCGATTAAAGTGCAAATATTTACTTGAATTTGCACCTAAACTGGACCAAAAATCGGCCTTTTAAGAAATGGATGGCGGCCGCCCCCCGGATATGTGTCAACCAGCTCCATTGAAAGCTGATCCGATTCACATGTTATGTGAATCGGATGCGGTTATAAATGCATCCAATTTGCATATATGTGAACCGAGCCTTAGACCTGAGAAATAGTTCAATTGTAATATACAGTGCCTTGAAAAAGTATTCACACCCCTTGAAATTTTCCACATTTTTTCATGTCACTACCAAAAACGTAAATGTACCGTATTTTACTGGGATTCTACAGTGGGAACAGAAAGTATTCAGACCCACTAAATTTTTCAATCTGTTATATTGCAGCCATTTGCTAAAATCATTTAAGTTCATTTTTTTTCCTCAATGTGCACACAGCACCCCATATTGACAGAAAAACACAGAATTGTTGACATTTTTGCAGATTTATTAAAAAAGAAAAACTGAAATATCACATGGTCCTAAGTATTCAGACCCTTTGCTCAGTATTTAGTAGAAGCACCCTTTTGATCTAATACAGCCATAAGTCTTTTTGGGAAAGATGCAACAAGTTTTTCACACCTGGATTTGGGGATCCTCTGCCATTCCTCAATGCTCAATTGGATTTAAGTCAGGGCTCTGGCTGGGCCATTCAAGAACAGTCACAGAGTTGTTGTGAAGCCACTCCTTCGTTATTTTAGCTGTGTGCTTAGGGTCATTGTCTTGTTGGAAGGTAAACTTTCGGCCCAGACTGAGGTCCTGAGCACTCTGGAGAAGGTTTTCGTCCAGGATATCCCTGTACTTGGCCGCATTCATCTTTCCCTCAATTGCAACCAGTCGTCCTGTCCCTGCAGCTGAAAAACACCCCCACAGCATGATGCTGCCACCACCATGCTTCACTGTTGGGACTGTATTGGACAGGTGATGAGCAGTGCCTGGTTTTCTCCACACATACCGCTTAGAATTAAGGCCAAAAAGTTCTATCTTGGTCTCATCAGACCAGAGAATCTTATTTCTCACCATCTTGGAGTCCTTCGGGTGTTTTTTTTTAGCAAACTCCATGCGGGCTTTCATGTGTCTTGCACTGAGGAGAGGCTTCCGTTGGGCCACTCTGCCATAAAGCCCCAACTGGTGGAGGGCTGCAGTGATGGTTGACTTTCTACAACTTTCTCCCATCTCCCGACTGCATCTCTGGAGCTCAGCCACAGTGATCTTTGGGTCCTTCTTTACCTCTTTTACCAAGGCTCTTCTCCCCCGATAGCTCAGTTTGGCCAGACGGACAGCTCTAGGAGCTCTAGGAAGTGTTCTGATCGTCCCAAACGTCTTCCATTTAAGGATTATGGAGGTCACTGTGCTCTTAGGAACCTTAAGTGCAGCAGAAATGTTTTTGTAACCTTCTCTAATTGAACCTTGTATACATTGTTAATTTTGGCGACAATTCTGTTCCAATACTTTATCAGCTTGGGGCATCTCCAGAGCATAAGGATAAGGTCACCCAGATGAGCCTGACATTTTTGGACATATGGAAGTCTCTCGTCTACCCCATTTATGTAGCTGTACTGGTGTATGGTATACTCAGTGCAATATAAACAGGTGTGACAGCCTCTGCGCCGCAGACACTGACACGAACGGTCCCACTCCCAGAATCTAATCCCACTGTTAACCGTCAGTGGGGCCAACATCTCGCTCCCATCCCTCCACGCAGGGCAAAAGGTCAGGGGCTTGTACATGTGATAGTAGGTGGGTAAAAATTCTGGAAATTATACCTTTCTTTTTAGGGTTAGTATATATGGATTCCAGGAATGCGGAGTTCTCTAGCTTCAGATTAGATGGTCTACACTGGCAACGCATGGCATGCTGTAGCTGTATGTACTGGTAATGATGACCTTTGAGCCCAGGGAATTCCCGCGAAAGTTGAAGATACGACTTTAGGACAGAGTCATTGACTACTTGGTTGAGGAATCTAATCCCCGCCTTTTCCCTGATCGCATATTTAGCAACTTTAGCTAAATCTGTGTAAAAGCAGTTCTGCCAAATAGGCGTTTGACCGAGATACCCAGTCTCAATATATTCTTGACCTCTTTCCATATTTTCATCAGTAGCTGAACTGTGGGGCAATTAGATGGGACTCTAGTGAGGCCCATTTCCATATAGGATAGGGCAGTGTAGCCTGTGTCAGGGCCGAGGAGCAGATCCCTGGAAGAGTCTGCAACCGTCCCAAGATCCCAGCCTGTGAAATGTTGTAATTGGGCTGCAAAATCGTACATTTGTGGGTGCGGAACAGCCATTAAACCCTGATCCTTGGGAGTTGCAGAGTGGCAAGCTTGATGCGTGCTACTGCACCTCTCCAGATGAATGTCCTGAACCGTGAGTCTATACGTCGGAACCAATACTGTGGTATCCAGATCGGGCATTATGCAGAATGTACAGCAGTTGTGAAGCCCATTACATCTTTATGAGATTTACACGTTCGGTTACTGACAGCGATAACCTACACCTGGTCCCCGGTTACCACTATACCTAAAGATCTGAATGAAGTGAGCTATATCGTCCGGCAAAGGCACCGGTAGAGGATCCAATAGTAGAAGAGCTGACTTGTGCAAGTTTATGGCAAAGCCGATAAATGACCGAACTGATCCATTAGGCCCATCACTGCCCTCAAGGAGTCCCCAGGATCTCCCATGTACAGCAGAGTGTCGTCTGCGTACAGGGAGATTTTGTCCTCTGTCCCCTACGGAAGCCCACGATGTTGGGGGAGACCAGCACCATAGCTGCCAGGGGTTCCAATGCAAGGGCAAACAGCAGGGGTGACAATGGGCACCCCTGCCGTGTCCCACGAAACAGAGGAAAAGGCTCCCACAAGGTATCATTAATCCTTATCTTCGCCGTGGGGGCAGCATACAGGAGTTGCACCCAAGATATGAATCTGTCACCTAGACCGAATTGACGCAGAACCTCCCACAAATAGTTCCACTCCATGCTGTCAAAAGCTTTGGCAGCGTCGAGGGAAAATTCTAGCCCTGTTGCCTGGGTTATCCACTGGGATTTGAGTATTTAGGAACAATCTGCGGCTATTCAACGCAGTAGACCGAGCAGGAATGAAGCCAGACTGGTCATGATGGACCAATTTCGCCACAATCTCCAACAGTCTAGTGGCCAACACTCATGCTAGTAATTTGACGTTCGCGTTGAGCAGTGAGATAGGCCTATAAGAGTCAGGTTGTACCTTCTTCCATGTTTGCTGTATCCCCCTCATGGCTTCTCACACACTACAAATAGGACGACTTATAGCTTTCTTTCAACAATGGCTTTCTTCTTGCCACTCTTCCATAAAGAACAGTTTTGTGGTGTGCACGACTAAGCCCCCTTTCACATCAACGCAATTTGACAGTTCAAATCGCAGCCAATTGCCGACAATAGCAACGTCCCAATCGGTTCAACACCAACCTTGCTGCTCCGCACTGATTTCCAAAAGTAGTTCCTGCACTACTTTTGGCGAATTCAATAGACATCTGTTCATGAACCTGCATATATGTCGTTCAAGTCGCCCCCGAAGTCTGACTGAAATGCGGCTTTGAAATCGTGTGAGTTCAGATGAAGTCGCACAATTTCAAAACCATGTTCAGTGCAAACGAGGGCTAATAGTTTTCCTGTGCACAGATTCTCCCACCTGAGCTGTGGATCTCTGCAGCTCCTCCAGAGTTACCATGGGCCTCTTGGTTGCTTCTCTGATTAAGGCTGTCCTTATCCAGCCTGTCAGTTAAGGTGGAGGGCCATGTCTTGGTAGGTTTGCAGTTGTGCCATACTCCATTTTCGGATGACGGATTAAACAGTGCTCAGTGAGATGTTCAAAGCTTGATATTTTTTTTATAACCTAACTCTGCTAAAAACATCTTCACAACTTCATCCCTGATCTGTCTTATGTGTTCCCTAGCCTTCATGATGCATTTTGTTCACTAAGGTTCTCTACCAAACCTCTGAGGGCTTCACAGAACAGCTGTATTTATACTGAGATTAAATTGCACACAGATGGACTCTATTTAATAATTAGGTGACTTCTGAAGGCAATTGGTTCCACTAGATTTTAGTTAGGGGTATCAGAGTAAAGGGAGCTGAATACAAATGCACGCCATGCTTTTCAGATGTTTATTTGTTAAACATTTTTAAAAAACATTTATCATTTTCCTTCAACTTCGCAATTATGTGCCACTTTGTGTTGGTCTATAACATAAAATCCCAGTAAAATACATTTAGGTTTTTGGTTGTAACATGACAAAATGTGGAACAGTTCAAGGGGTATGAATACTTTTTCAAGGCACTGTATGATCTATTTAATGGCAATATCAAGGATAGGGTAGATGTGTCACCTGTGTGTGTTGCAAAAAATCACATCATAAATTGTAGCCACATACACATTAGTGTGAATACTTAATCCAGCAAGTAAATGTGCATCAGAAAATTGTTTAGCTCCAAGAACCTGGCAGTAGTCATGACCAGCTACAGCACCCCTTAGTTTGGCTTGGTTTCTATAGCTCAGCTTAATGTATAGAGACATCAACCTAAGAACAAAAATAAACTTGATAATGCAATACAGTTAAATCCACCTGGTTGGAGGTTACCTGATTACATACCAGGCCAGAACACTCTTATACAGTTAGGAAAGTACCAGAAGCAATGTAGTAAACGACAATACAAGCTTTTACGAAAAGACCTAATCAGTTACAGCCAACTTGCTCCAGGTGTTTAAAGAGATCCCCTTGATTGGTGATTGTAACAGAAGAGCATAATCTGGACAAATAATTTAGGATGACCCCAGAGGGTAAATTACAGTGGCAGTAACTGAGCAAAGTATCTGTTCCAGAAGCTAGTTTAAACTGATATTGCTGCCTTAAAACAAAACCTCATGTCTAACCAAAACTTCCAGTTAAAAGAATTACCTACTCTAAACGATTCAGCACCCCACACTGTCCTGTACCTTTCAGGCCAGAACACTGGAAAGCAGCTGAAAATATCGCATTGCCCTCAGTAACAACTGGGCTACAGGTAATAGTCCATATTCTCTTAAAGGAAAAATGTCACTCTTCCAGTCCAAGTTTCAGAATCCACTCCCCTCACCTTTGGTGCTTTGTTATGCTGTATTATATACAAGCCCAGCAGATCCAGGCCTGCTCTGTTTTCACACACCACTCTCCTATTTCTGGTGCTGCCCCATGCCTTCATCTTCCTTTTTTACATCACAGGGAGCCGCCTGACACTTCCTTGGTCTTACTACCGGCTCCCCAATGACATGGTGCTAGATCTCACACATGTGCAGACAGAGATCTGGTGCCGTGTCTTTGTTTACATATTCTATTAATGGAGGATAGAAATGCCTGCTGGAATATCAACATCACATATCCCAAGCGGCATTATTTTCCTTTATCGATAGAACAATATGAAAACCGACACAGCACCAGATCTCTATGTATATGTGATATCTGGCACCACCTCTGTTTACATACTATTCTATGAGTGAAGGAAGTAATGCCTCTTGGGATATGTGAGGTAGGTAACCAAAAGGTAGCTGGGTGGGGCGCCAGCAGAAAGAAGGGGGGAAAAAAAGTGAATAAAGAATTAATTACAATAAAAGACAGTTGTTTTTAACTGTGGAGGAGGGATTATCTTCGTGATTTTTTTTAATTTTCAGGTAAAGGTCCGCTTTAAGGTTTATATAGGTGGAGTAGCGCAAAATCATAGTGATGGCTTCACCATTTTCACCAGAAAAGTCTCCTATCTGGACTTATTTATGTGGGGAGATGTCATGCTCACCCAGTGCAGGGCTGTCTTTTCCTGGCACAAGGATGCACAGATTTTGCTTGCGTCCCAATGCTGGTGTCCCATTGACATCTATTGGGATATGCTTCTGCATGGACGCAGCCGTTGTGTTCCAATACGAGATACGAGGACCACAAACTCACCCTGTGCATCTACATGTCTCAGTAGAGAACAATGGGGTGCTGGCACGAGGATGCATGCAATACCCATGCATCCCCTTGCCAGGAAAAGATGACCCTGCATGGGACGCACATGTCATTGCCCCGTGTAAACAGGGCCAGGAAGTAGGCTTTTCTGGGAGACGATTGCCCTGCATTGGGGGCACATGAAACCTCTCTCTAGTCCCCCCCCCTTATATCAATTATCATGTCTGCTTATGTTGTTTCTGCAGCATAATACATATGTATTTGCACTGATGGGATTATGATGGAGAATAAAAACCACTGCCTTGATGTATACAATTTTCCTGAAATAATAAAAATGTAAACCCTTTGATGCTTAGAGAAAAAGAACAAGTGTGATTTCTACCTTCCCTGCTTCTAATGGGATACATTATGTTTGTTTGTCTGCTGGGAAATGTTAAGGGTCCCTCCTGGGTAGTTAATGCCTAGGCTGAAGCACTGTGCCTGCTATCAGTCAGTTGGCAGTTCCTAAGAGCTGCTCTTAGCACAGTACCGCTTGACCCTTTATGGCTCGCTCTTGTAGAGAAAAAAAAAAAGCTCAGCCACAGGCTGCCCTAGGGCTCTCTGCTTTGCTGTTTGCTTATTTATTTCTTTATTTTTGCCCATTCTTCAGTAGTCTTTGTGTCTGTATTTTTCAGGGTCACAGGTGGAGAGCTGTTTGAAGACATTGTAGCGAGAGAATACTACAGTGAGGCAGATGCCAGGTAAGAATAAATCCTTCACATTCTGAAGTCTGAGAAGTTGTCTCTCTGTCATCTTCTTGCCTTTCAAGGGAAAATCTTTTGCCTCAGAGGCATGATGCCTATGGAAAATATCAACTCACTGTCGTTATTATTACTCTGTGAGCTCGCTTGTTGCAGTGACATAAGCAATCCTATGAGGAATGGGTTTGTGGAGTGTTATCTCATTCTCGGGGATAAGAATGCATACATCCTTCACTGGCCATCACTTATTGTCATGCTATGGTGTATACTGGTGATATATACGTGACTAACGGGGTTGGGGGATGATTTTTTTATTCTTTTTTTGCCATGTAGTCAGCTGGTATCGAGCGATTCCTAAGAAAAAAAAAAGCGTTGGGAATGAACAGAGAAGAAAAATGGCTGACCACTTGCACAAAAGTTATAGTGTGGTCTTAAAGTGATTGTAAAGTTAGAAGGTTTTTTATCTTAATGCATTAAGATAAAAATCCTGTGTGCAGCCACCGCCCCAGCACCCCCTGATAGATACCTGAGCCTATACTTATCCCTCTCCAGCGATGTCCATGAGTTCCTCGGCCGTCCGGGATTGGCTCCCGCTGTTGTCAATAAAGTCAGCCAATTGGGAGAGAGCGGGGGCTGGGCAAATCCATTTCACAGAGCAGGTAAGTATAACATGTTTGTTATTTTTAGAGAAAAAAAATGACTTTACAATCACTTTAAGGTATCCAAAGATTTTGCAAAATTACTTTGAAATGTATTGCTTTTAGAAAAACACATCTGCATTTTTTTGACAGTAGAGCGTTTCTACAGCTGAAAACAGCTGAAAAACTCCTCTCAGAACCCACTAGTTTTCGTTTTTTTGTTTTGTTTTTTTTTTACAGCCAAAAACTTCTGATAACAGCCTATGTGTGCATGGACATATAGGATAACATGATATAGAGTTTGACTGTAGAAAAAAACATCTGAAGCCAAAAACAGCTACTGTAAAAACATCCAAAAACGTCCAGTGTGCATGAGGCCTGAAAGTGAAAGAAAATCCCACATTTTGAGTTGTCCCAGAAAAGTAATAGCGAGGAATTCTTCCAATGGGGACACCAGTTCTGGTGAACTGGGGGTCCCCAAGATATTCCCTTAATTTGCAGGGATTTACTCTTACTTCCTGTTTGACTATAGAACAGGAAGTGAAGACAAATCTCCACAATGCAAAATGAAAAAAAAAAATTAATTCACATGCTTACAAGTAGGAACAGTGAAATATATTCAATAAAAAAAATACTACTATTTTTAATGACACCCTTAATGCTCGGCATGTCTAGAATAAACACAAGATCTCAATTGTAATACCCAGTCCCAATAAATACTCCAAATTTAAAGTCTAGTTAGAAGATCTGACTTCAGAGACTGCTACCAGTATCTGGTTCAGTCACTGTTAGAATTTCTTACATAGTTATGCCCTTCCTTTGAGCATAGACAGCATCACAGGCATGCCACGTGACCTCCAACTGCTGATCCCCACTCAGGTCTGTCACATGCATCACCATCTCATACTGTCTTTCAACATTGACAGCATCTGCACCCTACGGAGCTGTATCAAAGCATTGGGGAAATTGCACTTCTGCATGGCATGGGGCTATCCTCATTTAGCCTATCTAAAATACTTAAAATGTTAGTTTTGCATGTTGGAGCTGATGCTTTAAATGCTAGTTTTTTGGAATGTACAGCTCTTTCAAAGTTCGCTTATTTGTATTCTAAAATGGCCTGGTCATGGCCCTGTCATTGCAGCAGTATTGTAGAGATTGGCAGCCCATGGAGGTAATAATACAGCACATGTGGACCACTTAAAGCAGCGTTCCACTCATATAGAAGTCAGCTGTTACAAAAAGTGTAGCTGCTGACTTTTAATAATCGGATACTCACCTGTCCCATGGTCCAGCAATGCGGGCGAACGAATGCCCGCTCCTCTGCGCCGGCATTGTGACTGTGGGCGCCCGGCTGTGACTTCACAGCCGGGCATGCACTGTGCATGCACAAGCCGTGCTGTGATTGGCCTGGCAATCTTCTGGGACCTGTGATGTGTCCCAGAAGATTGCAGGGAGGGGGGAGAGGTGAACTTCCTTCCAGCTCCCCTGAGCCAATGGAGGAAGTGGGAGCTGGATGCCCCTAAAAAGAGGGTATCACCCCCCCCCCCCTAAATAAATCACATGCCAAATGTGGCATGTCAGGGGGTCACCTTCACTTAAAGTGGAAGTCCCATTTTTGGGTGGAACTCCGCTTTAAGGAGAAGCCTGAGGATGCTCCCTCACATCAAACTGTATTTTTTTTTATATTGTCAATTAGCTGCTGCAACAAGTTTAGGTGCCTCCCCTATTCAAGTGTAATAGAGCCCATTCCATATCACCCATTAAAGGGTAAGTTTACTTTTATTAAAGATGATTCATACACTACACTAGCAGCCGTGGAGCCTGTAAGCATCATAATGCTCACAGTGGAGAATGGTTATTGGTTAAATAAGAATCTATTCTCTATTCTGAGACACAGTTCCAGAAGAAGCCTCCAGAATAGATTTTCATTGGTCAGCACAATCATGTGGCCCCAGTGACCAATGGCAGCTTGCCATTGTGAGGCTTACAGGCTACAGAGATGCTAGTGCTGTTTACAGATTATTTAGTTATTAAGTAGACTTAATAAAGTCTACTTATTAAGTAGACTTGCTCTTTAAACCGCCAAAAAAAAAAAAATCCCCCCTGCAAATTTAGAGCATAATGTGCTGGTATGCATTGCATACTAGCACATTATGAAAGACTTACCTTAAAACAAAGGCCTCCATTAGCACGCTGTTACAGCTGACAGGGCTTCCATCTTCACCTGGTCTTCCTTCTGGGTTTGTGGGCTCCGGCCATATGAATGGCCGAGCTGCGATGAAATCACTCACGCGCATGCGTGTGGGAGTCATGGCCGCAGCACAGCTATCTCAGTGGACGGCATGCCTTCCCCTGAGAGCGCAGTGCGCATGCACCGATGACACCACCAGCTGATACTAAAGTAAATATCTCCTAAATGGTGCATGTTTAGGGGATATTTACTGTACCTACAATTAAGCCTTATTATAGGCTTACCTGTAGGTATAAATTAATGAGCAGAGTTTACTACCGCTTTAAAGGTTAGAAGTCACAACCTGTAGATAAGTTCAGAGATTGATCTTAAGATAGCCATAAGTATTAGATTACAGTTGTACAATCTCAGTGCAGTGGTCTAATAGTGAATGTGGATTTCGTTTGGGAAAGTCTATTCACTCCTAAATTGAATGTTAAAACAAACGTTTTTTTTAAGTACTTTCAAATTACATTTATTGTGTCATCGAATATCCTGATGTAAAGTTTGTGTACAAATGTTCATATGAAAATCTTACCAATGCATGGCCAAAGTAAGGGTAGCTTACTATAGTCCATGGAACTGAATTGTACTTGCACCTTGCAAGTTGGGAGGAAGCTGATCAAATTACACCGGATCTTTGTTGGGTTTATTCTCCCTATAAAATTGATCTTAGCACTGTTCATAGCATCTATGTAGTCGGAAGGATGATGAAATCCCATAGGGCAATTTAAAAAAACTTTTTTTTTTTTTTTGCAATCTGTTTTATTTTAGCACTCTTGGTGTTAAAGGAAATAGGTAAACAGTAGTTCTCTGCCCGTCATACTGATCAGATAACGTACATTCAGTGCTTTCACTACAGCAATGACATCCTCTATTTCTTTCAGTACAGGGTTTGTTGTTGTTTGTTTTTTTTATTACACCTTTAAGGAACAGGCACAGAAAAATCAGCACACATACAATAGAGTAGAACTTGTGAAATCTGCTATGCTGTAACATGTAGGAAGGAAATAATTGGGCATAGAGTTATATATTTGCATGGATTTGGCATATGCTAAAACACTAACATATTTCTAAGCACACATACATACTGACTTTGCCAATAAAATACCATCTGGAAGCAAAAGCAAAATGTGCCTTTGGCTGCCAGCTTGTAAAATGCCTTGCATGTGTTTAGATTTGGTTTTTTTTTATGTCCTTTTTTATGAGGATGCTCATAGCTAAAATTAGTCTCGCTATCCTCCCTGATTGCACTTTGCGCTGTCACTGGTCATGTTTTTTCTAGTAAGACATTTTTACGCCTCTTTCTTTGCATAGCTTTCCCAAATTTTAACATCTATCTAGGCAGCTGCATTGCATCGTCTTGCCCATGCGTAGGTGTAACAGTGCAGCATAAAAGATTGAAGTGGAGCTCCAGGCAAACAGATAAATACAGGGTTGAAATACATGTATGTTTACTGTTTTTCCTGAGAAAGGAATTTAGATTTTTTTCCCCAGCCATTCTTGGGATTCGCACATCTCTGCTAGTCAATAGAATCTCTTTGTTACTTCTTAGTGTATAGCATTACTTCTTCCTGGGTCAGCGCTATAAGAAAATGAAGAAGGGAAATTGCCGAAAGAGGAAGAGAAGTTGCTTAAAGCAGAAGTTCACCTTGGAATTACTCGATAGAACATTAAGTAGCCATATAACACCTGTACCTTGATAAATGCATAGCACCATGTTTGATTTTTGTCCATGCTTCGGTTGTCCAACAATCTGCATTCAAAACTGACAGCCATTTATCAGTGACACCATGCACCTTATGGCTGCTGTCACACATTTTATGTTAAGGGGCACACTGATGGGCACATTTTGTTGTGCCCATCAGAATAAACCTTACATTAAATGTGCCCATCAGCGTGCCCCTTAACATAAAATGTGCCCATCAGCGTGCCCCTTAACATAAAATGTGCCCATCAGCGTGCCCCTTAACATAAAATGTGCCCATCAGCGTGCCCCTTAACATAAAATGTGCCCATCAGCGTGCCCCTTAACATAAAATGTGCCCATCAGCGTGCCCCTTAACATAAAATGTGCCCATCAGCGTGCCCCTTAACATAAAATGTGCCCATCAGCGTGCCCCTTAACATAAAATGTGCCCATCAGCGTGCCCCTTAACATAAAATGTGCCCATCAGCGTGCCCCTTAACATAAAATGTGCCCATCAGCGTGCCCCTTAACATAAAATGTGCCCATCAGCGTGCCCCTTAACATAAAATGTGCCCATCAGCGTGCCCCTTAACATAAAATGTGCCCATCAGCGTGCCCCTTAACATAAAATGTGCCCATCAGCGTGCCCCTTAACATAAAATGTGCCCATCAGCGTGCCCCTTAACATAAAATGTGCCCATCAGCGTGCCCCTTAACATAAAATGTGCCCATCAGCGTGCCCCTTAACATAAAATGCGCCCATCAGCGTGCCCCTTTACATAAAATAAGGGGCATTCTGATGGGCACATTTTGTTGTGCCCATCAGAGTGAACCTTACATTAAATGTGCCCATCAGCGTGCCCCTAACATAAAATGTGCCCATCAGCGTGCCCCTAACATAAAATGTGCCCATCAGCGTGCCCCTAACATAAAATGTGCCCATCAGCGTGCCCCTAACATAAAATGTGCCCATCAGCGTGCCCCTAACATAAAATGTGCCCATCAGCGTGCTCCTAACATAAAATGTGCCCATCAGCGTGCCCCTAACATAAAATGTGCCCATCAGTGTGCCCCTTAACATTAAATATGCCCATCAGAGTGCCCCTTTACATAAAATAAGGGGCATTCTGATTGGCACATTTAATGTAAGGTTCACTCTGATGGGCACAACAAAATGGGCACTCTGGGTACATTTACGTTAAGGGGTATGCTAATGGGCACATTTTGTTTTGCCCATCAGAGTGAACCTTAGCATAAAATAAGGGGCATTCTGATGGGAACATTTTATGTTAAGGGGCACGCTGATGGGCACAACAAAATGTGCCCATTAGCATGCCCCTTAACGTAAATGTACCCATCAGTGCCCCTTAACATAAAATAAGGAGCTTGCTGATGGGAACACCTGATGTAAGGTGGCACTGTGATGGGGATGCCTGATGTAAAGGGGCACTCTGATGGGCACACCTGATGTAATGGAGACACTTGATGTAAAGAGGCACTCTGACAGGGCCTGATGTAATGAGGGCACTTTGGGGACAAATGATGTAAGGGGGCACACTGATGGGAGACACCACATGTAAGGGGGTACTCTAACGGGAATACTTGATGTAAGGAGGCACCCTGATAGGACACCTGATCTAAAAGGATTCTCTGATTGTGGCAACTGATTAATGGGTGTAGTCTGATGGGAACACCCAATGTAATAAATTATGCTGGTAGGGGAGCACCTGATGTAAGGGGGAACACTATTGGGGACATCTACATTTACAGAGTGTTACCAGAGTGTGTGGAGGAAACGGTAAGAAAAGCGCCAGACAGCTTGGCTTGTGCCAAAAAAGGAAAGTAGACACGTATAATCTTTCATGGCAAAGACTTGTTATGTGGACCTCGGCTGAAATTTTTTTTTTTTTTTAGTTACCGGACCTCCTTGAATTTTAATTCACCACCCCTGCACTACAGTGATGTGAATGGGTCCTTGAAGAGGAGTTCCAGTCTGTAAAAATAAATAAATTAAGTCAGCGGCTACAAATACTGTAGCTGCTGACTTTTAACATACGGACACTTACCTGTCCAGGAGTCCCACGATATCAGCACCCCTAGCCGATTCGTCAATCGGCTTTGGCTGCAAATGCCGGCACCTGTATTAAGGGAAACAGGAAGTGAAGCCTTGCAGCTTCACAGCCTGTTTCCTCCTGAGCATGAGGGAGTCGCGCTGCGCTTTTTGAATGGTCCCGCCGTCTACTGGGACCTGTGTGTGTCCCAGAAGGCAGCGGGGGGGGGGGGAGGCGTTAATGTCGCAGATTGCCATGCGGCAAACTTACCCGGAACTGGGAGCGGGTACCTGTCAAATCTAGGTACCCACTCCCCCCAAAAAAGTGACAAATGTGGCAGTGAAGGGGGGGGGGGTGCAAACAAGCGGAGCTTCCCCTTTTGGGTGGAGCTCTAGTTTAAAGTTGTTGTTTTTTTTCCTTAAACAGTACAAGGAATGTTACTTGATGAGAATTGTCTCTTGTGGTGCTGACTGCAAATTTAATTGAAAATCCTCTGACCCGACTCCCCCCCACCACCTTACTGCTGCAGCCATAATCTTTTGGTGCCATGCTAAAATGAGCCTAGCTACCTGTAACATGCACTTGTCAAGAGTGCTGACTGTCCTCGCCCTTTCTGCTCACCACCTCTGTTCACAGAAGCTGTACTATAGCTTTGACACAATCTGTAAATGAAAGGTCCGCTTTTTCTATAGGTTGCGTTATCTTTATAAAAGCTATAGTACAGCTGCTGTGAATGGAGGAGGTGGGTTGTAAGGACAGATATAGTCAGCGCTCTTGATGAGTGATGGCAGGTCTCTGGACTTGTATTTACCCCTGCAGCAGTGAAAGATTACCGCTGCTGGAGGAGGGAGGACCAGAGGACTGAAGATTTCAACTAAAACCTTAATCAGCAGCAGAAGGGTCACTTTTCATTTATTGTGAGTAACATCTTTTGTGCTAATTTTATTTAAAAAAAAAAAATGAACAACATTTAAAGTGGATGTAAACCCACTCTCATCCTTTCTAAACTAAACTGCAGATTCTGTGGGTGGGTCTGTTGTCTGGAGCTCGGTGGGTGGAGTCGTGATGTCAGTAGACTCCCTGCCCACCTCTACACTCCCCTTGCCAAATGCATTTTCTCCTGTGTATTTCTTACACTGAACTTCTGCTATGATCTCTAACATCCAGTCAAAACCCAGAAAAATCACCACATGACTTCAGCATACATGAGACCTGGAGAAGAAAGGAAGTCTGAAGTTCACAGAATGTCTCTTTCAGGCTTGTGCATGAGATATGTAAATCACCTGTCATTCACAGCAAGGGGGAGAAACTACTCCTATTTCTCTCTGTCCATTTTTATCTCACTGAAAAAAGTTAAGAGGACTGCTCAGAGCTGGAGTAACTTCGCGGCAAGACTGGGCACAGATGACATGAGATCCTATACTGTACAGGGTGCAAGCCTTAATTAAAAACCTTTTTTTTCGGGTTTACATTCACTTTAAGGCTTTATAAGAGACAGGTTGGGTAATGCTATGAATAACATTTTAATCATTCAGAAGCGAGCAGCATGTATTGTTATATATACACTATATTACCAAAACAATTGGTATGCCTGCCTTTAGTTTACACCCATGTGAACTTTAATGGCATGCCAGTCTTGGTTAGTAGGGTTCAATATTGAGTTGGCCCACCCTTTGCAGCTATAACAGCTTCAACTCTTCTGGGAAGGCTATCTACAAGGTTTAAGAGTGTGTCTATGGGAATGTTTGACCATTCTTCCAGAAGCGCATTTGTGAGGTCAGGCACTGATTTTGGAGAGAAGGTCTGGTTTGCTGTCTGTGCTCTAATTCAGTGGTCATCAACCCTGTCCTCAGGGCCCACTAACAGGCCAGGTTTGCAAGATAACTGAAATACATCACAGGTGATATAATTTGCTGCTCAGTGATTGCAGTATTCTAGTCCGCATCTCCCCAAGGTAATACAGGGTTGATGACCACTGCTCTAATTCATCCCAAAGGTGTTCTATCAGGTTGAGGTCAGGACTGTGTGCAGGCCAATCAAATTCTTCCACCCCAAACTCACTCATCCATGTCTTTATGGACCTTGTTTTTGAACTGGTCCAAATCGTTTGGTGGAGGAGGGGGTGTTATGGTGTGGGGTTGTTTTTCAGGGGTTGGGGTAGTTCCAGTGAAGGGAACTCTTAAGGCGTCAGCATAACAAGACATTTTGGACAATTTCATGCTCCCAACTTTGTGAGAACAGTTTGGGGATGGCCACCTCCTGTTCCAACATGTCTGTGCACCAGTACACAAAGAAGACATAGATGAGCGAGTTTGGGGTGGATAAACTTGACTGGCCTGCAGAGAGTCCTGACCTCAACCTGATAGAACACGTTTGGGATGAATTAAAGTGCAGACTACGAACCAGGCCTTCTCATCCACATCAGTGCCTGACCTCACAAATGGTCAAACATTCCTATAGACACTCCTAAACCCTGTGGACAGCCTTCCCAGAAGAGTTGAAGCTGTTATAGCTGAAAAGGCTGGGCCAACTCAATATTGAACCCTACGGACCAAGACTGGGATGCCATGAACGTTGTTGTGCGTGTAAAGGCAGGTGTCCCAATACTTTTGGTAATATAATCTATATTGTACATATGCGGTTTGATTCTGCAAATCATGCCCTAACCTAACAGCTTTAGTATCAAGTGGTTGATCGTATAGCTGTATTTTTTATTTTTTTTTTCATGACTTTATTAATTTTTATCTTTGAACCCAAGTTCAGTTCCCATAACCATTTTCATTTCTGTATATAGGTATTGGCACAGTTGTACTAAGCTTGTGAAATGCTGACACTTGGGGCATTGCTGGATCTGTAAAGACTAATAAAAAAACTGGTTGTGGCTGCATGGCTGGGAACAGACTATCCATTGAATTTTGTCATGGTTGTCAGACGCAGGGATACCTTTATTTGGTGTTTACAGAGGTTAAGTAATGAGTTTCCACAGCAAAATAATGATCACACAGCAATCTGGAGACACTTGTGTTCAAGTCAGGAGGATCAACAAGAAAATAGAATGTTTGCCTCACTTTGAAATGTGTTGAGTTTATTACCGTATTCTCTTTTAAGAGAAATGTGTGACCTACAAAAAAAAAGTTTTTTTTTTTTATTTCCTGTTCGATCCAGTCCCGAAGGCATAGAGAAACTCGGAACAGAGAAGTTTTTGTTTCTGCTACAAAGCATGATTGATATGGTATCCACTAATAGGCTGTGCTTAACTGACGGGAAACTAGCAAAATAATGGAACCGAGATCCACTTAGGGAACATTCCCAAATCTAAGTTGCTATGTGTGCCAGGCCCCGAGACACTTGAAGACTTTGTCCATTTTTGGGCAAGATGTTGCATGTTAAGCTTGGCTCCCTCACTAAGCCTTTTGGGTGGTATTTGGGGACCTCATGCCGGGCTTTTATACTAGGAGGCTCTCCTGGGAAACATAGACTTTTTTTATAGCAAAAATCTTTTGCAGATGTTAAACAAGCTTAAAAGGAAGATTCAGTTCATGTCAAGGAACAGTAATTGTTTATTAAGTAACAGTAGTATTTTAAGTGTAGGACACATTGTCTTTAATCTTGATTCTTTTTCTTATATGCACGTTATTATGTTTTGTTTTTTTCCTTTTTATTTTTGTGTGAATGTATTTCAATATTTAACAAAATTGTTGTCTTGCAGTTTGTATCAGGTGAATGCCACCTGTTGGACCTCTTGCACAGCATGTTTAGGCATTCGGGTGATATTTCTTTTTTTTCACCAATCTAAATGTAGCACATTGTTTTTAATGGACCTGAACACACAGGTGTTTAAACTTGCACTGTGTATACAGTAGATCAGTGAAAAAAAAAAATCTGTATTTCTACAGATTGTGGGTGTATACACACGAAAATATAATAAATAACCCCACGCTACTGAGTAAACTATAAAAAATATATATGAATCAAAATTAAAATAAGAATAAAAAACTCTTCCTTAGCCGAAAGGAGCTGTCGCCCAACTGTGTTATCACTGCACTGTATATAGAAACTAAACAATATATTCATAAAGCGCTCTCGGCTTAATTAAAAAATCTCACAAATACATCAAAGGATGTAAACCATAGAATCATATATACACGTGTGTAAATCGTACATATTGCATTTCAGAATTGTGCACAAGTATCAAAAATCAGTAAAACAATATGTAGTCCATAAAGAAGTCCCATACACCATACAATCACTATATGAAAATCTGGAGAATTTCCTTAAAGCTGTGTGCTTTCTTCACATCAAAACCCACCACCGCAGTGCCCTTCACCACCCCTCTTCTGGGTATCTCCTCACCTAATACTGTGGACCCTAGGGTGTATAAATAAGGTCACGTGCACTTTTTAATGTAATGGCTCAGCTGTTCATCCACTCCAAATGCTGGACCTCAGATCATAATTTCTCAGAAGCAGGTCAGCCAGAAAAGGAAAGCACAGACATCTAATAATGCAGACAGTTTCACAAAAGTTTATTCCTACAAATAGGTATTGCACTTACATGTATTCCATAATAAACAGGCAATGTATAAAACTGGCAAAAGCCATTCTCAAAGATGGTGTCTTTAACCCCGCCAAGCATGATGACATCACTGTCCAACTGACATGTTGTGCCCTGACTGGCTTCCTCAAAGGATGGCAAAAGAGGAGTCATGAAACGATCTGCACTACTGGATGTCTGTGCTTTCCTTTTTTGGCTGACTTGCACCTACTTCTGAGAAATTGTGATCTAAGGTCCAGCATTTGGAGTGGATAAATATCTGAGTATTAAAAGGTGCATGTGACCCCATTTATATACTCTGGGGTCCACAGTATCCGGTGAGGAGATACCCAGAAGGGGGGTGAAGGGCACTGCAGTGGTGGGTTTTGATGTGAAGTAAGCACACGGATTTAAGGAAATTTTCCGGATTTTCATATAGTGATTGCACAGAGATTGTATAGTGTATGGGACTTCCTTATGGACTACACATTTATTTACTGATTTTTGATACTTGTGCACATTTCTGAAATGCAATATATATGATTTACACACCTTTATATATGATTCTATGGTTTATATTCTTTGATGTATTTGTGAAATTTTAAATTATTTATTGCACATCACAATGCTTAATTAAGCTAATAGCGCTTCACGAATATATATTGTTTAGTATACACGTACGCCACACTCCCTCAGGCTGGGTTCACACTATGTGCAGAGCGTCTCGCAGCAGGGGGTCTGCTGCGTCCTTGTTCACTGCTTCAGGGGCGAATCTGGTCCAAATTTTTGCCTGAATTCGGACCTGAAACGGAGCCAAAGATGCACAGGACCCTTCTGCTGTGGGCTCCGTGACCGCCCCTCGGAGAGCCGGTCACAAACTAACGTCATGCGAATTGGATGCGGGGAAAAATCGCATCCAATTTGCATAAGTGTAAACCCAGCCTCAATTAAAAAAAAATCTACAAGATTTGTTACACGTGTGTGTATGTATACACACATATATGCACAAATACGTGCATGTGCGAAACAGATCATCCTCTGACACAAATATCTGATCTTTATACATCAGTACCGTGTACATGTACCCTTAGATAGAAGTAGGTCATAAAGGTAAGCTGACCCTCAAATTACAAAGCTGGTTCTGTTAATACTCAAAAACCTTGCCATATCCTTGCCCTCCGTGCAGTTGTATGCCTATCAGTGGTTTCTTCACAGTGTGCTGTTTGCTCCATATTCCCTTATACAATATTAATATATTTTTTTTAGAATTAAAGGCGTAAATAGGATTATCAAGCAGCTTGTCAATTGCTGAGCCTGCCCACATCCACCCAAATGTGCTGGATCTTTAGACTTCTCATTTAAAGGAGATTTACACTCTATACACGCTGAACATATACCACCGAGCAGCCAATCTAATAATACTGATATCTAAAAGAGTCTTATATTGGTACATAGGCAGTGAGGTCTCCACCTGCAAGTTCCACGCTCTACCAGCATCTTGCAGCCACTACAAGGTGGGCCTTGCTGTGCTTGGTTAAAGGGATCCTGAAGGTTCATTTATTTTTTTTAAATAACAAACATGTCATACTTACCTGCTCTGTGCAGTGATTTTGCACAGAGTAGCCCCGATCCTCCTCTTCTCAGGTCTCCCGCAAGCTCTTCCCCCTTGACCAGTTTCCCCAATAGCAAGCCGCTTGCTATGGGGGCACTTGTGTGTGCTCACTCCCGAGTCCTGTTCTATGTGTCCATAAGACACACAAAGCCACGGCTTGGTCATGTCCCCTGCTCTGTCCTGCTGCTGTTTTTCAGGCAATGAGGAGAGAGCGAGACCCGGGACAGCCGAGGCTCCCGTGCACATCGCTGGGTCAAGAGGGGGCTCAGGTGAACATAAGGGAGGAGCTGTAGGGGTAGCAGCGCACAAAGTTTTTTACCTTCATGCATTCTAAAGCTTCAGCCTTTACAACCACTTTAATATCATGTATTTTGCATTACATAGTTCCCTACTGCAGCAATGCAGAAATCTCAGTTGTGGGACTGGTAGAGTCAGAAACTTCATCTGGGAACCCTAATATTGAGGAGGCCATTGGGTTTTTCATTTGAGCAGGTGCCAGCCATACTTACCAGCCCTTATTTTTTAATTTCTTTTAGACTATATAAATTTGCAGCAACTAGAGTTGCAACACTAAAAGTTATTCAAGTCATAGATGTTATAATTGCCAGAGCTGGCATGGTTTGTCTTGCGTAAATGCCTGTTCTATATATTGCCCTACAGCCACCAATGGGATTAATACCTGTTCTAAAAAAAGCAGCTGCAAAATGTTTGATTTGTGCCTATGGGGAATTTATGAACATTCTTCACCTAGGACAAATGAAAAATAATGCAGAGTCAGAGTGTATTCACATACCGTACTTGTAAAAAGGTGAATGCAAAAGAGTGTTCATCTGTAATGCTAGTTCAGTGATGTACTGTATTTGTTGGAATGTGCGGATGTTTTTAATCCAGACATTTCCTAAAGTCCCACCGTAGTGAAGGTGACCTTTTTTTTGCACAGGCAGTGACCAGTGCTTCAGCAATGCAGTATATATAAAGGAAATGCGCAATCCTAAATTATAGACCAAGTGAAATCCCAAAAAGTGATGTTAATCAAACAACCAGTGGGATAAAAAATAAATAAAATCAATTAAAAATTAAGTGTTTTATTAAAGTCCCAAAAAACAAAACAGAAATAATGGTGAGTGTTCATACAAGATTCCAATGCAGCACCTGGATGTCTGCAATATTCAATAGTAGGTGCTTTTATATCCCAGCAGAGATGAATAAAAACAGAGAAGCTCTTACTGGACAAGATGGACCCCAGATTATAGGGATCGAACACGCTTGGTTAATTGATCCCTATAGTCTTGGGTCCATCTTGTCCGGTAAGAGGCCATCTGTTTTTATCCTTCTATTTTTAACATTGTAGCCATCCAGGTGCTGCATTGGAATCTTATATAAACACTTACCATTATTTAATTTATGTTTTGTTTTTTGGGACTTTAAAACACTTTGAATTTTTGATTAACACTTGGTTTGTAAGTTTATGTAATTTAGGATTGCACAATTCCTTTATATATACTTAAATATGTTTGAATTAAGTATTTAATTCTTGGGAGTAGCGACACCTACACAGATATATTTGTTCACAATATTTTCATGTTTATACAACTAATTATAATATTAATGGGCACATCATCACTTTGGTAAGTGCTGAATATTTAATTTATATCTAATGCAGTATAGTTGCCTGTGTATATAACCACTTCACACCAGGTAGGGCAAACACTAGATTTATGGAACCTGAGCTGCAAAATATGGATTTGCTACTCAATAACAAAAGCACTCCTCATATCCTAACCCAAAAAGATATGACCCACTGGAGCTGACTTGTAATTACAGCAGTGCTGACTACAAATGATGGCCCTGTGATTAGACTCAAGACTATCACTTGATATTTACCGATGGCATACACTCAGTGGAATCCAGCCAGAAGCCGATGGGCCTTTATATGGTTTCTTCCACCAGGAAATCTCTGGAGCATAAAAATATCTACTCATTATCTTGGGCCACTGAAGCTATTAGGCAACCAGTTTTAAAGACAGTTGTGCTACTATTAGAATGCCTCGAGTTAACGGTGGAGACTAACAGTACGGCTACGTATTTTAAGACCTGGGGATTCCAAATCTGAGCTTACACAGAAATCCATGTTTCATTCCTTTTTGAAGCAAGAACAAGTACAATCCTAATGTTAGCAACACACTCCTGCAATTCTTTGTTTTAACCTCAACAGAGATTTATAGGAATATGTAAAATATGCAGCTGAGGAAAATGAGACGAGCAGAATGTATCTGATCTTCTTCTAAAAGGCTGTTGCACTGGTTGCCAAGCAACAAATTTTCAAGAACTCTGCCGTAATGTGTGTTCGCACAAACCCTTTGTGCTCCCAACGGCAAGACGGAGCTGAAGTTTGCAGATGCGCAGCAGTGGAGGTTTCCAAATCCAGCCTTCTAGCAATTGTATTTCAAAGAGATTAGTCGTCATTGACAGGTTATGATAAAAGTGAAATATTTATTCCCCTTTAAATCGGGTGTGTGTGGTGATCGTTCTGGAGGAAATCCCTTCCCTTCTCCATGTAATTATATGCTTATATCTTTTAATGGATGTGCCTGTAGAGAGAAAGATGACATTTAAAGCTTTCTCTTTCGTTTGATGACTTTAATTTATTGGCTTGTATGTATGTTACTGCAGGATTGGCCAAATACATTGCTTAATTGTTACAGCTTCCTGGTCATTTTAGAAATATATCTGTAATTTTTTACATATAGTTGGTAGGTGTGAATAAAGACGCAGGTCCATATATTGCATTGGGTCCCTCTTCGGTGCCCCTGGCCCCTCCCTCCTGTTGAGTTCCCCCACAGCAAGTAGCTTGCTAAGGGGGCACCCGCATCGAGCCGCTGCTCCGTGTGTCCATTTGGACATGGAGCTGCAGCCTTGCCCCGCCCCCTCTCTCCACTAATTGGCTCACTGACTTTGACAGCAGCAAGAGTCAATGGTGCTTCGCTGCTGTCTCAGCCAATCGGGAGAGAGAGTCCCAGACAGCCGAGTCTCTTGTGCAACATCGGGAGATGGGGAACAGGTAAGTATTAGGGGGCCTGCTGCACACAGAAGGTTTTTTAATCTTTATCTTCTCTCATTTTCCTCAGCTCAGAATGCATTAAAGCGGAGTTCCACCCAAAAGTGGAACTTCCCCTTATCTTTCTCCTCTCCCCCTCCGGTGCCACAATTGGCACTTTTCGGGCCTCGCACATGCGCAGTAGGGTTCCCGGCGTGAAGCCGTAATGAAACTTCAGCTGCGGTGCCGACATCGCTGGACTCCAGGACAGGTAAGTGTCCTATTGTTAAAAGCCAGCAACTGCAGTAGGTGTAGCTGCTGGCTTTTCATTTTTTTTTTTCGTGTGAAACACCACTTTAAGATAAACTCCTGCCTTTACAACCACTTGAACACTGGGAGGGATTGCCACATTTTTACTGTTCATACGTTCGAGAACCTCTTATGCAGCTTAAGATTAAATTGCTTCTCCTCCAACTTCATATTGTAACTACGTGCCTTCTTCAGAGTCCTTAGATTGAACAGTTTATTCCCAATACTGCAGTCATCTTTTTTAAATTTGTATAAATCTATCATGTTTCCTCTCAAGTGCTTCTTTCCAAGCGCTTCTTTATTTTCCATAATCTTTCCTCATACCCTAGGTCCCCCACCCCTGTTTAGCTGCCGTTCTCTACTCTCTCTAGTTCAAGGATGTCTTTCCTGAGGTTTGGTGCTCAAAACTGAACCGCCTACTCAAGATGAGATTGAACCAGTGTTCTGTCAATTTATCTAGATTGTTTTTATACTTTCCTGATAAATGACTCAAAACTGACCTTTATGGCAAACTCAAAGGAACTCGGAATTTCAGTTCTCTATGGCCATACAATGTCCCTAGTGACCCCCAAGCCAGTATATTAAAGTCAGACAATGAAAAACCCTAAGTATCATGGACAGTGGATATTGTTTTCAGTAGTCGCACACATCACTATACATTAGGTACCTTCTTACAGGAGGAACACCCTTGAAGATGTTTTGAACCCATTTGTTGGTGTCCTGTGATGTTGCTATTCAGAAAGTATAATTTATTTAACTTGAATGATCAGTGTGCATTTCAAAAATCAGCATCAGTTTCTACCTCCTTGATTTGCTTGAAGCTCTTCTTAACTCTAGAAGCAAAGCTGTAGCTGTTGACTTTTAATAGGACAGCTGCCTGTCTAGGGATCCAGCCCTGGCCTCACGTTTTTTCAATCCCTTTCAAAATGGCTGGAATTATCCACTGAACTAACTAACCACAGAAGCGCCAGTGTTGCCATAAAATTATTTTTTTAATATCTTCTGCAGTAAAAAAACCCACACACTTAGTTGTAAATGAAATTTTTTTATTTATTGGATGTGTTTTATAACAAAGTAAAAAATATAAATTTTTTTAAATTGTCGGTCTGTTATTATTTATAGCGCAAAAAATAAAAAAGGCAGAGGTGATCAAATACCACCAAAAGAAAGCTCTATTTGTAGGAAAAAAAAGACATACATTTTATTTGGGTACAGCATTGCATGACGTGCAATTGTCAGTCAAGGTGATGGAATGCCTTTTCACAAAAAATGGCCTGGCCAGGAAGGGGGGTAAGTTTTACAGAGGTCAAGTGGTTAAAAGACAAGTATGGCTAAGGGAAAAGTACAGCCAAAGCTCATTTGGCTGTACTTTTCCTGTGGATCAGAGGAGTGCAGTTAGTTCTGCACTCCTGTAACCCGCGGGCTAAAGCTTGCTGTTGTCTGACATCACTCCAGCCAGTCCAGGCTTGGGAAAGATCGCGATCATATGGTAGGGATTCACCCAGTTGCCTTGACCGGCACCTGGCTCAGCCTTTCATTGATCTGCAGAGAGCCTGAGCCAGCCACTCCCGCCCCCTTCACATCTCAGTGCTCCAGTGAGCATGGGGGGAGCAAAGAGCCAGTGACTGACAGTCACAGCTCTCTGCTCAGAGCGGCAGGAAAAACTGAGCGATCAGCTGTGTTTGATCGCTCATTTCTTAGCCTTAGAGAAGGTGGGGGACAGATGCAGCATCAGATCGATGCTGCATCCACCTAGGTAAGTGTGATTTAAAATTAAAAAAAGAAGCCATACAATACATACAATTTTGTCCCCTAAAAGAATGTCTTAAAAAATGTATAGGCTTCCTATTAGTGGTGCATTTTCTTTTTTCTGCACAAACCTGCGTTGTTATGGTCAAATGCTTGCTTTAAAATAGAACATGGGCTCACCCAAAATGGTCACTAGAGCACACAGCTGCAGACAACTTTGGCCTGTGCTGCGACTCCTCCTCCTACTGCCAGTGCCATGCTACAAGATGCTGAATGTGTTCCCATAGAGATTCTTGCCTGATTCTTGTTTTGTCACATCGGGTATATGCAGTATTTTTCTACACACCCCCCCCCCCCCTTACAATTTCCCTGCAATGTCACAATGCGCCCTAGTTGGCAAATCACTGCTATAGGTGCAGGAATATTCAGGTGACACTGGTGTCATTGACAAACTGTAAGCCCATAAAAGCAAAACCTATATTGTATTACTTATTAAATCTAAAATAACTATTATGTAATTCCTTTACTAAACAACTTGACAGTTAACATTCAATGATGACCTCATTATAGAAATGTGGCTCTTAGGTCACTGCTTGCTTTGGGAGGAAGAGCCCTCCAGTGACTCCTTGACAAAGTTATTGATGCATGCTAAGAGAAGGGAATGGTTGAAGAGAGAAAATATTTATTGTGATATTGGCTAAATGTAATAATCTTATTTCTCCCCATTATGTATAGTTGTAATTGTAGTGCTGCTTTACTTATAGTTCACAAATTACCTATTGTGACACTCTGGGAGATGCATAAGGAAAAGGGGAGCAATAAAATATAAGGCTTGTTACCAGTAGCAAGTAATGCACTTTGACTGGTTGCTGTGGGCTACAACCTTCAGGATTACAACCTTCAGAAGCGCCAGTGTTGCCATAAAATTATTTCTTTAGTATCTTCTGCAGTAAAAAAAACCCCACACACTTAGTTAATGAAATGCTAACAATGATTTAACCATAGTGTATATCCGGCGGCACTATTCAGTTTGCTACCTTCTTGCCCGCAGCTAGACAAAAGCCACTTTTGTGTTCACTGATATCTTACTATTTGTCTTTTTTTGGCTTTGCAGCCACTGTATTCACCAGATTCTGGAGAGTGTTAACCACATCCACCAACATGACATCGTCCACAGGGATCTTAAGGTAATACTGGTGATTTTATTCTTCATATATTTAGTCATTTGGATACATATTTAAAGTATTATGCCCAGTAGTTTAGGGGTCAGTCCTTGAACTTTGGCCTGGCTCATTACTAATAAATTATTACATCACAGGTTGACTTTGGCTGAGAGGGAAAACCAACACGGTTAAAATTTTGGAAATTCATTGAAAGCAATCAATTTGTGTGGCAGGCCATACCTGGCCTCCCCCTCAAGTAGTAAATGACCCTTACCTCTGTGTGTTCCATGCTTGGCCTATGACGTAAAACTTGCAGATTGCATTTGTCTACTCTGCGTGTAATAGCTCCACCCAAGTTCTACCAAGCAGTTGAAGATGAACCATGTCATTTGACAATAGGCTGGGTGGGAAATTCGTCATTCAGGGTGGACGTCATATGACTTCCTCCAGGAACGTATCTCGCACATGGATGTGGGGCCGTGCTCCCGTGTCCCATGACTCAACACTGTACTGGCCTGCTGCAGATACCATGTGATTGCTATGACCAGTCACAGCAGATCACCTGACAGTTGTAATGAATGAATGGCTTTGATTCATGCCATTCACTGTGTACAGTTGTGTTGCTAGCTGTGATTGGTCACAGTGATCACATGGTTTAGACAGGGCCAATCACAGCTGTATCACAGATGCATGCTGCAGGTCCAGAAAAAACCTTTATAAGAGGTGGATTGGAAGATGAATGGACACTGCATGACAGAATGACATATTGTATACGAAAGTTCAGCAGTATCAGTGTTTTTTTTAGCAAATACAGGTATTACAGATATTTATATAGTGCTCTCAATTGACACAGTACTTTACATACTATTTATTCATATCAGTCACTTCTCTCAAGGAGCAATGGAGAAAAAAAATCTAAGGTCCAATATTTCACATGCACCCATACATTAAAAACAGCATTAAATGCCACAAATTTTTTTTTTTTTATAAATCAGCTCCCTGCAGGTTTATACCATAATGTGCTGGTATGCACAAGGACAGACTTGCCTGTCAAAATATGGGACGCTCCCATTTTCTCCCGACCTTGCTTCCAGGTTTGCTCTGTTCGGCCGCTTGAATTTCCATTCTGCCATTACATCCCTCCTGCGCATGCACACAGGAGTGACTTCACCAGGCCACAGAGCGGGTGCTGTAAATGTACTCCGAGTTGTGCATAAGCGGCTTAGTGCACATTATTGCTGACAGGCAGGGGGAAGCATTTATGGCAAAACAATTAGGGCCTCTCCTGTAATAAAAAACCCTTCCTGGCTGTGTTTTATTAACCCCCTCCTGCTGAAGTGGGTTTTCCGTGAGGCCCCATATATGCGTACCTCTCTCTGTGCTGGGAGCGCACTATGCGAGAACCCTGGGTCTTGTACTAATCCTTGTTCCCGGTCACCTGATTGCTGTGTTAGCCTCTGCTTGGCTATTACAGTTATCGGTCATTGTATAGTCCACCCCAGTTTTTTCTTTCTCTTCTGAATGTAGGAGAGAAGGATGTAAACATATGTGTATACAAAATAAAAAAAAAAGAGATCGAGGTTTGATCGAAGTCAGTGCCAGGGTTAGTGTTAGGTTCAAAGGACTGATATTTCTGTTGGTATTTTCGTTTTTTTTTAAAAAGCAATTTTTTATAAAGCCATCAGTGTCAGTGTGTTTTAGGTAGGATAAAAAAAGGAAAAATGCACACTATTGTTTATGGGCCTTATTATGGGTACAAATAGCATACACATATGTGGTAACGCTGCGATTGTCAGGAGCAGGAAAATGTTTTTTGGGTTGTTCTTTGGTGGTAGGTCACGGCAATAGCAAGAAAATAGGCAGCTACATGAAAAAAAATATTTTTACTATTTTGGGGCATTTTTCCTGTACTAAAAAAATAAATAAATCAGGAGATGTTTGTTACGAATCACCACCAAACGAAAGCCCCATTTGTCCTGAAAAGAAAACAAGGGATAATCCAACAAACTAGTTGCGATATGTACAGTTTTACTAACGCATGTCAAACTTCCAAAATTGTGTTCAAGCTTGTTTTACCCCCAGTCTCAAAGGGGTTAATATTTGAGTTTAATACCGTTTGAAGGGCCAGCATGTCTTTGGAGTGTAGTAAGAAACCAGAGTACCTTGAGGAAACGCACACAAACACAGATAACATGCAAACTCCATGCAGTGTCCAGGCCGGGATTCGAATCTTCTAACCCAGTGCCGCAATGCAGAAGTGCTAACCTCTAAGCCACTGTGCCATCCCCCTTAAATGTACATCCAGAAAGTGCAGAATATCATTGTAAATATTATGAGTATCATACGTAGAATGAGCTTTTTGTTTGGGTCAACTAGCTTACCATTTCAAAGCACTACAACTCCCAGCGCACAATACTTAAAGATTGCATACACATGATTAACCAAGTGCACTTTTGTTCTTTCCCTCTCTTCAGTGCCCTCTTACACATCTGCTAGCAGTGGTTTTCCCTTCACTCACCAGAGCATTACTGTCTTCTTACTCCTAAGCACTTACACATAAGCCTCTTGGGCTAATCATAAGACAGGCAAAACACTAGATAGCTGAGGCAGTGGAAGATTAATACCTCTGCATTGCTACATAAAAGTGTTATGATTGCCACCTAGTGATCACTAATGTTATTACAAGTATATTCATTTCCTACATTTCACAAGTTCTCTTTATAGTATCATTAGTCCATAGATTTGCAGCATGTTGTTTTTTGTCATATTAAATGGATTTTCTTTGAGTTGAATGTTTATTTTTGTTTAACAGTTAATATTTAGTTTTGTCTGACCTCACTTGAACTCTTATTTCTGTGTAGCCTGAGAACCTGTTATTGGCTAGCAAATGCAAGGGGGCTGCTGTGAAACTGGCTGATTTTGGTCTTGCCATTGAAGTCCAGGGAGACCAGCAAGCATGGTTTGGTAAGCATGCATAGTCCTTTCATCATTCAAATGACTGAATTTAGCAGAGCTGATCACTTTACTACAGTAGCTGTTTTACTCTCTGGTTTCTTGTAAGGCCTCCAATATGCACTGGTGCCTTTAGCCTGCTATTTGCATACAAGTTGTATGTGTTGAAACCGTAGTCGGGTTATTGCTCATAGTGGATAATGGAACTATTCAAATGTGCACACCTAAGATACATTTTTAAGAAAGTTTCACTACAGCAGTGCAAGCAAAAACACGTAAACACAAGAGGTCATAGAGATAAGTTCTGTAAACTAACATCCTTTTGTGTCAGTGTAAAAAATGTACAAAAGAAGTTGCATAGGTTGAAAAAAAAGATGTACATCCCTTGTCGTGTAATTGTTAAAGCACATAAAATCATTGATATGTATGTATTGATAGTGTCTGCTGTCTTTTTCCATTTCTGCATACATGTGTATGCCTTAGATGTAAAGCCTTTCTCTGGTTGCGTTGTCCTGGATCTTTAAACCCAGCATTCTATTATGCCTTTATGGCTGCTGTGGGAAATTGTATGAAACTACAGTATTACTCTTGCCTGTGATACAGAGAAGGCAGTTACATAAGACCAAAGAAATGCAGCGTAATAAAATACTTTCTCTGCTTTTTCAGGTTTTGCTGGCACACCAGGATACCTCTCGCCAGAGGTATTAAGGAAAGACCCTTATGGAAAGCCAGTTGACATATGGGCCTGTGGTAAGGAGTCCGAATTTTCTGTGTGCACCAGATTCATTGTTGGCTTACTACACAGTGTCTGTTTTTCTGAGCATATATACGTACAGCAAGCAAACTGAGTTCCTAAACCTAAATATGTTTTTGTAAATTCTAACAATAAAGTTTTTAGTTTCTTCCTTTTCGTTTGCTACATATGCCATTGAAAGCAATGTGTTCTATTTGCTTGATAAGTACAAAAAAATTGTTGATCCTGCCAGACATCCAGTAAGCTTGTACTGTCCAGTGATGAGCTGACAGCACAGCGCCTCTGCTGCAGCACTACTCAAGGTACTTCTGTGAACCCCTCTAACTAATGGAGATGGGGAAGTATGCTGTTAGTCACACCACCTGTCCTAGGCGACAATGCTGCTCCTTCATAGATATTGTACAGTGAGTGAGCATTGTCACCCCAGGACAGGAAGTGTATTCTTGGCAGGATCACCATTTAAACATAGTGTTCTTTTTGTTAACTTTAAAAAAAAAAAAAAAATCCTGCACTGCATCATAAAGCATGTACACATTATACACGCCACAACTTATGGCCCACTGGTGTGAATTGGCTTTTTTCAGATACTTAATTGCTGATTGTCTTTAAATAACATCCTAAAGTGCTGAACTCTAATATTCACAAAGTTTTGGATCCTGTTGTATATTCATTAAAAACTAAAAACGCAGAAAGCACAGCAAAAAGCAATGCTGAAATGCTCTAAAGCAACATGAATAGGTGTGAATCAAGCCTTAGAATGGGAGAGTCAGCACTCATTTCTGCAAAATGCAACTCTGCAGTCTGGTTCTTTGAACAGGTGGTTCCATTTAAATGTACTGGTAGTCTGGGACCTGACTGTGCTGTCTGGCAGGGCTGATTGCATCAGAAGACTAGCTGAACTGTTCACATTTTAAATTTGCATTTCAACAGTGTACATCAGTCTGCATGAGTTTAGCGTTACATCTGCGCATAATCAAGCCTTTGCTGACAAAATCAACCATTCCTGACATTATTGTTACTTGATAGTAAACATGTTCTCTTTTTTTAGGGGTCATTTTGTACATATTATTAGTGGGTTATCCTCCTTTCTGGGATGAAGATCAGCATAAGCTCTACCAGCAAATCAAAGCTGGAGCATATGACGTAAGTTATTTGGCTTCTGCAAATTCGTCTTAAAAACATTGTTCAGGCATTCTCCGTGAAAAACAATAAATTAGACCCCATTGTGTGGTTCATGACAAATCTTCTGAATCTTCTTGTTGATACAAGTTGTTCACACATTCTTGGTCGAGAGCAATCTAGAGGCAGTGTTCTATGCAGTGTGACATTTCTCAGAAGTACAGCAAAGCTGGAGTTTTCAACAGATACTTAACTTGCGGTAAAAATTGGAGAAAAATAAAAATACAGCAGTTGCCTATAACAGAGTCCGTAAGATATAAAGGCACCCATAGGATGTTTGGCCACAGATTTAATCTTGATGTTGAGATACCGGTAGAATAGGTTAGAAAATTTTGCTCACTATTATTTGATTATTACAGGACACCCGTCATAGGAGAATCAAGGAGGCTATTGTGCTGACTTATATCAATACATGGAAGAAGAGGTTTAAGCTGTTCATTAAAAAATAAAAAAAATAAGATTCCTATTCATGCGAATGGACAGAGGAATCCACCTGCCAGGACATTGTATTTTGGCAATGGCAACCACAGCTGTCCAAATACGCTGATTGATGGGATCTAACGTGTCCCTGCTGTACTTGCTAAGTTTCAATCAGCGTATGGTCAGTTTGAGGAGTTGTAGGCACTGTCTGTACTGCTAAAGTGCTGTTAAAACCCAAAAGCAAGCATTTATAATATTGTAGCTCATCAATGTTTACTTCTGATGGCTACATTCATTTACTTCCCTTATTTTTCACCTGGTGATCCTGCCGGTAAGTCTGTTGTTTTACAAAAGCTCTCCAGCAGAATGTATCAGTTACAGGGATGAGACAAGCCATTCAACATTAGCAGGGGTGTTTACAATGTTCAGCTTTTATTTATTTATGTAAAACCTTGATCACAAAAATAAAGAGGAAAAAAGCCTAAAAAGCAGTTAAGATAACTGCTGCGGACGTTTGAGGGTATGAATAAAGTTTTGTGTGACTGTATAATCTAACAAACATCTGTTTTGTTTGTGTTGCATTAAAATGTCCTTTATAGTTCCCTTCACCTGAGTGGGATACAGTGACCCCGGAAGCAAAGAATTTAATCAATCAGATGCTGACAATAAACCCAGCAAAACGCATCACAGCAGATCAGGCTCTGAAGCACCCATGGGTCTGCGTAAGTTTCTTTAAGGTTTCTTGCTTGTCAACATGGGGGAATATTATAATTTTCTAGGCGGTTCTTGGATGATTTTTAAATGTTTTTTGTTTTTTTTCTTTTGGAATTCTTTCAGGGATTATGAGACAAATGGATGAGTCAATAAAAAAAGTTGTAAACGTTTAGCAATTTTAGTTACAATTTTCATATTGTGGTCACTCATTCTAAATCTAGCCAGGCACATGCATGTTTTATATTTGTTCATGTAGTAATGGCATTTCTTTTTTTTTTTTTTCTTTTCAGCAACGATCAACAGTTGCCTCAATGATGCACAGACAAGAGACTGTAGAATGCTTGAGGAAGTTCAATGCACGGAGAAAGCTTAAAGTGAGTTATTTCTTTTTTTTTTTCTACTGGCATGTAGTCTCAAGGACTCTGCAGGAGAGTGGGCCTTGTATAGTAAGAGTAGAGCAAATGAAAAGCGTGGGTGTTACGTGACTTCTAGGTAAATGGTTCTTGGTTTCACTTCTAACAATATACGTAGGGAAAATACTGTAACTAATATTAATACCAGCAGAATGTAGGAATTCCCTATTAAAATATGAACTTTTCTTGTTACATCATCTCATGCAAATAATAAAACAATCTCAAAGCAGAACTAGCCAGCACCCCCCCCCCCCCCCATAGAATTTGCCTTTGACTGCTAATATGCAAAGCTTCCTTGCACATTATGCTAGACGCACCTCATAGCGTGCCCACGGAAAAGTTTAAACAAAAAAACAAGTTTTCTGTTAAAAAAAAGTTTTGCAAATAAATAATCTTTGTTCATAAAATTTATGTTGAAATGTATTCTGCATTTCTTTGGTGAAAATAACCCAAATCAGTGTATATTTAGTCTGTAGGAAATTTATATATATATATATATGTATATATATATATAAATTGCTCAATCCTGATGTACCGACGCCCTATCATTTCTCGAGGCCCAAAAATGGCAGGACAGAACAAATTACCTCTGTTTGTTCACTATCATATAACTGGTATGCCGGTCACTGACTGGTGACCGTATGTAAAAAAAAATGTTTTTTTCTTAACACAGAATGATAAGAGCCAATACAGTGTTACCATAGTAATTCTGTACTACTCTGGGGAAGTGATCAAGATTTTTTTTTTTCTTTTTTTTTTTACATATTATGATTGCTCATACCAATTGCATTTGTATAGGCAACCATTTTTACTGAATGAAACTGGTTCATTCAGTGTCTTTTGTTGTGATTAGTTAAAGCGGTAGTAAACCCAGCCATAAAACAGTTTAATTTCCGGCATGTGCCAGAAATGCAGCACTCCCATTGGTTGTGCTCTCAACCAAACTGTCAAACCATCCAATGGCTGGTGTCATAATTGATCACATGTGCAGCATCATGGCAGTTGTGGATTAAACAGAGGCAAAGATGGCAGCTTCCTTGACTGAAAACAACAGGAGGGTTTACTTACACTTTAAAGCTAATCACATGGTACAGATGGGCTGTGATTGGCCCTGTCTGTACCATGTGATCACTGTGACCAATCGCAGCTAGCCACACAATTGTATACAATAGATGGCATGAAAGGAAGCCATCCATTGTTTACAATTGTCATGTGATCTGCTGTGACAGGTCACAACGATCACATGGTACTGACAGCGGTCACAGCCTGTGACAGGTTGTGCCGATGATGTCCTCCCAGAACACCAGTGCTCCTGCCCAGCCATCATTGTACTATAGGCCAGGTGGGAAGGTGTTAACGGTTTGCTGACCGCTCTCCTGCATTTTACTGCGGGTGGCTCGTACAGGCACAATTGTGTACCTGTACATTGGCACTGTCTTCCGGGTTCAGTGTGTGTATGGGCCTCCCCCAGCCGACTCCTGCTGTGATTGGACACAGTAGGATTCTGTCAACAGGTTTCAGCCAATGATTCATGGCTGAAACTTGCTGATCACCTGTGTCCAATCACTATCCTGAGCCCTGTGTTAACAAACACACAGGGCTCTTTACAGAGGATGTGATTTGTTAGAGATTTTCTAAGCAGGGAGAAGTGACAAACAGTTAGTAAAAAGCAGCACATATTACACACATTAACGCTTGTTAGGCACATATTTAACCCCTTAATCACCCTGAGATGGTAACCCCTTCCCATCCAGTGTCATTAGTACAGTGACCGTGTATAGTAGTATTACTGTATTCTTGTTACTGGTGATGTCGGTGTACCTCCCAATAAGTGTCAGATTACTTGTCACAGTCCCATTATAAGTCGTTGATCACCACCATTACTGGTTTATATAATCAAATCAAATAAAAAAAGTGGTGATCAAATGCCACCAAAAGAAAGCTCTATTTGTGTGAAAAAAATGATATAAATTTCATTTGGGTACATCATTGCACAAACTCGCAATTACCAGTTAAAGTAGCGCAGTGCTAAACAGTAAAAAAACACCCCGATCATTAAGGGGGTAAAACCTTCCAGGGGTAAAATAGTTAAAGCAGTGAGATTTAACATGCGATTTCTACATTACTGTTTTATACTTTGTCTTCTGTCATCAAGAGAATTCTCCTTGATTGAACAACTGGCCGTTTTTCTGAATCCCCTTGTTAAAGTAGTGACATGAAGGTGTCACCAGAGTAATCCATCCTTTCCATGAATGAGGTCTTCATTCCTAGCTTAAAATAGCAGCTCCACACCCGCTGAGACCTGATATTGCAGTCCATTCTTTCACACAAATAACACATTAAGGCCTCGTGCACCCTGACCCTAAAAAATGCTGCTTATACAGGCATTTGGCATTTTTTTCTTTTAGCCTGTAGAAGCAACTCTGTTAGCCATGCAAATTTTGACATTTACAGGCATAATTGTGTTTACAGGCTGGAAAAAATCCCCATCACAAATGTGTTTTTGAGAGGTGCTTTTAAGCAGAAAAACCTCTTGATGCACCTAAACGCAGCATTTAGGTGCATCAAGCATTTTTTAAGTGTACATTTTTCTAGCTTCTTGGGGAAAAACACTTATAAACGCAAATGCTTGTATAATATGTTTCAAAGAGGCATTTTATGCTGCTTCTTACAGCCAGTAGTTCTGACATTTTTTCTGGCACCTATTGTGCATGGACCCATATATATAGCTTAGGAGGGGATCCTTTTTTGTTTAAATTGAGAAAGGCATGTGGGAATCACCCCCACCACCACCACACACACACACTTTATTTTTAATATATACCTTTAAATCCATGACAGGACTGCTTATTTTACAATGCAGAATTAGTCAGTAATCTTTTTTTTTATTTATCTTTTGTCCTTTGCAGGGTGCAATTCTCACTACAATGCTGGTATCTCGAAATTTTTCAGGTAAGTTTGGGGTGGAACCGAAGTTGCTCTGATGTGAAGCACTGATAAAACAGCTTCTGTGTATAAGTGTAAAACCTACAGACATGATTTGAATTAAATTAGTGGATAGTGATATAAAACTGAGGCAATGGTGGGGATTAAGACCCTCAGATTTGAGATTGTTAAACCCAGGTGATTTGGTTTACTGTGCATGTTGCCTTTCAGCGGCTACATTTAAAGGAGGTGACCGACTTAATAAAATGCAGCCAGCCACATTCCAAGTGTTGTTTTCTGGTGCATGAAAGAAAGTATTAATTTCTTTACTCTGCATAACAATCTTTTCCTCCACACAAGCTTTTATTTGGCCCAAGTTACAGTCCCTGGGAAAGGGAGTGTGAAGTTTTTACAGCAGCTTATGAGAGGAACTATTCAATTATTTACAGTGCCCAGCTAACTGCATTTCGCTGAATGGAACTAGGGCTTTTTGAAGGCTGAGACCTTATCTGAAATCATCTTTCCTGGGATAGACCAGTCATTACAGGAGCCACTGCCATAGATACATCTGCAGAAACCGTGCAAATGCCAAAAGAAAACAATATATATATAAAAAAAAAATACATATATAGTGCAGAGCAGCAATTCAACCATGTTATATAAACATAGTGCTTACAAATAGAAAAAACAGAGCTGCGCTTATGCAATGCAAATCACAGTGAAATACATTTCAGGGAAATAGATTTATAAACATATAATAAAGTTCACGTGAATAAGTAGAATAGGTAGAGATTCTTCTTTAAAGTTCATTGATAAAAATCGATCACCAACGGCAATGTATATATAACCGCCAAGCTCTAGTAATGAGAGCGCTTACCAGATATTGTTGACCCTCTATCTCTAGAGAGATCTGATGTTGATAGGGATACACTCCTATGGATAGTAAAATCACTGGTTTTCCTCTAGACCGACCTCCCCAAAGATCGTAGACAGGAGTATGAAAGGAAAAATGCTCCAATCATGTAAAACCTTCCACTTATTTTATTAAAAAATTTAAATTGTACTTGCATAACTGTGTAGGTAAAATGCCAAACTGTACAGTATATTCAAACTTGCACTTCCGGGATTGGTAGATACGCGATGACATCGGCACGCAGCACTGCCCTACCTGTTGCATCATAGATGACGTGTTCCAGGACAGGTGCCCAGGAAGGCGTCATCTATGACAAAATGCGTAGGGTGGTGCTGCTGCGTACTGATGTCCTCATGTCCTTACTGATCCCGGAAGTGCGGGTTTGAATCATTTGCCGGCGCCCTGGAAGACGTCATCTATGATGAAACGCTTAGGGCGGTGCTGTTTTCTGACGTCATCACGTCCCTACCGATCCTGGAAGTGCGGGTTTGAATCAGTTGCCGGTGATTATACTGTAAAGTTTGGCGATTTTATCTACACAGTTGTGTAAGTGCAATTTACATTTTTTAATAAAATAACTGGAAGGTTTCACACTATTGGAGCATGTTTCCTTTCATACTTCGGTCTACGATGTTTGGGCTGTATCCCTACCAATATCTGAATGATGGCTTTGATCATTGGCTTAAAGACCTCTCTAGTAATGAGAGCACTTAACAGATATTGTTGACCCTCTATTTGTTGATAGGGATAAACCCCAAACATCGTAGACATAAGTATGAAAGTACAAATGTTCCAATAGTGTGAAACCTTCCAGTTATTTTATTAAAACATTTAAATTGCACTTACACAACTGTGTAGATAAATCGCCAAATTGTACAGTATAATCACTGGCAACCGATTCAAACCCGCACTTCCGGGATTGGTAGGGACATGATGACATCAGAACGTACCACCGCCCTAAGCGATTCATCATAGATGACGTCTTCCAGGGTGCCAGCAAACGATTCAAACCCGCACTTCCAATATCAGTAAGGACATGACGACACCAGTACGCAGCACCACCATATGCATTTTGTCATAGATGACGCCTTCCTGGGCACCTCTCCTGCAAGACGTCATCTAAGATTAAACTTGTAGGGCGTTGCTGCGTGCGGACGTCATCCCATATCTACCAATCCCGGAAGTGAAGGTTTGAATATACTGTACAGTTTGGATTTTATCTACACAGTTGTGTGGATTTCACTGATGGTTTTGACATTGCCTTATAGACCTCTCTAGAGTTAGAGGGTCAACAATATCTGGTAAGCGCTCCCATTACTAGAGGTTGGCGATTTTATACACAGAGGTTTTACATTGCTGCTGGTGATCGATTTTTATCAATGAACTTTAAAGAAGAATCTCCACCTTTTCTACTTATTCACGTGAACTTTTATATATGTTTATAAATCTATTTCACTGAAATGTGTTTAATTGATTTGTATTGCATAAGCGCAGCTCTGTTTTTACTACCGCCATAGATATCATCTGCCCTGTAAAGTCTGTTCCAGCACTGTTCCTATCAGACAAGGCCTAATGCTTTTCAAGGCTTATTATTCTCCAGTGTTAGGCCTGGTTCACACCTATGCAGTTTGCGTATTCCAGGTGCACTTTGCGTTTTTCAATGCGCATTTTTAGTCTATTTAAGTCTATGGAACCAAAAACCAGAAAAAAGTCCCTGGCCCTTTCCATAAAATGCACTAAAAATGCATAGGTGTGAACCAGGCCTTAGTGAGTTGTGGGCTGTAAGGCTTCATTCACACCTGAGCGGATTGACTTTCAAATGTTTTTATTTGAGTTTTTGAGCGTTTTTACAAGTTTATTGCAAGCGTTTTTAGAAACTTATTACAGGCGTTTTACAGCTTCAGGCGTTTTTGTTTAGCCAATAGAAAGCATTAGGGGTGGGGAGCTGCGGTTTGAGCAGAAAACGCTCGTAAACGCTTAAGTCATGTGTTTACAGGCATTTCTAAATGAAGTCTATGGGGCCAAAAATGCTAGTAATCTGCCAAAAAGAAGCTCATTTACTTTTTTGAGCAACAGTTTTTGCTTCAGGCGACACAATGCTCAGATGGGAACAGGGGCCATTTGAAATGAATAGGATTTGGCTTATTGAGCGTTTTAGAGCTTCGAGCTGAAAATCGCTCAGGTGTGAACGGGGCCCAAAGCCACAATTGTACACGATCGGATTTTCGGCAGGGAATTGTGTGATGACAGATTGTTTGCCTAAATTCCGACCGTTGGTACGCTCCTTCAGACAATTGTTGTCCAGCTTTCCGCCAACAAATGTTGGATGACAGGCTAGTAAATTTTCGACGGGCAACGGTCTGTTTTCAGATTTTCCTATCGTGTGTACACAAGTCCGTCACACAAAAGTCCAAAGTACAAACATGCATGCTCGGAATCAATGCTCACCAAACACGATATTAGCAGAAGATGCCCAAGGGGTGGCGCTCGAGCTGAAATTCGTCGTAGTACGTCACTACGTTCATGTTTGTTGGCCGACAATTGTGTACCGTTTGTATGCAAGACAAGTTCCTTACACACGCCCTTCAGACCAAAGTCTGACGCTTTGTCTGCTGAAAATCATGTGTGTGAGGCTTTAGTCTCTGAGTAAGATTTCCTATGTATGCAGAAAGAGATTATCTCTCTTTCCTAACTTTTTGTTAACCTCCTTAGCGGTATTCCCGAGTGTGGCTCGGGGTGAATTTTCAGTACCAAAAGCGGTAACCCCGAGCCACACTCGGGATCGCTTCGATCGGTCCAGGCAAAGTTGCTTGCCTCCTCCTCAGGATCCTGCGATGTCTCCCCGCTGTGTGTACGAGCCGTGTCTCCGCTCGATTCATCTCGGCGCCGAGCTCCGTTCCCTGCGAGCGTCGCGACACGCGGGGACGGAGCCCGGCGCCAACTTAAAGTTAAACACACACAACACATACAGTACACTGTAACCTTACAGATTACATTACTGTATCAAATTATTTCACATTCCTTTTGTCCTTAGTGGTTTGTCCAGTGCCCTGCATGCAGTTTTATATTATATATACTGTTCTTTCTGCCTGGAAACTTGAGATTGTCCATAGCAACCAAAAAGCGTCCCTTTACATCAGAAGCGGTTTTAGACCAGCTAGAAAACAGCGATAATAAATTAGAATCACTTGCAGAATTGAGCGATAGTGATTCGTGGGGAAATTTGTCATCTAACATTGAAAGTAATGACAGCGACAATTCTGCAACTGAGCAAATTTCAGTGTTTTTGATTTGATTACATTATTGAATAATTTTTATTATATTATTATTTGTTATGATTATTTGTAGTTATTTATTAAAATGTAATCTAAGATTTCGTGTTTTAAACTTTATCATACCCGGGATGTCTACTAGACTCTTGTTTGGACAGATTTAAGTGCGTTATTCCTAAGAATTACAGGCCTACAATATAAAACGCCAAATTTCCATGCAAAACATTGTACCGCTTTGAGCATCAAAAATCTGAAATAATCATACCGCCAGGGAGGTTAATGCAGCTGTGTTATGTACATACTAGGGCTACGAGCACATTTAGATGCACTGTGTAAGTGACTAGGGGCTTGCAGTGATAGTGACTTGCATTAGTACAGGCAGTATTTAATACAGAACTTTATCTAGCACCCAGGTTTACTGTGCTGGTGTTACAAGGTCAAAGGCCATTCATGCATGAAGGGTTTCCTACGTAAGATGCTGGAGTGTTGAGTACTTCTTTTTACGTAGCGCTAATAATAACTAAAGTGAGATTTTGGATATGCTTAATTCACTTTGGTTTGATCCCTTGCCTTATATTACAGACAGAAAACCACAAAATTTGTCATCTCCTTTCTCCGAAGTGTTAGAAAGTCAGTACCGGTGTGGTTTTCAAGATATTGCAGAGGCTTTCAGTTTTTTGCAGCATTGCTTTTTAATTTAAACTCTGTTTTGACAGGGTTCTTTTGCATAGGATCTAGAGAAGTCCCCAGAGTTTTAATGTGTTTACTATATTTAGAAAACAGACAAAATGAGTTGTATTTTTCATTCACACTTGCCAAAAGGGCTACAGTGTTAATTCCTGTGGCATGAATTGGAGGATTCCCGCAGCCAGAATGTCATGTGTTTGCGAATAGCTTTGGCTGCTCAGTATGTAGAAAGCAATGACAGGCTGAGAGAAGCCGCAGCTGTTCAGATGGAATCGGACATCCACCGATTTCCTGTGGTTAGGTGCAGATGATCTCCCTGGACACAGACCGCATCCAGGGATGAACATTTTGTCTTTATTGCAGCTAATCACTGGATGTGCAGACAGCTGCAAACACTGTCACCCTGTCATTGCTTTGTGTAGGCTGAGCAGCCGCATACAAACACCTGTCATTCTGGCTGCAGGAATCCTCAGATTTTTACCACCGGAATCCACGCTATAACCCTAATCGCAAGTGTGAATACGGTCTTATATGTATTTATAAACATATAAGTAGTCTTTACACAAGCTTCAAACTCTCTACAGTGCATACTGATGCAATAAATCAATGGCCTATTGTATGGATACTAGAGTACATTTATTTAAAACCTAAGTTTACCTAAAATAAAAAAAATAGCACAAGGGAGATATTGCTTTTCTTCAGTGCGATGTGTCCCTTGTGTTGCTGTGTCCTCCCTTCCTTCTCCAATGACCCCTTTTCCACCCATGACGCTGTGATCTTTTGGTGCAACAGCGGCTAACAGAACTAAAGGCTGTCATGAGCTCTCGTCAAGAGGGGCCCAACTATGCTTCACATTCTGTCCAGCTGCTCCGTTCATAGATCCTGTACTACAGCTTCCATGAATGAAACCTGATCTCTACTACATTTCTACATCCTATTTAATTCATAGAAGCTGTCGTACGGTTTCTATAAATGGAGCAACTGGACAGAAAGGCCATTCATAGTCAGGTGCTCTTGATTTAAAGCCTTTCAATGTTGGGGTAAAAGCCCCCCCCCCTGCCTGCCCCGAAAAGGAGATGGAGGTTGGACTTATGGCGAAATCTGGAATTCCCCTTTATTAAATTCTAGGGCAATGAGTACATTAGTACCCCTTACCAATTTTTACAAAAAGTAATAAGTGAAAAAAAAATAAAACACAAACATATAGTTGCAGCTTTTAAAATAAAGTTTAAATGATAAGTTCACCCCCCCCCCCCCCCTCTTAATTCCAGCCCCTCTATTTACCAATATACCATTAATGTACTACTTTTGCAGAAATAAAAAAATCTTTCTATTTCTCTTACACACCCCTTACCTTGGTGTCCAGCTGGCTGTATAAAAAAACGTCTCCATTACTTCCTGGACAGACCTTGGGATGTGACAGGAAGGAGTTTACCAGCTGACCTCTTTAGCACACACCCTGCATTATCTACCCTCTTACTCCAGCAGATCACTACCACCCCTCAGGTGCATGTTTTTTTATGTGCAATCACTGAATTATGTTCTCACTAAATACACAGCCATAGATCGTTCACTTGGCAGAGTTTGTGGAAGCTGAGTGATCAGACAACAGCCTATGTGAATAAGTGATTGAAAACACGGGAAGTGTGCCCTGGGTTCTGAAAAAGCTCACTATACTATCTGATTGGACAATTTTTTTCAGATCTACCATCACCTATGTAGTGCAAGGGCCTGCTTTTTTGGATACAGAGTTATTAGATAGATGGTATCTCCAAAGTAAGGGTGTGAAGATAAATACATTTTTTGTATTTATGCAAAAGATGTACACTAATGTTATATTGGTACATAAGGGAATTGGAACTTAGAAAAACAAATTAAGATGAACTTATCCTTTAATAATGTCCCTAGAAGTCAGTGGCAGTCACAGCCAGGTAATCAGTGCGGTAATCCCACCAATCATGAGGATCAGTCAATCAACGATCTGAACCACCGCACTCTCACCACGAACTGATTCCCAACTGTGGTCATTTAAATTTACCACTGAGAATCCTGAGAAACCTCATTAAGGCAACTTTCACACTGGTTCGCATTGCCCGTTTGCGGTGTGTTTTTTAAAGGATGTGACTCAAAAACTGCACCAACTGCTGTTTTTGATGCGGTTCCCATTTATTTATTTTTTTCACTAATTTTTTTAACTCACCGAGCACGCTCCAAAAATGTTTCCAGCTGGATTTTTTAGGCTGCTTTCACACTGAGGTGTTTTTGAAGCACTTTTGTGTTAAAAAAGATGCCCGAAAAGCTAAAATGCTTGCCGCATTTTTGGAGCATGTTGGGTGAGCTAAAAAACACCAAAAACGCTCCTTACCATTGAAATGAATGGGAACCACATCAAAAACGCCTAAAAAACACACACGCTAAGCACTTTTGGTGCAGTTTTTGAGTTGCATGACAATTCGTGCAGCCAAAGCTCTATTACACAGGCGTTTTACAGGCAGTTTTGATGCAAACCAGTGCGAAAGTCTAATAGGGCGTACACACGATCGGACTTTGTTTGGACATTCCGACAACAAAATCCTAGGATTTTTTCCGACGGATGTTGGCTCAAACTTGTCTTGCATACACACGGTCACACAAAGTTATCGGAAAATCCGATCGTTCTGAACGCGGTGACGTAAAACACGTACGTCGGGACTATAAACGGGGCAGTGGCCAATAGCTTTCATCTCTTTATTTATTCTGAGCATGCGTGGCACTTTGTCCGTCGGATTTGTGTACACACGATCAGAATTTCCGACAACGGATTTTGTTGTCGGAAAATTTTATCTCCTGCTCTCCAACTTTGTGTGTCGGAAAATCCGATGGAAAATGTCCGATGGAGCCCACACACGGTCGGAATTTCCGACAACACGCTCCGATCGGACATTTTCCATCGGAAAATCCGACCGTGTGTACGGGGCATTACACCGCAACAAAATCGCACCGCCCCAGTGGGAACACAAACATAGAATTTAAAGAGAAGCATTTTTCTTGAGTGTTTTAGGCGCTTTTTTATTTTTATTTTTTTAAAGCAAAAGCGCTTCAAAAACTCCTCCAGTGTGAAAGCAGCCTTATGAAAGAGGATACCTGAGATTGCGCATGGTATTACTGCAGCTGGAAATCTGTCATTTTCCTGTACTGCCATATTGCTGATGAATTGAACACTAGCCTTCAGTATAAATAGAGAGGGTGAAGCTCCTCAGTATTGACTGACAGCACGTTTTTACCGCAATTTTGTACAGGTCAAAAGGTCACCAGTGTAAAAAGCAGAAAAATGGCTGAAATCTGCCCCAAAGAAGTTCATGTTCTTTTTTGAGCTTAAGGCATTTTTCAGGCGTTTTTGCTTCAGGTGACAAAACGCTCAGATGTGAACAGGCGCCATTGAAATGAATGGGATTTTGCTCGTTTTTCAGGCTTTTTTTTGGGGCGTTTTACGAGATAAAAACGGATTTTTGCTGAGACGTAGCTCCAGTTCTTAGTAAAAAGACCTCAGTACACCAGGTGGTCTTTTCTTTTCAGCAAGTTCTTTGTTCCTCACTCATGAGATGATCCTGCTGCCAAACTATTTGGTTATAAGGCTTTAATGTTCTGCATCATTTTGTCTACACATAAATAGCAATCTTTTTAGATAATAGTCTAGTTTTTCTAGTATGCAGTAGTCCTTACTGAAAAACAGTGAGTGTAACTTTCAATCCCACCTGTTTTATTTTTGTCGCTGGCACATGCAGCTTAAGGGACATGGATTTTAATATTTTCCATGACCTAACGCTCAATGGAATTTTTCTTAGAAAGTCTGAAGCATTTGTGTACTGTCAGTGCATGCCTACAGTAACACAAGCACTCTTCTGAAATACATTTAGGATATAAGATAATTTATAATATTTTCTAATCTGATCTTTAATGGAAAATATATATCTACACAAGCCTGCATTTTTTTCTCTAAATGTTTTTAAAGGATTGAAGATCCTATTGATGGTAAGTGAAGAGAATGTTTTGGCCTTGTGGGGATATATAAAGAGGATCTGTGGTGTTAATGTAGATATATCTTCATATGCCACTTCAGATCTTTACATAGACAAGAAAAAGTAGACTTACCATTAAGGCGACTACTGTCTATACCAGTGGTTGTCCACATACAAGGAGTTGGGGGGCTCAACTGTGGCCCTTGAGAGCTTCAAAGGGCCACACTTAGGCCTCATGCACACTTGAGCTAAAATATGATGCTATTACAGGTGTTTGAGCTAGAAATTTAAATATGCTGGCCAATGAAATTAATAAATGCTCAATCGTTTGATGTGCCTAAGCGCGCTTGAAAAAAAATGTGGTTTAGGAGCATTTTTGCAGCTGCTTTTAGAAGAGACCCAGAGAAAAGCATTTAGAAGAGACCCAGTGAGCATGAGGCCATAATGGTAAGTATTCAACAGAAGACCAGACTTCAGGCCCACTAGAGGTAATGGTCAGAGACTGCAGACATACAACAGGGGTGCATGGAGAGTGAATAGACATTACAGAGAACAGGGTGCATGCTACATGCGACTGCTAGAGATTACTGTCCTTAAAGCCTCTTTACATATAATTGATTGCCCTACTGAATAGTTGGATCTGCAAAGGGCCTCACAGCAAGTACTGCAGGTCTGCATGTGGCTCTCAGGCCACAGTTTGAGCACCAGGGGTCTATACAGCCTAAAGTGGTATTAAACCCAAACCCAAAAATGTGATATATTGCAGCTCACCAATCATTAGGTCTAGCAGCAGCATTTGTTTTCTTTTTTTGGGGGATTTTCCCCCTCTGTTTTGACCTGGTGATCTGGCCTTGTGTATTACACCTTGTGTATTAGAGTACTCCCACTCCAGATGAAGGAGCACAGGGGGCACATTTGAACAGCAGCGTTGTCAGTCTGGGGGGAGGGTAGTCTTAGATGGACTAGCAGATTTAGATACACTAACACATTGAAGCCAAACTCCAGCTCATACTTTATAAGGAGTTACAGCAAACCGTTTTGTTTCTTTTTTTGGATAAAGGTTTTACATACATAAAAGCTGATCATTGAGCCACCCCTGCCAGTGGGAAATGGTTTGTCCCAGCCCTGTAACTACTACATCTGGAGGAGAGCTTATTCTTTTGAAAATATGACAGTGTAACTCGCTGGATCACCAGATGAAAGTAGAAGAAAGAAAGTCTAAAGAAAACTAATGTGGCCCTCACATCTAAGAATTTGTAGGCTGCAATATAATAAATGTTTGCTTTTGGGTTTAATACCGCTTTAATAACTTGTTAGTTGTTGGTAACTTGGTTGTACGCATATGTTAGTCTTTGACTAAGTCCATAAGCTGTAAAATGTTTTAGTATTGGGCAAGTTTCTCCTTTTTATGTCTGTACCAGAGGAAGGAATAGGATGCTTTGAGCAGCAGAGTCATTTCTTTTTTCAGACACTTGTTTGATGGGCAGTTTATCCAACCTATGGAAGCCAAAGGGCTCACACTTATCGGGTTTGTCAATACAAGCAGAGACATTAACCACTTCAGCTCCGGAAGATTTGGCTGCTCAATGACCAAGCCATTTTTTGCAATACGGCACTGCGTCGCTTTAACTGACAATTGCGTGGTCGTGCGTCGTTGTACCCCAACAACATTTATGTCCTTTTTTTTTTTCCACAAATAGAGCTTTCTTTTGGTGGTATTTGATCATCTCTGTGCTTTTTATTTTTTGCACTATAAACAAAAAAAGACTGACAATTTTGAAAAAAACTATATTTTGTACTTTTTGCTATAAAAAAATTTCCCCAATTTTTTTTTTTTTTTTAAAGCTATTTTTTTTCTCAGTTTAGGCCGATATGTATTCTTCTACATATATTTTTGGTTATAAAAATCGCAATAAGCGTATATTTGATTGGTTTGTGCAAAAGTTATAGCGTCTACAAAATAGGGGAAAGATTTATGGCATTTTTTATTATTTTTTTTTACTAGTAATGGCAGTGATCAGCGATTTTTATCGGGACTGCAATATTATGGCAGACAGATCGGACACTTTTGACACATTTTTGGGACCATAGGCATTTATACAGCGATCAGTGCTATAAATATGCACTGATTACTGTGTAAATGTCACTGGCAGGGAAGGGGTTAACACTAGGGGGCGATCAGGGGTTTAACCGTGTTACCTAGGGATTGATTCTCACTGGGGGGAGACTGATCGTTGTTCATATTTAGCATGAATAACAGATCGCTCTCCTCACACCTGACAGCACGGAGATCTGTCTGTTTACATTGACAGATCTCCGTTCTGTCTCTGTGTGGAGCGATCGCGGATAACAGCCGGGCACGCGCATCGGGTCAGGCGTCACGCGCTCCCCCTAGTGGTCAAAAGGCGAACTGACGTACAGCTACGTCGGTTAGCCCAGGGGGGAGCCAACCTGCCGCAGTATACCTGCGGCAGCTGGTCGGGAACTGGTTAAACTGCCATAGAATTCTGTTCACGCGTCACGCGCTCCCCCTAGTGGTCAAAAGGCGAACTGACGTACAGCTACGTCGGTTAGCCCAGGGGGGAGCCAACCTGCCGCAGTATACCTGCGGCAGCTGGTCGGGAACTGGTTAAACTGCCATAGAATTCTGTTCAATTTTTGTTAAATATTGGGGTAGAGCAATTGTTTAACCTCTATCTCTATTGTAAGGCTTGGTTTACATATAGTTTAGTAGAGAATTAGTTTGCCCTATGTTGGAGAAATACTATTTTTATTTACTGCACATGCCTTAACATTTCCACTATTTGACCTTTCAAATGGCCAGGGCTCCAGGAATATGTTTGTGCTGCATATGACGTATACATGTGATGTTCAGGCCTGGACAGGATTTTGGTAGATTAGGGCAAGATTAGTGAAGCCTGATTTTTGCATATGAAAAAGCTTGTAGACATGTCACTCTTTCAGTTCAGTTTGTAGTTCGATATTACTTATTCTTCTGTCATCATCTAGATTAAGGATTTTTCTGTAGGCTGAATGACCGTTTGTCTGTGTATCGTACATCTTGAATGGGGGTATGTTTGGAGATTAAAAAAAAAAAAAAGAGTAGCCAACTGTTTGTATCTTTTGAAGGATGTGATCTGCTTATGTCCTTTTTTTAGACAACAGTGTGTCCCTTTCTCACAATGAATCTGCATGTGATCAGATGCTTATGTCAAGCATCACATCCGGATTTATATTTGGAACATTCCTAACACAGGCCAAATCCATCTGGGCAAGAAACTGGTGCTTCCTGACTTTACCTAATAATAGTTTGACAACCTTGTATTGTGTATGGCAAGTGGTTCCTGGCTTTAAATTACACATTGGGATCATTACAGTTATAAAATTAATTAACTCTAAGTAAATATTTCAGGGCCCATACATTTTTACAGTGCACCCTTTAACATAAGGTGTGCTGAAATTTAAGGGCTGGACAGCCCACACCTTGAATTGTTGATCACGGAGTCCTCTTTTAGGCCTTGTTCACATGTGCAGTAGAGCTTACCCTCTGAAAGGTGATCAGTGGCAGACTGCTTTTCAGAAGCAGTTGACAGGTGAATATGAGGCAATATGTCATTTTCTTTAAAAAAAAACAGTTTTAACCATTAAATGCCCACCATGCCATAACTGTTGCATTACATGTGGTTGTGTTTGTGTCATTTAAATGGGTCACATTTTGTAGCGATTCAGACAAAAGCGTCATTTTGTATGAATTTCACCATACCGGGACTGTAGCAATGTGTACTAATATTGCTCCTGGTCATGTTAACTTGGCAGCTCAGTGGACGTTAAAAATGTGGATCAACCGCTTTATCGCAGCCTTTCCCACAGTGCCTTTCTGCTCCCATACTGCATGTTTTCGGCATACATTTTGCCACTTTTGTGGATGATACAGTCACTACCTCGTCCCCAGAATTTTTTCATTCATTATCTCCCATATTTGAAGTTATGGAGAACATATGCATTATAGGGGTTGAGGAGACCAGCATCAGAGCAACTGGGGTAAGAAAATGTTCCTGTGTTGCAGATCATACATTTTGTGAAAAGTTTTTTTTTTTTTCCATTCTACACATAAACTAAAACTGTTTGCAGATACCAATGGAGATATGCACCTCCTTTACTCCTTGGGAATGTTTGCTGACAGGTTTCATATAGAGTACACAAATGACCGGTTATATCAATATATTAAAATAGTTAATAAAAGCAGTTGTTTCTTTAATAAATGTAATGTTAAATCTCAGCTGTGGCTTAAATGTTATAAGGCTGCATTTGTAACCTAATTGAATGAAAGGTTTTGTGTTCTTTTTTCCTGTCTTTTATTATTTTTTTCACTTGTAACTTTTATAACCTATGTGTAAAAAAAGATGTTTCCTTTCTCCTCCAGTGCCTTAATCCAGTATACAGGAGTGGTAGAATTGCAATGGAGCCACTATGGTTTATTGCCACGATTTCCTCCTCTTCCCACTATTCACTTTTCCCTGAATCTCCTTTGTCAGAAGCTCTTATTCTATCCATCTCTTCCATTGCTGCCCTCTATGCTTGTTGCAATAGTTTTTTTTTTTTTCTTTGCTCTTTATATTTTTTGCTTGAGAAGTTCTGGGGGAACTTATAGCACATAAGAGTAATTAAAATGTGCTTAATTCCAGCATGTGTCTATGCAAAGCCACATAGAGCATGTCCAAATGTAGTGTGACCATGTTACATCTAATGGGTTTTCTATAATTGAAAACTAGGTGGAGGTAATAGAAGAGAGAAAAAGGAAAACACTACAGGTGGGGACGTTGCACTTCTTAGCATCCTTTTGCTTTCTGTCTGATCATTCAGCCACCCACGAAGTTAAATGAGAGATGAAGCTCGCTTTGCATACAATCTTGGCTACCACTCGCTGCTTGAGGGTGAAATATAATTGGTGTTATTGCTTGATTCTATTTGACTTTTTTTTTTTCCTCCAGCACCACTTAAGACTTGGCTTTTATCTTTTGTGCTTTGCAAGTTCTACCCCAACCACTTCTCTAGACAAACATGAAATTAATGTACATGTGCATTTAAAGTCTATTGAACCTTCACAGTATTCTGTTTTTTTGTCATTCTTTTTTTTATTTTTTTTATTAATGCTTATTTGACTTGCATCTTGCTTTTATTGTTGCTCATATGGGCTTTTGTTGCGGCTCTTCCCACTGAATGATTTTGTCCAATCAGTTGGCAGGCAGAGCTCCGCCCCCGTTGCAGCCGCAACCAGCGCTGCCAACTTGGCTGAGCAAGGTACGTGGCATGAGTTGTCCCATATCCCAATTACTTTATACCTCAGTTTGATTTTTGTCCTTACTGATTCCCTTTTCTTCCAGTACCTATTCTCCCTCCTTGTTCTGTACTCCTGCCCCTGATGAAACTGCATGCCAGTGCCTGCATGCTCAGGGGCAGGACTTGTGCCCTGTAGCAATTACTTTTGGCATGAAGACCCAGTTGACCCCTTTGTGGAGTTTCTTTCCATGGATCTGCTACTAACTTTACCCTGCATGCTAACCATCTCTTGACTGCTCTCTCTTCTTTCTTGTTTCTTATGGGAAGAGGAGAAGTGAAATGGGCAAGAAATACCAGAAGTGTTCTTGAGCTTGAAGCCTGAATTTTTCTTTGTTGCTTGGTGTTTCTTTTCATTTCTTTGAATTGAGTTGTAAGTGTACGCTGCAACAATGTAGATGTTCAAGCATGAAACATAAAGGAAAAAGAACTTTTCAGTTATTTGGTAGCCGTTAATGTCAAATCTGGTGGTTGTTCCCTTAACTGGCCCCTGTATCTTACTTTGCAGTCCTCAGTTTAACAGAAGCAGAAACATACATACCACACCACATAAATGCAAGTCTCGTATATCATTGGTAGATGGCTTACTAAAAAAAAATAAAAAATAAAAAAAGGGCTTGTTTTTTTGCAAACATTGATCAAATTTCTTAGCCCTTCTGTTCAAACTATGATTTCTAGGTAAGGACCGTTGTTTAAAATGGTATGTCCTTTTCAACCTTTATCACGCTTTACTATAAGCAAATAAAATTAGCAGTTTCAAGGATTTTTATGTTAACACGATCACACTACACTTTGCTTGGGTTAAAGAAGACTTCTGTGCTGAAATGATTTTTACAGGGCAATAAAGGTAATCTATATGTAAAAAAATACTTAAAAAATATCTAACTCTAAGAACAAAAATTGTATATTTTTTCAGTTTGCCAGACCATCGATGTGGTGGCTGCATTCGTTTTTGTTTTTCAGGGCAAGATTGTTTTTAGCAAGTAAACACTTGTTGATCTTGCCAGAATGCAGCATCCTTGGCACTTTCTGTGAGCTGAACGGAATCTTTTCTTGCTTTAAAAGTCCAGCCTGGGTGACAATCATTAGCTCCCTTTATAGATACAGTAGTGGTCAGAAAGTTTTATTCAGTGGATTACCAGGTGAAAACAAATGTGAAAAAGGAAAACAAATGGAGCCGTCTTATTTTTGCACTGGTAAACTGTAGTGTAATACCGTTTTGTTTTACGGTTTAGACTTTGATTGTGGATATCCTGTGCTACAATTCTTCTTTTACACTTGGTTTCTGCATTTCTGATGCTGGGGGATTCCACATGAAGTCAATGTGGACAACACAGGGATTCCAGGTTTTTTTGGTAGGGTTGGATGGGGCATCTTTATTGCAAAATATATACAGCTATGTTGTGAGTTGATCCTATTCTAGGAAGTTGATAAGCATTAGGCTGGCCATACACTTTTAGGTTTTCTTATGAGCATTCATGCAAACATTTCCAATGCATTCAATGACTGAACAAATGTAATTCGAAAGTACTTCAAAATTTCATTTTGGAATGAATGGACTTTCTGAAAGGAAAACCACATTCAATTTGTGCAGTCAAGAAAAATGGTCTTGGCACTACAATAAAAAAATGAACATAGATTTGGCCCCAATAACGATTAGAAAATCGAACAATAGTTTTTTTAACAAAAAAAGTTTTGAACAATATTCTACAAGTGTATGGCCAGCTTTAGTATTGGTTGGCCCCCATTTCACATTAGGCAAAAAGCAACAACTGTATTTCTACATTTTTACTATTAGAAATAGGTAAACACCTTCATGCATTTATTGTTTTTAGTTTTTTTTCTATATCTGTGCAAGACGTTTCAGGCAATACATACATTTAAAATCTTGCTTCTTGATGTGTTCTACCTAGGCATTTGTGGTGCACACGACGCATCAGCATATTAAAAAGCGATGGCTTTTGGACATGATCAGGGTAGATTGTTAATCTTCAAGATATGAGCAGGCTTCTTATTCCAGACATGGCCTGTGCTCACTGTGGGGAACTAGGGCCTGGAGAATGCATCATGTGGTTGTCTACACTAATGCCCCGTACACACGATCTGACTTTCCGACAAAAAAAATTGATTTTTGTTTGAGGGATGTTAGCTCAATCTTGTCTTGCACACACACTGTCACACAAATGTTGGCCAACAATTACAAACGTAGAGACGTACAAGACGTACGTGATATCTCCATTTCGAACGCTAGTTTTACAAGACCGCTCGTACTTGATTCCGAGCATGCGTGGACTTTTGTTCATCGGACTTGTGTACACACGAAAGTCCGACAACAAACATTTGTTGGCGGAAAATTTGAGAACCTGTTAGCCAACATTTGTTGGCGGAAAGTCCGACAACAAATGTTCCATGGAGCATACACACGGTCCAGCGCTTGTTGTCGGAAAATCCGATCATGTGTACGGGGCATAAGAGCTCTTTCACAGAGTTGATGAGATAGATCGTGCAGACATACTCTCATAGAAAGATGGGCTCTGTCAATCTCTGTTTTCACATAACTCATTTACAGACATGGCTGGTAAGCTCAGTAACCAATACAAGGATTCATTCCTGAGTAATTTGTGCATACCACTGTTTATTTGTGGGCTTACCCATGCTGCAAGTGATTGACTGTGCTGACCATCTGTTGATGGTTCGCTCTTGTTGCATGGAAAAAGAAGGCAAAAAAGTACGTCACAGGTAAATCTTAAAACATATTGGAAAGCAATACATTTGCAGGGAGAAAAGTGCTACCTTTTTTATGACTAACTAAATTACCACTTCTGTCTTGCAATGCTGGGGTCCTCGGTTCAAATACTGGCCAGTCCTTAAGGCAGTGTTCAGGGGGGGTTCCACTTGTCCCAAATGACACAGTAAGGGGAATTTACTAAGATGGGAGTAGCCAGAATGTGGAGCAGCTGTGCCTGGCAGCTAATAAGCCTCTAGGTTTTTTTTGTTAAAGCTTAATTGAACAAGCTGAATTTTACTAGCATGGCTATACATTATACATTTTTCTTGTACAATTTTCATTTAGATTTACCAAAACCATATAATATGAGGTCAAACCTAAACACTTTCAATTTGTGTGCAATCAGGCAGGTATTTGCACTACAGAGTTGAAGCTAACTCTAAAGGAAATTGAATAGGAAAATTTTATAATTTATGGCCAGTATTCCACTAATAAAATTTTGGAAATTAGTACCTACGATATGGAGTATACCAGACATTGTTACCTACTACCACCCTTAGAACTGGTCCCCACTCTCCCTGGGAATTTTTTTCATTTTAAAGTAGTTGTACACCTTAGATATTAAATATGAACAAAACATATGTCCCTCTATAGTGTTTCCTTTTCTCAATAAGAGCACAAAGTGTCATTCCTGTCTGCTGCTTTGTTCCTCTGCTATCAGCACGAATCACTTCTGACAAGTTTTCCTGACACCAAGAGAAAAATGGTGAGAGGGGAGGGTCCTGCACATGATTGACCTCAGGTGTGGGTGTGTCCCTTCCCTCCAGTCAGTTCTCAGAGCTGCTTTCACTGATCTCTGCTGAGTGTAGCTTCAGCTTTCTGCCCCCCCCCTTTTTCTAAACTCTTAGACAAGCTTTGTAATTCAGCACTTTGAACAGATGTAGAGAAGAGGCCAGTTATTTCACTGGGTATATGTAAGGGTGTACAATCACTTTAAGAAGGTGGCAACTGCAGGAGTAGGAAGGCCAAGGTGGAGAGGAACAATGCAAGACCAAGATGAGGTCAGGAAGAGGGCCTGGAACTAATTTCGCCTTTTTTTCCCCGAAGCTTCAGCTAAAAAAGAAATATCTATTTTGGAAAGAATGGCCCTTTAATTACTGGGAGGGTGGAAGAATTTTGTTTTAAATTAGTTTATTTCTTGGCAAACTTTTTTTGTCGTTTTTGTTTTAGATAATGTGAGGAAGGTTAGACCTTCAGTCAAGTCTTTTATTGCTAACCTCACCACTCTATTGGATTCATTATTCTATTGGAATTGGCAACCTTTGTCACAGAGAAACAAAGTGAGAGGAAATCCTCAATCTTACAATTGTCCCAGGAACAAGTGATGAGGAGAAATCATCTAATGGAGACAACTGTCTAAGAGGAGAGTTCCCCTCACTTTTGCAAAACTCCTCTAACATCCTGTTGTATCTGTGGGGTAGCAAATGAAGGGAATTTTCCCAATGGTATGCAGACAGCAAAAAAAAAAAAAAACACAGCAGGAGTTTTAACACTTCCCTATGCCATCCAGCTCTTACGTGATTGTAAACCTCAGTCTATAGTGTTTACTTGTCTGTCTCCAAAGCTCTAAGGCCAGTCATACACAGATCGAATCTTGGCCAGCTCAGCAGGCTGAGATTCTAACAGGTAATGGGCAAGAGAAATGTACCAAATTGTTCGATCAACTTGGGTACAACCAGCCTGCTGGATTCTCTTGCGATAATCACTAGCGGCTGCTATAGCTGCAAGCGATAATCACTGTCTTCTGGTGGGGACGGCTTCCCCCGCCCATTCCCACACCCCTGCCAAAGAAGAAAATGTATTCCCCTGTCAGCACCGTCTGTGTTGATGAGGGAATCGTGTGAATTTTTTTCCTGCAACCCATGTTTGCAGGAAAGAAATTTGCATCGTGTATGGCCTTCCTAACTGTGGTTTCTCTCTGGTGCTTTGTTATTCTGTTATCAGCATGAGTCACTTCTGATTTCCCGGGGAGAAAAATTTTGTGTCGGGGAGGAGAGCTCAGCACACAGCTTGTCTATTCAGAACACCGTTTTGCTGTGTGTGGAAGGGGGGTGTGTTCCTTTCTTCCAGTCAGTTCTCACACTCAGACATCTGACTGCAGCTCTCCACCCCCTCCTCTGTGCTACTGAAAAATGCAGAAATATTTATTCTAAAATCAGCACTTTTGAAGGGATGTACAAAAGAGAAGCCTGCAGATAAACAAGTAAAACATATGTAGGAGGATTTGTTTTATCTTTTGTGTATCATCTGAGGCTATTCCCTTTACTGGGTATATGAGAGAGTTTACAACCACTTAAAAAAAAAGGGAGGAAATACTGAGCTTGGATATACTGTTATTGTGGGATGTACACAAAACAGATAAGATGCAGAGAAGCTGCACCACTTAAGCCTGCTCCAGTGGTATTTTGGCCTTTTTGCTTACCAAGCAGTTAATTTAGTAAATATTTTGGTAGTAATATTTACATTTTGGGGATAATATCTATATTTAGGAATCATAGGATGTCAGTGTATTTATGAATTTACCTTAGCTGCCTTTTACTGGTTACTGACGATGTCTGTGCTCATGCTTCATTGAAACAGCCAACACCAGAAACAGCTGCTTTAGTTTCTAATTACAGTAAGTAGTAATGTCCTGGGTTGCACAGTGTCACAAGAGTGTACATCATTGAAAACCACGTGGCATTCATAGAATGTCATCAGAGATGTCATCTGCCAGTCCTTGTGACACAGTGGAGTGTTAGCAGGCCAGACTGAGTTCTCTGTTCTGGGCTTTGAACAGATACTAGTATCTCTGTGACACTAGTACTATACAAGTAAGCTGAGAGAGTGCATGTCTGTGCAGGTGATAAGAGAGGAGGATAGATTGGTCCTTCCTAAAAGGTCAGAAGCATAATGACTGGCGTGAATTTAGCTCTTGAGATTTGCTGCTCATATTTCAGAGGTTAAAGAACATACACGCCTCATAATCTGTTTACGAGAAACATAGTTAACACTAAATGTCCTGCTTAATAAACTTTGCAATGCACAATCCTTATTAAAGGCTTGCCTTCTCAAATTCCCCTACTATTTGCAGAATTAAATAATGCCCAATTTTTTTTTATACCCATGATTTATTACTTTATCTTCAGAATGGGCTAAGAAGCATGTCAGTAAAAATTGCGCATCCAACTATTAAGGAGAATTGGAACCTGTCTCGGCAGACTTTGGGCTTGTGTTCATGACATCAGTTTATTATGAGATCATTTATAATTAATTTACCAGTACATATGACTTGCAGTTGATCACCTTCTGAACTCTACCTAACCTACTTAAAGTGGCTTTTGCAGCACATAGACTGGTAAGGGAATGCAAAACCTGCTTACATAACCATGTCCACTTAGGTTAGGAAAATAGAGAAGTTGTTGGACAAAATAAAATGATATAGACCTAAAATTCTCTATGTAAAGGGAGTTTACATGCTGCTGTTGTGTGGAATGTAGAAATGTCACAGAGAAGTGTATTATGGGACACTTTTCGCTGCTGTAAATTCTTCCTGCATTCCAACCATAGCGCTATGCAGAAGCAGTCTTTGATTAGAAATCATTCTTATTGCTGTTTTGCTGCTCGCTATTTCTTATGCTGTTTTTCTCCAGCAAATTATGGATGAGCACATTCCAATTCTATTAATAACTTTTTGTAATTTACATGTTCATATTCATTTTAGGTTGCAGTTGTGTGTGCATGTATGTGACAGCCAGACAGCTGGATGCATAGCTGTTATTCCTTGGAGCTCTTGGTGGCATTTCAGAGACTTGCACTTGCTTACAAAGATCTAACAGTTGCCTGTGGCTGGACAGGCTGTGAAGAAGTGTTCAAATGTATTGGCTGTTAGGACTGCTTAAAATGCCAATCCTGCTCCAACACGTAGGTTTTTATATTAGATTTCTATGTAGAATAAAAGTTAAAGTGGACCTTGCACCAAAAATGCAAAGTCTGCTTGTTAAATGTGGCCCCTCCTCTTTGCTAAAATGCCGAAGAAAGCCTATGAAAACATCCATTGGGGGAGACCTTTCCCTGACTCCTAGGTGAGCGCAACATCCGCCTCCTAGCTAGATCCTGGGGAATGTTGAGTAGCCAAAATCTTGCTGAGAGAAGGATCCTGCTTTGTACTGCAGCATCTTCTTGTGAGATTTGAAGTACTCAGGATCTTGAAAGCAGTATGATGATGTCACTCTCTGCACTGTGGAAGGCAGGAGAAAGAGGTATGTATTTAACTTTTTATTCGACAGTGTTTTTTAACCCCTTTCCGCCATTGCCCCCCAGCCCTTTAATAGCTTCTAAATGCCAGGAAGAGGCAGGCATTCAGGTCATGTGACTGCTGTGATCGGCTGTCACAGCGGTCACATGATCGGAAAGCTCCCTATCGCAAGTATGCATTGGGAGCTTTTAAGTCCCTGACGGTGACTGTGCTGGAAGTGCGCAAGGTGCATGTTTACGTAAGGCCCCATATATGCAGCCTCTCCACCTTAAAGCCCACCCGCCGAGAGGCCACTTATGTTACATAATAGGCGAGGTTTGAAAAAGACACCAAGTCCAACCTATATGTGTGATTTTATCAGTATTGTCAGTATTACACTGCATAGCCCTGTATGTTGTGGTCGTTCAGGTGCATATCTAATTGTTTTTTGAAAATATCAAATTGAGGACAAATATTTATACTCCACTCCACCATTAGCTCTACGGTAGAACCCGTTAGTAGTCAGTGATATTGTGGTGTATTTTTTTAACATGTTTGTATATTTTTTTTTTGTATTGTATTAAAGTTTGTTTTTTTATTATTACTATTGGGTCAGCGTATCAGTACGGCGATAGTCCATCAACCTTTCTAGGTGGTTTTGTGTATTGGCCAGAATCAGCAACTGCTCCCTCAATTTCCCCTGTTACGATTTGGATGATGGTACGTTTTTAATCCATATTGATCATTATCACGTAGGGCCATACTCAAATCCATTTATTACTCTGTCGCAGAGGCTTTTGATCCTGACTCTGACTGAAATGGTTCATTCTGCCTTTAAGTTGCCTCTTGCAGAGGTGACTGAGCCCCCCTGGTCCTCTTTGGGATCTCTAAGGCCTTTTCAGGTCACACAGACTTAACCGCTACACCCCCTGTTGGAACAGGCTGTGTATGCTGATTGGGAACATCCTGACAGAACTTGCCTCCTAAAAGGTTTTCCCTTTTATATCCCATGGATGAAAAGTTTGTAAAAAAAAATGAAGCATGCCAGCCGTAGATGCAGCAGTCTCTTCCTTAAACAAGAACTCGTCCAGTAGATAACGCACAGGGCTTGAAAGACCCTGTTGACAAGAAATTGGAGTTATTAAAGGCTTCCTTTTCTTTGGATAGTTCAGCTATTCAGGTAGCTGTTGCAGCAATTGGTATTTGCCAGTCCATAAAGGATCAGGTCAAACGACCTGATAGGCCTAACCAGGAGGATGATCTGCCTGAAAGTAAGACACATATTCCTCGAGCGCTGTGTTTTTGCTGTTGATGCTTTGAAGCATTCAATACAGCAGGTTTCTCATCTGGCTCTCTTGTCTGTACATATGCACAGGCTTTTATGGCTTAAGAACTGGTCAGCCGAGCTTCCTTGTAAAAAGTTATTGGCAGGTTTCCCCTTTCATGGGGAACGTTTATTCGGTGATCACTTGGACAAATATATCCAAAAGATTTCCGGAGGGAAGGGTTCTCTACTTCCTGCGAAGAAAAGCACCAGAGGTCCCTCATGTAAAAACTCAGGGACTGCTTCCTCAAATTCAGTGTCAGGGCGGTTCCGCCGCCAACAGGGTGCTAGGGCCAGGGGCAAGCCGCAGGGCCAGAAAAGGTCCTGGGTCCAAAGTTCTTCTAAACCCAGCACCAAGCCCTCCTTTTGAGGGGACGCCCCCACTCCATCGGGTGGGGGGAAGGCTGCTGCACTTTGCGGACATTTGGAAAACAACAATTCAGGACGAGTGGGTCACCTCAATTATATCTTGCGGTTACAAGCTGGAGTTACAGGGGTTACCCCTCAGGTTTCTAAGATCCAGCGTCCCCTTTGATCCTCCAAAAAGAAATTGCTTCAGGCACTACATCATCCAGTTCATCAAGGAGTGTTTGTAGAGGTTCCTGTACTCAAAAGGGGCACAGGGTTTTACTCAAACCTGTTTACGGTTCAGAAACCAAACTGGGACACAGGGTCAATTTTGGACCTAAGGTCCCTGAACAAGTATCTTTTGATAAAGTCCTTTCGAGTGGAGTCAGTCCACTCAGTAGTAACCTTACTCCAGAGGGGAGACTTTCTTGCCTCCATCTATACAAAGGATGTGTATTTACACGTACCTGTCTTTCAGCCTCAGCAGAGGTTCCTAAGTTTTGCAGTAGAGGGACATAATTTTCAGTTTGTGGCTCTACTCTTTGGGCTTGCTACAGCTTCCCGGGTGTCCACCAAGGTCCTAGCACCAGTACTGGGTCTTTTAAGGGCTCAAGGGATCCTGGTGCTTGGGTATCTGGACAACCTCCTGCTCATAGATTACTCAGTACAGGCTCTAGAACAGAGGATAATATACACAGTGCGGTATTTGAAAGGCTTAGGCTGGATCATAAATACCGAAAAGTCAGCCTTGAGACCAGCTCAAAGTCTAAAGTATTTAGGTCTGATCCTATATATGGACGATAGACCGGCCATGGACGCTTCCACGTCGCCCCGATCTACTGTCGCAAGGTCCTATAATCCTCCCCAATTTACAGTCTCTAAATTTGACAGCATGGCTATTGAAGCCAGGGTGTTAAAGGACCATGGCATCTCGGGACCAGCTGTCCACTAGGAAGATTTATCATAAGGTCTGGAAGAATTATATTGCTTGGTGTGAAGCCAGAAAATTGCATCCTCGGAAATATGCGATTGGGAGAATTCTCTCTTTTCTACAGTCAGCTTTGGAAATCAAATTGGCTTTGAGTACAATCAGAGGTCAAGTTTCAGCCCTATCAGTATTCTTCCAAAGGCCTTTAGCCTCCCATTCACTGATCCAAACCTTTATGCAGGGGGCAACTCGCTTGCTTCCCTCCATGAGGTCACCTATGTGTCCTTGGGACTTGAACTTGGTGCTGTCTCAAACAACCATTTGAACCTATTAAGGAAATTCCATTAGACTTGCTGTCATGCAAGCTAGCCTTCCTGATGGCTATAACCTCGGCTAGAAGGGTGTCGGAGTTGGTGGCCCTTTCATGCAGGGAACCGTACTTGATCCTTCATCATGGCAGAGTCGTGTTACGACCTGTTCCATCCTTTTTGCCAAAAGTAATGTTGGCCTTTCATTTAAATAAGGACATTATTTTGCCGCCTTTTTTCTCTCAGCCTCGTTCGGCGGAAGAGAGACGACTGCGTTCTTTGGACGTTGTCCGGGCAGTCAAGGTTTATTTGTCTAGATCTGTGGAGACCTGAGGATCAGACTCTTTTTTTTTTTTTGTTTTTTTGTTTTACTGAAAGGACCCAAGAAGGGCAGCTCCCATTGCGTTGCCAATTGGGTCCGTCAGACCTACGGTCTGAAACATAAAGCTCCTTTATTTAGGGTGAGAGCTCATTCTACCAGGGGTGTAGGAACCTCCTGGGCTTTTTGCCATCAGGTATTTGTGGCTCAGATTTGTAAGGCTGCTACCTGGTCTTCAGTGTATATGTTCACAAAATTTTATCAAGTGGATATTCAAGCAGCCGAGGATTCGGCATTCGGCTGCAGTGTACTGCTGGCTGCCGTACAAGTTCTGATGGCTATTGTTTGGCAGGGTGTCTCCCTCCCCTCAAGGATTTTGCTCTGGGATGTCCCAGTAGGTAATGAATATTAGCCTGACTCTGTGTCCCTTGATGTATGAAAAAAAAAAGGATTTTACAGGTAAGTATGACGTAAAAATCCTATTTTTTGCAGCAACACTGCTCTACCAGCACCCATTCCCCTCTGCATCTTTCTAGTTTCTGCTGCAGACAGTGCCTTAGATCGGAACAACATAAAGAACCTTTCTTGTGCAGATCATTCATTATTCATTTTAATAATTGTTCAAATCCATGAAGCTTAAGGTTTTTTTTTGCAATGCATTTCTAATACTGTTTTTTTTTTATTGCATCTGTTACAGCATTCAGGGCTTTTTTTTAACCACTTGGTTCTCTGATCTACTAGACAACTACTTCCCATGCTACTACCAAATGTAATCACACCACATTCACTATTAATATCTTTGATTGAAGTCACTCCTATATAGTTTTTGCTAACTATATTTCATGTGTCCCATTAGTCCTTCACTTCTGATGGTTAAAGATATCTGCATTTTGCCAATTCTGAACTATCCTCTTCCAGTAGGTGCAAATGTTTTTAGGCAGGTTTGAGTTTGAAAAAAATTCTGTAAATTAAGAATACTTTCAGGAATAGAGGTATTAATAGTTTACTTTCTATTTTGGTAAAGAGAAATCCAAATCAAATTAACATTTGGTGTGACCACCCTTTGCCATCAAAACAGCATCAATTCTTCTAGGTACACTTGCACACAGTTTTTGAAGGAACTCTTGCAAGTAGGTTTTTCCAAACATCTTGGAGAACAAACCACAGATCTTCTGTGGATGTAGGCTGCCTCAAATCCTTCTCCCTATTCATGTAATCACAGACAGACTCAATGTTAAGATCAGGGCTCTATTGGGGGAGGTGTGGGGGGACCATCACTTACAGGCCTCTTTATGATTAGATATTTCTGAATGACTTTGGCTGTATGTATCTTTGGGGTCTCTGTCCTGCTGCAAAATAAATTTGGTGCTGATCACACGCCTCCCTGATGGTATGGCATGATGGATAAGTATCTGCCTTTATTTCTCAGCATTGAGGACAAAAATTGATTTTGACCAAATCTCCAACTCCCTTTGCAGAAATGCAGCCCCAAACTTGCAAGGAACCTCCACCATGCTTCATTGTTTCCTACAAACACTCATTATTGTGCCGCTCTCCATCCTTTCGGCAAACAAACTGCCTCCTTCTAGAGCTAAATATTTTAAATTTTAATTCATCAGTTCAGAGCACCTGCTACCATTTTTCTGCACCCCAGTTTCTACGTTTTCGTTTCCATGTCGGAGGTATGGCTCTTTGGCTGCAATTCTTCCATGAAGACCACTTCTGGCCAGGTTTCTTTGGACAGTATATAGGGGTGCCTGGATCCCACTGGTTTCTGTCAGTTCTGTGTTGATGCCACTACTGGACATCTGATGCTAAAGGGAAGTAAGCATGATGTCTTTCATCTGCTGCATTGTTTCCTTGGCCGACCATGGCATATACGGTCCTCAACGTTGCCCATTTCTTTGTGCTTCTTCAAAAGAGCTTGAATAACACCTCTTGAAACCCCAGCTTTGAGATCTTTTCCTTAGAGAGACCTTGCTGACGCAGTAGAACTACCACATGTCTTGTTGCTGTGCGCAATCTTGCCATGGTGTATGACCTGTGACATGAAACGGTCTTCCACAACTTCAGCTTAGTGGCAGAATTTGGCTGTTCCTCACCCAGTTTTAGGCCTCCAACACAGCTGTTTCTGTTTCAGTTAATGACTGTGTTTCAACCTACATATGAAATTAATGATCATTACCATCGGCTTGGTATAAATGGTAATCATACACCTGACTCCAATCCTACAAAATCCCTGACTTTGTGCAAGTGTACAAAGTTTGCAAGTGGAAGAATTGATGTTGGTTTGAAGCAAAAGGGTAGTCACACCAAGTATGGAAAAATTTTAATTTTTCTTCTGTTCACTCACTTTGCATTTTGTAAATTTATAAAAATAAACAATTAAAATATATATTTATGAAAGCCTTCTTTTACAGCATTTCTTTACACCTGCCTAAAACGTTTTGCACAGTACTGTATGCTAAGCCTGTCTCACATTGTTTAAGGGTCATGTGATTTGTACTTAAAACCCTTCATGAAATTTATATAACTCTTAAATTTTAACTTCATTCAAGTTATATAAATTTATATAAGTCCACCCTAACACTAAAATCGCTACATCTACAGACATACATGCTCTAACACTAACCTATCTAGCCCTATAAAGAAGAAATCAGTATACATACCTTTTTTTGATGCTGATTCGGTCCGTTCTCCAGAGGCAGAAGCTCTTCAGGGGATACAGCCGGCAACGGCTGTGAAATACATGGGGAGTGATGTCACTTATAGACTTACTATGGTGCTTCCGTTGTCGGCTGTGTCCTCTGCACCCACCTCCACAGCGAACCAGCAGCTGACAGCTCAGTGTGGGATCTGATCAGGTCAGCTTCAAAAAAGGTATGTATACTGATTTCTTCTTTACAGGGTTAGAGTTAGATTGTTGATGTGTGTAGATGTAGAGATTTTAGTGTTAGGGTGCACTTATCCTTTAACTGTAATTTGTGAAATGTCCACCTTTCATCTCCCATCAGAGACCAACTTTACATTTACAGTGCACTGTATTACAGCTAGCAAATACCTATTACCCTGTTGATCCTGCCAGTTTCAAACCTCTCCTTTATAATAATATTATCTGCAAATTAGCTGCGCTCTTTGCTCTACTTCACCACCGACAGTAGAATACGTTGATCACACACACGCACAACCTGAGAAGTGGTTCTCTCTCCCATTGCTATTTTTTCACAGTGTTGCTGTTGCAGGGTCTTTCCAGAAACTTAGGCCTCGGCTTTGCCTACCCAGTGCTTGGGTCTCGGACTTATTCTTGTTGCTCTGAAAGTACAACTAAGAGGAGAAAATCACTTCCAATAATAATATAAATCAAGCAATTTATTTTACCACATCCAAAATTACAATTGCCTGAAGATATGGCCAGCACACTGTGATGTTCCATTGCAGGCAGCCACCCTTCCCATGAACACTGGTTAACACTCGGCCCAGCTTACAGTACGCTGTGCTGACACAGTGTGCTTCTAAGGTCAAGTTGGTCAGCCAACACCGTAACAGCCTCTAGCACTGGGAAAGCTATAAGGGAGCATGAGAATTTGTAGTCTTAAAACCATCACTTGCCGTTTGCTGTGGCATTGTCTTGCCCACAGCCCTGGCTTGCAGCCTAGTAGCATCTTAATAGTCATGTGACCACTAATTGAAAAGAGGGGAAAATTACATTTTAACCTTTTTGTGTGTCCTAACTGCAATATCAGTGGTATTAACTGTAATATCGGTGCTGGACAAGGTTCACAGATCCTTTAATTTTTGCATATCTGGTGCACTTTAGTGTTAATGCATTGTCTGTCTTTTGCATTGTGCATTGAAAAAAATGCATGCATGCATGAACAACTATGTCACTGTATCAATTAACCAGTATGATATGTGGCACTGTGGTAATGTGAAGCAGTTGTATAAATCATGATGTTTGATGTTGGTTTTAGCTTTTTTTATTTATTTTATTTTTTATTTCTGTAGTCCTTGTGTTGTCATTGATCAGTTTCAAGTATATAGAAGAGTAAGTCCACCCAGTGGTGATATCAAGGTATGGAAGGACATTGGTAGTTGAACTCTTCAACTGCAGTCTAATATCTCTAAGGCCTCATGCACACTGGCCGTTTTTTAAAGCTGTTCCTAGGGCCACATGGTGGTTTTATTTTTTTCTGCCTCTAATCACCCCTGCATGTTAGCCTGTGTGTCCAGGCCAGCTGTCCAGGTGAAGCTGAATTTTGCCAGAAAAAACATTTGATGTGTCTAAACGCACATTACCACTAGGTGAGTTTAGAGCTTGAGCGTTAATTCATTTCAATGACCAGAATAAAAATTATTCTGGCCAATGAAATAAATAAAACGGGCAAGCAAGTGACACGTATAAATGTGCCTAAAAGCATTACACATATTCGCAAGCATCAAATGTGTTTTTTCTGCCAAAACGCTGCTACAAGGAGTAAAGGTGTCTAGTAGAGCTGGACAAACTTGTGTGCATGAGGCCTTAAAGACTATAGTTCGGACTTAAACCTAGCCCCCTGCCACCTCTAAGCTTTAGGCGGGGGTCTACTTCCACTTTGTTCTCTGCAGTGAATATGGTACATTTAAAAGTTTAGAAACTTCATAGCTATGCCAAGTAGGTGGAGCTGGGATATATCCCTACTCTAGTCCACCAGAGAAATAAAAAGCCAGTGAGTGACTTATCCTTCTGATGTCTTTTTCCATACTGAAGTATCATTTTGAGTGTACTCACAATTTATTAGAATGAGAATCAAATGTTCACCTGTATATTGGTTCAAATGTTATTCACCTTTCCTTCTGTATGTGAAGTATTTTATATTCTGGCTATAAGTATAGGTACTGGAATTTTAAATTTGACACATCGGAATTTTAGTTAGTATGTGATTAAATTATATTTTGTACTTCAAGTAGTAAAAATGCATACGATGCTTTTATAGTCTATTTTCCTTGTACACAAAAAGATTTTGTGGGCTGTTATTTGTTAACACAGCAATCATTTGACATTGTTGTTGTCTAGTTTGTCACCCTACTCTAGAAAATGTATCGTCTGTATTACCATAATTACCAGCTATACCCACAAATGTCTAACCTTCATATGTTGCTTTTTGTTAAATTAAGTACTGCAGACATATCCAGAAGTATAATATACATTAGCATTGCCATACATATCAGTATGTGCAAATTTGCATCCCTGTTAAACCTAACAACCACAGTAAGTGTTGTATGTATTGATGCAAGCCCCCTGCACAACCAGGAAGGAAGTTATCTGAACTGTGGTGTCCTTATAACCTCTGTTACAAGGTCCTCTGTTGGTGCTGCTAATCATGCACCAATCAGCCATACCATTAAGATTGATGGGTAAAGTGAATAACATACATAATCTCTTTATAATGGCCTTTAAAAGTTGGTGGGATATATATAAGGCAGCAAGTAAACAGGTTGTCCATGAAGTTGATGTATTGAAAGCAGAAAAAAATGGGCATCACAGTTTGTGTATGGGGCAGACCAGTCAGGGTGCCCATGCTGACCTGTGTCAACAGCCAAAGACACCTACAAAGGGCACATGAGCATCAGAACGAGACCACAGGGTAGTGGAGGAAAGCAGTCTGAGCTGATGAATCACATTTGCTTTTTTTTGCTTTTGCATCTGCACTGCTTATCTGAGAAGAAGATTACACCAGGATGTGCTATAGGAGGAAGGCAAGCTGGCAGAGGCAGTGTGATGTTTTGGGCGATCTTCTGCTGGGGAAACCTTGGGTTCTGCTATTCATATTATTATGCAGGATTTCTATAGCGCCAACAGTTTGCGCAGCGCTTTACAATAAAAAGGGAGACGATCCAGCGACAATTCAATACAAGAGGGTTTGGAGGGCCCTGCTCCTGTGAGCTTACGATCTAATAGGGAGGGGCTGGTGGAACAGAAAGCAATAACTGTGGGGGATGAACTGATGGGAGAAAAAAAAAGATTTGGTTATTAGCTGAAGGCAGGATAGGCTTCCCTGAAGAGATGAGTCTTCGGGGGTTGCCTAAAAGTGGAATAGGAGATAGCCGGACAGATTGCATTAGTGAGGCAGGGAGAGGCTCAGCAGAAGTCCTGGAGATGAGCATGGGAGGGGGAGGCGAGAGCTATAGAGCAGGTGGTCTTTGGAGGAGTAGAGAGGACGGTTTGGGTGATATTTGGGGACCAGATTGTTTATGTAGCTCGGGGCAGAGTTGTAAATGGCTTTGTATGTTATTGTTAGTTTTTTAATTTTATTTGTTGGGCAATGGGAAAACAGTTGAGGGATTGACAGAGGGGTAGCAGACACAGTGGTTGGTAAGGTGGATAAGTCTGGCACCAGCATTCATGATAGACTGAAGAGGGGATAGCATGTGGGGAGAGAGGCCAATGAGGAGGGAGTTACAATAGTCAAAGGGAGAGATAACAAGGGAGTGAATAAGTTTCTTAGTGGTTTCAATGGTTAAAAAGAAGCGTATTTTGAAAATATTACAGAGATGAAGTCTGCAAGATTTGGACAGCAATTGGATTTGGGGCTAAAAAGACAGGTCAGAGTCCAGGATTACACCTAGCACCCTGGCATGAGGGGAGGGACTGATGGTTATATTATTGATCTTGATAGAGAAGTCAGGGGAGGGGGCATGGGCAGGAGGAAATATTATGAGCTCAGTTTTAGAATGATTAAGTTTTTGAGGAAGTGGTGTGACATTCTTGCTGATATGTCTGTTAGTAATGCGAGGGTAGACTGAATTGGCTCATTCATATGGATGTTACAATAGAAACTGATTCATATGGATGTTACTTTGACACATACCAAATACCTAAACATTGTTGCTGACCAAGGTCACCCCTTCATGGAAACTGTATTCCCTGATGGCAGTAGCCTCTTTTAGCATAATAATGTGCCCTTTCATATTGCATGAATGGTTCAAGAATGATCTGAGGAACACAACAACGAAGTTGAGGTGTCGACTTGGTCTTCAAATCCTCTTGATCTCAGTCCTTTGGGTATCTGTCGAATGTGCTGGAAAGACAAGTATGATCCATGGAGGCCTCACCTTGCAATTTATAGGACTTAAAGAATCTGCTGCTGACGGCTTGATGCCAGTTATCACAGCATAACTTTAGAGATCTAATGGCGTTTATGACGTAATGGTTCAAGGCTGTTTTGGTGGCAAAAGGGGACCTACTCAATATTCTGAAAGGTGGTCATAATGTTGTGGGTGATTGGTGTATACTTGCTATATGCACATCTGCATCAGCAATGGCTAAAAGGGTAGAGGTAAAGCCCAGTTCGGAAACGGTGACAAAAGATGTAGTTCTACTACCAGCTGTGCAGTGTAGAGAAAAGGTAGATAACCAGGAATATTTAGTTGAATTTAATTTAAACAGTCCCTGCTGTTAGTGACTTGTCATGAGCCGATCTGCCCTTGGTTTGGTTCAGGCAAAGTTTCAGGAACTTCAAAAAAGTTTGGATGCCGAACACAAAACAAAATTCGACCGATTCTGCTGGAGCAGGCTAAATTGCAATCTGCGCGTACCCCTGTCTGTTCAGCAGAAGCCGATTATTACAGCTTCTGTTGAATGGTCCTGCTGGAATAAAGCTTTTGATTAGCTACTGCAGCGCTGATGTGTGTGTTCTGACAGAGTGGAGAGTCCCTGCTGTCAGAATACAATGACACAGTGGGGGAGATCCCTGCATCCACAACGCTTGCATTGATGCAGGAATCTGTGAGGTTTTTTGTTTAACTTGCCAGTTGAATGAAAAAAATACTTTGTGTATACCCAGTTTACCAGTTTAGGATTCCTGGTGTACAGCTTCCCCATTACTTTTTTATTATCATTATATACAATTACATATTCTAAAGCAGAGGTAGGGTGCTAATACCCAATAAGATTATAAATGTTTTTCAGCGCTACCTGCGTGTGGAAAGGCAGTCAGTCACACAGCTGCAATGGCAATCATGAAAAAAGGTTGTCCTCAACTCCTTGCTTGCTCTTTAAAATCTTCAAAAATGTATTGATTCTCAAAAAATGTATTGTTTGCCAATAAGCGGGTAATCCATTAATTTGCCAATTAGTTGGTTATTCACTAATTGGCAAATTAATGACGTGCTGCCAGGAAAGGTTTATACACTATATATTGTGGCATTTTTGTATATGGCATTTGTAGTGAACAAGGCCCATAAGGCTGAAACGCGTTTACATCTGCTGTCTGTTACTGTGTCTTTTATAGATAATCAATACATTTTAAAGAGCAAGCGATGAGTTGCGGACCATCTTTGCTCACAATTACATATTGCCTGTTTTATAACTCTAGAACCCTAAACTCTTGATATTAGCACCTAGGTTTTGTGTAATGGGGATACTGGCAATGCCAGATTTCACAAAACTTCTTTGCTGTCTGTGGAACCTCAGTCAGTCGCTCTCAGCTATTGTGATGCATGGACAAGGTGGAATGTACTCAGGAGGGTGTCTAATGGTGGCTGTACTGTACTTGGGGGGATATATATATATATATATATATATATATAATATATATGCAATCCTTTGTCTAAATAAGGTGTCTCCAAACCTTCTGAACAAAGGGCCTGACTTACAGTCCTTGAGGCTTTAGGGGGCCATGCTGTGGCCAACGGAATTTGAAAATGCCCAGGTGTCAGTGAGAGTAAACAGTGCCCCATCATTGGTTTTAGTGGAAGGATTAGTGCCCTATTGTTGGTATCAGTGGGAGGAACGGTGCCCCATCGTTCCTATTAAAGGTAGGAATAGTGCTTCATCATTGGTGCCTGGGAGGAATGGTGTCCCCTCATTGACATCAGTGAATGGCATGTTGCCCCAAGAGCCGCATAAAGGCAAGCAAAGGGCCACAGTTTGGAGAACATTGAGCTAGAAGGATGAAAAGAGGTGACAGTGTTCAACACTGTGTTGGCTGTTTCTCTGCAGATGTTTCTTTGTGTACTGCTAACAGTTGGTTGTAGGAAGTCATGTATTTAAAAACCCTGGTACCCACCAATTTTATATCAACAAAAAAACTGAAATGGTATGATTTCTTTGCATCCTATGACTATCTACTTTTTGTATTTTTTTTCCTACAGCTGCCAAAAGTCTATTAAACAAGAAGACAGATGGAGTCAAGGTAAGCTATTAAATGATCTGTTTTAACAATGTATTTCTTTTTTTTGTAAAAAATGTACATCAGAAGCTAATGATGACTTGGATGTTATGTGGTAACATTTGCTCTACCCTTCAAGCTTTGGAGATTTTAGGTTATTAGTCTGTTTATCATTTCAAATATTGGATGAGAGAGGTTGGAGTAGAGTTGCTCACTTCCAATTTACTGATATTGTACACAACAGAAATAAATAACTGTGCAGTGGATACGAGGTTGCATTTGTGACTATAATTTATATAAGTCAGAATGCTGGTTGAAAATCGGTTTTAAATTGTGTTTATATCTGGGTTGACACTCTGAGCTTCATTCACATGATGACCATAAGCTTCTAATAGCGTCCTTTTTCATGATTCAGTTTATTGTATCCATACTACATTCTAAACAATACTGCCCTGTGTAGTAGTTTTTAAATATTAAATCTATTTATGTTTAACAAGTTATTTGTCTTCAACATTTGTTTAAGGGCTGGTGCACACCACAATTTCTGCCTTCCGGGTGCATTTCTGCATGCGCTTTTTTGATGGCTTCAGTGCATTTTTTCACTCCCCTCGCCCACCCCCCCCTCATCTCAATTGAGGACATGTGTTCCGTTGTGTTTTTGAGGCGTTTTGCCGAGTTCCAGATGCATTCCATACAGAAAAAATGCAACATTCTACTTTTGTTGACTGCACTGGAACACACTGCACTGGTGTGAACTAGGGCTGTTGTAATCCATGTTAAACACTGCCCATATGTTTTTAATGCAGAATTAAAATGCACTAGACTATGTGGTTTGAACCAGCCCTAAGTTCAAACATTTTAATTATTGCATATAAATATTACTTACTTATCACTTGCACCAGCAGTTTGGGTTCTCAAGGCAACTCTCCTGCAGTTATGTTGTGTCATTTACTGCTATGCAGTGAATAGATTTTTTCATTTTTATCTTCTGTGAGTTAGGTCTATTTATAGCAGATACAAAGCTGATTGACCATAGGATGGACTCCACCCTGCTGCTCGCTCATTTAGGGACTTTATGAATCTTCAGGTAGTAATAGGCAGGTAACAGGTCTTCTTTTAAGAAATACTAAAAAGCTCTTCAAACAAAGGGGTTGATTTACTAAAACCGGAGAGTGCAAAATTTGGTGCAGCTGTGCATGGTAGCCAATCAACTATTAACTTCAGCCTGTTCAATTAAGCTTTGACAAAAAAATGGTATTTGATTGTTTTTTATGTAGAGATTTGCACCAGATTTTTCTCTCTCCAGTTTTAGTAAATCATCCCCAAAGTATCTTTGAAGCACCCTTTATTAAATAAGGATTTTCTACAAGAAATGGCAAGATATATTTTAAAAATTCAGTCTATAACCTTAAACTTTAAAAACATTTTGAGAAAAAATTGTTTTTCTTTAACCACAACAGATAAAAAAAAGCTTCACTTTGATTTGAAGTGTTCGAAAATGAGACTGTAAAATCCTATTGGTTACTTTGAGTATACATACCGTAATTTTAACCACACACACACACACACACACACACACACACACACACACACACACACACACACACACACACACTTCCATCAGGCTTAAAGTGTATTATTTGTAACTTTTGGGAGTTCTCTTTACCAAAAAATAGTGAAGTGGGAAGGGCATCATGGTAGAATAAGTATGCACTTAGAAAAAATATTTAGTGTCTGCATGATGTTTCAGTGTCCCCTCATTACCTTCATGTGGACTTTATTTTAAAAATCAAAAAGGCAAATTGTCCCAGTTTTGCTCATCACATTTGCCATATTGATCATGGTATCACATATATATGCGTTTTTAAATGCACATACATTGCGTTCTTACCAGGTCTTTTAGACCTAATCGCCATACTTTTACAAACGCGTGAACCTGAGAATCTCTGGGAATGGGTGGGTAGAGATAGTTGAAGTAAAGCTAGCTGTGTAAATTGACTGCATAACACTTAAAGCCGAATTGGGGTTAAGGCCAAAATATTAGCGCTTTAAGGGTTTAATATTAACAATATTGTGACAATATGCAGGCAGTTTTGACATATAATTGCTCATTCCACAGCTCTGTGCCTTGAAACAATGTGGAAGCACTACTGTTAAGAAATATCACAATGCAGTTATCTACAAGGACAATATATAGTTATCCAAAGATCTCTAGGGCTTTGGGATTTTTAAAACAGAACACTTCTAAACTTTTTTTTTTTTTCCCCTAGCGGTGTTCTTCACCCAATTATTATTTATGTTGAACCTGATCAATGCTGTATTATGATTCTCTGTATGTTGCATTTTATCATAAAGCCTAAATTAATTTTAAATTGGTTTAGTGCTGCTGCTTACCTTTAATTTTTTTCAAAAATAAAGGGATCCTGTCCAGCTGAGTAAAGAAAAATGGATTTACGGGAATTACAGGAACAGCAGTGGGTCAATTATCCCATTATGCCAAATGCTTTGTTTATATTAATATTCTATTCAACTTGGTAAACTTGGTAATCAAATCCACTAATAAAACACTTATTACATAATACAGCACTTATTCTGGCTAAATTATGACTGCTAATGAATCAATAATATGAATATCATACAATGAAGGAGGACTTCTAATACGTTTATGTGGATGATAGCCCGGGGACTTGTAGTCCCTATACTGTGGTACATTTTGGCATAAGTTAAGGCAACAAGGACCTTGTGAAATATTTTTTATGAGGAGCCTCTCATATTTCATGCATTCTCATTCAACCCTTAAGGGTACTAAGTTTGTAAAAACATGCCTGAAATTTAGCTTGTTTAGTCTTCATAAATTTATTTGAAACTGAAGTTTTAGATCACAGAATAGCAGTGTGTGAAACAAAGGTAAATACTGCTTTACTCGGTAAATGTATTCTAAGCACGCAGCTAGCAAAAAAAAAAAAAAAAGAATAGTATTTATGGTTAGGACCTTGATGATCTTAAGGGTCTGGTACCAGTCGATCCTGTAGTTATATCCTAGATTGCAGAAGATTTGGCCCCTTTTGGAATTGTCTCCAGCCTTGTACCCCATTAGAGAGACCATAGGGTGCATATGATTTATTGTAGACCGAGGACTGGCAGTAAGACTTATAACTATCCCCCAATATCTTGCACACTGCCAAGAACTGTCTCGATCTCTTGCCCAGGTTAGCGAGCAGGTATACTTGTTACGTGCATGCTTGCATGTTAAAACTTTTTTTTTTTTATATTGGTGCCTAGTACCCCATCCCATATGTGGCTTGCTTTTCCAATTAGCTCATAAATTGGCTAGGTTGCTTATGACTAGCCAAAGCGTGGCTGCACGTGACTTGATAAAAATAAGTAGGAATTTTACTGACAGCAATTGGAAATAAAACTCTTCTCATTGAATCCATCACTGCGCTGCCAGGACTATCTTTTCTGCATTTTTGCAGCAATTGTTAACAGTGCATGCACAGAGATCTTGTTCTTCCTATATAGAGAATGGAACATTTGGTGCTTGCTCACATCAAGATTTTTCCAATGAGGTGAAAAATCTTTGTGCGCAATAATGAGAACTTCAAATGGTAAAAATGCCCTCTACACAAAGTGAAAACTCTTGATTTAAGAAAGAACTCATTTTATAAGCAGGAATAGGCTGTATGACAAATAAGAGTGTATGTTCAGTGTGAACTTAATGGGGTTTCATGCACACAGTGTAGTAAAGACCAGGAGAAGAAACATAGTCCAGATTTTGAAATAATGGGTCACTACTTCTGCTATCAGTCTTTTTAGAAATCCTTATTGGATGGTCGAACGATATAGAAAGCGTCTTCCATCTGAAAGCTATATTGATGCAATTATAATAACTATAATGCAAACCAGCCTGACATTAGGGTTGCAAAAACTGGGAATGTATCACCCAGCATAAGGGTGATGGTGATTTCCAAAAGATTCTTGAACAAATACATAAAACGAGATCATGTCTGGCCAACATCAATACATGATAGAGCAGGTTTTTCCATATCTGATGAAGTAACTAGCTTAACTGAAATCCATGGCTCCTCTATACGTCTAATTTATTTGCATTACAAACAACTCACAATCTTTCTAAATCTATTTATCATTCACTCTTTCCAATTGCCTAAAAAGAAATCCTTTGAAACCTGGCTAATGTCCAGAACGTGCCATGTGCATGGATTACATTTCAATGGGGGGGGATGCCTAAAAACTGGAACAGACGGAATCTGTAACAGCAGTGCATGGCAGTCAAGCCGTTTCTATCTCGGGCTTTTTTATTTCACCACTTCAGTACCGGACATTTTCACCCCTTTCCTGCCAGGCCAGTTTTCAGCGCTGGCACACTTTGAATGACAATTGCTCAATCATGCAACACTGCACCCAAATGACATTTTTAAAACATTTTTAGTCAGTTTTCGTTTGATGGTATTTAACTGCTTGCCGACCAGCTGCGACCAAATGGCACGGCTGGGCGAAACGATTTGGCCTTACGTCGCTTCGCCTTTTGGCCACTGGGGTCGAGCCCCGCCAGAGGCGCTCGCCCGCAGAGTATGCCCCGAGCCGATGCGAGTGCCAGGCACCCGCGCTCGCTCATGACAGAGAGAGAACTGGTATCTGTGTGTGTGTAAACACACAAATCCCGGTTCTTTCAGGGGAGTAGAGACAACTAAGTATGAACACCGATCTCTCTCTCCTCCTAATTTTTCCGCCACAAAATATCACAGTCACGATAAGTCGCAGATCGCCGCCATTACTAGTAATAAATAAATAATAAAAATGCCATAAATCTTTCAGGGGATAGGATATGGATCGTGTGTTCATATTATGTATGAACACTGATCTCTCTCTCTCTCTCTCTCCTCTTAAACAGTCCCATCCCCCCACAGTTAGAAACACATAGGGAACACAGTTAACCCCCTGATCGCCCCCTGGTGTTAACCCCTTCCCTGACAGTGACATTTACACAGTAATCAGTGCATTTTTATAGCACTGATTGCTGTATAATATCAATGGTTTCAAAAATGTGTCAAATGTGTCCGCCATAATGTCACAGTCCCGATGAAAATCGCAGATCGCCACCATTACTAGTTAAAAAATGCCATAAATCTATCCCCTATTTTGTAGATGCTATAACTTTTGCGCAAACCAATCAATATACGCTAATTGCGATTTATTTTATTTTTTTCTACCAAAAATATGTAGAAGAATACATATAGGCCTAAACTGAGGAAAAAAATATTTTTTTTGATAAAAAATGTTGGATATTTATTATAGCTAAAAGTAAAAGATATTGTATTTTTTTTCAAAATTGTCGCTCTTCTTCTAAAGCGACGCAGTGCCGTATCGCAAAAAATGGCCTGGTCATTGAGGAGCCAAATCTTCCAGGGCTGAAGTAGTTAATCACCCCTGGGTTTTTGTTTTTTTTTTGCTCTATAAATGAAAACCGCAAATAAATAATCTTTCTTTATGAATTTAGACCAAAATGTATTCTGCTACATTTCTTTGGTAAAAATAACCCAAATCAGTGTATATTATTTAGTTTGTGTGAAGATTTAGATTCTTCAAACTATGGTATATATATTTGAAAAATGACCAGTCCTTATGTACTGACAGCTTATCTCATTTATTAAGGCCCTAAAATGCCAGGACAGTACAAATACTTTCCAAAAAGGGGTTATTTGGGGGTAAGACACCCCAAGGTATTTAGTAAAAAGCATTGTGCATTTTTTAAAGTTGTAATTTTTGGCACAATTTTTTGGAAAATTAAGAAATTCTATTTCACATACTGTCAATAGCGCAGTACACTGTCACTGGTGTGGCGATGATCACTGTATAAGCAATCATTTTTGCTTTATGAATGGTATCCATTCATGTGCCATTGTGTACAATTGTGATAGCTGTGAATGGTCACAGCTATCACGTGGTACTGGTCCACTGGGATTGGCCCTGTACCATATGAATACAGTGGCCCATCACAGAGATTTCAATAGTACACAATGGCTATGAATTGACAAGCCATTGTTGGTTTACAACTGACATGTGATAACTAATTGGTCACAGCCACTTTCACAGTTTGAAAATAAAAGAAGCTAATTGGTTGCCATGTACAGCTGCTTCAGTTTTAATAAATTCTCCTAAATGTGTTCAAATTACAGTAGCAGTGATACTTCTGTTCATAAAAGCATTTAAAATGGAAAAAAACATTCTAGATGTTATTTCTCAAGTAATAGCTGCAGAAAAAGCGCAGCTTAGCATGGAGACTGGGCTTTTAGGGGTTTTATACAAGTAAATCGCAGTGTGGTCGCTGTGACTTTTTGAACTTTCATTTCAGAACAGCCAAGATTAAGTTTAGACAAGGACTGTATAGTCAAAGCACACTCATCTAAGATAGTCTGAAACAAGCAAGAGCTTCATCACTTCTATGCAGTCAGTTTCCCACACTAGGTGCATACAATATGTACTAAGAATGCTTATTTCCTGTGTATCTAATTCTAATAGAGCATTTGCAGGCCTATTCAGTAAGGTAATGAGTAATTACAGTATGTAGTAACACATAGCAACTGGTCAGCATAATGTATCTTGGATGTTTTAAGACATGAATTAGATGTGGTTTCTTTGGGGACTGGGAAGATGCACATTGTTTCCTTTCTGAATAAACCAAATACAGTATCCTCAGCATTTTAGTCTATGTATTGTTCTTCTACGGTAATAATTCAATGTTTTCATAGACAGAAAGGCTAACTAGATTCTCCAGTGATTCCAGTATGTGGTTTAACAAATCTGTACGTTGAAGCATCGCTATGCGTATTCAGCGAAGGCAGATTGTGTCTCCCAGATAGTAGTGTCTTGTCTGTTTCCATAACAACAATGGCTTGAAGATGCTTATGAAAATGGAGACACAAAGCAGAAACTAGAAAGGTCTCTGCTCTCACCACAGAAGCAAAGCTACTTTATTACCACTTCAAATTTTGCTGTATAAGACAACATTTGACAAAAAGGGCCCTTGTTTCTCTAAATACCACCTTATACGTTGTAATGGAAGACCTGTTCTAATTTGGTGACAAAATAATAATGACCATATAAAGGAGATTATTTATTGTACATCATTTTATGTGACCACTAAAAACAACCTGAAATAAAACCTTTTGATTCAAAATCTCAAAAAAAGAAATCATAAAATCCTTCAGCCTTTAAGAAGCCTCAGATAAACACTTAGATACTTGCCTGGTCAAGGGCATCACTAGGCAGGGAGGAGGACATCGTAAGAAGGGCTCTCCTCTCTGCAGGGACAGAAGACTACATATTGGCAGTCCATCAGCAGTAGGGTCCTGTGAGCATACAGAATACGGCAGTGGCTTGTTGATGACACCACAAGGAAAGGAGACGACCTGTTGATGTGGGCACAAATTGATTATATATATAATCTTTTTTTCACAATTGCTTTTCCCTATTGTTATTTCATTTAACATAAAATATTTATAGGTTAGCAATAAGATGCAGTTATTAGTTTTGCTTGAGTCATTTAACTCTCAGACTGCATTATGATAGAGAACAGTAGAGCCAAAACATTTTGTAGTATTGAGGCAGAAAGAGTTTGCATGTGGCTAAATATTGCTTGCCCCATTTACATATAATATTACAAATTATATACAGACACAGGGTTTTTAAACAGTTTTTTATATATATATATATATATATATATATATATATATATATATATATATATATATATATATATATATATATATATATATATATATATATTTAAACTCTGAAAAGACTGCTTTGTAAAGTATGATTAGAAATATGCTGTTGGCTTTCAGAAATAGGATTATGCTGGTGTAAGGATCCCTTTAGGACAGAATCATTTTTAAGATGTAGCAGTTGATTTTGTGCCATACACTTTGCTGCCCTGGCTTTCTGGTATAAACCAAATGGTCTGTCAGTGTAGGTTACGTGTCAGCTTACCAGCTATTTTTCTTGGCAACGTTTAGTTGCCATGCACCAAACCTTTATGCACCTATCCAATAAACCTTGTTTCCTTGGAACAGTTTTTGATTGGCACCATGGCTTTTATTTTTATTTATTTTTTTGGCAAATGTCATACTGTAATCTCGTCACTGTCTGTGAATACTTGTTAATTCATGAAGCAGATTGTATAGTTTTAAGAACCAATTACACAAGTTGAAAGCCATTGTCCTTTGGGTTCTTTGCCCGAAGGCTATGTTATGAAGAACATCTTTTGGTCCGCCTGATAGTTGTAAAATAAGCAATACTAAACCCTAATGTGCTTGTGCACATATAAAAGGACAGTAGAATGTGGGCACACTGGTTTCTTTTTTAACTGAGCACATACAAGCAATATAAAATACAACCAGTTACATTCCTGCATGCATTTAAAAGGTGCCCCCTGTACACTTTTACACTAGTAACCCTTTTTTCTCCATTGAGGGACACATGAATTCTTAGACTGTCAGGAGCATGTCGCCACCTATGGGAGAACTGGCCACTGGCAACAAAAAAAGGTTGACTAGCATAAGAGAATCCCGACCATTGCCAGCATGCCTCAGTTTTTTGCTAGTGTCCTCAGAAGAGTTGGATGTGTTTTTTTCAGCTTTACTTTCTTTTAATTTGGAAGGTTTTTCTACAGCTGTTGGTAGATTAATGCTGGATATGTGAAATCCTAGAAGTCTCTACAGTCAATCTACAAGTGTGGGTTTTTCCAGTTTTGTACTAGTGTTCCTTCTACAACAGCCCTGAATTTCTGTAGGTTGCTTAAGTCAACTACAGCTACTGGTAGATTCAGTGCTGGTTCCTATGTGATGCAATTTTCAGCCCTTTACGTGAATAGGCTGAAATCACTCTGGATCACCCCAAAGTATGCAAAAAATACATTGCGGTGCAATGCGATCCGCTGCATGCAAACTCATTGTGTCTGCGATCTGCATTTGGGTTGTTGTTAAAATTACATTGGCACTTGCAGCAGATCGCACACCCAGTGCATTTTGAACTCGTGCTGGAAATGCACATGGAACGTGAATTTCCCTCACCACGTTCTGGTGTGAAGGGGCTCTCAGGCCGTATATGGAATTCCTGAAAAGCTCTCCAATTATCTATGCTGCACAGGTTCCCAGTTATTTTCTATACTGTTGTTCTCTCTGTGACCGACCTGCAGTCGGCAGTGATTACTGACTGTGTTCCTGCTCACGCAGCAGTCCGCTATTAAGGTCAGAATAGGATGTCTGGAGATTCCCTATTAAGTTATTGGTCTAGAGCTGAGGCAGTTTTCCCCTCTCTGCAAGTCAATGTATATTCCTAGCAGGCCTATGCTAGACTGAGGTCTCTCTGTTAAAGTACTGAGGCATATGGTGTTTGCTACTCTAGCCAACTGTAGCTAACTGACTCTTAAAATTGTCTTTTTAATTCTATGCTTGCATTATGTACTGTGCAAGTTGGTCGTTTGGGGGAACCCTTCTCTTTATTTTCTTTTATTGGCCATACAAGGGAAATGTTCGTTTTTGCTTTCCTGCCCCCATTCTTCTTCAGTACCTGCATTGAAGATGCAGATATATAAGGCCTCTAAGAGTGCTCCTCTGGTGTTTTTTTTTTTTTTTTTTCCCTGCCTGGAAACGCTTCTCTTCAAATACTCCTGTAAATGCCTATGTATGCATGGCCACATGAGATAAGAGTGCTTTTACAGGCTAAAAAAAAAACCTGGACACTTGTACAAGCGATGTTTTAAGCTCCATGTACATGAGACCTAAAGCAGGGTGAATGCACATATGCAGATAAGGATTTTTAGTTCTGCTACCTCTTATCATGCTGGGTTCAGAGGTATCATGTGCCCCTACTGCTTCCTCGTTGCCCTTGTGTACACTTAAACAACAAAGGTTGGAAAGTAAAATTGTTGCGCTTGGAGATGGCAGTCTGAAATCTTTTAGCCCTCAGATTTGTCAGGGGCCCCCACTGGTGTTTTAGTCTGCTAATTGATCTGCACAGTGCTGTTTCCAAGCTGTGCCTGTTATGGGGTGAAAAAGTTTCAATTCCACTGTATTGATTGCATTGCTCCCACAGATGGCTGTCCAAGGGAGCTGGTTGTGCTGGTGCTCTAGGAGTCTTGAGCAAGTGGCTTTTGGCTAATGCAAATTTTACCACACAGACCACTGTCAGTTAAGTACTTCTGGTGTTTGAGTTTCTGATATACAAGAGCTACCTTGGATATCACATGAGGTATTGTTCCCAAGCAGCAGTACAATCCCAGACACAGGTGTTCTCAGCACAGTGCTTCATACGGTTTTTCAAGTGGTCAGTGCAGTTCCTTTCCTTTGCATGCCTGTAAGTATTTTAGAGAGCACAGAATATCTGTACATTGGCTTCCAAATCTTGCATTTCTAATGGTTTAGGAAATGGGTTAAGAGAATTACTAATTGAAGTTCCACTCCTGCCTTCTCCCCAGTTTACCTCTTCTGTCCCTTCTTTGTCAGCGCACACTTTTTAGCAGATCTCATTCAAGCGATCTCTGGACTTCCTTGGCTAGGTGTCATTACACAATTTTCTCAGTTTCTGGATCTCCAGTCCTGGGGCCACCTGAATCTTTCCTTTGCATGAGATCATGGAATTTGTAGCACTCCCATTTTGTCCAGTTTCATTCCAGAACATTACAATGCAACATTTTGTTGTTGTGGGACAAGTTAGTCAAGCCCCTGCACAGACTGTTTCCTTTGCCACTGAGGGATCAGGTTTCCTTTGCCACTGAGGTGGCTCAGTAATCCAGCACTCGTTTCAGGGAAGTCTTTCCATCCCATCATCTGGAAGAACCACATGATTAATGCCAGACTGTCCAGCTGGGAAAGATTTCTGCATATCCTGCCAGTGCAAGAGATTTGGTTGAATTAGCTAGCTAGTCCATCATTTATATCCCCAGGATGGACGATTGACAGGTGGACTTTTTCAGCTGATAGCGCCTGGACCCAGGGCAGTGGTCCATACAATTAGAGGTGTTCCAGGTCTTGTGTTGCTGGTAGGAATGCCAGTTGTGGACTCCCTAATTTCCAGGTTTCCAACAAACTGAACAGGTTTGTCTGAAGGTACATGGATCTTCCAGTAGAAACAGTGGATGCTCTGGGGGCTTTTGGGGATTAGTACACCATGATCTATGTATGACTGTGTCTTCAGAACGTCCTTGTCTGCTTCATAGGATCAAGATATAGGGGATTCCATCTACGATTCTCATATCATCAAACTGGTCCAGAGGAATTTGTTACACCAACTTGGTAAGAATTCTGGAGGAGGTTTTGTGGGCTCTTGTACATCATCTGAATCTTATGTCTCAAGGACCAATTTACCATCCTGCTTCATGGTTTCTGGTTTCATGAGATGGACATATCTGTATCGGTAATTCATACAATGCTAAATAAAAATTAGGAAGGCCACTTCTGTCATCAGATGTGGAAGGCATGCTTCACTTGGTGTCTCGGGGCTTCCCCTCTAGGAGTTTTTCCATGGGTAGAAACCTCTCCTTCCAACAGTTGGGTCCAGTTTAATGTTTGACTTTCAGCACTATCAAGGGCCAGGTTTCTGTCCTGTCTTTCTTGTTTCAAAGACCATTGACCTCTCACCCCTTGATTAAGTCCTTTCTACAGAAAATATACCCATATAGGTCACCCTGTTTTTTCTTCTGTGATTTTATGGTATGTGGATCTTGTTTTCTCTTCGCTTCAGAAACCACTGGTTGAACAACCCATTAGAGGCTTTTCTTTCTCACCCATAAGGGGGTATTTCCTGTAGCCATCACTTCCACAAGGTTAACTTATGACCATATTCTCTTTCTTGTTTTGCATGGGGACAGGTTCGTGTTGAGGCCAAGGACTTCTTTCTGGTCTGAGGTAGTTCTGCCTTTCACCTCATCCAGGATATTGCCCGTCCCACTGCCTGGCTTCAGTTCACTGAAAGAAAATTCTCGTCATTTTCTGGATGTGTTGTGCGCTGTGAGATTCTCTCTCTTGTAGCCTCTTTTTTTTTTCTTTTTACTTTTTTGTTATCCCTGATGCACCTCAGAAGGGTGCACCACATACTTTACTAAAACTGTGAGTGCTTCTTGCTCTTCTTGGCATCAAGCAACTTTCCCAAATTAAGACTGCCACCTGGATGTTCAGGCCCCATCTTATGCGAGATTCTATTGTTTTTTTTTTTTTCCTGAATCTATTAGCCTGGTTGCTATGTTGCACAATCCTCAGTTCAGCTGGTTGTGGACATCCTAACAGTCTCAGAATTTCTGTATCCCTCAATGGATGAGAAAGAAATTGGGATTTTTCCACTCATTGAGGGATGGAGATCCTATCACTCTGTGTTTCATAATCATGCTCTTAGAATTACTTTGCTAAGAACCTGTGGCATGGTTGTAGGGGGTGGAGTTATGCTGTGCTGGACGTTGTGTTTTTTGTTTTTTTTTTATTGTATTTTGCCATTGCCCACTTCTCCTGTAGTATAACCCAGAAAATCATAACATTCCTGTCTCCCTCAATGGACAACAAGAAATGGATTTTATGGTGAATACAAAAAAAATTCAGGTGTTAACATCATTATCTTAAAGGGGTAACCACAATTTTGGCTCTCTTGGAAGATGTAGTCCAAGGTTGTTCCACTATAAACGCTCTAATGCTGCGTACACACGATCGGACATTCCAGCAACAAAATCCTGGATTTATTTCTGACGGATGTTGGCTCAAACTTGTCTTGCATACACACGGTCGCACAAATGTTGTCGGAAATTCCGAACGTCAAGAACACAGTGACTTACAACACATACGACAAGGGATGAAAAATTAAGTTCAATAGCCAGTGCGGCTCTTCTGCTTGATTCCGAGCATGTGTGGAATTTTGTGCGTTCGGAATTTCCGACAACGGATTTTGTTGTCGGAAAATTTGAGAACCAGCTCTCAAATTTTTGTTGCCGGAAATTCCGACAACAAATGTCTGAAGCCTACACACAGTCGGAATTTCAATAAGCTCACATCGAACATTTGTCATTGGAAATTCTGACCGTGTGTACGCGGCATTAGTCTTGCACAGTTGGAGTTCTCTTCCACCTGCTGCTGCAGCCACAAGGACTTTCCCCCTCCAAGCTGCATTCTGTGTTTTGTTTTATGTGACTGAGAATGCAGCAGAAGGTGTGACAGTAAGTGCTTGGGGGACAGCAGAGTTGAGAATGGTGGGGAGATTCTACACGTCTGTCCAGGAAAGCTCATTCATTCTGCTGCAATTACCTAGCAAAACAGCACAGTTTATATGAATGATGCTATTTACCATTTACAGAAATAGTAGTACTTAAAGCGGAACTTCACCCAAAAGGGGAAGTTCTGCTCCTCCTCCACCCCCCCTCCTCTGCCATATTTGGAACTTTTTTTTTTTTTTGGTTGGGGGGGGGGGGGTTACCTGGTTTTGACAGGTCCTTGCAGATTGCCTAGCCGATCCAAGCAGAACTTCTCCCCCCTTATCCACAACCTTCTGGGACATGTCACAGGTCCCAGAAGGCTGTGGGAAATTCACAAAGCATAGTGCTGCTCGCACAGTGGGCAGAAGTTGCAGCCAGCTGCCCACAGTTAACATGCCAGGGACCTGCAGACCAGTAAAGAAACCAGCCCAGGTGAAGACGGCGTTGGTTCCTTAGACAGGTGAGTGTTTATTAAAAATCAGCAGCTACAGTTGTTGTAGCTGCTGACTTTTACTTTTTAAAGAGATTACTGAAGAACCGCTTTAAATTCCATACATCAGATACACTACATTTCACTATCTGTAATTTTTTATACTGGGGATAAGAATTTGTTTTTCTGCGCTTCTATGTTTCTGTTTGTGGTTTTACTTTAAATGTTTGCTTGTTATCCTGCTCTCAGCTGGGATTGGCTCTCCCACTCGTTTGCCTCACTAACGTGGTCTACCGTTGTCTGTTCTTTTTATTACCATGCCCCTTTCCTTCTATATCTATCTGCTTCTTTTTATCTATTTCTATTCTTACTCTTCTCCCTCCTCTGGTCTGTTTAGAAAAGGAAGTCAAGTTCCAGTGTGCATTTAATGGTGAGCACCTCTTCTCAGCCCGCTGTGCATCACTACATGGCTCACCTTCTCATAATTCCATGCATGTCCTGCTTGAGTTCATCACCATCTACTGCATGCACCTGCAGACATCTGAGAACATGTGACCGTGAGAACCTGGTCCAAGTCTTTGCTCCGTAGTCTGTACTCCGTGTTCATTTCATTCTCCAGTGATTCCAAAAGCAGGCTACATAAACCTTGTTAAAATAAAATACATTACATTTTTTAGAGTTTGGTAATGTTGGTAGGGGTTGAAAATATTAATTATGCCCAATATCTTCAGTGCATTTCTATAATGAATAGTTTTCTGACACCTGATACATTGAGATGTTCGCTAAAGAATGAACAGGGCTCTTTTTATGTCCTTTCATGCTCTTAATAGCTTATTGAAAAAGGGAAAAACATAGGGGTCTGTTTATTAAAAAAAAAAAAAAAACTGCCTTGTGAGCATATAAGCATTCTCATACCCATCATGAAGAATTCCCCATTATGTGTTTAATATGTTTTTTTTCCCATGACCATTAGCTCCATCTAGTGCCCACAATGTATTTTCCTTAAAGCTGTACTTCAGAAAACTACGACGTTATGGCCACTAGATGGAGCTGACAGTCAAAGGAAATAGATTACAGGGTTTTTTGTGATGGCTGTGCGAATGCTCAGAAATTTACACAGCATTTTTTTTCTTTATTTTTTTTATCAATAGATTCCATAGTGCCATGTACAGATAATCTATAAAAACTGAACAAAAGAGCATTGTTTTGCCCCAAGCAACCATGTTGTTTGTGGTTGACTGTATATACACGAAAATTGGAATCTGTTAAGTATCTATCAGCAGGCCAGTTTTCTAGTTTCTACAAATTAAGGTCCAAAGTCTCCAATCAAACATCTGTCATTTCTGTCATTATTAATTAGGCATCATAGTGTCTCAGAACCCTATTAAAACATGAGCTGTTTCTGCAGTCCACACTCAGCTGGGCACCAAACTTTTTACTCTACATTGTGCCTGCATTATACGTGATGTTCCTCAAATGCAGTTCACAGTGTGGAGCCTGCAGTGTCCTTTTGACTAATGCTGCAGAGAACACTCTGATAGAGTACGATGCCATGACATTGACGAGTCATGTGACCAGGCTCTTGGCCTCCTTTTTTTATGGGGTTTCATTTCAGAGTTCCAAAGCATGCAAAGAGGAGGTACATTGTTAAAACACACAGCTGTGCAGTATAAATGTGCTGGAAGGCTTTTTTGTTTCAAAGCAGCAGTTTTAGTTGGGCCATTAAGCTGTGTTTTAAATTGGGCCCCTAATACTGTTACCTGCAGTGCTGGGTCTCAGGTACTAGGGAAACTATTTGCATGGCATTTGTGCTTTCTCTCCATGACTCCACCACTTTCACTTGTTTCCTTCCACAGCTCAAACATACATGGATCAGTCATAACTTTATGACCACTGACAGGTAAAGTGCATAAAATAGATTATTTAGTTGCATTGGTATCTGGAAGTAGTGGCATATATTGGGCAACAAGTGTTTTGTTGTGCCTGAAGTTGATGTGTTAAAAGAAGAAAAAATGGGCATCACAGTTTGTTGTGTATGGAACTGTATAGCAACAGATTGGTCAGGGTGACCATGCTGACCCGGGTTTGCAGACAAAAATGTCTTTAATGGGCATATGAGCATCAGAACTGGACCATGGAGCAGTGGAAGAAGAGGCCTGCTCTGATGAATCTTTTTTTTTTTTTTACGTCATGCAGATGGCTAAGTGTGTTTGCCTTGCTTACCTGGGGAAGAGATGGCACCAAGATGCAGTATTCAAAGAAGGCAAGCTGACGGATGCAGTGTGATGCTTTAGGCATTGCTCTGCTGGAAAACCTTGGGTCCTGCCATTCATGTGACACCAATCATTCATGTGACACCTATCCCCTACCTAAACATTGTTAATGACCAAGTACACTCCTTCATGGAAACAGTATTCCCTGATTACAGTAGCATTGTTCTGTAGTATAATGCACCCTGCTATACTGCAAAAATGGTTTGAGGTACACAAGGACGAGTTTGAGATGTTGACTTGGCCTCCAAATTCTTCAGATCTCAATCCAATCGAGCATCTCTGGGATGTGCTGGAAAAACCAGACCTGTCCATGAAGGCCCCACCTTGCAATTTACAGGACGTAAAGGATCTGCTCCTGACGGCTTGGTGCCAGATACCACAGCTAGTGGCAGCCATACCTCGACAGGTCAAGGCTGTTTTGGCAGCAAAGTTAGGACCTACTCAGTATTAGGACAGTGCTCATAAAGTTATGGCTGATTGGTGTATACTTGTAGGTTATCAGGTGTTTGACAAAATTAGCCCTAGATTGTGTGTTGTTGTGCTTGTCTGTCTGGTAGAGACATTAAATTGTAAGCTTCCTCTGGGCAATGCATTTCACCTGCAGAAGCAGTGGGATGTCCAGCAGACAAAACGTGCTGAGCGGAGCTGCACCTGTACCTGTGATGTCATGTCAGCCATCTTGGAAGGAGCTGGTGACGAAGGCTCTTGTATTGCTACCTAATGTATCTACACACTTTGGGATAGCTTGTTGTTCAATTCTAATAAGGTGGCATTACAAAATGTAGGGATCTTTCCTGTTTTTTTTCTGTTTTTTTCTGTGGTGGTGTTGGAGGTTTCTGGCAACTGTTGACAAGTGGTAAAATCGAGGGAGAGGAGACTGATCCTGGAGAGCTGCAATTAATACAGAAACGCGCATTGAGACCCTCTTATTGAGCAAGAGGTCACATAATCCCTTGAGTTTGGTTTCACTATGGGGAGATTGGCATGTGATTGATCACCAATGTTGGAGTTTGTGTTTGGCACACTAAAGGTGGATCACAATGCACTTGTAGTGTATTTACAATGAAGAATGGAGCACTTTACATATGAACTGTGAACTGTTCATAAGCACTAGATATCAGTTACACTTTGAGAACACTATTTAATTGGTATATGTGCACAGGAGGCCATGTGTATACGATATTTATTTGTGATTTATTGAGCATATAGTTTAAGCAATGAGGATGTATTTGTGAATTTAGTGTGTGTTTTTATAAGCACATTGTTGAGGTCTGAATTTTTAAGATAGTTGTAGTGTGTTTTTACCTCGTGAGAAAACGTTTTCATATTTATTTAATTGGTATAGGTCTCTGGGCGTTGCACCTTCTTTTATGTCCAAAATTGAGTAGGTCCCCCTTTTGCTGCCAAGACAGCACTGACCCATTGAGGCATGTACTCCACTAGACCTCTGAAGGTATGCTGTGGTGTCTGGCACCATGTCATCAGTAGCAGATCCTTTAGACCTCGGCTTGCCTTATTCCCATAGTGCATCCTGGTGCCATCTCTTCCCCAGGTAAGCGACCCACACACGCCTGACCATCCACGTACAATAAAAGAAAACATGATTTATAAGACCAGGCCACCTTCTTGCATTGCTCCCGTGGTCCAGTTCTGATGCTCACGTGCTCATTGTAGGCACTTTTGGCTGTGATCACGGATCATCACGGGCACCCTGTCTGGTTTACTGCTCTGCAGCCACAACAAACTATGATGCACTGTGTGTTCTGACACCTTTCTATTGGAACCAGCATTACCTATTGAAGCTACAGTAGCTCTTCCATTGGATCAGACTACACAGGCCAGCCTTCTTTTCCCACTTAAATCAATGAGCCCTGGCCATCTATGACCCTGTCACCGGTTTTCTTTCCTAGGAACACTTTTAAGTCAAGTCAACATCCCAATAGAGCTGCAGCTTTGGGCTTGCTCTGACCCAGTTTAGCCAATACAATTTGGTCCTTATCAGAATTGCTCAAATCCTTATGCTTGCACATTTTTACTACTTTCAACACATTAACTTCAGGGACAACATGTTCACTTGTTGCCTTTTATATCTCACCCACTTTTAGATGCCACTGTAAGGAGATAATCAATGTTATTCGCTCTATCTAGTGGTCATAATGTAATGGCTGATCAATGTATGTGTTGTGGCTATTAATACATATGTGTAGATTACATTTTTTATACCTGGAGTATATTAGTGTGTGTGTGTGTATGTGTATATATATATATATATATATATATATATATATATATATATATATATATATATATACATATGATTGCGCTCCCCCTCCTAAACCATACCAGCCCACATGCCCTCAACATGAGGGGGTTGGTTCTAAAAGTATCAAAAATAAAAAACAATACACCGGTTTTTGACAAAGTCCTTTATTAAAAATGAAGGGTGTCGTCCCCCCCCCCCCCCCCCCCCATCGTAGCTCCAATGTGTCTTCTTTCTCCAGTACTTATTCTTCCTCCCGTTCTCCCTCCGCTGCTGATGTCTTTTTTCTCCGATTCTTCTGCTGTTTCTTCTCCTGACGCTCCCACAATTTGTGCCAGCTCCATTCTCTGCTGGTTCTTATATAGAAATGGGGCATGGCCATCCGGTGATGTCATCAGGAGACCCTGTCCCCTGATGACATCACCCCTGGGGGCATGTTGGGGTGGTGATGTCATAACAGGTGGGGTCTATCTGCGGGAGCTAGTGTCAGGGCAAGAACCAGAGGAAGAAAGCATTTGTAAGTGAAGGGAGAGGAACTGGAGAAAGAAGACATCAGTGGAGGAGGAAGAAGAACCGGAGGGAGAAGACCTCACCAGCGAAAGAAGACACGTTGGCGCTACGACGGAGGACATTCTTCATTTATAATAAAGGACTTTGTCAAAAAACTGTGTTCTGTTTTTATTTATTTTTGACAATTTTTTGGTGACTGGCAGGGATACAGTGTACCCCATACTTATTCACATAGGGTGGGGGGGGGCGCGACCCCTTCTCCCCATCAACATGGCCCCAAAGCACCCATCTCCCCATGTTGAGGTCATGTGGCCTGGTATGGTCTGGGGGGGGTGGTGGCACTCGCTCATCCCCCCCCTCTTTCCTGACCTGCCAGGCTGCATGCTCGGATAAGGGTCTGGTATGGATTTTGGGGGGACCCCACGCCGGGTATTTTTTTATTATTATTATTTTGGCGTGGGGTATGGTTGGATCAAAGTTAGGTCCCATTCATTGAAGTCACATGGGAGTCAGACATGAAATGGTAGGGTAAAGTCTGTTCATCGGACTTCCATGTCGGAGCTGTGTGAACCCGGCCTGAATTGGGTATAGCAGAATAACACTTCAGTGCAGGGAAGTAGGTGACTGCTGCACTCCGGTTAAGCAGTAAAACACACTGCACTGTGCATGTCACTGTGCTGCCTGTGAGAAAGCGGGTGCTGCCATTCTGGTGCTGGGGGGGGGTGCAAGACAAAGGTGCAAAGCACACCCCAGGAGAGAGAACTGAAGCAAGGCATGGGAATGAGGACGTCCCACGGGGGAGAATTGTATCTATACCAAGTGAAAATGGGACAAAGGGCAGCGCTGTAAATGCGGTTTTTGGCATAAAGAGCAACGGTAGTAGTGGCTTTGCTAGAGGTGAGTGTAATTGAGGGAACTGAATTTCTAGATTGTGCACGGTGCATTTTAGTGACATTGGCCCCCTTTACATAGAAATAGAAAGTATTTGTTTTGTTTTGTTTTTTTACAGAGGAATGAACTTTCTGCCAAAGGTACGCTGAGGTCATAAGTATTCCATAAACCTTATGACTTTTGCTTGACCTCTGCAATTTATATTAAAGTGATATGAAAAGGAAAACCATTTTTCATCATTGCTTAAAGATGCTGTAACAAACACCAATTTACAGTTAAGTGTGCATACATGAAGCTGATTCAATTAAAGTGCAGTGTAATTTTTTGAAGCAGGTGCTTAGGCATCTTTTGGCTAAGTGCACACTATTGAGTTCTGTGCAGGTGCGTTTGCAGGAGGACAGCAGCTCATTCATTTGAATAGGCTCCTATACATGTGGGAAATGCAGGGAACATGTCCCTGACTCTCTTCCTAAAACGCACCTGCAGGGAACTACATGGTGCTGTGGCACCATGTGGTTTTCCCTCACCCGAATAATTGGTATCTCCGCACATCTGCTAAAAAGCATAGCGTTTTGCCTGCGGGTGCAGGAATGCATTTGATTTCCATGCACACCCGCAGTAGTGTGAACCTGTACTTCTAATCCATTAAGAGATGCAGGAAGTCTGACTTTTGGTTATACTTCCACCCACAGGAGGTGTGGACACTGGCAAATAAAAACCTGCTCAAGAAAAAAAACTTTTTGTCTTGTGTCTCAGGAAAATGATGATTTTTCTTCAGTTCTGCTATGTGGAAAGACTAACCTGTTTTGATTACCACCTTTTATTTTATTTTTTTCTTGGTTCTGCCATGGCTGTCCTTAGCCTGGATTTAGGAGTGCTACGTCCAGACCACACTGGTTTGGACGTTGTGAGGATAGCCTGGCAGTGACCTTCAGGCACAGAGTATGGTGAGATTCCAGAACCATTGATGTTACCTTAGCACTTGCCCTGTCTCTGAAGACTCACTTTGTGAGTAAGCCAGTTGAGCCGAGCATTCGCTGCTACTTAAATTTTATAGGTTGCTGGGCGCCTTTAAAATCCCCAGTTTTCCACTAGCTTCTAGGGGTTAATGCTGTAAGACTGAGAACTGATTTCATCTGCTGGTTGGAGTGTTATCGTACCTACATTCTCTGCCACCCCCCCACCCCCCCCCCCAAAGTGCCAAAGGAAACCTCTCCCTACTTTTGCTGTAGCTTGCAAAAAGTCACTCGGTGCCCATCTTCAGTGACTTTGACACCCTTTGGCGATCTGACCCTCACCTGCTAGCAGCTGTGTCGCGAGTACCTAAAGTCTTGCCTGTTAACCTGAGCCTTGAATTGCCTTACCATTACATGTTTGCAGCATGTCTGATTTAAACACAGGTACAGGTTTCTGCCCTTTTTGTTCTGTTTCTGAGACTGTTAGCCTTTTATTTGAGTTACACCTTACTATAGTGAGTCTCCCTTTAAGCCCATTCTGTTCATTTCCCTGTTACTTTACTCTGAATGTGGTTCTCTACAAAACTGCCATTTGAATGCATTAGAGACATTCCTCTCTCTCTGCTCTTACCCACAAGGTGGTTTTCCTTGTAGCCATCACTTCTGCCAAGGTCAGTGTTTGACCTAGCAGCTTTTGCTGTAAGCTGTAAACCCTTTCTGGTTTTGCAAAGTTGTGTTGGGACCCAGGACTCCCTTCTTACTACTTCTTACTCCCTTCTTAATGGTAGTTTTAGCCATTCGCCTCAACTAGGACATAATTTTTCTGTCCCTCTGCCCAGCTCTAGTTCACCAAAAGGAAAGTTATCTCTATTGTTTGGATGTGGTTTGGGCTGTGCTTCTGCTTCTTTGAGGAAGACTTATTCCCTTTTAGGCTAGGTTCACACTAGGATGCAGTGCTGGAAACCCACATTCCGTGCGCGTTTCCCACATTGCGTTCAGAATACACTCCATTTGTGATCTGTAGCAGTTTTCCATGTTAACGGAACCTCAAACGCAGGTCGCAACTGCAATGCATTTAGCTGCACAAAAGTACGATGCAATCCGGTTGCAGTTTGTTTACAAAAGTACTTCATGCAGTACTTTTTGGTGCGATTTGAGCCCATTCAAAATAAATAGGCTCACATTGCACCGCATTGAACCCCATCTAAATTGCACTGAAATGCGCAGCGTGATCCTTTGCGATCTTTGGACTGGGGGCTTGGTAATTCTGGATAGACCACTAAGGGTGCACCCGTGTCTCATTCAATCATCTCTAGGTGGCTCAGGCAGGCTATCTTCCAAGCTTATGGTCCCATGGAGCTCACTGTAGAAATTCGACAATGCCAAAACTGACTGCACTCCTGCGCATGTGTGGGAGTGATTTCAGCCGGCTTTCAATACCCAGAAGCTAGAAAATGCCAGCAGCCAGCAGGGAGTTCCAGGACACTGTATTGCTGGAGCCAAGGTATAGCTTTGCTTTAAGGACTTCAGGTGGCTCATTGTGCTGCAGGCACTGTTAGCATTTATTTGCTGCATTGCTCACTCCTCAGTTGGACTGCTTTTGAACCTCCCTTAGGTTAAAGCCTTAGCCTCTAAAGAATTTTTGTACGTTCCACAAAATCTTTTTTCGGAGTCAGTTGAGGGACAAAATTCTGTTTTTATGATCACGCTCTTGGTACTAATTTGCTACTAAAACTGAGGGATGCTGGTATTAGGAAGGGGTTATCTTGAGCTGACCTACAGTTTTTTGTTGGGAAAAAAGAGGCTTCCATCACATCAAATGGAGAGTACGGTGGTCCCATCCCTGATGTGTTAGACCAAAGAAGAATACCCCCCTTATTGGAACTTTAACAGACCACAAACTCTAAAGATAAAAAAATATGTTCTTAAGGGTATACAGTAAATGGAAGTGCAGATGTCTATAACATATAAAAATACATTCCATACAAGAACAGAGCAGAAGATATACAAAATGCAAAATGATCGTATTATATGTACTCTCCTAGGGGTGATACACCCCGATACCCGACGCGTTTCCAGTATTCTGATACCTTCATCAGGGGTTTAAGAGTTGAGGATGTTTTACATTTGCAAAATATCCTCAACTCTCAAACCCCTGATGAAGGTATCAGAATACTGGAAACGCGTCGGGTATCGAGGTACATCACCCCAAGGAGAGTACATATAATACGATCATTTTGCATTTTGTATATCTTCAGCTCTGTTCTTGTATGGAATGTACTTTTATATGTTATAGACGTCTGCTCATCTTTTTATTGTATACCATTAAAAACATATATTTTTTATCTTTAGAGTTGGTGGTCTGTTAAAGTCCCAATAAGGGTGGTATTCTTCTTTGGCCTACAGTTTTTTTTGTTTGCCAGTGTCCTGTTCTGCTGTTAGCAGTAGTATATCCCGAAGGTTATAAGACATTGTGTCCCTAAACTGACTCCAACATAAAGTTTTGAATGCGAGTACAAAACACTGTTTTCTGTTTGTCCTTTTGATCAATAATAGAAAAGCCTCTATTAGTGATGTCAGTACCAGGATGGCTGCAAACCTTTTACAGGCCATTTATTTTTAATAACAAGTGTGCATTGCTGCAGAAAATACTCTATTATTTTGGCAGACTCTCAGCCACCACTAGCAAAGAACTGTAACTAATAACTGCCATGACAGATGAAAATTAGAGTGTTTTATCATGTAAAAGATACCCTCCTCCATACGAATGCCAAATTACAGAGCAGCACTAAATAATCACTACTGTTGAACAAATGTCAGGGCGGACCACACGGATTGGTTGGGGACAACAAGAAGTTTTAGATACAGATTATGTAACCTTACCATAGCCAGCCATGTTCATGTATTGCTCATTTAAGTCCTCGTCGTCTTGTAGATTAAACAGGTGCAACTATCCTGCCGTGGTCATTGCTACGCATATGATGTAGCTGGTGTACAATCTAACCCCTCCTATATGAGCTTTCCCATATTTATTTTTTTTATTTATAGTCTCTAAACACATAATGCAACAGTTTGCCAATGTTTGAACCTTTACTAGTATATCACAAATTCCAAAATAACACTTCAGTGGAAAATGCAAGGCCTACTTATTACTGAACTAAAAGGTAAAAACATCCAAAGGATCGAAGGAAAAAAAAATTACTTTGGACCCCAGGTTGTGGTCACTTCCTGTAGGCGCTGATGGGCACTTGCCGTAGCCCCCCTGGTGGTTTTCCCGAGTGTGGTTCGGGGTTAAAATTCAGTCCCATTAGCGGTAACCCCGAGCCACACTCGGGATCGCATTGCAGGATCCTGGGGCGGCATTACTTACCTTGTCCCCGGGATCCTGCGATGTCCCCCGCAGTGTCCGTGGGCTCGGTCCTCTGCCCGAAGCCTCTCCGTGCCAGGCTCCGTTCCCTGCGAGCGTCGCGACGCACGGGGGCGGAGCCTGGCGGCAAATTCAAAAAACTGTAAAAAGCATAACACATACAGTACTGTAATCTTACAGATTACAGTACTGTATGAAATTATTTCACATCCCTTTTGTCCCCAGTGCTTTGTCCTATGCCCTGCATGCAGTTCTATATTATATATACTGTTCTTTCTGGCTGGAAACTGGAGATTGCCCATAGCAACCAAAAAGTGTCCCTTTACGTCAAAAATGGTTTTAGACCAGCTAGAAAACAGCGATAGTAAATTAGAACACTTGCAGAATTGAGCGATAGTGAATCGTGTGGAAATTTATTTTATTATTATTTTATTTTTATTTTTTTTAATTATTTATTTTTATTTATTATATTATAATTTATGTTTTTGTGTTTCAAACTTTATCATACCCGGGATATCCACTAGACTCTTGTTTGGACAGATTTAAGTGTGTTATTGTTAAGAATTACAGACCTACAATCTAAAACGCCAAATTTCCATGCAAAATAATTGTACCGCTTTCAACACCTAAAATCCGAAATAATCATACCGCCAGGGAGGTTAAGGGATGGCTCCTGAAAAAGCTGAGTGCTCCAAAGTCAGCGATGAATGTGCCCTTGTGCCATAATTACCGCAACCTACCTGGGTGCATTTAAGTGAATCGTTTACAAATGCCCTTAAACAAAGATCCTTTATTTGAATGATCTAGGGTTAAAGCGCTTTCAACTTAAAATTGTCTGTCTCTTCAGACCTTTGCCATTTTTAGTGGGTGAGCTATATTTTGAATTTGGTGTATAAAATAACTTTTTCACTTTTTTCAGTTAAACAACCCTGCTGGGACATTAGATTAAATAGTGGTAGCAGAAAAGTGTCAGAATGGCCATATTTCCCCTGTTCGCTTTTTCTTTAACTTAGTTTTTTTTCACTGCTGTTTAGCAGCAATTCTGTAAACTTTCAGTACAATGTGGATGGCCGTGCATACTTAATTCTGCATTTCTTACAAACCCCAACTCAGCTTGGATTCCTGATTACATCATTGCATCTAATCGATCATTTAAGTGGTCAGCAGTTAAGATGCAGTCATGCAGATTTTCTTTGAAAGTGATTACTTGGAGCATGAGCACTGTTGGCTTCAATGTTCTAAACCTTATAGTAGATCTGTAATGGGAAGCCTACTATATGGTGACTCATAGCTCATGAACATCTAGATGAGCTGTTGTTTTAATTATAAATGGATAGTGGGGACATGTTAACCCTCTTTAAAATGGAGTGAAGTAAGGGTATCAAGGAAGTGTTCACGGAAAACATAAAAAGTACGGTGGTCTCCAAACTGTAGCTGGGGGCCAGATGTGGCCCTTTGCTTGCATTTATCTGGCCCTTGGGGCACTATTTCACCAACTGACACAAATAATGGGGCATCATTCCCCTTGCTTACACCATCAACGACGTACTATACTTTCAATTGATACCAACATTGAGCCACTATTCCTCTCAATAAAACCAATGATGGAACACTGATGCTGAGGCATTTTCTGCTCCCATTGGCCACAGTCTGGCCCCCTAAAGCCTCAAGGACAGTAAACTGGACCTTTGCTTAGAAGGTTTGGAGACCCCTGATATAGTACATAATTCAATTATTGGGCAGATGGTAGTCATAGAATACACGTTAATGGTTATCACTTTATTAGCAGATTATGATTAATCTGAAAAATTTTTTTTTTTTTCTTCAGGTATGCAGAGCAAAACTAAAACGGTTAAGGCCTGATGCTCAGCCCAACTGGCCTACTTTTTAGTTTTCATTCAAGAAGTTGAATGGCTTACACAGTATACAAACATCATAGAGATGTGTTGTGGATAATGTTTTTCTATAGTTTTAAAACTCTACACTTAGAGCAGTGTTCTCAACTCCAGTCCTCCAGGCGCCCCAACAGGTTATGTTTTTAGGATTTCCCTCAGATGAAACAGCTGTGGTAATTACTAAGGCAGTGAATCACCGGTGAAAAAAATGGGAAGTCTGAAAACATGACCTGTCGGTGTGCCTTGAGGACTTGAGAAACACTGACTTAGAGTAATCACAGATCTATTCAATAGGGTAAATAGCAGTGGGCAACCCACTGCCACTCATGGCAACCATTAATTATTTCATGAATCTAGTTGCAGCAAAAATACATTTGGTAAGGTGTTGTGAATCAGTACACAAGATTCAGATGTAGATTGAATGTGCTCAATTTGCTCTTTATTTTACTTTACCTGGCTATGCCTGATATCGATTAACACAGTCAGAAGCACAAGGCCACTCTGAGGAATAAGTATTCTAATGGTGTCCCAGAAATATAAAGGAAAAATCCAATTTTTAAAAAAAAATCTCTTATTTGCTGAACTTTTGCTCTGGGTCAGTGACAAGCATATGACTCACTGCAGTAGCATCTTTTTTAGCAGAGTCAATTTCTACTCCGTGTACTGTATCTGGTGCTCAGTTTGGCTGGTCTGTTGGTGAAAAAAATAATTACATATGATAAAAGTTCAAAATGGCCCTAAATTGTTTTATAGAAAAAGACATGTGGAAGTCATAGGTATTGTTGATTTAAAGCCCTATTTCAAGGCAGGGACTAATTCTCATACTTAACCAAGCTGTAAACGTGATGTCTCCAGATCCTTTATAGCCTTAATCATTTTCTAAGGTAGAAATGGACGAAGAAGTCTGGACAGCCGCATTCCGGAAGGAATTTCATATGCCTTTAATTGTAAATCAGGATCATAAAGTGCACAAGACACCATGGCAGAGTGGTACAGGAAAACAGCTGACGCGCTTCACAATTTAACTTACGTTTAATTTTGACTAAAGCCTTTTATTTTATTTTTTTCCATTCACTTCTTTCTTTCCATCCTGTTGCTTATACAACCATGGGAATTCCCACTTTAGAATCTACTACTCAGCAACACGTGTGGCGATCTCATATGGTTGGCTCCCAACTGTTTTGAGTTCTTGTATTATTATACGGTCACATGTTTTACAACATAGAGTATATATGTGGTTCTCATGTCCATGATTGTCAGCTATAAGTAAGCACTTAGTGTTAAGTGTGAAACGCATCAGCTGTTTTCCTGTACCACTCTGCCGTGGTGTCTTGTGCACTTTATGATTCTGATGTACAATTAAAGGCATATGAAATTTCTTCTGGGGTGCGGCTGTCCAGACGACTTCGTCCATTTCTATCTGCAAGGGCATTAGCCAGCACCTGGGGCTCTTCCTTCTCTGGAGGTAAAGGATTCATTGATTTCGGTTTGGATCTACCTGAGCGGTGGAGTCTATATTTTCATTTTCTAAGGTAGTTGTACCAGCTTGACTTTTGCAGTTAAAAACTTTTCTGGAAAATATGGGGTCTTTCATATATAGATACGTAGGATTGGAGTGTATGCTAAAGGAAATGTGTTGCCTATGTACAGCACGATATGCGTTTGGATTTGAAAAGGGTACAACTGTTTTGGTAAGATCCAGTGGCATTAGTGATTATCAGCCCAGAGTATGGCTATATGGCTTTTCATATTCCTCGGATGCTGGTTTTGAGCAAATTGATCAACTGAATTTCCATAAATGAAACATCTACTCACCAATTCACTTATTTTCCATTAGGTCACACCCATAAATATCTGACTTACCTACTGAAAATCAGCCAAGTTTAGGGGCACATGAACAAGTGGTGATAGACTTTATTCTGGTTTATTGGATAGAGTAAGTCATGCACATGTACCATGCATTGGTATGTGTTTTCTGTTGTTTACACTCCATTTACACCTTGTGATGTTGCTGGGCTACAAATCTCACCAACCTGTCCTTAGAATTCTGCAAGTAAACTGTAAAAAAGAGGATTACCCATGATGCTCTATTTATGACCACCACACATAGCACAAATTCAGACTTAGACCCCTTTCACACTGGGGCAGTTTTCAGGCGCTTTAGCGCTAGAAATGGCCTCTAAAAGCCTGAAAACCGCCTCCCATTCACTGCAGTGTGACTTTTCGCACTCAAGCGATGCGCTTGCGGGACATTACCAAAGGTCCTAAAAGCAGCATCTTTGGGCGGGTTGGGAGCTCTGTATTTAGTGATCCCAAAATGCCCTGCCCATTGCAATGAATGGGCAGCTCTTCCAAAGCGCCTTAAAATTACGGTACTTTGAAAGCCCTGCAAAACTGGAGTTTTAACCCTTTTTTGAGGTTAAAACCGCGCTGCTAAAACATCGCTAAAGCACCACTAAAACGAGCGGGGCTTTAGCGCTAATGGTGGGCGCTGTCATTGTGAAAGGGGTCTTAGTTTTAAGCAGTTTAATTACCAGCTCAAGTTTTCCCACTTTTGCTTCCATATCACAGCTGTTCCTAAATTTCATCATTAGCGCGGTTAACCATTTACAGTGTTTGACAAGACATTATGCCTGTCTCTTTTGTGTATCATATCTTCCATGTTTGCTCATTATTTTACCTCTGTGTATAGTCCATTATGCTGCAAGGGGTTTACCAGTATATGAAGTGATCACCTTGCCTTCAGTACATTTTAGTCTGCTTCATTGCTCTTCATTTCCTTCAACAGCTCTATTGGAGGTTTCTTCGTTATCTCTTGCTTTCAGAGGAAACCACTGTTTTCTCCAGTTCACAGAGTTTTGGGGAGGAGGAAACAAAGCTTTTTTTTCATTTTTCTTTTTTTTTTTTTTTTTTTTTTTTACCTTGTGACATTGTAAGCCAGTTCACACCATCAGTAGGACTAAACCATCTGTTTTTCTGTCTCAGCCACAGACCAACAACAAAAACAGCATAATAACCCCAGCAAAAGAAAACCCCCCATTGCAGACAACAATGGTACCTTCCCCATCTACTCTTCTGGGGTTTCAGTGTCTGGGATGTGAGCAGTGTGAATGCTGCTTGTGGTGTGCTAATCAAAATTCATGTTTGCATTTTATTTTACTTCTGCACTTGTGTTCATGTTTAATTTGTTGTATATGGTTCCTTTTTTTGGTAACATGTTGGGAAGGGATTTGGCATTGACCCCCTGGAATTTCTACATGACTGGTGTTGGTTTATTCAAAATTAAAACCAGTTGACAATCTCTATCACTACCCAGTCATATTATTGTGACTGTAAATTAATGAATACATTTGGTAGTGAAAGGGGAAGAGGATCCAGGTGGCCAGCTGCCCCAGATATAGGAGTGGTAAGGCCAGCACTAACATAAAATTTCCCAAGTGGTCATGGTTTACTAAGCTGGTGCTGCATTCCCTTTAGAAAGACCTTTAACTGTTTTGAACCCAAAAAGCCCATATTCTTTAGCTTGCATACTTTAAGAGAGACAGCGGGAGAATTTTACTTAAAAATTTTACTTTTTCTTCAGTACCCAAAGCCCTGTGGCTCCTCCAGATTTCATAACGTCCATAGATCTGCCCACAATCTAAATGAGTACCCATGGCTTTATTGTCGAGAGATGCATGCAGTCACCAGATTAGTACCATTGACAACAGTCATCACTCACCACTGTGTGTCATTGTCATTATTAGTTTTTGTGAATATGGTATACAACTAACAATTACCCTGAATGTTTATATTGTTTTGGTGAAAAGCTTCTCATTGGTATTAACTTTTTTTGGGGGGGGATTAATTTATTTCATATGGCTGGGGCAGTGATGGGCTGTAGTTGGGGCTTAATGCAGGCAGAATAGTAGGGTAATTTTTAATCCTTCCAGACAAATTTTGTATGCTACTACTATATTTTCAATAATTGGTGCTTAGTTTATTAGTACATTTTTGTAGTGCCTTGGGCCCATCACTTTCCATTAGCTCACTGAAGATAAATCCTTAGAGGGAATGACCATGTAATCTGGTGGACAGCATTCTATATAAAGAGCTACAACATGCTTTCAGATGTGTATCCCAAATGCTAAGACTACAAAAGAAAGTACAACCATTATCCAGTCATAAATTGTTACTTTTAAATATTACCCACATCTACCATGGTCCTTCCCTCCCTTCAGATGTCCACTGTGGACCATTACACAACTGAATCAAAGCTGCATTGCAGGTTTCAATGCTTGTTTGGAGTGTGAAGTCTTCACATGTCTTGCGTGGCTGTTTTTTCTTTTTTTCCTAGCTCTTAAAAAAACATTTTTTAGTGTATCTGTTTTATGGTGACTGTATATAAATCTACATTTTATTATTATTTATTTATATTATTTATTATTCCTATTCATAGCCAGGCCCAATAATGTTGGCCTTAGCCCTTATGCATGGATCACCTAAGAGTTCAGTGCCTTCACTCCTTAGCAACATTTATACAGATGTCCTTTGCTGAAGGCACAACCTTCTTATGAGATCCTTGCACAAGTGTTTAGTGAAAGATTGGAACTAGTAAAAAAAAAAAAAAGCAAATAACTTAAAGTTCCAGAGAGCCAACGTTACAGGGCTTGATGCAGAGTTGTTTGGATTTATAGAGACAATCTGGGTCATTTGCAAACTGGGAAAATGTAGTTACATAAATCTAAACCCTAGTCTATTGTCCTATTTTTGCCTTTACATTTACACTTTTTATTATAAACTAATCCTAGAAACTGAAACTAAACAGAAACGTGAACACACTAAGACATGCCAGTCCATTTTTGTGTCTAATCTTATTTTGCTGAGGTCACTTTAATATTTACTGATAACACTCTTTGCTTTTTACAGCATAGTGAGCTCAATTCAGAATGTGTATAAGGTCTATGTAAGATGGAGTCAGATATTGGTTATACGTATCATAGGGACTGATTGAGGCCAGTCAACTGTTTGGTTTATGGATACTCTTAGCTACACCTCCTCTTTTGACATCAGAGTTGCCATATTAAAGAAAACAAACTAGTGCACTACCATCTATAAATAATAAAAAAGAAAGAACTTTCTCACTTAGCTGCTGCTATCACCAAATGTGTTCCCATATAAATTAAAGGGGTTGTAAACCCTCGTGGTTTTTCACCTCAATGATTGCATTGAGGTGAAAACCTCTTGTAGTGCACCAGCCCCCGCCCCCATTTTACTTACCTGAGCCCGATTGTTCCTGCGCCGGGATGAGCACACCTGCTCCAGCCAGGTCTTGGGTCCTGATTGGATAGATTGATAGCAGCGCAGCCACTGGCTCCCGCTGCTGTCAATCAAATCCAATGACGCGGAAGCGGAACCAAGTCCTGCTGTCTGTGTCAATGGACGCAGCAGCAGGACACGGGAGCACGCCCACACGGGTGCTTGGAGAGGAGGAGGAGAAGCAAGGAGCACGGCCAGGAGCTGAGGGACCCCAGAAGAGGAGGATCGGGGCCACTCTGTGCAAAACCAACTGCACAGAGGAGGCCAGTTAAAAAACATAAACAAACATTTACATATCCTTTAAGTAGTAGTCAGCCAAAAAGTGATGCACTGCCAGATAGCTCCCAAATAAATAATAATGCTAATAAATGATAATCTTATTTGTGTCAGTTATTGCTAATTTTAGTATAATGCACTCTCAATTGATGTATACATTCAATACTATATTTACATTACAATTCACCATCAATGTGCTACAACCACATATATCCTCAAGAAAAAGGGAAAAAAATAAGAATAGAAACAGTCTTTTAGTGTCTCCAAAAACAAAGATCACCAATTCTTCCACCACTCATTCAAAGATCCTGCGCAGCACGTCAGTCCAAAAGAGTGACCACCACAGGTGTTTTCAGATGTGTCCTCACCTTTGAAATAGGACCTATATACTAATATAGGTCACCACCGCCTTCCTCTTAGGATTAGCGATAAATAAATAGGTGTATGGACGCCTCACACTTCATCCAGTCACTCTGGGTTAGTGTACCTTTTTTAAAAGGTCTGCTCGGTAACGCTAAGGCTGGGTTCACACTATTGCGAATTGAGTGTGGGTTTCCCCACATCCAATTCGCATGTCATGAGATTGTGACTGGCTCTGTATGGAGCAAATTGCACAGGAGTCCTGTGCGTCTTCTGGTCCGTTTCAGGTCCGAATTCAGCCAAAACTTCGGACTGAAATCAGACCTGAAATGGTAAACAGGGATGCACCGGACCCCTGTGGTGAGCCGCTCCGTGTTGCAGTGTGAACCCAGCCTCAAACTTATGTTTAGGCCAGCTGAGACTCTGCTCCAGCTCCACCCATGTCACTGCATCCATGTCACTGTTGCTGGTGGTCAGGGATTTGACGGTCAGGGAAAGCTTGGTCTACCTGGATTTTTAATTTGGCAGTCAGGGAAAGGCTGGCCTACCTGGAGCTGGAACAGAGTCTCAGCAGGCAGAAACTTGAGGTTGAGTGTTACTGAGCAGACAATTTAAAGAGACACTAGCCCTGAGTAAGGAGTCCATACATCTAATGCTGTAGGGTAGGTGCAGGTGACCTATATTCACATATAGGTCCTATGTTAAAGTTGAGGGCACATCTGAAACACCTGTGGTGGTCTTTTGGATTGAAGCTCTGCACAGGGTCTTTGAATGAGAGGTGAAAGAATTGGTGATCTTTGTTTTTGGAGACACTAGAAGACTGTTTTTTTCTTTAATATATGTGGGGACTTTTTTTTTTTTTAAACATCTATATATATATGTTTTTCTTGAGGATGTATGTGCTTCTAGCACATTGATGGTGCATTGTAATTTTAATATAGTATTGAATGTGTAAATCCACTGTGACTACATTATACTGAAATTAACACAGTAATTGACACACCATTAATATAATTTATTAGCATTATAATTAACTTATTTTATTTTGTATTTGAGTGGTTAGATGCTTACATTTTGGTTTATTTGGGCAATATCAGCAGCACATCACTATTTTAGATGAATACAGTTGCCATATTGCCGGTTTCGGCTTAGCTCCTTGTACTCCTTCCACCATTAGTTATGGTTATCCTTACAAATCAAGGGGGGAGTTGCATAGTCTGGTTGAAAAAAACGACACAAGTCCATCTAGTTCAACCAATAGAAGGGGGAAAACACACACACCTACACACACACCTACACACACACCTACACACACCTACACACACACACCTACACACACCTATACACACAGTTGATCCAGAGGAAGGAAAAAAAAAAACATGATACAATTTTCTTCAGCAGGGCTTGTATTCATTTTCCCATCTGTAAATTACTCATAAAATGTTAAACATGGTGGCTTGTTTTGTGTTACGTTAACTTTTTCCACAACTGTTGTTTTCTATATAGTGTTTCTGCTGTTACTGTACTTTAAAGTTTTTACATGCACAGCAGTTTTACGTCTGTTGCTAGCCCTCTTTGCACAGTTTTGTAGTATTCACAAGTTAACTGTTCTTCTATGGTGTGGTGTTTGTGTTGTATACACTCTATATTGTTAAATTAGAAGTCTTTCTTTTGTAATGTGTGTGATACGTAATCAATTTCCTTATCCTGACTTTTTTCTTTTTCTCTCCACTCCCTCTTTTTTTTTTTTAATTTTTATTATTTTTTTCCTTTTTTTATTTTTTATTTTTTTTAGGAACCTCAAACAACTGTTGTCCATAATGCCACAGATGGAATAAAAGTAAGCTTTGCCATTTGTATTACCATCCCTGGATATACATACTTTTATGTAGATCTTTACCTATATGTTAAAGTGATTCTAAAGTCAGAAGATTTTTATCCTAATGCATTCTCGATCCAAGAGTGCCTTGGCCATCTAGGACTCTCCCTCCTCATTGCCTGAGACACAGCAGCGGTGCCATTGGCTCCTGCTACTGTCAATCAAAATCAGTTAGCAAATCAAGAGAGAGAGGGTGTTGGCACGCAGAGCTGCTGCTTGGCTCAGGTGCCCCATAAGCTGCTTGCTGTGGGAGCACTCGACAGGAGGGAAGGGCCAGGAGCGAGCGAGGGACCCAAGAATAGGATGATCTGGGCTGCTCTGTGCAAAACGACTGCACAGAGCAGTTAAGTATAACATGTTTGTTATTTTTAAAGAAAAACAAACAAGACTTTAGAATCTCTTTTAAACCAGCTTTCATTTTAAAGCGTGTCAAATAAACTGAATACCTTTTATGTAGTAGAGACTGAAGTGTAGGTGTCCTTGATACTGTCTGAAATTTTGTAATAAATGTGTTGTGCAAATCATGCTGACTTAGACCCCTTTCACACTGAGCCTCCCTGGGCGTCAGCGGTACTATTTTTAGCGCCGCTTTACCGTCGTCTTAGGGGCGCTATTCGGCCACTAGCGGGGCGGTTTTAACCCCCCGCTAGCGGCGGAAAAGGGGTTAAATCCGCCAGCAAAACTGCCGTTTCCCGGCAGTATAGCAGCGCTGCCCCATTGTTTTCAATGGGCAGGGGCGCTTTAGGAGCGGTAAGTTCACCACTCCTAATGCGCTGTAAAGAAGTTGCTGGCAGGACTTTTTCTGATGCCCTGCCAGCACACCGCTCCAGTGTGAAAGCCCTCGAGCTTTCATGCTGGAGTGAATGGAGCCGCTGTTTTAGGGCGCTTTGCAGGCGCTATTTTTAATGCTATAGCGCCTGCAAAGCTCCTCAGTGTGAAAGGGGTCCTACCGGTATATTTATTGACTTGAATGGCTGGCATACTACATTTTTTTTTTAACTATCATTGCCAGTTATGATATACAGTGGGGACGGAAATTATTCAGACCCCCTTACATTTTTTACTCTTTGTTATATTGCAGCCATTTGCTAAAATCATTTAAGTTCATTTTTTTTCCTCATTAATGTACACACAGCACCCCATATTGACAGAAAAACAGAATTGTTGACGTTTTTGCAGATTTATTAAAGAAGAAAAACTGAAATATCACATGGTCCTAAGTATTCAGACCCTTTGCTCAGCATTTAGTAGAAGCACCCTTTTGATCTAATACAGCCATGAGTCTTTTTGGGAAAGATGCAACAAGTTTTTCACACCTGGATTTGGGGCTCCTCTGCCATTCCTCCTTGCAGATCCTCTCCAGTTCTGTCAGGTTGGATGGTAAACGTTGGTGGACAGCCATTTTTAGGTCTCTCCAGAGATGCTCAATTGGGTTTAAGTCAGGACTCTGGCTGGGCCATTCAAGAACAGTCACGGAGTTGTTGTGAAGCCACTCCTTTGTTATTTTAGCTGTGTGCTTAGGGTCATTGTCTTGTTGGAAGGTAAACCTTCGGCCCAGCCTGAGGTCCTGAGCACTCTGGAGAAGGTTTTCGTCCAGGATATCCCTGTACTTGGCCGCATTCATCTTTCCCTGGATTGCAACCAGTCGTCCTGTCCCTGCAGCTGAAAAACGCCCCCACAGCATGATGCTGCCACCACCATGCTTCACTGTTGGGACTGTATTGGACAGGTGATGAGCAGTGCCTGGTTTTCTCCACACATACCACTTAGAATTAAGGCCAAAAAGTTCTATCTTGGTCTCATCAGACCAGAGAATCTTATTTCTCACCATCTTGGAGTCTTTCCGGTGTTTTTTTTTTTTTGTTTTTTTTTGTTTTTTTTAAGCAAACTTCATGCGGCTTTCATGTGTCTTGCACTGAGGAGAGGCTTCCGTCGGGCCACTCTACCATAAAGCCCCGACTGGTGGAGGGCTGCAGTGATGGTTGACTTTCTACAACTTTCTCTCATCTCCCGACTGCATCTCTGGAGCTCAGCCACAGTGATCTTTGGGTACCTCTCTCACCAAGGCTCTTCTCCCCCAATAGCTCAGTTTGGCTGGACGGCCAGCTCTAGGAAGGGTTCTGGTCATCCCAAACATCTTCCATTTAAGGATTATGGAGGCCACTGTGCTCTTAGGAACCTTATGTGCAGAAGAATTTTTTTTGTAACCTTGGCCAGATCTGTGCCTTGCCACAATTCTGTCTCAGGCAGTTCCTTTGACCTCATGATTCTCATTTGCTCTGACATGCACTGTGAGCTGTAAGGTTTTATATAGATAGGTGTGTGGTTTTCCTAATCAAGTTCAATCAGTATAATCAAACACAGCTGGACTCAAATGAAGGCGTAGAACCATCTCAAGGATGATCAGAAGAAATGGACAGCACCTGAGTTAAATATGAGTGTCACAGCAAAGGGTCTGAATACTTAGGACCATGTGATATTTCAGTTTTTTTCTTTTTTAATAAATCTGCAAAAATGTCAACTATTCTGTGTTTTTCTGTCAATATGGGGTGCGGTGTGTACAATAATGAGGAAAAAAATGAACTTGAATGATTTTAGCAAATGGCTGCAATATAACAAAGAGTGAAAAATTGAAGGGGGTCTGACTACTTTCCGTCCCCACTGTATATCTAGGCACAAGGGAGAGAAGTTTTACTGCCTCTAATTTGTTACATTGTAGCTTTCATATCCACATTTAGGAGTTAAATTACCCTGAAAATACACAATTGCCATTTCCAGGACTGCAGCTGGTGTTCAAATTCTCACAGTTCCACAAAAAAAGATACCACTTGATAATATTTGGTTAAATAGTAAATTCTTTTTGAGCACTATATTGGTATATTCTAGTATGTACGGTGTTTGGGTTTAACACCCATTTAAATGAAAAATTTCCAAATTTGCTTATAAAATGATGGTGTCTACTGCACTATGTATTTTCTTTGTATTCATATGAACTCACGTGTTTTTGTTTTACAGGGATCAACTGAGAGCTGTAATACCACAACTGAAGATGAAGACTTGAAAGGTAGCTATTTCTGTCACATACCGTGAACACGTGCTGAACTAAAATGCATTTTTCTATGACTTATTTGTGGCTACACCAACAACTGGAGCTAATTTAATAGTCTGTTATATATTTGTCTTCTTTGGACTTTGTAGTCTGCAGCTGATAAAATGGCTGGCTTTCATACAATTTGGCAACCTCTGTGTCTGAATTGGCTAAAGATTCACTTAATGCTTGAGTCAAGTGGCCAGATCACTACAGAGTTCCGTTAAAGCCCGATGTAATTATTTATAAACCCTTATATTCATTATTGGCTACATATACATTCGTGTTTTAGCCACTATGATGAACACTGTTGTAATACCTGATGCTGTTTTCATATCTACGTATAACAAATGATTACATACATTAGGAATCAAAATTGGTAGCGTATAGTAACTTTTATTTTTTAATAGATATTATACATGTAAATGTGATCAGCTTGATGTTAGAAATATTATAATTATGTTATTTTAAAGAAAAAACCTTGTTTTTAAAAGATTAGTTGACCTTTTGGGAACATGTTACAATTATATTTAGGGCCCCGTCCTTCATTTACAGAGTTCTGTGAATGATTGAACTACAACTACTGTCTGTCATTGTGGCAGACGGCTTGTTGTTCTCAATGAAATGCAAGGGCCCTGGTGAGCGCTCCTGTAGTTCATTCATTCTTCCTTTAAGTAAATATCTGCCCATATAGGAGGTACAAGCAGACCACTATACTGGGAGTCTGCAGGAGCCTGGCATTGCACCCACGATCTACTGATCACAAGATCAATGCTTTCCAGGCTCCTGTAGGAAAAAATAATAAATGCCCATTATTTGTTTTTCTGCAGAAATATGTGCATTTATTTATTTTTTTCCCAAAAGGTGAACTTAGCCTTTAAGTAAAATCTGTACGCAGGACAGCCATATGTGCTTATTGCAGTGGTAGGCTCTGCTTCTTGTTTTTCAACACTGCACTTTAGTTCTACTTTACTGCTGCTTCTCACATTGCAAGTCTGGGCTTGGGATGACTCATTGAAAACAGTGCAAACGGTGTGCAGCCAATATCTTATCTCAATAGTTGATAGTGGTTGTAAATTCTTTAACCTTAATACATTCTATGCATTCAATCATATGTGAACCCTCACCTTGAAAAACAACGCATTCACTTTAAAATAGAAAAGAAAGGCAAAACCTTTGTGTATACACTTGAAAATAAGTTCTAAATGCATTTTTTTTTCCTAATTTATAAGTGATTGCATACCATAGAAACATAGAAAACTGACGGCAGAAAAAAGTCCAAGTGCTATAACAAGTCTGCCCATTTTTATTTTTTTTTTAATTTATACATGTTTTTTTTTTGTTAACTTTCTTTGTTTGAGTATAGATCTATGTTTGTCCCAAGCATGTTTTGAAGCCACCTACTGTTCTCAGATGCATAAGAAGCTCAGAGCTAGGGGAGGAGAAGCAGTAGCACACTGGTCTTCCCAGTTAATGGCTGTGCAAGAAGTGTGTGTCAGCAAACGTCTAATCATGTTAGGAGAGCAGGCTGACAGGAACAGGGATTTTAGTACATGACACAACAGGCACGTATCGGGAATATGAAATGTTGGGTAACATATTCTTTATTGTAGTAACCTAACATTCATTTAAGAAAACACAAAAGAAGGGCATGACCTGATGTCATTGGCACCACAATCCCAAACTACTAGAATCCTCTAAACAGCAAAAAAGAGGGAACATTAGAGGTGCACCAATGCAAACCCAAGAACAGAAGAAAAGTATGTACTCAAATCAAAATATTAAAATCACTTTATTAATCCACAAATTAGAAAACATGTAAAATGTAAAAAAGGTGTCCTGCCCATCCCTGGGAAAGACTCTTGTTCCTGCTGGACCCCATTATATTTGTACATACAATATTGTTACATTGGTCATCTTACAATTATCAAAACAGTCTATGCAGGAACACTGTAGTTGGGCTGACGCTTTTGCAGTTGTTTATTGCTTCTTCAGGATACGTACAACAAAATAATTCAATGTGCGTGTGTCGTCACGTCCAGGGGAAAACACTAATTTAATCCAATAACTGATATATAGTTGCCTTAGAGCAATCCCCAAGACTGGGGCAATACTGGAGAAATTATGGATGGCCAGATGGAGCCCCTGGTTATAGGAACCAAAACACGGGCTTGAATATATAGAAAAGGCTGCCAGCCATGAAAGGAACATCGCTATACATCCTGTGGATGATTTTGGAGGGGGTGCAGGTAGGGGGGCCTTTTTGTTCGTGGTCCAACGTAGTTGCAATGTATTTTAATATTCTAAGTATAAAATTGTCCTTCCATGGTTGGCTGTTTTTTCTTTATATTGAAGCCCATGGTTTGGTTCCTGTAATCAGGGGCTCCATCTGGCCACTCATAATTTCTCCAGTATTTTCCCAGTCTTGGGGATTGCTCTATGGCAGCTATAAATCTGTTATTTGAATAAATTGGTGTTTTTTCCCTGGACGTGACCACACAAGCACATTGAATTATTTTGTTGTATGTATCCTAAAGAAGCAATAAATGTTTGTGAAACGTGTCGGTCACTACTACAGTGTTCTTGCGTAGACCGTTTTGTTGTATGATGACCATGTAACGATATTGTATGTACTATTATAATGGGATCCAGCAGGAACTAATACCTTTCCCAGGGATGGGCAGGGCACCTTTTTAACATTTTACATGTTTTTAATTTATGAATTATTAAAGTGTTTGTGAGTTTTTACTTTGAGTACGTACTCTTCTTCTGTTCTTGGGTTTGCATTGGTGCACCTCTAAAGTCCCCTCTTTTTTGGTGTTTATATAACATTTGTTTAAAGCGGAGCTCCGCCGATTTTTTTTTTTTTAAAGTCAGCAGCTGCAAATACTGCAGCTGCTGACTTTTAAAATAAGGACCCTTACCTGTCCAGGGCGCCCACGATGTCTGCACCCGAAGCCGATCTGTCCCTCTGCTCTCGGGTGCTGCCGCTGCCATCTTCGGTAAGGGAATCGGGAAGTGAAGCCTTTTGGCTTCACTTCCTGGTTCCCTACTGTGCATGCGTGACTCGCACTGCACGTTCCCACTGGTCCCTGCTGTCTTCTGGGACCTGTGTGTCTCCCAGTAGTCAGCGAGGGGGGGGCGGAGAAGGCGCCGATAGTGGCGTAGATACCCGCGGGTGGCTCGGGTATCTATGCCCGGAAGTGGGAGCAAAATACCTGTATTAGACAGGTATTTGCTCCCCCCTCCCCCTGAAAGGTGCCAAATGTGACACCAAGTGCTTTAAGTTACTAGTAGACAGTGTTTCAAAACTTTCTTCCCAGGAATGTTACAGACTGATACATTAGGGTGCCCATGTAAGACTTTTCTTTGAGAACATGCAAATATTAGACCTTTGTGTGTCATTTATGTCTAGAATCAAAGATAGAGATCAGAGTAAGACTTGGTTCACACTGCTGCGACATGAGATCAGAGTTGTGATCAAGTCGCATGGCATTTCAAATTCAATGTCTATGAGAGCCGCCTTAAAATACTACGCAATTCGCTCCGACTTTACAAAACATTGCTGCACTACTTTGGTCTGACTTGAGTGCCTTGTACTGGCTCCACATCCAATTTGTAAGGAAGTTGGAGGGCAAAGTCGCCATCGCCGCAGTGTGAACCTTATGTGTGAGCCTTATGGCACTGGTTAAAGTGAATCTTGGGCAAAAGAATGCAGTTGTTTATTTGTTTACCACAAGTAATGGCTCCTTCCTTCCAGTTAGCCTAAAATACCATCTAATCCAAGGACTTGGACATCCTTTTCCCAAAGGGTGCTCATTGGTCTCCACCATATTATCTTGTGTAACAGTGACAGAGAAGACAATGGTAAAAGGTATTTAGAACTCTGTCTAGAAGGCTGTGCCCCAGATCATAGTAATAGTATGTGTTGCATCTCATAAATGATGCAGTGAAATGCTGAGACAACATGTACTTTACCAAGATCGAGCAGAGTATAGGGAGAAGAGACATCAATCTTTTAACCTACAAGACAGTGCTTATTTATTTATAAGACTAAATGGGAAAATAACATTGGACAGCCGCGAAGTGCTGTCTTCAGAAAAAATCCTCACCTTAAATTGGCACGTTAAGTATCACTTATTGATTTTGTCTCATCGTGTTTGTAGAACAGTTAGCATTTGTTAACATGTTCCATTTTTACAAATGCCGTTATATGCCTACATATTGAAATGTGAAAGCCCTACATTTATGACAGTTATGTAGCCTTTAGGTTAAAAACAACAAACCCAATGTGGAGTTGGGGAAAACTGATCCTTGGACTGATTAATAGGCTTACAAGAAGACATCAGCTGTGCTGTCAAAGCGCTAAACTTTATCTCTGTAGCTGCTGTAATAGGTCTGACCTTTTCAGCCATTCAGATGCCATGAAATTCTTATAGCATGTGTCCTACTTTACATTGGCAGTGAACTTAAATATTTTACTGATCTACTGCAGTAAATAAGTTAATCCTAAAAATATATATTCTATTATAAAGCTCCTTGATGAGCATGTTGTATTCAATAAAGAGAAACTAAAAACACTCTGTTCAATGTTAGCAGTCTGTATTTTTAGCACTTTTGTGTTGCCGGGATTGTGTTTGCACAGTCTGTGCCTTGTTCTGCCCCCTGGTGGCTGCATGCTTACATTCTGTCTTCCTACATCTGAGCTTGTAACAAAACCACTAGGTTACATCTGCAGCTTCTCATTATTCATTTGGACTGGTCAGGATCAGGAAAAATGTATTAAAATTATATTTTAGAAAGATGAACCATAAGACAGAATCACATTCTGTATGGAAAGCCTACTGAGCAAAAAAGCAGCCCATCAAAAGCAAAACTATCTGTATTTCTGTAGTGGGAACTTTGCATGGCTTGGCTTTACCTGCCACCAGGGGTGGACTGACAACTCATGTGGCCCCTGGGCACCAGAAGATCATGGGGCCCTCTGTGTCCCCACCCACACGCAAGCCACACCTACACAAAGTCCCACCTACATAAATCATGGGGGCACACAGCAGGGCACAGGCACATCACACTGGTACACAGCAGGGAACAACACAGGGCATGGGGCACACAGGGCACATCAAAGGGCACACAGGGAGGCACATCATGGGGCAAAGAGCACATCAGGGGGTACACAGTAGGGCACTGAGAACATCACAGGGCATGGGGCACATCACAGGACACATAGTAGGGCACATCAGGGGGTACACTGCATAGCATGGGGCACACAGCAGGGTTTTTTTATGCAGTACACAGCAGGGCACATTATTAAGCAAAGCATGGTGCATCACGGGGCACAGGGAACATCAGGGGGTACACAACAGGGCACATCACGGGGCACACAGCAGGGTTTATTATGCTGTACATAACAGCAGGGCACATTATTGAGCACATGGTGCATCACAGGGGGCACAGGGAACATCAGGGGGCACACAGCAGGCACATCATGGGTTACACAGCAGGGCACATCAGGAGGTACTCGGCAGGGCATCATTGGAAATGGGGCACATTTGGTGGTACACAGCAGGGCACATCACAGGGTATGGGGCACATAGGGTACATCAGGGGGTACACAGCAAAGCACAGGGCACATCACAGGGCATATCAGGGAGTACACAGCAGGGCACAAAGTACATCACTGTGGGAGGGTGGAAGACACAGGGGGACACTGCGGAGGGGGGGGGGTGGAAGGCACAGGTGGACACTGTGGGAGGGGTGTAAGGCACAGGGGGACACTGGGGGGGTGTAAGGCACAGGGGGACACTGGGGGGGGGGGGGTGTAAGGCACAGGAGGACACTGTGGGTGGAAGGCACATATGGACACTGTGGGGGGGTGGAAGACACAGGGGGACAATGTGGGGGGGTGGAAGACACAGGGGGACAATGTGGGGGGGGTGGAAGACACAGGGGGACACTGGGGGGGGTGGAAGACACAGGGGGACACTGGGGGGGGGTGGAAGACACAGGGGGACACTGTGGGGGGGGGTGGAAGACACAGGGGGACACTGTGGGGGGGGTGGAAGACACAGGGGGACACTGGGGGGGGTTGGAAGACACAGGGGGACACTGGGGGGGGTTGGAAGGCACAGAGGACACTGTGGGTGGGTGGAGGACACAGGGAGACACTGTGGGTGGAAGGCACAGGGGGACACTGGGTGAGTGAAGGACACAGGGGGACACTGTGGGGTGGGGTGGAGGACACAGAGGGACATGGTGGGTGAAAGGCACAGGGGGACACTGTGGGTGGAGGACACGGGGACACTGTGGGTGGAGGACACGTTGACACTGTGGGTGGGTGGAGAACACAGGGAGACACGGGTGGGTGTAAGGCACAGGGGGACACTGTGGGTGGGTGGAGGACACGGGTGGGTGGAAGGCACAGGGGGACACTGTGGGTGGAGGACACGGGGACACGGTGGGTGGAAGGCACAGAGGGACACTGTGGGTGGGTGGAGGACACAGGGGGACACGGGTGGGTGGATGAAAGGCACAGGGGGACACTGGGTGGAGGACACGGGGACACTGTGGGTGGGTGGAGGACACAGGGAGACACTGGGGGGGAAGGTGGAAGGCACAGGGGGACACTGTGGGGGGGGGTGGAAGGCACAGGGGGATACTGTGGGGTTTGTGTAGGGCACAGGGGGATACTGTGGGGAGGGTGGAAGGCACAGGGGGACACTCTGGGGGAGGGTGGAAGGCACAGGGGGACACTGGGGGAGGGTGGAGGGCACAGGGGGACACTCTGGGGGAGGGTGGAGGTCACAGGGGGACACTCTGGGGGAGGGTGGAGGTCACAGGGGGACACTCTGGGGGGGGGGTGGAGGTCACAGGGGAACACTGGGGGGGTGGAGGTCACAGGGGAACACTGGGGGGGTGGAAGGCACAGGGGGACACTGGGGGGGTGGAAGGCACAGGGGGGACACTGTGGGGGGGGGGTGGAAGGCACAGGGGGTATTGTGGGGGGGGTGGAAGGCACAGGGGGACACTGTGGGTGGGTGGAGAACTGGGAGAATATCACGAGGCCTCATGCAGTCCTGTTGGGGCCCGGGTCCCCTACCCCTGTACTGTCTGCTGCCCGCTTCCGCCCCCGCGATGGCAGCCATGGTACCTCCAGCAAAAAAACCTGCGATGCCTCGCTGTGAACCTCGCTCAATGCTGGACAACTCTCACAGCGTGCTGCTCCCCGCCGGCCCCTCCTCTCATCCGTCCCAGGTGATGTCATGTACAAGCACCTGGGGTGGACAGGAGGGAAGGAGGAGTCGGCACCGAGCAGCGTGCTGTGAGAGGTATTATCACAGACATGTCCTGAATCCCTGCATGTATTGCGGATGCAGAGGCTCTCACGGGCCCCCTAGCGGCATGGGCCCTCGGTCCGTGCCCGATGAGTCAGTATGCCCCTGCCTGCCACCGATTTTTAAGTTCTTATTTGTAATTATTATAATGGGTTTATATAACGCTAACATAGTCAGATGTGGTGATCAGAGGAATGAGTAGTTGAAATAGTGTTTGAACGTATCAATGTCTTAAGGCTTGTATTTACTCTGACAGAGCCCTTCATACATAAAGAAAGGCTTTGATGGGTGCATGTTGTGTAAAAGAAGATTTTGTGTTAGTCATGTTGAAAATAGTTTGTATACAGTCATGGCCAAAAATATTGTCACCCCTGCACTTCTGTGAGATGATGCACCACTTCGCCCAGAAAATTGTTGCAATTACAAATGTTTAGGCATTCTCATATTTATTTCTTTTGTATTGGTATGACACAAAAAGCCAAATCTGACACATTCAACGCAAAACTCCAAAAATGGACTGGACAAAATTATTGGCACCTTCTCAAAATTGTAAGAAATAATTGCAATCCTAGTTTGTAATGCTCCTGTAATTTGTAATTAAACTCACCTGTATTAATTAACAGGTGCTGACAATATAGAAGTCACACCTGCAACCAGTTAAAAAATTGACTCAAGCTTTCTGCTGCGTGTCTCTGTGCGCCACACGGAGCATGGAGAAGAGAAAGAGCAGCAAAGAGTTGTCTGAGGGTTTGAGAACAAAAATTGTGGAAAAGCATGGACAATCTCAAGGTTACAAGTCCATGTCCAGAGATCCTATGCTGGCCATACACTATACGAAAAATCGTCCGAAATTCGGTCATTTAGCCAGTTTGTTTTTCGGCCAGTTAATGGGCATAAAATCGGTAATCATTGGGACGTTTTTGAGCCGAAAAAATGAAGGACAAGTTTGTTAATTTTCTGCCGACCAATATATTGAAAGGTTATTGTGTTTCCCGCCCGAATTATTTGCACTAGGTATATGTAAAAAAATGAACAAAAAGTTGATTTTTTTTTTATGTCCAACGATTTATCAGTCAATACATGATGGCACTATCGTTTTCTCGCGCGGCCGAATGTTTGTTTTTCAAAAATGGGTTCGGCCGACTTTTCGTATAGTGTAATAGTGTATGGCCGGCATAAATGTTCCTATGTCCACTGTGCGTAACATTGTCAAAAAGTTTACAGCCCATGGCACTGTAGCTAATCTCCCTGGACATGGACAAAAGAGAAACATTTATCAAAGATTGCAACAAAGGATTGTTCGAATGGTGGATAAAGAACTTCGATCAACTTCTAGATATATTCAACCGTCAGGTACAGCGTACAACTGTGTCAGCTCACACTATACATCACCATCTGAATGAAAAGGGACGGTATGTTGGAGATCCAGGAGGACCCCACTGCCGATGCAGAAACATAAAAAAAGCCAGATTGGAGTTTACCAACTTACCTGAGGAAGCCAAAATCCTTTCCAGACGAAACAAAATTACATTTTTTTGGTAAAGCCCACCCTACTGTTTTCAACTCAATGTCTTGACCATAGAGCACAGAGCACCTGTGGAGAGATCTCAAAACAGAAGTTGGGAAAAGGAACCCTTTTTTTTTGCCAACTCTCAGATTGGAACAGTGGTCCAAAATTCCAGTAGAGAGGTGTAAGAAACTCATTGATGGTTACAGGAAGCGATTGATTTAAGTTATTGTTTCCAAGGGGTGTACTACCAAATATTAAATTGAGACTGCCAATAATTTTGTCCAGTTTTTGAGTTTTACGTAGAATGTGTCAGATTTGCCTTTTTGTTTCTCCACTTTTTTGTGCCATACCAATACAAACAAAATAAATAAACATGAGAATGCCTAAACATTTATAATTGCAACAATTTTCTGGGCGAAGTGGTGCATTATCTGACGAAATGCAGGGGTGCCAATATTTTTGGCAATGACTGTATATGCAGGTTCAATTTATAAATACTTACCAGAGTTGGTAGTAGCATTATCTGGTCCAGACAATTTAACAAATGTTTAAGTTGTCCTTTAAAGCAAATTGGTTGCTTTGCTGTGAGTTGCCAAGGAACTAGTTTACATTAAAGCTGCAACATAAGATCATCTTGCTGTGTAATAAATTGATTTAGATTAGCACTACTGTTCCGGTTTTAACACTGAAAGCCTAACATAACAATGATGATAAAAACATGGTCACCTCCCCTCTACATAGTTGCTGTACTTACTGTACTAGTAGGTAGGGCACTGAATGCAGGTAATTTTACATCTGCATATAGGACTAAGAGAACTACCCAATTCAGAAATGCATTTATATGGCTGTTTTATTATTCTTGCGTATATTTAAGGTTATTAAAGGGGAGTTTTTGTCACTTTAAATTACTTTACTTGTTATATGTTATGTTTATGATCAACAATGTAAACAACTCTTATTGTTTGTAAGTATAATAACTGAATTCCTGTCTCCTGTGCATTTAACTTGTTGCATGCGGATCAGCATCGCTTCTCTGTCCTGGGGATGGCCCTTTGCTTCTCCAAGGATGGAGCCAAAGTGAAAGCAAAATACAGACTCAGTCCTTGCAGTCACAGTTTGGTTTGTGTACTGCAGCCAGTAAGTTCTGAGTGGAGTGCTGTGTTCTTTCCCTCACATTCTTCCTTTACTGTTGTTCGTTGTCCATAGATACCTATTGAAATGATGAACCCTTGTGAGAAACCAGTCCTTTGCCCCATAACTTGTTCAGTTCTCTTCAGCATGCATGTTCTTATCAGTGCATGATATAGCATTTAGTGCCTTGCGGTTCATTATGATCTGCAAGCTCAGAGACCCAGGGACTTATTTAAATGCTCAGGGACCTAATAATACCAAAGGGAACAAAATAGTTTTCAGGGCTCATATGCTTACCTCTAGTTTGCTGTTAGTGCATTTCTTCAAAAAAAAATAAAAAATTGGTATACTGCATACTATTTATAGGTCAACCTAATCTAAAATTAATACATCCATGTTAACAGTCTTGTCCATAAGTTGAGTCAAATTCTGGCTTCTTACTTCTCTTGGGGACTCCTCTTGCTTCTCTTGAGTTTACCTCCATCAGAATTCTTACGCGCCTTTAATAGATATTACAAGGCCTGTTGATGGTGCCATGCTTTTTTTCCTGTGTTATATATTTCCTACAAAAGCATTAAAGCCTATGTCAGGGTTTCTCAACCTCCAGAGGTTGCTAGGGGTTCCTTGAGCAATCTCTACCTCTCAGATAAGTTCCCACTGACACCATTGATTTTTGTATCTACCTGTAAGGAGGTAATTCTTCTCGATGTCCACAAGCGTAAGGCGCATTCTTCCCACTAACCATCACACTAATGAATCATGAGTAGTAGATGTAGTAATTTTTAGTAGGGGTTCCCTGGGATGGGAAAGTTATTTCAAAGGGGTTTTCTGAATTGAAATTTTGTGTATCGCTGCAATATGTGCACATTTCCTCATGTTTTATCCCTTTACCCACTTGAGTACTCTCCTGTACATACTCCCATATTACCAGGCCGTGGCGTTGTACCCAAATTTATTTTATTTTTTATTTTTTCAGGCAGCCAGAGCTTTCTTTTGCTTGCAATTATTTACTACATTTTTTTTTACTATATAAAGGGAAAAAGACAATTTGATTTGTTTACATTTACCATCCATTTTTTTACCTTTTAAAAAAAAACAATCCCACAATCATGGGTGGCCAGTGGCACTTTATTCACCCTACTGTTTTTGGGTTTTTTTTTTTTTGGGGGGGGGGGGAGATCTAATCATTGCTGGTGCCCTTTAAACCCCACCCCACTCGACCTTTAAAATAAATCCCACAATCGGGGTTCAGTGGCACTGTAGAAACACCTCCAAAAACATCCCCACAATCATTGATCAGTGGCACTTAGCTCCCTCTCCTCCTTGCTGTGTTTAAAAACATTCAGCCTATTCACAGTGGAGAATGGATTTTTCCCTTAGTGAATGGGCTGAATGTTTTGTAAACATTAGTGTTTACATTTGTGATGGCTATGATTGGATCACGAGGTACAGTGCCACTCTGGCTCGGTACATTGTGACTGATTTTGGTAACTGCTTGAATGTGTTTTTTGAGCTGTGGTTTAAAAAAGGCTTCTACATAAATACATGTCCACCTCCCTGCCGTTTCTTTACAGTACAGAGGTATGGAGGTGGTTAGCCACACTGCAAGTGTCACTGTTGATGTGCCAAAAATTATAGTGTGCTCTGAAGCCAGCCATAGATGGTTTGAATCTTGGCTGGCTCAGCAGGGATCGGCCGGGATTCGAACTATCAATGGGCAGGCTGAATGTACACAAGTCAGTCCATCGATCAACCAGCATGTCGGCTTGTTGGCATACAAATATTGCCAGTGGCTATAGCCACTGGCAATACTTACTATGTTCTCCCAGCAAAGATGGCTACCCACACCAGGAAAACACTATATCTTCGTGGGAGGGAATCGAGCAATTTTCTGCAACACAGATTGCAAGAAAATCTCACCATCTATGGCCTGCCTTACCTTCTGCTTTGACATGACAACACTGTATTTTTTCCCCTGAATTCCAAAGCATGTGTTATTCGCTCTCCCTGTTTAATTTTTGATGATTTACAAAGAACATAACCTCTTCTCATTTCCACCCCACCCCCCTCCTCATAGCCACCCACAGTTCATTCAAAGTTCATTGTTAGGCTTCATGTACACTAGCAGCTCCTAAACTTGAGTGTAGGAGCTTTCAGCATTTTTTTTTGCCAAAGCACCTAAACTCAACTTCATAAAAGCCTGTGCACACATAGGCTTTTAGCAGAGTTTAAAGTGGTTGTATACCTTTTTTGTTAACTTTTATCTACAGGTAAGCCTATAATAAGGCTTACCTGTAGGTAAAAAAAATATCTCCTAAACCTGTACGGTTTAGGAGATATTCCCCTCGCAATGAGCCGCGGAATGCAGCGGCGTATGCGCACAGGGGATTCTCGGCTGACAGCCCGGCAAACTCCAGAGCTTGCCGGACTAAAGTCTCCCGCGCGCACGCGCGGGAGTGACGTCATCGCGGAAGACACGCGGAGGCGAGATGTCAGCTCCCTCGGCGTGGACAGGATGAGATGCCGGCGCCTTGTTCTAAGGTAAGTATCTCATAATGAGCTAGTATGCGGTGCATACCTGCCTTTTCCTTTGCAGGTATAGAAAAAAAAACAAAAACGCGGGTATACAACCGCTTTAAGCGCTGCTGCGGTTAGGTGAGGTTCAACCTCCCTCTCCTGAATGTGGAAAAATCGCATTCAGGATAGGAACGATTTGACCGCCGTCTGTGGGAAAACGCAGAACCACGTGCGATTTTGCAACGTTTTGCCGCTGTAAATGTAGACAGGGTGTACAATTGAGCAATTAGGGTTTAAATGCACTAGCAATTCGGGTGACACATTTGTTATAGCTTTGTAGGAAGGAAAGACACAAGCATCTGTTAAAAAAAAAAAAGAATCTTACCTCTAGAATATCAGAACCTAGGAAGGAATTTTAACCATTGGTGCCCACCCAGAGTAGGAATTTGCATTTAAATATCCCAGTATGCAAACAAAATAATGACAAACTGTGGCTATTTTGATTTGCTTCTATGGGAGATGCACTTATTTATAGGATATTAATTAATACTCTATTAAATGGTCACTTAGGGATTAAAAAAATAAATAAATATAGATATAGATATAGAGATAGATATAGAGATAGATATAGAGATAGATATAGAGATAGATATAGAGATAGATATAGAGATAGATAGATAAATAGAATATAGTGATAGCTTAGTGTTCTGCTGCAATAAAAAAAAGTGTCATGCATCAAACGTAAATTGAGGGCATATTTTTGTGCCTGTGAGAGATGTCTGAAGTGTACAGCTGCCGATATTATTGTAAGCTAGCATTACATGCATAAACTCGTGCACAGGTGTAAATACCTTAGCTCCGCTTTTGTGCGTCCAGGAATTTACGCTCATGAGCGAGTGCTAGCACGGCTTATACCTGGGTATAGCAAGTGATTACTATAGGTGGCTGTACACGATCGCTGTGTATCTTGGGTGCGGAAATACACCAGCAGATTACATCGGATGCCTGAAAGCGTCCGTGTGCATAAAGCCTAAGGGTGTCTGAGCTGCATACGGATACAGGGTTGGACAAAATTATGGAAACAAGTATAGTAAAAGAACGTATATGTTACATATTATGGTGTTGGACCGCCTTTGGCATCCAAGACAGCCTGAATTCTGGGAATTGACAAATCTAAGTCTTGGATGGTGGAATCTGATACCACTCTTCATTCAAAAATTCAGGCAACAATCCTGTGCAATGTCCTTTTGTCTCTTTTGGTCAGTTGACCATGCCAACTGCGCTTATGCTCATCAGATGACGTTTTCCTGGAAACTGATACTGTACCTCTCGACACCACAAATAACTTCAGTCAGAGGCACCAGCTAAGTGGGAACCAACAATTTGTCCTCTTTGAAACATCGTAAGCTCTGACATGACTCCATATTACTAGCAGAGTACGCAGTAAATGGCAAACGTGAGGCTTCCCATCTGTTATTCAGGTGTCTCATCACACAGTGGAAGCAAAAGAAATGTTACATCACTTCCGCTTTCAACGCAAAATATGTTACTTTTACATCTGCAAATCATGTAGTGTTCCCATATTTTTGTCCAACCCCTTATGTTCGCTTGCAGTACCTAAAATCCACATTTTGTTGCCTATGAAAAAAAGATTGGTAATTATTAACTGCTGTTCTCAATATATGATCAGCTTTAGTTATAATGAGTTACTTGTGTATAATTTGTTTTAAACGGAAAAGCACAGCTGTTGTCTTAAAGTCTTTTTATTTTATTTTGATTTGCAGTAGATTTATTTGTTTTAGTGGTCATTATTTTGCTAACGTGTATGCTTCTTTACAGCTACCCAGTCTTGCGAGGAGAAAGTTCTAGCCTGGGAAAGCCCAGGTCAGACTTTGGAGATAGAGCATGCCCAGCCCGAGCCTATGCTCACTCCAGTTGTACCATTTTCACTTAGCAATTCACTGTGTAAGTTAGCTGTTAGATGGCAGCCCAGTAGAGCGTCTTTTGGTACTGACCCACCCTAGTTACCAGTATATGTTAATCATCACTATTAATTTTCACACCTACCTACCTTTTCCTTTAGCAGTTCTTTATATAGTCCCTACCTATCAGAGGAGGGCTGGCAACCCTCAGCCTGTGGGGAAATGATGGGGTCATGAGCTATCACAGTGTAGAAAACCACTGCACTTTTTTTCTCATTTTTATTGTTAAATGTAATTGTAAAAATACAGACGTAGTAGTTAACTGAACATAGTGCCTTCTGCATATGCTCACGGCAGAACACAAAACCTCTTTCAAAACCATGTGTTTAAAATCTCATGACAACATGGAGAGCCCCCACAGATTTAAACTCCTTTGTGTGGTCTTTGCCCCGTGCCAGCCCTCGCCTGTGAACTGTACTGACCTATTGTATCTCAATGTAGGTAGTGTCTACCTGTGCTCAACTGATCACTATGGGCTTCTTGTGCTATTTTCTTCATCACGTGGCTGTATATCATAAACGGTGTACTTTTCTTCTCTTTGGTGTTTAAAAGTTTGTTCTTTGAAATGCTTATATATTACATTGAAAAGGATAAGGCCTTTATTTTATGCTTTCAGATACATACAAGGTCTACTTTAGGTGTGAAATCTTGTGCTTTCACCTGCTTTTTTGGCTTATTTAGCTTACAATTATGAGTCAAAGTGTTGGGATCAAAATGTGGTGTAAAATTGCTTCAGTCTGTCTTAACCTTTCTTGTTGACTTGGTAGGATATGAAGAGGGAAAACATTTCCATTTTGTACCCATATTTTGTTACTAATCATCCGTCATTTTAGCAGACCAAGAAAGTATAAATGATCTTATAGAGGAGGGGGGGATTACTTTGGGGGTAGAATGAGTTTATCACATGTAGGTAACTTGATATCCAGAACATTACTGTCATTTTATAACGTCATTAGGCAGACACTGACAATACATACAGTATAGTATGTGTTGTGTGAATGTCAACAGCAGAAAAGTTAATTTCTTTACTTGAGTGCTGTGGCACATTTCACAAAATATGCCTTTTGTGAAGACATTTTTGCTTCTGTGGTCCATTGGTTTTTAGTTTATATACATATATTGGCTTGCACTGCTAAATCTGTGTTCTGTACAAAAAAAAAAGTGTGTAGTTTTAGGAATGCTACACCTTGCAAAGTAAGGAACATGTAATGTGATAAGGCCTTCTCCCTCCTTTTTATGAGATTTTTGCCCATATCTCCCTTATACCACTAAAATCAATAGCATCAGCACTTATAAGATGTAACCATAGTTCATTAGGCTTTAATATACAGATATGAAGCCCCATTTATTGAATTTTATAGATAAATTGGTAATTGGTAAATTCAGTGACGACCTCCTCTTACTACAAGAAGAGACTTACAGCTGAAAATTATTGGTTTGAAATTATTTCCTATTGCGAATATACAGTTTGTGTGAGGACTCAGTTATTATGGGTTTACCATGATTTAGCCCAAGGAGGTTAGATACTGGAGTGGAGTTTGCTGCTGGACATCTTCATGTTCTACCTTTTTGTCTTCCAGTTGATTTACCCAATGAACCCAGTAAATCATACTTTCGTTTGTGTTATTAACCTTATAAGGTCTTTAGAAATACTACAACTGTGACAAAATCGTTCTCTATATTCCATGTTACCAAGTCTCTGTCTTCTTCTGCAGTGCGAAAACAGGAGATTATAAAGATCACAGAGCAGTTGATTGAAGCTATTAACAATGGAGACTTTGATGCTTACACGTGAGTGAATTTTTTTTTTTTTAGTAATTGATTATTTCATCACGCATAAATGTTCCACCATTTCTAGTTGGTACATTGGAAATTAATGTGTGTCTAAAGTCATATTTTCTTTCGGGGGGGGGGATTGGATCAAGTAGAGTATAGTTTGCATCCTTGATATATTGTACATACCTGCAGCATCTCTTATTCAGCTCTGAGTGTCAGCCATTCTAAGCAAGCTAGGCTCCGTTCACTTCCAGAGCTTCCCTGGTCCTTCTCAACTCCTACATTCCTTTTGGCCTACCACTGTGATGAGCTGCCTTGCTGGCCAGTAGGACCATCTGTAAGGTGGGAGGGGCTTGACAAACGCCATCACGACCAGGAAGTATTAGAGAATTTCCTGTTAAGGAAGGCTGACCTTTATCTGTAGCAGAGGTGAATGAGAGCTGATGTGGAGAAGTGTCTAAAGCTGAGTATACAGTAGTAGAATCTTTAAACAAAAATCGTAAGAAAATTCTTGAACATTTGCAAAAAAATTCTTTAAAAAGTTCAGTACAATAAACTTGTTTGGAAAAAAATAAAATAAAAAATTCTTAGTACATTCAAATGTAATTTTGAAAGTAGTTCAAGATTTTGTTAACTTTGCCATCCTGCTCCTTTGAATTTTTCTTCACTGCAGTCTAAACAAACTTTGAATTGACCCCACTAATGATAGAAACGCAAACTTTATTACGACGAAAAATGTCAAATGAAATTGTGGTTTCCTGCTGAACCAGCCGAGATTCGAACCATGTATGGCCGGCCTAAGATCCTGTGGTTATGCTGGGGCTGCCCTTACATCTTTGTTTGCCATTGTCCAGTCACTTAAAGATGGCTGCTTAACCCAATCATCTAGAACAAAGATCCCGTGTCCTGAAATGTACTCCAAGAAAATTGTTTTGCAATCAGTAATCCTATTTTTTTTCTTGAAATGCCATGTAGCAGTAGATATTCTCATTATACATAGGTGAAGCTAAAGGCATTTCTTCACATAGGTAAAGTTCAGAGAGAAGTCGCCATGAGGATAGTTCTATAAAGCACAACAACTAAACCTTTCAGAAGTCTAGGACAGGCAAAGGAGTGTTAGTGAAATTTTATAACCATAATTCCAAAAAAGTTGGGACGCTGTGTAGAATCTACATAAAAACAGAATACAATGATTTGCAAATCTCGTAATCCCATAATTCACAATAGAAAACAGAAAACATGTAATTTTGAAATTGATGGCACAACACATCTCAAAAAAAGTTGGGACAGGGCAACAAAAAGCTGGCAAAATAAGTGGTACTAATAAGTAAGAGCAGGGAGAATGTTTTGCAACTAATTAGGTTAATAGGCAGCAGGTCAATAACATGACTAGGTCTAAAATAGCATCTGAGAGAGTCATTGGGGGTTTAGACCCCTTTCACACTGGGGCCACGGCTGCATTCGCAGTAAAGCGCCGATCGTTTTAGCTGCACTTTTAACCCCAAAGAAGGGGTTAAAAACTCCTGTGTTGCTGCGCTTTCGAATCGCTTTTCAGGTGCTTTGAAACCGCAGCCCATTCATTCCAACGGGCAGAGCATTTTGTGAGCGCTAAATACAGTGCTCCCAATCCGCCCCAAAGATGCTGCTTGCAGGACTTTTCAGGACGTCCCGCAAGCGCACCACACGAGTGTGAAAAGTGACACTTGACTGAATGGGAGACGGTTTTCAGGCACATGGCAGAGGCTATTTCCAGAGCTAAAGCACCTGAAAACCGCCCCAGTGTGAAAGACTTACTAAAGCTGGAGAGTGCAAAATCTGGTGCAACTCTGGCAATAAAACCTGAAAGCTGATTGGTTTCTATGCAAAGCTTAACTGAACAAGGTAAAGTTAGAAGCTGATTGGCTTACCATGCACAGCTGCACCAGATTCAGAGTGCACCAGCTTTAGTAAATCTCCCTCAGGCTCGATTCACACCTATGCATGTTGCTTTTGAGCGTTTTTGGAGGTTTTTTTTTCATGCTTGCCACGTTTTTGAGCCGCGTTTTTGCCGCGTTTTTGCCGCGATTTTGCCGCGATTTGCGTTTTTTTTTTTTTTTTTTTTTACATTTTTTTTACAGTCTTAAAAAAAAAAAAAAAAAAAAAAAAAAACGGCAAAAACGCATCAAAAACGCTGCAAAAACGGTGCACTTGCGTTTTTGATGCTTGTCCATTGAATTCTATTACATGCAAAACGCTGCATTTTGCATGAAAAAAAGTCCCTGACCCTTTCCAAAAATGCAGAGAAACAAAAAGGCATTGATGTGAACATGTTCCATAGGAACCCATGTTAAAAAATTCCCGTGCATTTCTGCAAAATGCAAAATGCATCAAAAAACGCGCTAGTGTGAATGGAGCCTCAGTGTCTCATAAGTAAAGATGGACAGAGGTTCACCAATCTGTGAAAAACTGCATCTAGAAATTGTTGAACAATTTCAGAATAATCCTCAGTGTAAAATTGCGGAGACTTTAAATATATAATCATTTACAGTACATATCAAAATATTCAGAGACTTCTGTGCAAGGGACAAAGCCAAAATGCATTATTAGGTGCCCATGATTTTCGACCCTCAAACGCCAATTTTTTAAAACCGGCATCATCCTGAGAAGCACATCACAGCATGGGCTCGGGAATACTTTAAAAAAAATGACTGTCTGTGAGCACAGCTTCTAGTGCCATCCACAAATGCCAGGAAAAGCTCTATCATGCAAAGAAGTTCTATCTGAACATGATCCAGAAACGCTGGCATCTTTTCTGGTCTAGGCTCATTCTGTGGTCAGACATATTAAAATTGTGAAATTTTTGGTAACCATGGGCGCCGTGTCCTCTGGACTAAGGAGGAGAGGGACATTCCTGCTTGTTATCAGCGCTCAGTTCAAAAGCTTACATCTGTGATGGTAGGGAGGTGCAATTATTGTGCATGAAATGTGCAGCTTGCGCATCTGGAAAGACCTCATCAATGCTTAAAGATATATTCAGGTTTTAGAACAGCAATGGCTCCCAGATGACATCTTTCAGGGAAGGCATTTCATATATCAGCAGGACAATGCTAAACCACATACAGTTTCCTCCTGTATCTTATTGTAACTGTACTGTCTGCCCTCATGTTGTAAAACGCTGCGCAAACTGTTGATGCTATATAAATCTTGTATAATAATAATACTGCATCTATGCCAAACGAATGGCTTCATAGTAGAAGAAACCAGGTGCTTAACTGGTCTGCCTGCAGTCCTGGGCCATGTCACACTTGTGATATTGACATTGAGAACAACTCACAGGATTGCTTTACAGGGCAGAGAAATTCTCACCTACTTCCACTTGTGGCTCCTTTGCTCACCTGATGAGAGAAGCATCACTCAGTGGCTGATAACATTCTGCAGAGTTTTTGTCAGCAAGACTGCAACACTTTTTTTCTTATCCAGCCAGCAAAGGAGCCATACCATGAAAGCAAGTGTATATTTTTTGTGCACTTTTTAGCAGCCCTGTTGCGAAGAGCTTTTGCCAGTAATAGGATTGCATGTCTGCCAATGACCTAAGTTGTAAACTGAAACAAAAATGGCAACCACTCCAGGCAATGTATGCACATGGAAAGGACAAACAATACAAAACCAGCTAGCCAGCAAAAAAAAACAAAAATTACACTGACAACCTGGATTTGGCCTTATTCTATGAGAGCCTCCATCTTGGAGCATGTATAACAAAGAATACATTGATTGAGGATGGATATGCCTAGGGTATTCCATTGTATCTCTACACCAAATTTATCAAATTGAAACAAAAATAGTGTCAACTCCGGGCACATGAAAAGGACTTTTTGCAAAACGGACAATACAAAAATATCCCAACTTACCAGCTAGCTAGCATATAAAGAAAAAAAAAAACACTGTTTAACAATTTGATTATAAAACAAACGTTTTAAACCTGTGCTTTCAAGGTTGGTTCACACCAGAATCGTACAGGAATAGCAGTCCATGTTCCTCTGCGATTCAGCAGCCTTGCAAATTGCACTGGACCGCACAAAATAATGCATGCACTAAATTTAAAAACCACACTGCTCCAAATCACATGGCACTGCATTACCATGCGATCTGCATTTTGGGTGCCATTAGTAATGTATTGACAGCAGATTGTAAAGGTGGTGTGTTTTGAATGTGGTTCCGGAAACACGCACAGAACACGCCTCTCCCAAACCATGTTCTGATGTAAACCTTTACTGATTATTAGTATTTTTTTGCTGATTAGCTTTTGTATCGATTTAATGAGCCTATATTGTGGACATGGAAAATCGCTAATTTCCTCAATAATAATGTATTTTCATCAGCACCATTTTACTTTTGTAAGCCACTGTGCTGATCCATTACTGCAAAAACATGCCAAAAGGAATACTAACGGATATATTTATATTTGTAGCATTGCAGCAATGCGATTCTAGCAGTTGTACATTATGATGACATCTGATTACTCATTCCATTTATTTTTCATTACACAGAAAGATCTGTGACCCTGGCTTGACTTCATTTGAACCTGAAGCTCTTGGTAACCTTGTTGAAGGAATGGACTTCCATAAATTTTATTTTGACAATTGTGAGTGTTAACCTTTTTGTTTTTCTTTGTGATACAAAAACCTCACTATGGAAATTTTCATGATGGCACCTCACTGGAGTACATCAGTTCAACCTAATCCAGAATACAGGAAATGTTTTACTAGAATATATTTTAATAACATAGGAAAACTTCCCTATAGAGAAAACAATCCTAGGTCCCCAAAAAGGGAAATTGAATTAATGTTATCTCATCACACTTCTTTCTTAACAAAACTGTAGTTTTAAGTGGAACTGCTGTTTTATTTTTTTGTTTGTTTGTTTTTTTTTTACAAAAATTCCTCAGGTGAACTACAATCATGTTAAAGATATAAGGCCCCTTTCACACGAGGCGGACTCCGTTTCTACAGAGCCCGCCTCGGTCTGCTGGCTCAGCGGGAGATCTGTCCGTTGATCTCCGCTGAGCCGGCGGATGACAGTTCCCTCTCTGCTCACTGAGCGGGGAGGGGCTTGTCAGGCGCCGCTGCCGCCTATGGAGGGATCGGACGAAAACGGACAGCGTGTCCTTTTTCGTCAGATCTCACCCGATCCGATCCGCCAGCGACGGACCTGGACGTAGAGCCATCCGTCTGCTTTTAGCGGATCAGCGGGGTCGGATGTCAGCGGACATGTCTCCGCTGACATCCGACGCTCCATAGGCTAACATGGATCGCCCGTTCAGGTCCGCCGTCAAAACTGACAGGCGGACCTGAATGGTCCGATCGTGTGAAACGGGCCTTAACCAATTTTATTGACGTCTTTCGTTTCCTTAAACTGAATGCCAAATCTGAGGATTTGCTGTAGTTAAGAAAAACAAGCATCATCTGCTTTTCCTTAGCCTTAGAGTCTTTGAAGGTAAAGTGGGGACGGAAAGTATTCAGACCCCCTTAAATTTTTTACTCTTTGTTATATTGCAGCCATTTGCTAAAATCATTTAAGTTCATTTTTTTTCCTCATTAATGTACACACAGCACCCCATATTGACAGAAAAACACAGAATTGTTGACATTTTTGCAGATTTATTAAAAAAGAAAAACTAAATATCACATGGGCCTAAGTTTTCAGACCCTTTGCTCAGTATTTAGTGGAAGCACCCTTTTAATCTAATACAGCAATAAGTCTTTTTGGGAAAGATGCAACAAGTTTTTCACACCTGGATTTGGGGATCCTCTGCCATTCCTCCTTGCAGATGCTCTCCAGTTCTGTCAGGTTGGATGGTAAACGTTGGTGGACAGCCATTTTTAGGTCTCTCCAGAGATGCTCAATTTGGTTTAGGTCAGGGCTCTGGCTGGGCCATTCAAGAACAGTCAATGGAGTTGTTGTGAAGCCACTCCTTCTTTATTTTAGCTGTGTGCTTAGGGTCATTGTTTGTTGGAAGGTAAACCTTTGGCCCAGTCTGAGGTCCTGAGCACTCTGGATAAGGTTTTCTATCAGGATATCCCTGTGCTTGGCTACATTCATCTTTCCCTCGATTGCAACTGGTCGTCCAGTCCCTGCAGCTGAAAAACACCCCCACAGCATGATGCTGCCACCACCGTGCTTCACTGTTGGGACTGTATTGGACAGGTGATGAGCAGTTTGGTTTTCGCCACACATACTGCTTAGAATTAAGGCCAAAAAGTTCTATCTTGGTCTCATCAGACCAAAGAATCTTATTTCTCACCATCTTGGAGTCCTCTCCATGCAGGCTTTCATGTATCTTGCACTGAGGAGAGGCTTCCGTCGGGCCACTCTGCCATAAAGCCAGACTGGTGGAGGGCTGCAGTGATGGTTGATTTTCTACAACTTTCTCCCATCTCCCGACTGCATCTCTGGAGCTCAGCCACAGTGACCTTTGGGTTCATCTTTACCTCTCTCACCAAGACTCTTCTCCCCCGATAGCTCAGTTTGGCCGGACGGCCAGCTCTAGGAAGGGTTCTGGTCGTCCCAATGTCTTCCATTTAAGGATTATGGAGGCCACTGTGCTCTTAGGAACCTTAAGTGCAGCAGAAATGTTTTTGTAACCTTGGCCAGATCTGTGCCTTGCCACAATTCTGTCTCTGAGCTCCTCAGGCAGCTCCTTTGACCTCATGATTCTCATTTGCTCTGACATGCACTGTGAGCTGTAAGGTCTTATATAGACAGGTGTGTGGCTTTCCTAATCAAGTCCAATCAGTATAATCAAACACAGCTGGACTCAAATGAAGGTGTAGAACCATCTCAAGGATGATCAGAAGAAATGGACAGCACCTGAGGTAAATATGAGTGTCACAGCAAAGGGTCTGAATACTTAGGACCATGTGATATTTCAGTTTTTCTTTTTTAATTAATCTGCAAAAATGTCAACAACTCTGTGTTTTTCTGTCAATATGGGGTGCTGTGTGTCCATTAATGAGGAAAAAAAACGAACGTAAATGATTTTAGCATATGGCTGCAATATAACAAAAAGTGAAAAATTTAAGGGGTGTCTGAATACTTTCCGTCCCCACTGTATTTGCAGATGACTGTAATCTGACTTCCAGCTTTGTGGAGAACATCTGGGAGAATCTGTTTAATATATACAGTACATTGAATACCTTTTTTTTTTTTTACATCTTTGGTTACATTCACTAGTACAAATTTTACAGTGGAGGTTGTATTCTTTTCCAACTGGTTGTCTATATTAAAATGTACTGGAGAGATTAAGGCTGGGTTCACACCTATGTGAATTGGATGTGTGTTTTCCTGCATCCAATTCGCATAGCAGAAGATTGTGACCTGCTCTCTATGGAGCCGGTTCACACATCTCCGCAGCGGCTCCAGTGCAAATTGCACAGGAGCACTGTGCGTCTTTTGGTCCGTTTCAGGTCCGAATTCAGACAAAAGTTTGGGCTGAAATCGGACCTGAAACGGTGCATAGAGATTCACCGGACTCCTGCTGTGAATCCAGCCTAAGGGGAAAGGTTGTAACTCACATATGCTGCAGAATCAGAATGTGAGCACAATATATGCTATTGACAAAACCTTCACTTAGATTTGTGGTTCTTACAGTAGAATCAACAACTATCTCCCACCCAAAAAATTTTTTTTTGTTTTGTTTTTTTTTTTTTAAATATGATTTCCTTTGTTGTGGATTGAATAACTTTTTCTCTATTTTTTTTTTCTTTTTAGTGTTGTCCAAGAATACTAAGCCTATCCATACTACCATCCTAAATCCCCACGTGCATGTAATTGGGGAAGATGCTGCCTGTATTGCTTATATCCGACTTACACAATACATTGATGCCCAGGGACGACCTCGTACTACACAATCAGAAGAGACAAGGGTCTGGTATCGTAGAGATGGCAAGTGGTTGAATGTCCACTATCACTGCTCTGGGGCCCCAGCTGCCCCCCTTCAGTGAGGAACCAATTCAGGTAAATGGGAAAAAGTTGGGAAAAGATATAGACCAGCAGTCCTCATACTTCGGCCTATGGGCATGCCTGCTGCTTGTCTTTTAAAGCCTCCATAATGAGAAGGCCCTGAATACAAGGCCTTCACTTTGCACACCTGTGCCCCTGTATGCAGACTGGCATCGGGTGTCAAGCATGCCAGAACTCAGCAGTGTACCTTAGTCAACACTGTTGGGCCAAGTGATGATCTGCCTAATGGCCCGATAACACTGGGGGGGTCCCACCATCCACTGATAATAAAGGCTTTTATCTAACGCACCAACAGTAATAGGACATTGAACTTAACTGTTTAAAATGTTTGAGGTATAGTCAAATGAGCTGTAGGAAAAAAATTAAGTTTATGCTTGTCGCAAAGAAAAATAAGCAGCAGTTTGCTAATGTATGACTAGACAGAGGAGGAATGCCTTTAAAAACTTATAGTTCTTTTTTAATGACCAATCTCTACATGAGTGTAGGTGTCTGATATTTTGACTGCAGTAGCGGCTTTTTCAAACTTTATTGGGTGTGTCACAGATCAATAGACGGGGAAGCTAAAGCTCTGCAAGATGTGGCAAGCAATTATTTAATTTAAAAAGTTTGTCGTATTGGCACTTGGGGTTGACCTTAAATGTGTAATTTCTGGTAATCTCCTTAGGCTGTGAAAGGGAAGTAATCATGTGGTTTATGGTTATCTTTACTTTCCCTTTACTTTTTGAAAGTACCAGACCTGCTACAGTCAACCAGTTCACTAAATGCCTGTTTAACTTTTGCATTTTGGTTTAAAGTTGGTCAGGGCAGAAAAGAAAAAAAAATATTCAGTACATCTTTGCAATCCATGCCCAAATTATCCATATTTTATTGGTTTAAAAAGCTGCAAGCATAAAAATATCTGCTGATCTGCCAAAAATCCAGTGATCCATCTACTAACTTCTTGTTAGGATTGATAACACAGTGGAGTTGATTTTCTAAAAGTGCAGCGTGCAACATCTGGTGCAGCTGTGCATGGAAACCGTTCAGCTTCTAAGGCCTGGTTCACACTGGTACGACACGACGGTACCACTTTGGATTCGACTTTGCCCTGCGACTTGAAGTCCAACGTGCGTCCGAGTTCAATGAACAGGGATCTGACTTTGATCCTTGACAATACCAGGCACTGTGTCTGGTATGAGTCTTTATGGGGAACTCCACGCCAAATAAAAAAAAAAAAAACGGCATAGGTTCCCCCTCCAAGAGCATACCAGTCCCTTCGAAAAAAAGTCGTGGGAGTCCCCCCCCCCCCCCAAAATCCATACCAGACCCTTATCCGAGCACACAGCCCGGCAGGTTAGAAAAGGAGGTGGGAATGAGCAAGCACCCCCCCCCCAAACAGTACCAGTCCGCATGCCCTCAACATAGGGGGTGGGTGCTTTGGGGCAGGGGGGGCCTGCGCCTTCCCACCCCAAAGCACCTTGTCCCATGTTGATGAGGACAAGGGCCTCTTCCCAACAACCCTGGCCGTTGGTTGTCGGGGTCTGCAGGCAGGGGGCTTATCTGAATCTGGAAGCTCCCTTTAACAAGGTGGACCCCAGATCCCGGCCCCCCACCCTATGTGAATAAGTATGGGGTGCATTGTACCCCTACCCATTCACCTAAAACAAAGTGTCAAGAATAAAACGGCACACGGGGTGTTAAAGTAATTTATTAAGGCAGCTCTGGTGTCTCTGATCCGCTGATATCTTCTAGCCCTCTCCGGTTCTTCTCCCCTCTCCAATTCTTTTCTACTCTCTCGATGTTTTTTCTCCCTCTGTCTGCTGTCTTCTCTGCTATTTCTCGCTCTTTTGCTGGGTCTTCTCTGCTGTCTTCTCCCTCTGTTGTTCTTTCGATGTTGAATCAACGCTCTCTCCCGCTCTAATGCCGGGTGCGTGGTGTGCCACTACTTATATTGGCATGAGGCGTGGTCACCGTGTGACGTCATCCGGAGGCCCCAACCCTTATGGCGTCACCACCCGGGGCATGATGGGTGGTGACCCCGCCCCATGCCAATATAAGTAGTGGCACACTGCGTACTCTGCATTAGAGCGAGAGAGAGCGTTGAGTCAACATTGGAAGAAGAGCAGAGTGCAGTGCAGAAGACCCAGCAAAAGAGCGAGAAGATAGCGGAGAAGACCCAACAGAGGCAGAAGACAGAGGGAGAAGAACCAGAGAGAGAGCAGAGAAGAACCCGCAGAGGCAGAAGACGTCAGCAGAGGAGGCAGAAGAGCCGGAGAGGGGAGAAGAGATCGGAAGAGACGACGGAGCTGCCTTAATAAATTACTTTAAAAACATGTGTAAAGTGTTTTATTTTTGACACTTTTTTTTTAGGTGAATGGGTAGGGGTACAATGTACCCCATACCCATTCACATAAGGTGGGGGGCCGGGATCTGGGGGGCCCCTTGTTAAAGGGAGCTTCCAGGTTCCGATAAGCCCTCTGCCCGCAGACCCCGACAACCAACGGCCAGGCTTGTCGGGAAAAGGCCCTTGTCCTCATCAACATGGGGACAAGGTGCTTTGGGGCCCTCCTGCCCCAAAGCACCCACTCCCCCATGTTGAGGGCATGTGGCCTGGTATGGTTCGGGGGGCGCTCGCTCGTCCCCACCCCCTTTCCTGACCTGCCAGGCTGTGTGCTCGGATAAGGATCTGGTATGGATTTTGGGGGGACCCCCACACCGTTCTTTTGGCGTGGGGGTTCCCCTTAAAATCCATACCAGAACGAAGGGCCTGGTATGCTCTTGGAGGGGAACCCATGCCCGTTTTTTAAAAATATTTGGCGTGAAGTTCTCCTTCAAGATCATCATAGCACAAGTCGTATGCCAAAGTCAGATGAGTCAAGACAGCGATCTGACTTTGAGCCGACTTCAGTGATATTCAATGGGCTGAAGTAGGATCAAAGTCAGACCAAAGTAGTGCAGGAAGCATTTTCAAAGTCAAGCCGACTTGTGTCAGACCAGTTAAGACAGCTCCCATAGGGAAACATTGATTTTCACACGTCATGCGACATGAGCTCCCAATGTCGGAGCGTTTGTCGTACCAGTGTGTGAACCTGGCCTAACGTCAACTTGTTTAATAAAAAACTTGGAAGCTGCACCAGATTTCACACTCTTCACTTTTAGTAAATCAACCCCAGTGTCTCTGCTATACTGAAATACCAAGCAGCATTGTCAGTCCTGCCTGCTGGACTACAGAACTCTGGGATTTCTCTGCCAGTAAATTATGCTGCTGGCCTTCATATAGACTTTAGGATTGTTTGCTAAATTCTTTCATTAGGTAATGACTAAGAATACTAAAAACACTACATTTTTACTGAATCATAGATGAGAAGCAAGCAGCAGTTTTGGCATGCTCAATACTATAGAAGCTATTGTGGCAAAAGATGGCTTACAGGTGTTCACTTCTGTTACTCTGGTTTCCACAAGTTTCTAGATTCACTCCTAATTAGAATTCGCTTCGTAGGATATGGCTTCTTACACTGTAATTGTCACAAAATCTAGGATGGAAAAAGACTTGGGGGTCCTAGTGGATGATAGGCTCAGCAACGGCATGCAATGCCGAGCTGCTGCTAATAAAGCAAACAGAATATTGGCATGCATTAAAAGGGGGATCAACTGCAGAGATAAAACGATAATTCTCCCGCTCTACAAGACTCTGGTCCGGCCGCACCTGGAGTATGCTGTCCAGTTCTGGGCACCAGTCCTCAGGAGGGACGTACTGGAAATGGAGCGAGTACAAAGAAGGGCAACAAAGCTAATAAAGGGTCTGGAGGATCTTAGTTATGAGGAAAGATTGCGAGCACTGAACTTATTCTCTCTGGAGAAGAGACGCTTGAGAGGGGATATGATTTCAATTTACAAATACTGTACTGGTGACCCCACAATAGGGATAAAACTTTTTCGCAGAAGAGAGTTTAATAAGACTCGTGGCCACTCATTACAATTAGAAGAAAAGAGGTTTAACCTTAAACTACGTAGAGGGTTCTTTACTGTAAGAGCGGCAAGGATGTGGAATTCCCTTCCACAGGCGGTGGTCTCAGCGGGGAGCATTGATAGCTTCAAGAAACTATTAGATAATCACCTGAATGACCGCAATATACAGGGATATGTAATGTAATACTGACACATAATCACACACATAGGTTGGACTTGATGGACTTGTGTCTTTTTTCAAGTAAAGGGATGGTGAACCCGCGCAGTGGACATAAAGACTTAATTGGTAAAGTTTGGAACTGCTGCCTCCCAACAGGCAGTCACCCTAAAATGGGGACAGCTGAGATATATTAGAAATGATAGAAGGGTTTGGCGCTGTTCCTATTTAGTTTCCTACCTCCATATAGGTTACTAGATTAAAATAAATTCTTAGGTGCACCGTGCATATATCAAATATTAAATACAAATTAACAATATGAATTCCCAAGTATACCGTGCATGTGTCAATTAAATATTCTGTTGCAATATTGTGCAATCATAGGTGATACATAGACATAACTTAAATGCTTACATATGTAATATTGCTAGGGAGGGAAGAAAGGGGGGGGGGGAGGAGGAAAGGGGGGGGGGGGAAGGGAGAAGGGAGTGAGATAGGGAGGTGGGGAGGGGTGTAGGAAATCTGTTCCTAAGGAAAATTACAATAACAAGATAAAGTGCAAATGTGCTGGTGCAATCCAAAAGGCAACAGTGACAAGATAAAAGTGCAAACGTGCTTCAAAATTCTTTAGTAAGTCTCTTGTGTCATATTCTTGTGCTGTGATGATAATCCTTCACTTATAATATCTCTTTGCTCTGAAAGTGCAGCCACTCACCAGATCACTTCACCCCTGCGGGGGTAGTAGGCAGTTACAGTTTTATCGCCACTGTACAGCGATCGCTGGCGGGCTCAGGATCGTGGTATATCATATATAAAAAGAGAGGGAGTGCCCATAGCGTAAAATTGCTTTAAAAAAGTTTTATTACACAAAATGAAAGGGTACTCACACTTTTGCAGTAAAAATCAAGCGAATTGGTAAAAACGTCAAAACCGTCATTAATATCCTTCAGCGCTGGTACAGGAGGTGATGTTTGAGAAGCACAGATTAAGCCTAATCTGTGCTTCCCAAACATCACCTCCTGTACCAGCGCTGAAGGATATTAATGACGGTTTTGACGTTTTTACCATTTCGCTTGATTTTTACTGCAAAAGTGTGAGTACCCTTTCATTTTGTGTAATAAAACTTTTTTAAAGCAATTTTACGCTATGGGCACTCCCTCTCTTTTTATATATGATATACCACGATCCTGAGCCCGCCAGCGATCGCTGTACAGTGGCGATAAAACTGTAACTGCCTACTACCCCCGCAGGGGTGAAGTGATCTGGTGAGTGGCTGCACTTTCAGAGCAAAGAGATATTATAAGTGAAGGATTATCATCACAGCACAAGAATATGACACAAGAGACTTACTAAAGAATTTTGAAGCACGTTTGCACTTTTATCTTGTCACTGTTGCCTTTTGGATTGCACCAGCACATTTGCACTTTATCTTGTTATTGTAATTTTCCTTAGGAACAGATTTCCTACACCCCTCCCCACCTCCCTATCTCACTCCCTTCTCCCTTCCCCCCCCCCCCTTTCCTCCTCCCCCCCCCCCTTTCTTCCCTCCCTAGCAATATTACATATGTAAGCATTTAAGTTATGTCTATGTATCACCTATGATTGCACAATATTGCAACAGAATATTTAATTGACACATGCACGGTATACTTGGGAATTCATATTGCTAATTTGTATTTAATATTTGATATATGCACGGTGCACCTAAGAATTTATTTTAATCTAGTAACCTATATGGAGGTAGGAAACTAAATAGGAACAGCGCCAAACCCTTCTATCATTTCTAATATAACTTGTGTCTTTTTTCAACCTCACCTACTATGTAACTATGTAACTATGTAACTAAAAATCTTGTAGCTGCAATCGGATTTTAGGTAGCCAAGTGCCAGGTTCTGTAATAAAATAAAAGTAAATGCTGCCGTAGTGTACGTTATAGTATATTGTTCCCCTAATTTCTTTTATAATGTTGCTTTTCCTTTCATTTTATAACCACGTTCCTTGTTTTGTTTTTGTTTTTTTCTTTAAACAGCCTCTCCCTTGGAAGAACCTCTTTCTATTGAGCGAGTGTGGATCGCCCAAACGACGGCAACTGTCCCGTTCGTTCGGAAGTTTTAAAAAAGATAAAAAAGTACATAAAATTAAAAAAAAATAAAAATATTGATGCCGGCAGTAGCCAAAAATGCACGAAAACCCTGCATGCATTCTGAGGCTGAAGCAGCTGCTGGCTAATTTGTTGTATTTCATGGATCCATCGTGTCTGTTCCTGCTGTACGGAGGTGTTTTTAAAGTTTCAAAATGAGCAAAAACTAATATAAAATAGTATATATATATTGTTAGATAAAAATCAGGCTGAGGATTATGCAACTTCTTTTAGAATGAGGAAGGTTGAGACTGCCACCTGAAGCATCATTTGGGGAAAATTACAAAACTAGTAAGATATGTATGGACCAGATCTTTTCATTGAACAAGCTGCTGGTTCATGTAATGCTGTTGTAGAGAAAGGAAGGGGTGTAGTTTGAGGACTGGCGTCGTCATCTGTTAAGTGTCGACTTTCAAAAGTGATCAGATAGAGCCACGAAAGGAGGTGTTGATTTTGTTGCATCCTCTCTTTATTTTATTTTTAATGACTATTAAAACCTTCTAGGTATTGTCAGCTGAGCTGTTGGTTAACCTCCAATGTAGCACTGAGCTGGAGATATTGTTATCCATCCAACTGGCTCCCAAGAGCAGAACTTGGTCTAGGTTAAGAAGGGAATGGGCAGGGGAGAATTATTACAGAGATACAAAGCTATATAGAAATGAATATAGAATGTACATCCTGCAGAAGGAACCATTCATTAGTGGCAATGTTAATATAATTAATTTTTGGTATGAACTCTTCAGAGAAAATAGACAAAAAATAGAAACTGCCATGTTATGGGAAGTGTTGCTGCATAGACACTTTTCCTTGTGGTATATATGTAAAGGGGGCTCATATATTTTCACAGCGATAAAGCTTTGTGTACTATTAAGCAGATTTGGAGACAGTCTGCTTGTAAGTCATGTGTGGTCTGTCATGAGTGAAACGATACACTGAACTCAAATGCGTAGAGATGTATGCATGTCTTTCTATACTTGCCTGCACCTTCTAAACTGTGTGCTCTGATGGCCCCTCATTTTTTTTCTTTTTTGTGCAAGAGGGTGAATAGTGTCTGACAACTTCATTTTTTTTTTTGAAAACTAAGTCTTTAAGATGTCGTCTTTTTTTTTTTTTTTTTTGTAAAACCCTCCACTTTCCCTCATAAACGGTATCTAAAATGACATTCACCTCATTTGCAAAATGCCATTTAGATTCAAAAGAACTCTTGATGTTCTTGTTTGTGGGTTGTCCTTTATAGAGAGCTAGGCTTTCTTTGTATCCTATCTGAATAAGCAGATGTGTAATCTAGAGTTTGCATATCAAGCGTTGAAGCATTGTTAAGCATACAAATGCACAAACTGTAATTTGCCTTTTTTGTCACAAGTCCAATAAACAGCAATCCACTTTGAGCATTTATACACGCTGATGTAGAACTGCAACAGAAAGTCTGTTTTTATGAGTTTTGAATTTCTTTGGTCGCCTTAATTACACGCACAAAATATAAAACAAAAAAAATTACAATACGATTGAAATTTGTGTTTTCCTTTCTGATAAGTTTTCTAGTGAAATCTATGGAAGCAGATCAAAACCCACGTCAAGGCTCAACGATGCGCGTTGACGCGTATAGTCTTGTATTTCCAAAATGCATTTCAATGCACTTTCTATTGAATGTCAGTGTGTGTGTCACAACACACATTGTTGTGCATTATGATGCATCAACATGCATCTTGAAGCATGAATTTTGATGTGTTTATATCGATTGCCATAGAAAATGCAAAAAAAAAAAAAAACGCAAAGATGGGAGTTCAGCTAATATGAATAAGAAGGCTCTTTGAAGGTTTGCTGTTGGAAATTGTTAAATTGCCATTGTTGCACAATTTGGACTTAAAAAAAATGTTTTGATAGGTGCATGTCATGGTATGTCAACCCCACTTGTGATAAAATTAATAGTATGTTGGGCTTACAGAAGACATTTGTATTTGTGAAAATTTGCACATGGCCTAAGCATGTTCTCCAGAATTCCTGAGATGACCAGTGCAAGATGTAATGGAAAGAAATCATTAGATGGCTAAGTATTAAATCAGATATTGACGTAAATGAGAATGGGGTTAATACAAATCAGTTTGGAATGCTTGTGTGAAATTTATAAGAGCACACGGGGTGGGGGGATGGGTGGGGGGGTGGGCTTTTTTTCATGGTTTTCAGGGAGAATTTTTTTTTTTTTTTTTTTAGTTTTTATTTAAACAGCACTAAATCTTAACAAGCTGGGAAGAAAAGCTTTTGGCTTTTTAAGTTAAAAGAGAAAACCAAACAAAAAATATATGCAGTTAAGAAAAGTTATGCATGTCTTCTTTAGGTCTGCTCTGTCACTGTCTGTTTACTTGATTAAAATATGAGAATCGCTCTGTATTTAGTGCATCTTTCTAAGAACAATAAAAAAAACTTTATATTTTTCTGTTATTTTTTTTTCTTTTCTTTTGCACTGTCTTTGGGGATTTTTTTCTTTTTAAGTTAATTAAAAAAAACTTAGCTTGGTATGGTCATTATCTGACAAACCACTTCTAGCATTGTTACTGTTATCTTATGGGGCTAATGTAAGCATATATATAATATATATTATAAATATCACGTTTTAAACAGGACTTGGAAAGGCATTTGATGCAGAATCTTTGCATGATAATAGAAAATAAAACAATTACCCTGTGTTTGTTTGTTCTGAATGTTGGTAGATCTTCATAGCTTTGTTATATTGAAACCTTGGAAGAAGGTATTTAATAAAATAACAATTAAACCATGCTTTCTGTTTTGTCTCAGTATTTTACACACAAAGGTTTCTTTAAGAAACAAATTGTATAGAATGTTCTTGCTACTTTTATAAAATGATTTCTTTGCATTTTTTTTCATGATGATTCACATTTTCACACAATTTAAAACTTAACATCCTCTATTTTGTTTTTGCTAGTCAGGAAGGATTGGAAACTTTGGTATGTTTCTACTGCTGCCTTTATCCCCACTTTTCCCTCACTTTTTGGCTCAGAAACAGGAGGTTGGAGAGACAGGAAGTGAAATTTCTCCAATGGGGACAGAGACAGCAACAAAAAACATTTTTGGCGGGCTGGGGATTGGTTCGAACCTCTAGGTGGGATTTTATTGCCGTCTAGCCTTCCTGTCCTGGGACAGTAACTCACCAAGCCCCTAATTTCTTGTTTTGGTCAAAGGAATTAAATTAAAGCGAACAAATTACATAAGGCCTAAGAGTTTTGAATAACCCTATTCAAAACTGAAAAATAGTATTGACTTAAATTGGGTTTTGCAAACTCACTGTAGGAAAATTCTCATTACAAAGGGTAAAATAAACTTCCTTGCATCATGCACAATTTGGCTGCCCCTTCAATTTATTATTATTATTTTTTTATTTTGATGGTGGCACGTTATAAAATCGAGTTGTCACATGATCAGAGCAGTTGCGATTGAAGTCTGTGGGATCAAAAAGCCCAAATATGTTAAAAAAAAACAAAAAAAACCTTTTTGATCGTATAGTGACTGAATGTTCAAGTGCGAACAAGCACAATTGGAATGAATGGGATTCTGCATTGTAAGGCATAATCAGAAAGGAAACGAGCAGAAAAATGCTCAAGTGTTAATACACTGTGCACATTTATTAGGCAAGTTGTATTTTTGAGGATTAATTTCATTATTGAACAAGTACAGTGCTCTGTCAATCCAAAATTTTAATAAACCTCAAATCTGAATATTTAAAAGAGTAAAAGTGAGGTTTTGTCTTTCTTAGGAGAATACCTATGTGTGCGCAATTATTGGGCAACTATGTGCAGAATTAATATGCAGCTAAATGATCATCTGTTAAAGTGAGAATAAACAAACAACTCAAAATTTACAAATTAACATTTGGACATTTCGAAAAAAAAATCAGTGACCAATATAGTCACCTTCTTATCAATAACAGTCATAAGCCTTTTATTTATGGAGTCTGTCAGTTTCTTGACCTGTTGGCATTCAACTTTTTGTGCAGCAGCAACCACAGCCTCCCAGACACTGTTCAGAGAGGTGTACTGTTATCCTTCACCATAAATCTCCCATTTAAGAAGGGCCCACAAGTTCTTAATGGGCTTGAAAGTCAGGTGAGGAAGGGGGCCACGTCATGCAGTGGGGTGCCATGCAGTGGAGTGCTTTGATGCATGCGATGGAGCATTGTTCTGCATTAATATCATGGTGGTCTTGAAAGATGCAGACTTTTTTCTGTACTACTGCTTGAAGAAAGTATCTTCTAAAAACTGTTTAGTAGGAGGTGGATGGGGGGCGCGTGATCAGACGCTCACATCAAAACAAGTTAGGTTTAATCATGTATAAGGAATACAAACATATAAATATTAAATCATACAAATACTACTTGCATAAAAACAGGTAACAGAATAAGCACTAAAGTTAAAATTGGGGTATGCCCATGTTGAGGCAGGTAATTAAAAAAGGCTAACGCATTTCAAGGCTAACCTCTTCATCAGAGCCAGGAGAACAGAAGCATAGTCTGTATGGGCCGGTATGCCGACATGTGTACATGGGAAGGAGTGGCTAGTTGGAGGGTATGTCCTGTAATGGATAAATAGTTATTCTAAGTTCCATACCAGTCCCGTCCAGGCGTCCTAGGTGGAATACAGATCAGAACAGTATAGTATTTTCGGGCATTCCCATTGCAGTCTGTGGGGCTACAAACACCCAAATCTGCCTCAAAAGTAGCTCATGTAGCTTTTGGAGCTTCAGGCCTTCCTATGTGAACAGCCGTAATTGTAATGCCTGGGATTTTGGAATGTTGAGCATTTTGGCGCTTCGAGCTACAAAGTGCTCAGGTGTGAATAGAACCTAAATGGGATGCCTGGAGTAATTGGAATTACTACATTTAATGTTTGCTGTATTTGCAGAACTGCAAACATGCTGTCAGGAGAGTCATCCAATATATCATAAACCAAAAGGTTGCATGTGGTATCTTAGAGTATTTCTTATGCTGATTACTAATGTTTGTATAATACAGTGTCATTTCATTTAAACAGGGAAAGTGCTCATTTCTAAGGCTGGGTTCACATTAGAGCTGTACAGTTTTTCAACGTTGCATTTTTATGCACGTTTTACATGCATTTTTTTTGTGTGCTGTGCTAAACAAAGTAATTATAGTGGAAAAGATTAGTGAGATACCAAAGAAGCTATTTAACATAAAAAAATACAAGCCCTATACATTTTAAAAATGTCCACTTGTAACTTAGTCGATGTGGTGAATCCATTCTTCACTGAGAAATCAAATTAGTGCATCCTCCACCAGTAAAATAAAATGTCTTCAAAAATGAATGTATGAAGGCTTACCAGAGTTCCATGACATTCTAAATTAATAGGTCATAACTTGCATGGATAGACGCTACCTGGCACATTGTAGGACACAACTCGATAGTAGTTCACATGCAAAACCACCCAAAGATGTCAGATTGTTCTTACATTAAGGGTAGAGAGGACGTCCGGGACCGCTTGACAGGACTTCCTCTGATGTCAAACTCTTTTGCACTTGCCATTTTAAAAAAAAGTATAAAATTACATCCATGCTCCACGTAGTGTAAACCAGATACCACAATTGTATTAATAATTAATAACTGCACTTACTCAGAAAATGGGCAGATTCAGTGCTGAATAATCACATCAACATGGACACATCCAGATCGCGATGACATCATGTGCGTGACCCCCCTGACTGGTTTAGTCAAAATATGACATTCACAAAGGACTGGAGCTGATCGCAAAGTCTTTGCTTTATATAGAAAATTTACCAGCTGTCTCAGATGAAGTGTAAATCACAAAAAATTGTTCCTGAGTACCAGCAAGATGGCCACTGCTCTCCCAAGCCATTTTATGAAAGCGCATCAAAGATGCAGCATGCAGGACTTACATGACTTGGACTTTGCAGGACTGCAGGACTTTCATTAAAATACGCGTTCTAATAGTGTTTAATGGCAGCACACCTAAAAACCTGTGTAAAACATGCATAACAATGTGACATGGAAAACCATACTGCACTGATGGAAATGGGGCCTAAAAGCTCACAGGGCTTACTGTAGTCTTGTACTTTTTTCTTGGTCATTCAGTTCTGAAAGCACATAACCTAAGATTAAAGGTAATTGATGGTGGGTTTCTGACAATTTTATTCTTTAGGGTGCCTTAAAGGGGCAGATTCTTTTCTGATCATCAGGTGATCTGTGGGTTGATCCCCTCTTGACCAGGGCAGAGTGGGACAGATGTCATATCCATGCCCTCTCAGTTTATGTAGAGCAGACTCAAACAGACCCCGCTCTGCTATCTCTCTGGGTGGCCTGGTAAATGGATTCCAGGCTACCTCTGCCTGGGCCCACTTCTTTCTTTCTTCTTTTTTTTTTTGTAACGGACCCACATTTAGGTGGGTGTAAACAAACACAATTGGGTCCACCTGAAAAGCTGACAGGCGGACCTGATTGGAATGGCTGTGTGAAAGGGGCTTAAGTGTACATTTGTAGACCAATTGTTTTAAACAATTTTTATACAAATCATTTTTGTTTACAAATATTTTATAAAGCGAGTGCAACAGAAACTTTTTGCTTTCAGGCTGTCTCTGTCTGCATGGCATTGGTTCTGGCCAAATCCTGCTGATGCAACAAAAAGAATGGTCAGACACAACTCTAACTCATAAAAACGTTTAAATCAGAAACCCCATAAAAGATATCCCTATGCATGGGTCTCCTCCAGGTATCCCAGTTACCTCCCATATTCCAAAGACATTCTGGTAGGTTAATTGGCTCCAGTCTAAATGTATAGTATGTATAAATGTGAGTTGGAGACCTTATATTGTAAGCTCCTTGAGGGCAGGGACTGATGTGAATGTATGTAATATGAATACAGTGCATGCGGAAAGTATTCACATCGCTTCACTTTTTCCACCTTTTGCCTTATTCGAAAATGTATTAAATTCATTATTCTCCTCAAAATTCTAAAAACTATACTCCATAATGGCAATGTGAAAGAAGTGTGTTTGAAATCCTTGCAAATTTATTAAATATAAAAAAACACATGTACATAAGTATTCACAGCCTTTGCCACACACTCACAATTGAGCTCAGGTGCATCCAGTTTCCACTGATCACCCTTGAGATGTTTCTACAACTTGATTGGAGTCCACCTGTGGTAAATTCAGTTGAATGGTCATGATTTGGAAAGGCACACACCTGTCTATATAAGGTCCCACAGTTAACAGTGCATGTCAGGAAGGAATTGTCTATAGACCTCCAAGACAGGATTGTATTGAGGCACAGAAACATTTCTGCAGCATTGAAGGTGCCAATGAGCACAGTGGCCTCCATCTGTAAAAGGAAGAAGTTTGGAACCACCTCTGGACAGTCCGGCCAAACAGAGATCGGGGGAGAAGGGCCTTAGTCAGGAAGGTGAGCAAGAATCCAATAGTCACTCTAACAGAGCTACAGCGTTTCTCTATGGAGTGAGGAGAACCTTCCAGAAAAACATTAATTTCTGCAGCACGTCACCAATCAGGCCTTTATGGTAGAGCGGCCAGACAGAAGCCACTCCTCAGTAAAAGGCATCGGAAGGACTCTCAGACCATGAGAAACAAATTTCTCTGGTCTGATGAAACAAGAATTGAACTCTCGCCTGAATGGTAAGCGTCATGTCTGGAGGAAATGCCATCCCTACAGTGAAGCAAGGTGGTGTCAGCATCATGCTTTGGGAATGTTTTTTAGCAGCAGAATCTGGGAGACTAGTCAGGATTGAGGGAAATATGAATACAGCAATGTACAGAGACATCCTTGAAAACCTGATCCAGAGCGCTCTGGACCTCAGAATGGGGTGAAGCTTAATCTTCCAACATGACATCGACCCTAAGCACACAGCCAAGATAACAAAGGAGTGACTATGGGGCAACTCTGTTAAAGTCCTTGAGTGGCCCAGCCAGAGCCCAGACTTGAACCCGATTGCCAATCTCTGAGAGATCTGAGAATGGCTGTGCACCGACGCTCCCCATACAACCTGTTGGAGCTTGAGAGGTCCTGCAAAGAAAAATGGGAGAAACTGCCCAGAAATAGGTGTGCCAAGCTTGTAGCATCATACTCAAAAAGACTTAAGGCTGTAATTGGTGCCAAAGGTGCTTCAACAAAGTATTGCGCAAAGGCTGTGAATATTTTATGTACGTGATGTTTTTTATTTTTAATTAAATTGAAAATATGTCAAACTTCTTTCACGTTGTCTTTATGGGGTATTGTTTGTAGAATTTTGAGGAAAATAATGGATGTAACATAACAAAATGTAGAAAATGTGAAGCATTGTGAATACTTTCCAGATGCACTGTATATGAAAAGTGCTGCATAAATTCGGCACTAAATAAATACCTATATTAACCAGTTGCCGACCGCCTAACGCAGATATACTGCGGCAGAATCGCACGGGCAGGCAAAATCATGTACCTGGTGCGTGATCTGCCTTCCGCCGGCTGGGGGCGCATCGCGCCCCCCCCCCTGGTGCCCGAGACGGTCGGTTTTGTTGGGGAAGCGATACAGGCTGAGGGGGAGGCCACTCATTTGTGGCCATCCCCTCGCGATCGCCCCCCAGGAATGAAAATCTTCCTCTGCTGCTGTAATGTAAACAGCGGCAGAGGAAGTGATGTCATCTCTCCTCGAGCCGGTCTTTTCGTTCCGGCGCCGAGGAGAGAAGACATCAATGTGAGTTGCACCAACACTACACTTTCAGTAGAACACACTAGGCACACTTTTCACCCCCCGATCACCCCCCTGTACCCCCTGTCACAGTGACACCAATAGCAGTTTTTGCATTGGTGTCAGTTTGTGACAGTTATAAGTGGTAGGGCAGTTAGGGTCAGGCCCCTTTAGGTCTAGGGTACCCCCCTTTAGGTCTAGGGTACCCCCCTAACCCCCCCTAATAAAGTATTAACCCCTTGATCACCCCCCATCGCCACTGTCACTAAGCGATAGTTTTTCTGATCGCTGTATTAGTGACACAGGTGACGCTAGTTAGGAGGGTAAGAATATAGGTTAGCCGTCACCGTTTTATAGCGACAGGGACCCCCATATACTACCTAATAAAGGTTTTAACCCCCTGATTTCCCCCTAGTTAACCCTTTCACCAGTGATCACCGTATAACTGTTACGGGTGACGCTGGTTAGTTTTTTTTTATAGTTTATTACAGTTTCAGGGCACCCACCGTTTATTGCCTTATAAAGGTTTAACCCCCTCATCGCCCGGCGGTGATATAAGTTAAGTTTTTAGGGTCAGATAAGGTCTGCGTCGCCCCAGGCAGAGTTAGGTTAGTGCCAGTACCGCTAACACCCACGCACGCAGCATACACCTCCCTTAGTGGTATAGTATCTGAACAGATCAATATCTGATCCGATCAGATCTATACTAGCGTCCCCAGCAGTTTAGGGTTCCCAAAAACGCAGTGTTAGCGGGATCAGCCCAGATACCTGCTAGCACCTGTGTTTTGCCCCTCGGCCCAGCCCTGCCCACCCAAGTGCAGTATCGATCGATCACTGACACTTACAAAACACTAAGCACACATAACTGCAGCGTTCGCAGAGTCAGGCCTGATCCCTGCGATCGCTAACAGTTTTTTGGTAGCGTTTTGATACATTCGCTGACAGTCAGGAACTTTTTTGCCTGTGAGTCTCACTAGTGTACCACTACATTTGGAGTCCAAAATGGCTAATCGAAGGTACACTAGTGAAGAGGCCTACGCGTTTCTGAGCATGACAGATAGTGAAGAGGAAGTCACTCATCTGTCAGATTCAGGCTCAGAATACGATCCTGTAGATGACAGCGGCTCCATGACAGATAGCTCTGACGACGGAGTTGTGGTCCCTGCCAAGGCCAGGCGTACTAGACCCCAATCTTCTTCTGTCCTTGAAGTGCAAGAACCGCAGGGCTCTCATATGGAGCAGAGCTATTCTTTCTGGTGAACTGGCAAGCACCAGCGGCCTAGTACACCCTGGTCGTATATCCAGCACTGCAGTAACACTTGGTGACGTGGCGAGTCCCATAAGTGCAGTTCAAGCTGGCGAGGTGGCAAGCACAAGTAGTGTCCCGCTGCCACCAAAAAGACGAACACAGACCCGTCGTGCCCGTCCTGCCCTTCCTGCTGCATTCGCCAATCCGAATTGGGAACCCACCACTTCTGCAGCACCCGTACGTCCCCAATTCACTGGCCAACCGGAATTCAGGTGGAAACAGTTGATTTTACGCCACTTGATTTTTATTCACTGTTTTCCACCGAAGATCTCTATAGATCTATTGTGGACCAAAGCAATTTATACGCTGGTCAACACATCGCCACTATTCCCCAGTCCTCCCTTGCCAGCGATTGGAGTCCAATTATGGTCTCTTTCTGGGCCTTTCCCTCAACATGGGCATAACTAAAAAGAGTGAGTTGCGGTCATATTGGTCCACTGACCCAAGTCACCATATGCCCTTGTTCTCTGCCTCCATGACCAGGGCACGATATGAGCAGATTTTGCTATTCATGCACTTCAACAACAATGAACTCTGTCGTCCTCGTGGAGACCCTGAATACGATCGGCTCTACAAAATTTGGCCCCTCGTAAACCACTTCAACCAACGTTTTGCAGACTTGTTTACTCCCCATCAAGTTGTCTGCGTTGATGAGTCCCTGATTAAGTTTTCTGGCCACTTGTCATTCAAACAGTACCTTCCCAGCAAGCGTGCCAGATACGGGGTCAAGATGTATAAGCTCTGTGACAGGGACACAGGCTATACATGTAGTTTTATGGTTTACGAGGGCAAAGATAGTCATGTAGAGCCGACAAACTGCCCTGACTACATAGGAAGCGCTGGCAAGATTGTGTGGGACCTGGTGTCACCCTTCTTCGGAAAGGGGTACCACTTGTACGTGGACAATTATTACATGAGCATGCCACTTTTTAGTCACCTTTTTGATCATCAGATTGGAGCATGTGGCACCGTGCGACCTAATCCCCGGGGCTTTCCCCAGCGGCTTGTAGATTCCCGTCTTAGGCTGGGGGAGAGAGCCTGCTTGCAGTGTAATAATTTGCTTGCTATAAAGTGGAGGAATAATAAAAATGTTTTCGTTCTTACCTCCCTTCATGCAGACACAACGGTCCAAATTACTACGGCGATTGGTGTTGTGGAGAAACCCCTCTGTCTACGAATATAACCAAAATATGGGAGGGGTGGACCTCAATGACCAGTTGTTGGCGCCGTACCTAGTTGCCCGTAAGGCCAGACGCTGGTACAAAAAAGTGTCTGTTTATTTCAATTGGCTTTGCTGAACACTTATGTGCTATACAGAGCTTCAGGTCGGACTGGATCCTTCCTTAAATTCCAGGAAGAGCTCCTCAGAGCCCTTCTGTTTCCAGACGGTGCTCCACCTCACCTTTCCCAACCAAATACAGTAAGCCGGCTGCATGAGAGGCATTTTCTTTATGTCCTCCCGAGTACCCCTACCCAACGAGCCCCCCAAAAAAGATGTGTCTGCAGCAAGCGAGGATTTAGGCATGACACCCGGTATTATTGTCCCTCCTGTCCTGACAATCCTGGTCTTTGCATTGGTGAATGTTTTGAACGCTACCATACACTAGTTGGGCATTCGCGTAGGGTACATCACTGCACAGACTAGGACAACCTTTCACAGGGTCTCCCAAGATGCCATCTCATTTTGAGAGACCCAAACCTGGTACCAGTTACAAAAGTTAAAGTTACAAAAGAAAGTCTAAAAAAAAAAATATATATATAAAATAATAAAAACCAAAAATAGTTGTCATTTTATTGTTCTCTCTCTCTCAATCCTCTCTCTATTGTTCTGCTCTTTTTTACTGTATTCTATTCTGCAGTGTTTTATTGTTATGTTTTTATCATGTTTGGTAACCATTTTTTTTTTTCAAGTACGCCATTCAGCTGCAGAGCGGATTTATTTATCTTGACAGCAACAGCGTTTGCTCCCACGATACATAAAGCCGTGACTCCAGCGCTGTCGGAGGTGATTTCACCACCACAATTACATACTTCAGCATATATGCCGAAGCGTGGGGGCAGCAGTGGGTGGAGGAGCGATTTGCTCCTGCCTTTTGCGGGAGGATGCCCCCATGCTTCGGCATATATATATTTTAGGCACAGGTTGCGTTTAAATGTTTTATTTTTTACTATGTTTTTTTTGTAGGACCAGCAACGTACTGGTATGTTGCTGGACTTTGAGTGGTTATACCAGAATGATGCCTGCAGGTTTAGGTATCATCTTGGTATCTTTCTTTTCAGCTTTCATGTAAAAGCAATCCTAGCAGCTAATTAGCCTCTAGACTGCTTTTACAAGGAGGGAATACCCCCCACCGTCTTCCATATTTTTCTCTGGCTCTCCTGTCCCAACAGGGAATCCGAGAATGCAGCCGGTGATTCGGCCAGCTGACCATAGAGCTGATCAGAGACCAGAATGGCTCCAATCATCTGTATGGCCTAAGAAACCGGAAGCTACGAGCATTTCATGACTTAGATTTTGCCGGATGCAAACAGCGCCATTGGGAAAGCATTTTATCACACCGATCTTGGTGTGTGCAGATGCTTTGAGGGCAGAGGAGAGATCTAGGTTCTAATAGACCCCAATTTATTCAAAAAAGAGTACCTGTCACTACCTATTGCTATTATAGGGGATATTTACATTCCCTGAGATAATAAACATGATTTAAAAAAAAAAAAAAATGAAATTGAATTGCACCATGCAATACCGTGAGGTATAACCGCGAAGGTCAGATCGAGGGCAGTAATTTTAGCAGTAGACCTCCTCTGTAAATCTAAAGTGGTAACTTGTAAAGGCTTTTAAAGGCTTTTAAAAATGTATTTAGTTTGTCACCACTGCACGTTTGTGTGCAATTTTAAAGCATGTCATGTTTGGTATCCATGTACTCGGCTTAAGATCATCTTTTTTATTTCATCAAACATTTGGGCAATATAGTGTGTTTTAGTGCATTCAAATTTAAAAAAGTGTGTTTTTTTCCAAAAAAAAATGCGTTTGAATAATCGCTGCGCAAATACTGTGTGAAAAAAAATGAAACAACCACCATTTTAATCTGTAGGGCATTTGCTTTTAAAAAAATATATAATGTTTGGGGTTTCAAAGTAATTTTCTTGCAAAAAAAAATAATTTTTTCATGTAAACAAAAAGTGTCAGAAAGGGCTTTGTCTTCAAGTGGTTAGAAGAGTGGGTGATGTGTGACATAAGCTTCTAAATGTTGTGCATAAAATGCCAGGACAGTTCAAATCCTCCCCCCCAAATGACCCCATTTTGGAAAGTAGACACCCCAAGCTATTTGCTGAGAGGCATGTCGAGTCCATGGAATATTTTATATTGTGACACAAGTTGTGGGAAAAAGACACTTTTTTTTTTTTTTTTGCAAAGTTGTCACAAAATGATATATTGCTCAAACATGCCATGAGAATATGTGAAATTACACCCCAAAATACATTCTGTTGCTTCTCCTGAGTACGGGGATACCACATGTGTGAGACTTTTTGGGAACCTAGCCGCGTACGGGACCCCGAAAACCAAGCACCGCCTTCAGGCTTTCTAAGGGCGTAAATTTTTGATTTCACTCTTCACTGCCTATCACAGTTTCGGAGGCCATGGAATGCCCAGGTGGCACAAACCCCCCCCCCCCCCCAATTGACCCTATTTTGGAAAGTAGACACCCCAAGCTATTTGCTGAGAGGTATAGTGAGTATTTTACAGACCTCACTTTTTTTCACAAAGTTTTGAAAATTGAAAAAAGAAAAAAAAATTTTTTTTTCTAGTCTTTCTTCATTTTCAAAAACAAATGAGAGCTGCATAATACTCGCCATGCCTCTCAGCAAATAGCTTGTGGTGTCCACTTTCCAAAATAAGGTCATTTGGGGGGGTTTGTGCTATCTTGGCATTTTATGGCCTTCAAAACTGTGATAGGTAGTGAGGAGTGAATCAAAAATTTACGCCCTTAGAAATCCTGAAGGCAGTGATTGGTTTTCGGGGCCCTGTAGGAAGCTAGGCTCCCAAAAAGTCCCACACGTGGTATCCCCGTACTCAGGAGAAGCAGCAGAATGTATTTTGGGGTGTAATTCCACATATGCCCATGGCATGTTTGAGCAATATATCATTTAGTGACAACTTTGTTAAAAAAAAAAAAAATGGTCACTTTCCCGCAAAATATGTGTCAAAATATAAAATATTCCATGGACTCAACATGCCTCTCAGCAAATAGCTTGGGGTGTCTACTTTCCAAAATGGGGTCATTTGGGGGGGGGGGGTGTCATCTGGGCATTTGGGCCTTCAAAACTGTGATAGGTAGTGAGGAGTGAAATCAAAACTTTACGCCCTTAGAAATCCTGAAGGCGGTGCTTGGTTTTCGGGGCCCCGTACGCGGCTAGGCTCTCAAAAAGTCCCATACATGTGGTATCCCCGTACTCAGGAGAATCAGCAGAATGTATTTTGGGGTGCAATTCCACATATGCCCATGGCCCGTGTGAGCAATATATCATTTAGTGACAACTTTGTGCAAAAAAAAAAGTTTGTCATTTTCCTGCAACTTGTGACAAAATATAAAATATTCCATGGACTCAACATGCCTCTCAGCAAATAGCTTGGGGCATCTATTTTCCAAAATGGGGTCATTTGGTGGGGTTTTCTGCCATTTTGGCATTTTATGGCCTTCAAAACTGTGATAGGTAGTGAGGAGTGAAATTAAAAATTTACACCCTTAGAAATCCTGAAGGCATTGCTTGGTTTCGGGGCCCCGTACGCGGCTAGGCTCCCAAAAAGTCCCACACATGTGGTATCCCCGTACTCAGGAGAAGCAGCAGAATGTATTTTGGGGTGTAATTTCACATATGCCCATGGCCTGTGTGAGCAATATATCATTTAGTGACAGCTTTTTGTAATTTTTTTTTTTTTTTGTTATTCAATCACTTGGGACAAAAAAAATGAATATTCAATGGGCTCAACATGCCTCTCAGCAATTTCCTTGGGGTGTCTACTTTCCAAAATGGGGTCATTTGGGGGGTGGGGCTGTACTGCCCTGCCATTTGAAATGACATAGGCAGTCATAAACTAAAAGCTGTGTAAATTCCAGAAAATGTACCCTAGTTTGTAGACGCTATAACTTTTGCGCAAACCAATAAATATACGCTTATTGACATTTTTTTTTACCAAAGACATGTGGCCAAATACATTTTGGCCTAAATGTATGACTAAAATTGAGTTTATCGGATTTTTTTTTATAACAAAAAGTAGAAATTATCATTTTTTTTCAAAATTTTCGGTCTTTTTCAGTTTATAGCACAAAAAATGAAAATGGCAGAGGTGATCAAATACCATCAAAAGAAAGCTCTATTTGTGGGAAGAAAAGGAAGCAAATTTCGTTTGGGTGCAGCATTGCATGACCGCGCAATTAGCAGTTAAAGCGACGCAGTGCCAAATTGTAAAAAGTGCTCTGGTCAGGAAGGGGTTAAATCCTTCCGGGGCTGAAGTGGTTAAATAATAGTTTCTATATGGTACAACAACCTATAACAGCACCTACTGTATGCATTGTTTTAGACATTGGGAGACCCAGGACAACACATTTGAAACTGTACAGTATATTTTATATGAATCATTAAATAACTGTGGTTCAGAAAAATGTTACGTCCTACCAACATAGCTTGTACTCATTTTATATAGTGCATAATGCAAGAAAAGTTCAGACACCAGAGCAAATTTTACATTTCCATTATGGGTCTGTCTATTTGGCAATAACTTTTCCATTTACCCAAGATAGCAGGATAATAAGTACATTGCCATTTAGGGTCAACTCGCTTTTATCTTGGTAATACAGACTTGAAAAACATTTTTTTTTCGGTGAAATTTATAGACAAAATGATGACCAGTGTTTAACCACTTCCCGCCCAGCCAGTAACAAAATAACGACGAGGCGGTGGTTCTCCCTTTCTGACTGGACATAATACAACGTTCTTCAGAACAAGCTGCTCGTGCGCGCCCCCAGGGGATGGGCGGGGATCAGTCGTGCGGAGTGTCGCTCGGACACACCGCATCTTCGATCACAGTAAAGAGCCTATGCGGTTGGCTCTTTACCATATGATCAGCTGTATCCAATCACAGCTGATCACAGTGTAAATAGGAAGTGCCAGTTATCAGCATTCACGCTGACAGCGCGTGAGTAGAGGATTGCCGATAAGCAACTTTCCTGACGGGGGATCTGCACTAATAATCAGTGTAATGATCATCAGCGATGCCTGCCAGCGCCCGCCAGTTATAGCCATCAGTGCTGACTCATCAGTGCACATTAGTGAAGGAGAAAATTTACTTATTTACAAAATTTTATAACCGAAACGAAAAACTTCTTTTTTTTTCAGTTGTTTAGCAAAAAATAAACTCAGTGGTGATTAAATACCATCAAAAGAAAGCTCTATCTGTCTCAAAAAAAATGGGTACAGCATTGCATGATTGCACAATTGTCATTCAAAGTGTGCTAGCACTAAAAGCTCAAAATTGGCCTGGGCAGGAAAGGGGTGAAAGTGGCCTGTATTGAAGTGGTTAAAAAAAAGTAGTTTTACTGTAAAAAGTATACAATTTATTCTATAAATTGTCTGTTAAAATGACACTAAAATTATGCTTCTGGTACAAAGCATAGCAAAGTTATTTGAAAATTATTTCAATTTAGCATATTTTCTTGTTATGCAATCATGGAAAAGGTATAATGAATGAAAATAATAGTAGTAAAAATAATTGGCAAAAAAATAGCTAATGGGGGGGGGGGGGGGGGGAGTGAATTAGAACTGATTAGAATTAACTACCGGTTATTAAGGGGTTAAATAGCTTTGCATTTTATTTTTAAAAAAATGTAACTTGTAAGGTTTCTTTAATTGATTTCATATGCAGAACAAATGTCACATAAGAATGAACTAGTAAATACAATTAAATAATGCATTGATTATTGTATTTACTCTTTGACAATTGCAGACTATCTGTTCAATTTGCAAGGTAATTTAAACTTACCAAGGGAGTTTACCTTTTGCTTAGTGAATGAGGTGAAGCTCTAATGACTTCCATAATCAAATCCTGTGCAAAAATATCTTTTTTAGCCTTGCACGTCACTGGGTACTCTTTGTAAAGTACATTTTAGCCACATTTACTAAGCTAATGGATAGTGAAATATCTTCTGTTTGTAAAGTGAACAATCTATTTACCTTTTAATAAATCAACACCAGTATGTGTAAAGAATGTGTAAAGTGCAAGAGAGAAGATATGAAGGGGAAAACCAATTTTAATGCAATCCAGTTTTATTTACAGTGTTACAAAGTCTGGCCAGTGGTTTTCCTACTCTGTCCAAAATGGGAAAAAAAATTGGCTTTAGATATATTTTAGGCATATCTATAGCCAATGTTCCAGTTTTCAATAGAGTGGGGAAGGAGGGGGGACTCCTTTTGAGTCTTTAATGGGTTTCTTTAGAGATTTACCTAGGAAGCGAGGGTAATCCCCCCTTTTTTTTTTTGCTGGTAATTTAAGTGGAACTCCCAGAGTGGTCAATATAAAATCACTCTGCTAAAATCAAACACTTGAGGGTGATGAGTCAGTGATACTGTTACCTAAACAATTTCATTTTTTTTTTTTTACCTTAACCTCTTCACACCTAAGGGTGAAACCTTAATGCCTAAGCACCATTATTTAACTTTGAATTGTGTTTAATAAAATTGTACATATCACAACTACTTTGTGTTTCCGGGTGGATTATACCTTGTTTTTGTCAGGACAAATTGGGCTTTCTTCTTCTATCTCTTGATTTTTATTTTATTATCAAAGGAAAACTGGCCCAAAATTGTAAACAAAATAATTGTTAGCTGTATGTTTCTTGCTATTACCATAATTTACCACCAAAGAACAACCCAAAATAAATTCTCCTGCTCCTTCCGATCGCAGCGGTACCACATATGTGTATGTTGTTTGTACCTATAGTAGTGCCCAGAAACAGTGGTGTGCATTGTCAATTTTTTTATCTTGCCTAAAACACACTGATGCTAATTTAAAAAAGAAAAAATATATATACCCAAAATATGTTGACACTGACCTTTGACCCTAACACTAACCCTGGCATACCATAATCTTTTTATTTTTTTTTTTTATTTTTAATTCTTTTTTTTTTTTTAACACACTTTTTTTTACAGCTTCATCTCCTGCAAGGAGAGGAAGATATGTGTCTTCTGTATTCAGAAGAGGAAGTAAACACAGCAAATGCTGGGAATGTAACACTCAAATAGCTTGTGCTCTCAACCAAACTGTCAAACCATCAAATGGTTGGAGTCAAAACTGATCACATGTGCAGCACTATAGCAGTTGAAGATCAAACAAAGGCCAAAATGGCGGGTTCCTTGACTGAAAACAATAGGAGGGTTTCATTCCGCTTTCCATGCCAATCATTTGGAATTTACCTATTTATCTATTATAAAATTCTTTAGCTCAGTGGTCATCAAGCTTGTCCTCAGGGCCCACTAACAGGCCAGGTTTTATGTATTACCTTGAGGAGATGCAGACTAGAATACTACAATTACTGAGCAGCAAATGATATCACCTGTGATGTATTTCAGTTATCTTGCAAACCTGGCCGGTTAGTGGGCCCTGAGGACGGGGTTGATGACCACTGCTTTAGCGGGTTTGAGGCCACTTCACCAAATGAAAATCAGCACTGTGTGACTCTGGAAATGCCAAGTAATTTCAGCGATTCAACATTGCAGTCAGCTTATCAACAAAACCAAAGTCTTATATCTTTTACTTTTTGACAGCAGTACAAACCCTCTACTGTTAATTTATTTCTCTTAACTCCTTGCCACCAAGCATATGCACAAATCCGACCTCCCTGAAGTGGGTCTTCTGTAGCATCGCATACAGTATGTATCTATGAATGTGCTGGGAATCTCTGTACAGTGTGCTCTTGGCACAGAGACGGAGCTGTCACCGACAGCTCTAGGTCTTGATACATGATTGCTGTAATATCCTGTGAGAGGCTATCACAGAAATCTGTAACTGTACAGCCTACCCCTGTACTTTGTCTCCTCTTGAATGGAGAAAAAGATGCAAAGTATCTTTTTCGTCTTGCTAGTGGAGAAAAAGGTAAACAAAATTGCCTGTAAAAAAAAAAAAAAAAAAAAGTTAAAATATCTAGGTCATTGTTTAATCTAAGTCAATGTGTTTTAGAGTATTAAAAAGAAAAAAATGCACACTATTGTTCTTGGGCCCTACTACAGGTGCATTCGACAAATAATATATGAGGTGCATCTAAAAAGTTCAGTGAATGGTCCGATATCTCAACGACAACATAGGGCAGGTGCATGCACATGGCTAGCCAGGGACGAGTCCAGAAGCTCCACCTTGCGTTGAGTACATGTGACGGTCAGGGTAAACCTGCTGCGGACAGCCATGCGCAGTCAGTGTGAGAGGGTCACAGTGCAATTAAGCAACGAGTGAATATCAAGTTATGCTACATATCATGGAAACCGGCGACGTAGACGCAAGAAATGTTGGTGCAAGTGTACAGGATGGAAGCTGTGAGCATAAAATGTGTTTGGTTCAACCGCTTTGACGACGGGAAGGAAATGACTGAGGATGATCCATGTTTGGGACGACCAGCAGAACCCCAGACATAATCGGGCGAGTGCGACAAATGCTGGTATGAGATTGGCGACTCACTCTACGATTGATGGCAGAGGAATTGAGCATCAGCAAGGACGCGGAGTGCACCATTATCTGCAAAGATTTTGGTAAGCGGAAGATCTCTTCTCGGGTTTTGTTCCGCACAAGCTAACAAACAGAAAGCAAAACGGATGGAAACCTCAAGAGATTTCACCATATGTGACCAGGATCCATTCTTTCTGCAAAGCATCATCACAGGGGATGAGACCTGGTGCTACCAGTTCGATCTGGAATCCATGCAGCAATTGATGGAATGGTGTTCATTGTATTCCCCACGACCCAAAGAAGTCGCCTGCAAAAGTCCAAGGTCAAGACAATGTTGATGTTCGACAACGATGGCATCATCCAAAGAGGCCTTTGCTGACAGTTTTCAGAAGCTTTATGAACATTGTCAAAAGTGTGTTGTGAAGGATGGCGATCATTTTGAAGGCCAATAAAGGTAATTTGTTTGCATCTTCGGTTTTGTTTGTATTGTTGATACTATTCACTGAACCATTTAGACATGCCTCGTACACAAATGTGGTATTGCTGTAATTGTCAGGAGTAGAATTTATTATTGGCTATTTGGTGGTGGGTCCTGGTAATGGCAAAAAGTATACAATTAAATGGCCGAAATTTTTTTTTTTTTTTTTATGATTTCGGGTCAATTTACTGTAGATGATAAAAAAAAAAAAATTCAGGAGATATCCGTTACCATTTACCACCAAATGAAGGCCCAACTTGTCCTGAGGAAAAAAAAGGTAATTCACCTGGATTCACTATTAAATAGTTCCAAAACTGATTTCAGGCAATAAGAGTAGTTTGGCTCTTCGCCAATAAAGAGTTAAAATAATTTGATGGGTTATCTTTTTCAGGAAGAACATTATCGGCAAAAAGTTGTATATATGTTTGGCCAGTAGATGGTAGTATAGGAATATACAACCAGCTGATTGCAATATTAAAGCTCTTTGCATATACTGTAACCAGAAGAAATGCCAATAGCTAAAATTGTGCATTTGTGGTAAAAATACATCTCCAGATTTTTAGGGTGCACAAACCTACTGTATAACATATTAACCTTCTTATTGCATAGAAAAATCTTAAGACTAAATGTATTTATACCACAGCATGGGATCCCATGCATTCTCATACAGTACATATAGCATTCACCATTAAAAATACGTATCCATTCTTAAATATCCCTTTTCTGTGGTAGCACAATAGGTTGGTCCAAATCTGCTATTGGATTGAATATGCTGCCAAGTGCTTATCGTAAGGCTGAACTCTATTGATAAAGCAATTGGTTACATAGTTTTGTCTGAAGAAAGGCACGTCTATGGAGTTCAACCAATATATAAATGAAATGAAAGCGTGCATCCACAGAACCTTAAAGCCACAGTTGATCCAGAGAAGACCAAAAAAATGCTTATAAAGCATGTTCCAATTTGCTCCAACATAGATCCCCTAAGGCCATTGAATATTCCCTTGATCAAAAATCTACAGTGCTATAAGAATACTGTATATACAGGGAAATCAGATTTAAATATTTTGTATGTATGGTAATGTTGACGTTTCCTGCCTTCCCTGCCAGTTTTTTACTTACCTGTCCCTGAACCAGTAACATTTTCCCCTACAAAGTCACTTGTCAACCTTCTGAGATGAGCTTTCACAAGTGCAGTAACTCACCATTCAGTCCTGTGGGATAGTTTTGTACTTGGAGTTCCAGTGGAATTCAATTTATTGAACTGAATGGAGAATGTACTGTGCATGTGTAGGTCCAGCTCTGAATATTTTGACAAATGGCTTGTGTGTATTTTACTGGATCAGGAACTAGTGTGTATAAAAGACTAGCAGAGGAGGGCTGGGAGTATGCAGCCAAAGAATAGCAAAATCAAAAAACAGGATGACCCCAATTTGCCATGGCTCACAAAAAGATATGCAGTGGGGGAAATAATTATTTGAGCCCCTGCAGATTTTGTAAGTTTGCCCACTTACAAAGTAATGAAGGGTCTATAATTGTTATAGGTGTATTTTAAATGATAGAGCCAGAATATCAACCAAAAGTACAGAAAAAAACAAGATACAAATGTTATAAATTGAGTTACAGTTCAGTGAGTAAAATAAGTATTTGATCCCCTACGAACCAACAATAATTCTGGCTCCCACAGACCGGCTACAGTAAAAGACACCTGTCCACAGAATCTTCCTTTCAGCCCACGTTCACACTGAGGGCGGGTTTGAAATCGCGTTCAACTGAACTCGCATGATTTCAAACCGGCATTTCCGTCTGTCTTCAGAGGCGAATTGACAGACATCTGTGCAGGTTCATGCACAGATGTCTATTGAAATTGTCCCCAAAGTCGGCTTTGCACCAATTTGGACGGCGCAATTGCCGGCAATAGGCTCAGATTTCACATGTCAAATCGCATTCCAAATTAGCCCAATGTGAACGCGGGCTCAAACCTCACTAGCATGGGCAAAACCAAAGAGCTGTGAAAGGACGTCAGGGACAAGATTGTAGATCTGCACAAGGCTAAAATGGGCTACAAGACCATCAGCAAGAAGCTTGGTGAGGAGACAACTGTTGGAGTGATTATTTGCAAATGGCCGAAAAACAATATAACCATCAATTTCCCTCGGTCTGGAGCTTAATGCAAGATTTCACTTCATGGACGATCATGAGAAACGTGAGGGATCAGCTCAGAACTACACGGGAGGAGCTTGTGAATGATCTCAAGGCAATTGGGACCACAGTGGCCAAACAAACCATTGGCAACACAATATGCCGCCATGAATTGCAATCCTGCAGCACCCGCAAGGTCCCCCTTCTCAAGAAGGCACATGTACAGGCCCATCTGAAGTTTACCAATGAACATCTAAATGATTCAGAGAAGGACTGGGAGCAAGGGCTGTGGTCAGATGAGACCAAAATTGAGCTCTTTTCCATTAACTTAACTCTCCGTGTTTGAAGGAAGAAAAATGCTGATTATGACCCTAGGAACACCATCTCTACAGTCAAGCATGGAGGTGAAAACATTATGCTTTGGGGCTGTTTCACTGCTAAATGTACAGACTGACTTTGCCGCATTAAGGAGCCCATGGACGGGGCCATGTATTGTAAAATCCTGGATGAGAACCTATGTAATCCCAAAGGGACTCGATGTTGAGATTAGGGCTCTGTGGGGGCCAAGCCATCACTTCCAGTTCTTCCGTGCGCTGCTGAAAAAATTTGGGGCCAATATACGCCTTCCTGATGGTATGGCATGAAGGGTAAGTATCTGCTTGTATTTCTCAGCATTGAGGACACCATTAATCAAGTAAAATTGAGGACCATAGACTCAATGGTTGGCCAAGGAAACGAAATACAGCAGATGAAAGACGCATCATGTTTACTTCCCTTTGACAATGGAAAATTTCCAGCAGTGTCATCAGCACAGAACTGGTGGAAACACATGGGATCCAGGTACACCCATCTAATGTCCAGAGAAATCTGGCCAGAAGTGGTCTTCATGGAAGAATTGCAGCCATACCTCAAAAGTGGAAACAAGGCTAACTATAAACAAAAAACACAGGAAGTGGGATGCAGAAAAATGGGATGGATCATCATCAGCATTCAGACTTTTTAAAGAACGCAACAAGAAATGTAAGGGTGCGATTAGGGCGGCAAAGATAGAACATGAAAGACACATAGCAGAGGAGAGTGAAAAAAATTCCTAAGAAATTCTTTAAGTATGTAAATAGTAAAAAAGGGGAGGACAGACCATGTTGGCCCCATAAAGAATGAGGAAGGACTTCTGGTTACAAAGGATGGGGAGATGGTGAAGGTATTGAAATTAATTCTCCTCCTCAGTCTTCACGAGGGAATCGGGGGGCTTCAGTAAACAAAACTGCAGAGTTTATCCTCATGACACATCACAGGAAGCACCTCCATGGTTAACAGAGGACAGAATTAAAATTAGACTTGGGAAACTTAACATTAATAAATCACCGGATCCAGATGGCTTGCATCCGAGGGTACTTGGGGAACTCAGTCAAATAATTGCCAGACCATTGTTCCTAATTTTTACTGAGAGTCTACTGACTGGAATGCTACCAGGTGATTGGAGAAAAGCCAATGTAGCACCAATATTTAAAAAGGGCCCAAAATACATCCCTGGGAATTACAGACCAGTTAGCCTAACATCAATAGTATGTAAGCTCTTTGAGGGGATGATAAGTGACTATATACAAAATTTTAATAACGAGAACAGTATCAGCAGTATTCAGCATGGATTTATGAAGAATCATTCTTGCCAAACCAATCTATTAACCTTCTATGAGGCAGTGAGTTGCCATCTAGATACAGGAAGGCCCGTAGACATGTATCTGGATTTTGCAAAAGGATTTGACACAATTCCCCATAAACATTTACTGTACAAAATAAGGTCCGTTGGCATAGACCATAGGGTGAGTACATGGATTGAAAACAGGTGGGTAGTGGGGTCCCCCAGGGTTCTGTGCTGGGACCAATCCTATTTATTTTGTTCATAAAAGACCTGGAGGATGGGGTAAATAGTTCAATCTATGTATTTGCGGACGATATTAAGCTAAGCAGGGCAATAACTTCTCCGCAGGATGTGGAAAACTTGCAAAAAGATTTGAACAAATTAATGGGTTGGGAAACTACATGGCAAATAAGGTTTAATGTAGAAAAATGTAAAATAATGCATTTTGGTGGCAAAATGAATGCAATCTATGCACTGGGGGGAGAACCTCTGGGGGAATCTAGGATAGAAAAGCACCTGGGAGTCCTAGTAGATGATAGGCTCAGCAATGGCATGCAATGCCAAGCTGCTGCTAACAAAACAAACAGAATATTGGCATGCATTAAAAGGGGGATCAACTCCAGAGATAAAACGATAGTTCTCCCGCTCTAGACTCTGGTCTGGCCGCACCTGGAGTATGCTGTCCAGTTCTGGGCACCAGTCCTCAGGAAGGATGTACTGGAAATGGAGCGAGTGCAGAGAAGGGCAACTAAGCTAATAAAGGTTCTGAAAGATATTAGTTATGAGGAAAGGTTGCGAGCACTGAACTTATTCTTTCTGGAGAACCGGCGCTTGAGAGGGGATATGATTTCAATTTATAAATACCGTACTGGTGACCCAACAATAGGGATAAAACTTTTTCACAGAAGTGAGTTTAACAAGACACGTGGCCACTCATTAAAATTAGCATAAAAGAGGTTTAACCTTAAACTACGTAGAGGGTTCTTTACTCTAGGAGCGGAAAAGATTTGGAATGCCCTTCCACAGGCGGTGGTCTCAGCGGGGAGCATTGATAGTTTTAAGAAAATATTAAATAAGCACCTGAACGACCGCAACATACAGGGATATACAATGTAATACTGACATTTAATCACACACATAGGTTGGACTTGATGGTCTAGTGTCTTTTTTCAACCTCACCTACTATGTAACTATGTAAAAACAAGATTTAAAACCAGTTCTAATCCCTCTCTATTCCACCTAAAACAAAAAAAACGCTTTTAGTTATACTAAGGAGTTTTTGACCTTCTAGTTATTTGTTCCAGAAAATGTGAAGAATCCCACAGCCACTGGTCTGTATATCTCATCAATAGCATGTTTTCTTTATCAAACCAAAAGTGGCTTCCCAACCATGAGAAAAACCTTAAAATTAAGTGGTGTCCAGGGAATCAACACATTTTTCCCCTTACGAGATTCCAGAGTGCCAGGTAGACAGAGACTCTTGCACACGCCTTGGTCTTTGCCTTCCTCTTAAACTGTTATTTTATCATCAACAGCCTGGGCACAACAAAAATCCCATGCACCTTTCCTGCATGCCTGGGCCATTGGGTGCTACTCATTCTAGGATATATAGGATGTATGTATGTATAAATCTCTTTAATGAAATATTCGTGGTACAGTGTGCAGACAAGGTATAGGCAAACCTCTTTTTCTTATCCATGTCATGTTATATGTGAAGAATGGAAAGGTGTATTTACCCTCATTCTGAAATGAGCATCTAATTTGTACACAGGTCCTTTTTTTTTATTATTTACTTAATCTCAGCAAAGGAAAGGGTGTAGAAGGTCCACCAGATATGTCAACAAGTATTAAACCCAAAGAACATTAATGGATTGTCGCATTCCTTAAAATCTGCAAAAAAAAAGAGAGCTTTATGGAAAACTTGGTCATTTACATTTAGAATCCATGCCCAGGACACAAAAAAAATCTAGGGAAACCATCAAACATAAGGATTCCAACTGGAAATCAATTCTAGATAGCATCTAAGTAATTTTCAGTACAGTATAAAAATAGAATCAGATGGTAGTGGCAGCATATATTGTGTCCACAAGGTGGCGCTCAATGATTCATTTTAGAAAAGTTTACCAGTCTTGTTCTATCTAGAGACACTATTCATACCCAAAATGTTTAATCTTAGAACCATTTTAATTAACACTTGTTTCATTATTCTATATATTTTTTTTAAATGCTTAAAGCATAGCTAAATCCAAGAACAAACATGTAATATATTGCAGCTTGCAAATCCTTAGATGTAGTGGTTGTATTAGATTTTATTTTCAAGCTACATTTATTTTGTTTCATCTGGTGATCCTGACAGTAATTAGGGCCCCTTTACAATCAGGTCCACCTGTCAGCTTTTCAGGCAGACCTAATTGGAAGCTCCATGCATCTCTTTGGGCAGGTGGATGTAAATGAATCTGTGTCCTACCTGCGAATCCATCAAGGTCCAGAATTTTTTTTTTTATCTAAACACAACGAAACGGAGGTAGCCTGGTATAAATGGACATGCATCCATTTACATTTGCTGCTCATAGAGCCATCACGGGTCTGCTAGAGTCTGATGTCAAAATGTGGAGAGAACTGTTCAGCTCTGTTTCAGCAGAGCATCAGAGATCCCATGCTGAACAGAACTGGCAAAGCCCATGTGAAAGGATGCTTACTGTCCTAGGGCAGTGTTTCTCAACTCCAGTCCACAAGGTGCCCCAACAGGTCGTGTTTTCAGGATTTCCCTCAGATTAAACAGCTGTGGTAATTACTAAGGCAGTGAAACTGATCATATCACCTGTGCAAAATAATGGAAAGCCTGAAAACATGACCTGTTAGGGCGCCTTGAGAACTGGAGTTGAGAAACACTGTCCTAGGGTGATGATCGTGCCCAGGGCAAAGGTTCCCCTGGCACTTCGCTACCTTATAATCCCCCGCCTATTGGTCACTCACTCCCCCCAGTTGGGTGGAGAAGGGTCTTGGTGCCAATAGCAGAGCACGCCAGAATGTTTGTGGCATGCACAAACTGGTACTGAAAATAGTGCTAATGTTTGCAGTTCACTACAATGAACTGATAAGTTTAAAATTGGTGCACAAATATGGAGGTAACAGTGGCAAAGGAAAAAATGTTACTGGTTTGGTGGTGTCACTTAAAGGAAAAAATGTCACAGAATCGGTGGTGTCACTAAAATGAAAAAACTGTCCCTGAGTCAATGGTGTTACTGGAAGAAACAAAATTGTTCCTGAGTCTGTGTCACTTAAATGAAAAATTATCTTGGATTGGTGGTGTCACTGAAAGGAAAAAAAAATGGCCTGATGTTGGAGGTGTCACTGCAAAAAAAAAAAATGGCCCTGGTGGTATCACTAAAAGGAATTAATGGGTCAGTGATGTCAGTAGAAGAAACACCACTACAAAGCTCCTCCCACCTCCATCCCACTACAGAGCTCTTCCATCCACCCATAGCTACGCTGCGTGTTCCATGCTTTGCGGCATAACATCCCAAGCTCCTGCCAGCCACTCCTGCCCAGAGGACAAACTATCACTTGAGGCATGCTGCCAATTGTAAACATAGAAGCCAGCACAGAAAGTTGACTTCTCTTAAAATAACATGTGACAGCATTAGCCCAGGGCTATTGCTGGAGGGTGTTGGTACCAAGTACTGATGTGCTTCAGATGGGAAAAAAAGCCCTGCTGTTGGAAGTGGCACTGCACTAAGAGTGAGAGACGAGGAAGAGAGTTGCTAGAGCTTCTAATACACACACCTTCCCCGCACAGATTCTGTGCCTGGGGCAAATGTCCCTTCTGCCCCTTCCTCTTCCAGGTCTGGTGCAAATGCTCACTCACCGTACCGTGGGGGTTATTTACTAAAGGCAAATCACTTTGCACTACAAGTGCAAAGTGCACTTGAAATTGCACTGATAGTGCACTTGGAAGTGCAGTTGCTGTAGATCCGAGGGGGACATGCAAGGAAATGAAAAAACAGCATTTTAGCTTGCACATGATTGGATGATAAATAGCAGAGCTTCCACTCATGTCAGATTTACAGTGACTGCACTTCCAAGTGCACTTGCAGTGCAATTTCTAGTGCACTTTGCACTTGTAGTGCAAAATGGATTTGCCTTTCGTAAATAACCCCCTATGTCTATAAAAGATCAGCATTGTCATCCTACTACTGAGAACAATATAATTGATGGCAGCTAGCAGAGGCAGAGCAGCTGTTGATTTATCAACAGGAATTCTTCATGCACTAAAAGAACAGATGTAACAAAACGCTTTCAATTGAATTTTTAACAGACCAAAAAGGAGCAAAGTGTCATTTTAAGGTTTTACATACACTTTAAAAATTAATCTACCTTCAAGCGGGGCTCACACTGTTGTGCTGCATGTAGCGCATGTGTCAACACATGTTTGCAGCCCATTCATCGAAACGGCCTGCCTAAAGCACCAAAAAGGTGCACACAGCATTTTCCTCTGTGCTGCAATGCAAGTGCATTGGGGTTCATATGAAGAATGAATGGAACTGCATCAGACTAACATATGTAACGCATATAATCCCTGTGCAAAGGTGAACTGGGTCTCACACATATCTAGCACTCAAAACATTGTTTAACCACTTGCCGACCGCCTCACGCAGATATACTGCGGCAGAAGGGCTCGTACAGGCAGAATCACGTGCCTGTACGTTCCCCTTTAAGAGGCGGCCAGCGGGCGTGCGCGTGCCCCCACAGCAAGCTCCGTGAGTCGGGTCGCGGGTCCCGCGAACTTGATCGCCGCGGGGATACCCGCGATTGCCTCACGGGTAGGAAGTACGGGGAGATGCTAATGTAAACAAGCATCTCCCCGTTCTGCCTAGTGACAGTGTCCACTGATCTCTGCTCCCTGTCATTGGAGCAGAGATCGGTGACGTGTCACACACAGCCATGCCCCCACAGTTAGAAACACGCCCCTAGGACACACTTAACCCCTACACTGCCACCTAGTGGTTAACCTCTTCACTGCCAGTGTCATTTACACAGGAATCAGTGCATTTGTATAGCACTGATTGCTGTATAAATGACAATGGTCCCAAAAATGTGTCAAAAATGTCTGATGTGTCTGCCATAATGTCGCAGTCATGATAAAAAACGCTGATCGCCGACATTAAAAAAAAAAAATTATTAATAAAAATGCCATAAAACTATCCCCTATTTTGTAAATGCGTTAACTTTTGTGCAAACCGATCAGTAATCGCTTATTGCGATTTTTTTTTTTTTACCAAAAATATGTAGAAGAATACGTATCAGCCTAAACTGAGGAAGAAAATGGGTTTTTATATATATTTTTGGGGGATATTTATTATAGCAAAAAGTAAAAAATAATGCATTTTTTTTTTCTTCAAAATTGACACTTTTTTTGTTTATAGCGCAAAAAATAAAAACCGCAGGGGTGATCAAATACCACCAAAAGAAAGCTCTATTTGTGGAAAAAAAGGACATCAATTTTGTTTGGGAGCCACGACCATGCAATTGTTAGTTAAAGCGACTCAGTGCCGAATCGCAAAAAGTGCTCTGGTCAGGAAGGGGGTAAATTCTTCCAGGGCTGAAGTGGTTAAGCACTTTAGGTCTGCGCTATAGCCATTTTACAGCTACAGAGCAGGAGCTGTACGCTGGATCACTTCCTACTTCTGGGTAGGATGTGCACTGGCAGCGGCTCGCTTCCACTGTTCTTATACACAGCGGGTGCCAATCATCAGACAGAGACAGAACTGTGATCTGCCTATGTAAACACAAATGGCAGTTAAAATAACGCAGTGCTGTATCGCAAAAAATATCCTGGTCATGATGGGGGGTAAATCTTCCGGAGGTCAAGTGGTTCATGAACGATCACTTTAACAGCTGTTTTTGCATTCACACTAATCTGTATAGAGAAGCAATTCAGATATGAACAAAAGACCATTTACACAAACCTTGAAGATGCTAGTTGCTGATTGTGGCTTTGATTTTTTTAAATTCAATACTTTAACCACTCATGTCACAAATATGCAAGTGGGGAAACTAGATCAACACCTGTTGCATACTTTAATCAATGACTCAAGAAACATAAAAAGCATTTAGATCAGCATGATGGCAATCAGTGGCGGCCCTTACATTGAGGGCATCCGCCCCCCTAATCTACATGCAGGGCACCAGGTGCATAGATTCCAATGGTGGGGGGGTGAGTGTTTTTTTTTTCTTAGTTTTTTTTAATATTAAGTTAATTTAAGTGTAAAGGCTAGCCAGAGGCTAGCCTGTATTTGTGGGAGGAGTCTGAGAGGGCTATTTAAGCCTCCTCCTCTGACAGGCCAGGGCTCGTCAGCGTTTCTGGGTTCAGAAGGGGGTGGGGCTTACACATCACTTCCGGGTCCTTGCCAAGACCACGGCCGGCTGCAACATGGTGGTGCCTCTCTCGGTGCTCCACCAGGGAGTTTGCCTACCTGCCCACCCACCTGGAGTCCCCTCGGCACCCACATTCACATGTCCCTGCTTCTACCAGTGTTGGGGGGGGGGTGCTCGGCCGCCGCCGACTCCTCTTTCCATGGAAAGCCAGCTCCATGAGGGAGCCGCCCGCCTGGTGCCCGGGGGGGGGGGGGTCGTCCGCCCGCTCGCTCCTCTCTCCCCTTACCAGTTTGCTCCACGTGGGAGCCGCCCGCCCGCTTCTCCGGGTGTTCAGGGGGAGGGATGTTCAGCTAGCCGCCTGCTCCTCTCATACGGCTTCACGAGGGAGCCGCCCGCCCGCTTCTCCCGGCGCTCATGCCGGGGGGAGGGGGGGCCGTCCATTACTTCAGCCGCTTCTCCCTTCGTATGCCTGCCAGAGGTGCGGGGGCCGCCCGCTTCTCCCGGCGCTCATGCCGGGGGGAGGGGGAGCCATCCACCCGCCTTCCCCTCGGCTTTCTCTGATCAGGATCCTCCCCGCCCGCTTCTCCCGGCGCTCATGCCGGGGGGAGGGGGGGGGGCATGCATCCATCCACCCTCTGTCCCCTCGGCTTCCTCTGATAAGGGTCCTCCCCGCCCGCTTTTCCCGGCGCTCATGCGGGGGGAGGGGGGGGGCATCTGTCTTGCATCTCAACCACCGCCACCACCCGTCTCCCATTTTTTTTTTTATCCTAGTGTGCCTGCTAGTGCTGTGGGGGCCGCCCGATTCTCCCGGCACTCATGCCAGGGGGAGCACGTCCATCCCTCATCCACCCACCCTCTTTCCCCATGGCTCCATCTGGTCAGGGTTCTGCCCGCCCACTTCTCCTGGCTCCCATGCGTGGGGGGGCATCCATCCATCACCGTAGCTGGGTGCAGTCCCGCATAGTGGGGGAGCCGCCCACTTCTCCCTTTCATCCCTCTGTTCCTGATAGCGTTGTGGGGACCGCCCGCCGGGGGGGAGGGGGGCTGTCTGTCCGTTCATCCATCCTCCTACCACCCACTTTCCCCACAGCTCCATCTGTCCAGGGTGCTGCCCACCTGCTCCTCCCAGGTCCCATGCGGGGGGGGGGGGGGAGTCGTCGGTCCATATATACATCTATCCTCCACCCACCCACTTGCCGCTCACCCGTCAGTTCACCTCCCTGGTACCACGCCGTGCATCATAGAGGGGACGCCCGCACGTCTCCCAGTTCTCATGGGGGAGCTCACCCGACTGCTCACCTCCCGGTATTCACATGGGGCTTCATGTGGGGGGGGGGGGATCCCCGCACGCCTCCCAGGCATCCACCGCTTCAGTTAAGTGTTCATATCGTGGCATTTCGGCCCCAGGATTTCTGTCATAGCGTTTCGGCACAGGTTTTTCTGATTAGGCGTTTAGTCTCAGCGTTTGTTTTCTGTCAGCATTTTTTCTGTCATAGCGTTTCTGTCCGAGCATTTCTGTTGTAGCGTTCTGCCCCAGCATTTCTGTCATGGTGTTCGGCCCTATTGTTTGTCATGATGTTTCTGCCACGGCATTTCTGTCGTAGCGTTCAGCATTTCTGTCGTAGCGTTCAGCATTTCTGTCGTAGCGTTCAGCATTTCTCTCGTAGCGTTCTGCCCAGCATTTCTGTCGTAGCGTTCAGCATTTCTGTCGTAGCGTTCAGCATTTCTCTCGTAGCGTTCTGCCCAGCATTTCTGTCGTAGCGTTCAGCATTTCTGTCGTAGCGTTCAGCATTTCTGTCGTAGCGTTCAGCATTTCTGTCGTAGCGTTCTGCCCAGCATTTCTGTCGTAGCGTTCTGCCCAGCATTTCTGTCGTAGCGTTCTGCCCAGCATTTCTATCGTAGCGTTCTGCCCAGCATTTCTGTCGTAGCGTTCTGCCCAGCATTTCTGTCGTAGCGTTCTGCCCAGCATTTCTGTCATAGCGTGTCTGCCCCAGGATTGCTGTCATAGCGTGTCTGCCCCAGGATTGCTGTCATAGCGTGTCTGCCCCAGGATTTCTGTCATAGCGTCTCTGCCCCAGGATTTCTGTCATAGCGTCTCTGCCCCAGGATTTCTGTCATAGCGTTTTTATTTATTCGGTCATGGCGTTTTCTGTCAGTGTTCTGCCCCAGCTTTTCTGGCTCGGCGTTCAGTCTCAACTTTTTATGTCTGCATTTCTGTCATAGCGTTTCTGGCCCAGGATTCTGTCTTTGCATTTCTACCATCAGTATTTCAGTCTCAGCGTTTCTATCAGTGTGTTTCTGTCATGGCATTTCTGCCTCAACGTTTCTGCCCCAGGATTTCTGTCATCGCATTTCTGCCTCAGCGTTCTGTTAGAGCGTTTCTGCCTCAGGATTTTCGGTCATGGCATTTCTGCCCCAAGGTTTTCTGTCATGGCATTTCTGCCCCAAGGTTTTCTGTCATGGCATTTCGGCCCCATGGTTTTCTGTCATGGCATTTCGGCCCCAAGGTTTTCTGTCATGGCATTTCGGCCCCAAGGTTTTCTGTCATGGCATTTCGGCCCCAAGGTTTTCTGTCATGGCATTTCTGCCCCAAGGTTTTCTGTCATGGCATTTCTGCCCCAAGGTTTTCTGTCATGGCATTTCTGCCCCAAGGTTTTCTGTCATGGCATTTCGGCCCCAAGGTTTTCTGTCATGGCATTTCTGCCCCAAGGTTTTCTGTCATGGCATTTCTGCCCCAAGGTTTTCTGTCATGGCATTTCTGCCCCAAGGTTTTCTGTCATGGCATTTCTGCCCCAAGGTTTTCTGTCATGGCATTTCTGCCCCAAGGTTTTCTGTCATGGCATTTCTGCCCCAAGGTTTTCTGTCATGGCATTTCTGCCCCAAGGTTTTCTGTCATGGCATTTCTGCCCCAAGGTTTTCTGTCATGGCATTTCTGCCCCAAGGTTTTCTGTCATGGCATTTCTGCCCCAAGGTTTTCTGTCATGGCATTTCTGCCCCAAGGTTTTCTGTCATGGCATTTCTGCCCCAAGGTTTTCTGTCATGGCATTTCTGCCCCAAGGTTTTCTGTCATGGCATTTCTGCCCCAAGGTTTTCTGTCATGGCATTTCTGCCCCAAGGTTTTCTGTCATGGCATTTCTGCCCCAAGGTTTTCTGTCATGGCATTTCTGCCCCAAGGTTTTCTGTCATGGCATTTCTGCCCCAAGGTTTTCTGTCATGGCATTTCTGCCCCAAGGTTTTCTGTCATGGCATTTCTGCCCCAAGGTTTTCTGTCATTACATTTCTGTCATAATGTTTCTGCCTCAGTGTTCAGTCTCAGCATTTCTGCCATAGCATTTCAGCCTCAGCATTTCTCAGAGGGGCATTGTTGTTCAGTCACGGCATGTACTCCAGTAGCTGTTTTCATCTTCGTTGTTTGTCATGTCTCATCGTTGTTTGTGCATGTTCGTACCTGGGTCAGTTAGCTAGGGCTCACATGTCAGGATCTGTCACGTCTACAGATCCATACGGGCTGAGGTTTCGTTTGTTAATGATTGCTGACCACAATCTTCTCGCCCGTATACCATACGTCATACGATGCACGTTCATTCATCACACCTGTACGATTACCCACCACGGTCTGTGGGTACACCAGCCCTGAGTTTTTAGTTAATTACCTGCCTCTGCGCGGTAGGTCACTCGGGCTCACTCACTACTTACATGGGGGGGGGTCCGTCATCAGGTTCATTCACGCGCAGTGGTCTTGTCAATTCTCATATTTCCATTCTTAGGTAGGCACAGAGGGGCGTTGTTCTCATGTCATGTCATGTCTGTCATTTCTGTTGTTCGTATTCTCAGGTTGGGCTGTATTGGCATCCATCATCCCCTTGTTGGTCCTTAAGTGGTAGGTTTGGGCAAACGTCGCCATGATTCGGGATTCCACTCTCGGCTCTGATCTCTTGTCCAGGATGTGGTCCGGAAGACTGCTCAGGGACGTTAGTCCAGTCATCTTTTCCGTTCCCAGCCGGTTTCCAGGTAGGGGGGCTTCAGTCACTTTGGGTATGACTGTTTCGTGCCATGGGACTCATTTCCCCGGGGTGGAGTCTGGCCCTCCTTCCTCGGTTCATGATTCAGACTCGGTTGACAGGTCAAAGACTGAACCACGACCGGATCAAATCCGGTGGGACCAGTATTCTGTGTCTGGCTTGATTTTGCCATGTTGACAATGCTTATTGCCATAGTGCATGGGCCTCATCCAATCACTCCATCACATACTTCAGGTATTTAGCATTTTGAACTCCTGCCAGTTGTCTTTTGGCACTCACCCTTGCACTTTCCCATACCAGCATGGGTTAGTCAGGGCTTGGGGGGGGGGGGGGGTTCACTGAGCACTTCTCTGGTGTCCGGTTGAAGTATCGGTCTTCTCGGCTATCATTTTGCAGGGGCTTCTCGGGACAGCCATTGCTCCCCTTCCTCCACGTATCCTCTCATTCACAAGAGGTTCATTCTCATGTTTGGGTCGTCTCAGGCTTCAGGCTCCATCTAATCGTTCACGGGACGTTTAGTTGGGTTCTGGGTAGCCAAACAGGTTCTATAGGGGATTTTGTCTCATCACCAAGTCAGGAGTCGGGGGAAGTTTCTCCTGTCATAGTGGATACTTATCGATATATACTGTTGCCATCCGGGCACGCGCTTCTCCACTTGATGGATTGTCACCTTCCCTTCTTCACCTAAATTTGTGTCTTTTTGCCCTCTTTTCAGGCATACTGACCATTCAGGCCAAGGCACACCTCAGGCCTTGGTGCTTAGGAGTATCACTTTCTCACTCGAAGACTCTGACTACAAGTGTAAAGGCTAGCCAGAGGCTAGCCTGTATTTGTGGGAGGAGTCTGAGAGGGCTATTTAAGCCTCCTCCTCTGACAGGCCAGGGCTCGTCAGCGTTTCTGGGTTCCCACCCACCCGTTTCCCCCAATTTTCATGCATACTCCATAATACTTTTCTTACATTCAGGGTATGCCCTCTTTTCAGGCATACTGACCATTCAGGCCAAGGCACACCTCAGGCCTTGGTGCTTAGGAGTATCACTTTCTCACTCGAAGACTCTGACTACAAATGAATATTCGCTATTCTCACACTGATTCTCCTCCCAGCCATTTAGGAAGCGGGTCATGAGACCCCGTTTCCTGATTGTCCGGAAGCAAAATCAATCTTACTGGCCAGGGGAAGGAGACACACGGCCAGGGGAGACCGACCGACAAACCAGCCACCACAGTCAGACTCCAGGGATGGCTCACCATCCAGCATCCTTCTGGAAATGCTAATTGCATTGCCATCAGTGGTGGATGGTGCTCGATAATTATCTGATGGCAATGCAATTAGCATTTCCAGAAGAATGCTGGATGGTGAGCCATCCCTGGAGTCTGACACTTAGTTGGCAATGCAATTAGCATTTACAGAAGTATAGCTCAGCAATGGCAGTCTCTATATTTCTCTCAGCATGATTTTAAGGCCTCAGTCACATGGACATACTGATCCATGTGAAAGATGGTCTTCACCTGCATGAGATGCAGAAGTGTCCATGCATCCATGTGCAGGCAGTATCATTCATGTCTATAGCGGTGCAGTGGCAGCTTGTGCTAAAAATTTGGGGGGGCGGGGAGGGGGGGGCGCAAACAAACTGAAAAATTCTGGAAAAAAAACATAAATTGCAGTCTCACTGTACCCATCAAATGCAGCCACTGTGCCCATCAGTTGCAGCCACTGTGCCATTAAACGCAGCCACTGTGCCCATCAAACGCAGCCACTGTGCCCATCAAACGCAGCCACTGTGCCCATCAAACGCAGCCACTGTGCCCATCAAACGCAGCCACTGTGCCATCAAACGCAGCCACTGTGCCCATCAAACGCAGACAAATGTGCCCATCAAATGCCGCCTGTACTTTGGAAATAAAGTGACAGTGCTGCACAATATAATGATTTATCTAATACTGCTATTTGTAAAATAGTGCTTTAAAAAAAATAATGGTGCTATAATTCATGTAGGTACAATCCACTGTTATTAAATCCACCCTTTTGTATATCCAAACTCATAAATATATACAGTAAATAAAGTGCTGTCTGTGCAGTGTTTAAGAGTCCAAAGCGCAATCACCCCATTTAAATTATATATACCACTCAGTGATTACGTATTATGCACATTATATGAATCACATAAAAAAAACTAAATAATTTGTGCCAGTGAAGAAAACCAAGAGTTGTGCATACATGTACATGTATCAGTATATGTCTTTATATCACATAATATTCACTGTATACATATTTCACTATAGTGCTGTATTTTTTTCTAGAAATCGGAGTAGTCCTATTGATCAATGTGAATTCCCCTTTGGGTGCACCAGAGTTCTACTGTGTATTTTTTCTGTGTCTGCACCACCACCAATGTGCCACCACTCTCACCTTATCGAATGGATCTGATGTGACTAAGATCAATAGCACTTTTTTCTTTAAGCATGGGACGATGCTATACTCCTGTGCTTTCTTTGCCCTCAGTCTGGATGCTGGAAAGTCAATCCATCACCATCCTGTGTCCCCTCCATGGGTATTCTCATGTATGGCCCAAAAGAGAGTAAGACCAATGCCACGTGCACACGATCGCACATTCTGACAACAAAATCCATATTTTTTTTCCGACGGATGTTGGCTCAAACTTGTCTTGCATACACACAGTCACAAAAATCTTGTCGGAAAATCCGATCGGCAAGAACGCGGTGAAGTACAACACGTATGACGAGCCAAGAAAAATTAAGTTCAATAGCCAGTGCGGCTGTTCTGCTTGATTCCGAGCATGCGTGGAACTTTGTGTGTCGGAATTGTGTACACACGATCGGAATTCCCGACAACGGATTTTGTTGTTGGAAAATTTGAGATCCAGATCTCAAATTTTGTTTGTCGGAAATTCCGACAGAAAATGTCCAATGAAGCCTACACACAGTCAGAATTTCCAACAACAAGCTCCCACTGAACATTTCCTGTCAGAAAATCCGACCGTGTGTACGCGGCATAATAGTGCTCACTGTATATATCAATCTTTATTTAATATATATTTTATATATATATATATATATATATATATATATATATATATATATATATATATATATGATGCCACTTACATAGTATAAAAACCAAAATAGCCTCCGTGTACCTCCAACAAAATGGCATCCCACCACACTCTTCTGTTTCTTTTTATTGGAATTCTGCTTTAAATCTTAAAATATTGCAACACGACAATAATACAAACCCAAGTAAACAATTAAAAAATCTCACCAACAGGTTTAAACATAAGAAACTTCCTACTTTAGAATAGGCGAAGTCCCAACCTCAGCTCATTGAAATGCTGCGGTGTGAACATTTGACCAAAGTGCCCCCCAGACGTTCAAACATCAGTTAGACCTCTTTCACACTGCGGCCATGTTCGTAGCAAGGCACCACTCGTTTTAGCGGCGCTTTAGCGCTGTTTAATTGGCGCTTTTCGTCCGCTAGCAGGGCGCTTTTAACCCCAAAAGAAGGGGTTGAAATCTCCCGTGTTGCAGTGCTTCGGAAACGCTGCCCATTCATCATTTTGGGAGTGCTAAATACAGTGCTCCCAAACGGCCCCAAAAATGCTGCTTGCAGCACTTTTCGGAACGTCCCGCAAGCGCACCACCCGGGTGGGAAAAGACACACTGGAATAATTGGGAGGCGGTTTTCAGACGCTTAGCAGAGGCTATTTCCAGTGCTAAAGCACCTGAAAACAGCCCCAGTGTGAAAGGGGTCTTAGGTTTTTATTGTGCATATATTAGGGAAATTTGCCCCAATGTCATGTCAGGACAGGAAGCGATGAGAAATATCTCTGATACACAGACAAATACCAGTTGATAGGATAAAATGGTGAAGTTATTATTACATTTTGTATCTTCCTCCTCATCTGCATGCACATTAGACTATGAAAGAACACCATGACACCACTTACATGTCTTCTCCTGTTACACATTGTTTTCCAGTTTTTAGTGAAAAAATATTAGGCTAGAAGCTGTGTACATCACAGTGGAAAGAAGACAGGAAGCCAAGGCATGTATTTTTTTTATGATGTATAAACAATTTTCCAAACAAAACTGCAGAAATGATAACTATTTCATAAATGTCCCAATAAAAGTGGCCCATTATGTCATATTTTTAGTCTATGGCAGCTGCTTTCTCCTCCCTATTCTGTTTCCTGTGTTTGTACACGTGTACATAAAACAATTACTATTTTATACGAGGACATTTTAGTGGATGTGATTGAATGTTTAGTACTGTTGCGGCTTATTTGAATAAATGTTTATAAACTGTGTGTTGGCGTTTTGTTTCCCTTTGTGCACTTTATATCTAGCAATTTACTGGCATGTATGTAGGACATACTACTTATAATCTTTTTAATTACAATTATATTTGTTAATTTTATTTTCACTCTGTAGGTTGTTTTTTTTAAGGAATAAAGCTTTATTAAAATTTACAGAAACAATCACTGGTTCAAAAGGGGACACATCTCCTTGTCATAATATAAAGTGTATAGACAAGGCATTATAATGGCACAGTTTACATATAGAGTTATGAGGCTACAGCAATAAGGAAACAGTAAATGAAAGATTGTCACCACCACATCTGGAGTAGGATCTGGGGACAAGGCAAAAATAAAACAGCTATGGGGAATGCTGCAGCTTGCTGATCAACAAAAGTTTTCCAGCAGTCCCGTTCAGAGGAAATTGTTAGATCAACTTCTGAAGAGCACCATAGGTGGTTTTATATACTGCCTTCATTCTTCTTTGCATAGATTCAACAAGGTGTTGGAAAAATTCCTCCAGGGGTTTTGGTCCATATTGACATGATGGCATCACGCACTTGCTGCAGATTTGTCGGCTGCACATCCATGATGCTAATCTCCTGTTCCACCAAATCCCGAAGGTGCTCTATCCGATTGAGATTTGGTAACTGTGGAGGCAATTGGAGTACAGTGAACTCATTGTCATGTTCAAGAAAACAGTGGTGAGATGATCTGAGCTTTGTGACCTGGGGCATTATCCTGTTGAAGGTAGCCATCAGAAGATGGGTACACTGTAGTCATAAAGGGATGGACATGGTCAGCAACAATGCTCAGGTAGGCTGTTTAAATGAGGCTCAGTTCGTATTAAGGGGCACAAAGTGTGCCAAGAAAATATCCCCTCACACCATTACACCACCACCAGCCTGAACCATTGATATGGATCCATGCTTTCATGTTTTTTACGCCAAATTCTGACCCTACCATCTGAATGGTGCAGCTGAAATCGAGACTCATCAGACCAGGCAACGTTTTTTCACTCCTCCAATTTTAATGAGTCTGTGCGAATTGTAGCCTCAGTTTCCTGTTCTTAGCTGACAGGGGTGGCACCCAGTGTGGTCTTCTGCTGCTTTAGCCCATCTGCCTCAAGGTTCGATGTGTTCTGCATTCAGAGATGGTATTCTGCATACCTTGGTTGTAACATGTTATTTGAGTTGCTGTTGCTGTTATATCATCTCGAACCAGTCTGCCCATTCTCCCCTAACAGCAACAAGGCATTTTCGTCCACACAACTGCTGCTCAGTAGATATTTTCAGACCATTTTTTTTTTCTTTGTTGGACCATTCTCTGTAAACCCTAGAGATGGTTGTGTGTGAAAATCCCAGTAGATCAGCAGTTTTTGAAATACTCAGACCAGCCTGTCTGGCACCAACAACCATGCCATGTTCAAAGTCACTAAAATCCCCTTTCTTCCCCATTTTGTTTGCTCGGTTTGAACATCAGCAAGTCATCTTCACCACATCTAGATGCGTAAGGCCTTGAGTTGCTGTAATGTGATTGGCGGATTAGCAATTTGTGCTACCAAGCTATTGAACAGGTGTACCTAATAAAGTGACCAGTGTGTGTGTATATGTGTATGTATATATATATATATATATATATATATATATATATATATATATATATAGTAATACTTCTTAAATACAGACTCCTCTAGTTGCCCGATGGATGGCCTTGGTACCATGCGCACTGGCAGTGATGTTTTTTGCACACAGAGAACACTCTGAGCCCATCACAAACTCCTTTGCCAACCCCATGGGGCCACTCTCTTGGGATAAATCATGCCTGGGCTTCCAACTATATGCTGCACCTTAGCAGAGAGATGCCTTAAAGCTCTATGATTCTGTTTTATGTTCTATCAAAATGTAATTGTTATCAAGAAGAACAGGTTCTGACCTTCAAGGACATTGCTAAAGTATCACAACGATATTGCCATAAAATGAAATGTGTTCTTCTGAAATCAGTAAACCAGACTGAAGCTTTGTGTTGATAACTTCAGTCCAGCTCTTGTTTGAAGTGGATGTAAACCCTTACATATACAGCTAAGGCTGTCAATCACAGGCTGTGTCATGGAGGCCCCTTCCCCTACACCCCTCAATTTCTTAGAGGTGGCACAACCTGTTAGGAATGACTCATGCAGATAGCAGAGGAACAAGACAGAAATCACACTAGGTGCTCTGAATTGAGGTTAGCACATGCTATAGAGGGATATGTATAAACAAAAAATGAAGCTGCAATCCCTATGTGTAACACAAACATAAATAGAACAATTGAAAAAATGAAACTGCGCTAATAAAACAAACTTATATAGATGACAATTGACCATCATAGAGTGCAAAAAAACTCATAAGAATATATGAAGCATATATATAGTGCTCATAGAAAATATGCATTAAATAAATACACAGAAGTGCATTTTCATGTGCATCAGTGCAAGTTTACAACATATTGAAAGTCCATATAATTGATGCGATGATCACCCAAGTGTTGATAAATATTAGAAATTCTTGATAATTAAAATTGAAGTGTCAGATCCACCGTCACCAATGTAAAAGCTGGCCGCTTACCAGAGACCCATGACCCTCCACTACAGAGGGTCTTGGTAAGCTGTTAAGAAATGACCACTCCGGACCACCATCAAAAAACCTGATAGTTTCGCTGTGTCCTCAGTGGCGGGCATGTTCTCTGAGAGAGGCAGAGGTTGGCTGGGTAAGTAATGCTCTGTTTGGAACAATTTGTTTGGGGTACTGTGTGGGTACAGGCATTAGGGGACTGGAACTATGGACTAACTTCAGAGTAAATCTGTCTGGGGTCTCCTCCTGTGTTAGTCATCTGCCGACAAGGGAGAAATGTGACAGACCTAGCCAGAACAGAGGCTTTTGGAGGGGACTGAATGCTAGCCTCTTGCCGACCGATCGTGGGTCCTGGCATTTGGGAGAACGGTGCTCTTTGTGAGCTGAGGACCCTTGAGGTGGTGTTACTTTGGATTCAGGTCCATATCCCCCGAAGAGACACAGACTCTGGGAACCCTGTATTTGCCATATTACATAGAGTGACCGATTCATACTGTTGGAACCTTAAGACTACTTTTCCAACATCCCCGAGTTGACCCGTTCGGGGTCTCACTGTGGCTGTTGGACTGTTTTCCAGGGGGGAGTATTGTCATGAAGCTTGGAATACTGAAGTATTTTTGCTTTGATTCTATATATACAGTGGGGGGGGTCTTCTGCCCTGTTTTAAGGCTAACCCTCTCCAGACGGCTCCATGGTCTGGAAGGAAGGCATTGTTCTGTGTTTCACTGTTTGTTTATGTACTTTAAATACCCCCTGGGGCTTCTCTGTGTCATTACACAATCACTCCTCCTATTCAAGCTATCGGACCAATCCCTGCTGACCCTGTTTCTAGTCCTCATTTGCATGGCCAAGAGGACCTAATTGAGGACTAAAGTGTACTTTACAATTGACCAATAGGAAAGTGATTGTTGGGGGTGGGGTTTTCAAACTGCTGTGTATAAAAGTGTGTTGTGTGCATCCAATAAAAGTGAGATTCCTGTTTGAACTTACATACAGCCTGCCTGGTGTTTGTTCTGAGCTATCACAACTGGATTTGAACGGCACATAGCTGTAGTTCGATTCCCGGAGCATCAGATGACCGAACCATCAGACGTTGTGATCTGCAATCTGATTCAATAGCCACACAGTGTCAGGAGAGTGGAACCGAGTGAGCAGGGGCTCGTTACAGGCCCCATATTGTTTTACATTTTACATGTAATGTAACCACACAGTGAGGTCTAAGGCAATTGTGGAAGATGGGTATAGAATTCTACCTCAAAAATACTCTACTTAATCCCATACCGAGAAACACACACCATATACCATGGGAATATTGACTTTTAGGCTGACAGAATTATTCATTGGCAAGTAAATGACAGTCTGGCAATACAGTTTAATGAAAGTGTATGATTATGTGGCACTGTGTTTGGAGTCAGAATGCATATAACTAGAAAATAGCCACCATTACTACATAATATGTTCTGTGTAGCCACCCTAGCGGTATGATTATGTCAGATTTTTGCATCTCAAAGCGGTACAATTGTTCTGCATAGAAATTTGGCGTCTTTTATATTGTAGGCCTGTAATTCTTAGCAATGCTTAGAGTGGGGCATGTCTGTTCTGGGAAGCTGTCATGAAAGTCTTTGGCTGGCATCAGTTCACCCGTTGCTAAAAAAATACCCCAGAGAAAATACCCACCTGCTTCCTGCTTTCTTGGCTGGCCAGATGATTGAGGAAGTGACATCTCAGTTATCCCGCCATTGAGGAAGTGACATCTCATTTATCAGGCCAGTGAGGAAGTGACATCTCATTTATCCGGCCAGTGAGGAAGTGGCATCTCATTTATCCGGCCAGTGAGGAAGTGACATCTCATTTATCCGGCCAGTGAGAAAGTGAAACATGGAAACAGGTAATTACTCTACCCTGTTTAGCTCTGTATAATGATCTTGACACTGGTGAGTTATTCGCATCAGCTACATTGCTAGTGTGACATGGTCCTATCTCACCAAATATGAAATGCCTATTACAGGAGATGCCTAAACTTTGATCCCTATCTTAATGCAGACATCTGAAAAAGGCAGTAAACCAAATACAAGCAGAAAATTAGATTTCAGGAGAGTATCTCCTCCAGGTTGCCATATTGTAAAAAATTTACCTTTGAACATTTTGATGGTTTTAGAAAATTACAGCTACCACAGATTGAAATGGAAAATACATGTTTAATTTTAACAATTCGTGACAAAATTTCATGTTTAGCTACTTTACATATGCATATATTTTGAATATGTGTAGCACCCTCCTAGTTAGGTGCTTGGCTGCTAAGTAAATTTTGTTTTTTGGCTGTTCGGTAATTAGTGATGCGATTGCTGATTGTTTTGGAATGATCAAGGTCTCACATGCTGCAGGCTTGATTGCTTCTTCCTGCCTTTTCGAAGGTTGCAGAACATGGGAGCGGAGGAGGTAAAATGAGTAACCTGTATATTTATGGCGTCTTAGGTAATCCCTGGGGAGGTTGCAGAGCACATGCATAGTCTGCGGTCTGTCTTGTTATTGTCCAGGAAAAGTTTTCAGCCTGGAGGGCTGCTGCCTACCCAGGCAGTCCAGCTGATTCGAGGTCCTAGCCAATGGCTTCTGGTGCTCCATTTTTGGGGGGGGGTTGACATAAGCAAATCCCTGCCAGCCCTGCTCGCCTGCTCGCAAACCTGCTCACCAGCCAGCCCCGCACTTACCCCATCCAGCTTCCCTGGATTCTCCTCCAGGCCAATCCGGTCTCAGGACCAGCTGCCTGTCCTAAATAGGTGGGAGAAGAAGCAGGAAGACAATAGCGAATGTTGATTCACTATTGTCACAAGTGGGTGGGCGCAGTGCTCTGCGCTCCGAGCACCCCCTTTTTGAAGCCAATTAGAGGTTCAAATCATGTGCTTCGCAAAAAAAAAACCCTGTAGAACTCTGGTGCCCTGCATGGAGATTCGTTTTCTTTTTACTTTACTAGTAGAATTACCTTTTGCCTGTGCTGAAAGAAGCCCAATACAGAACAATAAATGAGTGATTGTACAGTGATCCATCCCTTCAGATCCCATCAGAGGTTTCTATCAGACAAAGGGAACAGCAAAGCCAGCTGCTGTGCTGTGAAATCTGTTTTACTAACCCATACTGCTCTGGGAACCCTTTTTTTAACATATTTCACTGTTCATTTGAAAACAAAGAATGTACAGTGGGGACGGAAAGTATTCAGACCCCCTTACATTTTTAACTCTTTGTTATATTGCAGCCATTTGCTAAAATCATTTAAGTTCATTTTTTTTCCTCATTAATGTACACACAGCACCCCATATTGACAGAAAAACACAGAATTGTTGACATTTTTGCAGATTTATTAAAAAAGAAAAACTGAAATATCACATGGTCCTAAGTATTCAGACCCTTTGCTCAGTATTTGGTAGAAGCACCCTTTTGATTTAATACAGCCATGAGTCTTTTTGGGAAAGATGCAACAAGTTTTTCACACCTGGATTTGGGGATCCTCTGCCATTCCTCCTTGCAGATCCTCTCCAGTTCTGTCAGGTTGGATGGTAAACGTTGGTGGACAGCCATTTTTAGGTCTCTCCAGAGATGCTCAATTGGGTTTAAATCAGGGCTCTGGCTGGGCCATTCAAGAACAATCACGGAGTTGTTGTGAAGCCATGTCTTCATTATTTTAGCTGTGTGCTTAGGGTCATTGTCTTGTTGGAAGGTAAACCTTCGGCCCAGTCTGAGGTCCTGAGCATTCTGGAGAAGGTTTTCGTCCAGGATATCCCTGTACTTGGCCGCATTCATCTTTCCCTCGATTGCAACCAGTCGTCCTGTCCCTGCAGCTGAAACACACCCCCACAGCATGATGCTGCCACCACCTTGCTTCACTGTTGGGACTGTATTTGACAGGTGATGAGCAGTGCCTGGTTTTCTCCACACCTACCGCTTAGAATTAAGGCCAAAAAGTTCTATCTTGGTCTCATCAGACCAGAGAATCTTATTTCTCACCATCTTGGAGTCCGTGTTTTTTTAGCAAACTCCATGCTGGCTTTCATGTGTCTTGCACTGAGGAGAGGCTTCTGTTGGGCCACTCTGCCATAAAGCCCCAACTGGTGGAGGGCTGCAGTGATGGTTGACTTTCTACAACTTTCTCCCATCTCCCTACTGCATCTCTGGAGCTCAGTCACAGTGAACTTTGGGTTCTTCTTTACCTCTCTCACCAAGGCTCTTCTCCCCCGATAGCTCAGTTTGGCCGGAAGGCCAGCTCTAGGAAGGGTTCTGGTCGTCCCAAACGTCTTCCATTTAAGGATTATGGAGGCCACTGTGCTCTTAGGAACCTTAAGTGCAGCAGAAATTTTTTTGTAACCTTGGCCAGATCTGTGCCTTGCCACAATTCTGTCTCTGAGCTCCTCAGGCAGTTCTTTTTGACCTCATGATTCTCATTTGCTCTGACATACACTGTGAGCTGTAAGGTCTTATATAGGCAGGTGTGTGGCTTTCCTAATCAAGTCCAATCAGTATAATCAAGCACAGCTGGACTCAAATGAAGGTGTATAACCATCTCAAGGATGATCAGAAGAAATGGACAGCACCTGAGTTAAATATATGAGTGTCACAGCAAAGGGTCTGAATACTTAGGACCATGTGATGTTTCAGTTTTTCTTTTTTAATAAATCTGAAAAAATGTCAACAATTCTGTGTTTTTCTGTCAATGTGGGGTGCTGTGTGTACAACAATGAGGTAAAAAAAAAAACTTAAATGATTTTAGCAAATGGCTGCAATATAACAAAAAGTGAAAAATTTAAGGGGGTCTGAATACTTTCCGTCCCCACTGTATATAGATATTGAGGAAAAAAACGGATATAAACAACAGTTCAAAACACATAAGCTACAAAATACATGATCGAAATCTGTTATAGGTTTCATTTAAGTAAGCACCGTTGGTTTTTTTGTTTTGTTTTTTTTTTTATATATATGAAAAAGATGTGCACGCTGAAAATATACTACTTTCCCTCAAGTGGTAATGCATTTATCTTTTATACCAGTGATACAAACACTTATGATAGCACCCTTTAAAAGCAACTTAGTATGATTACTGTATACTGCTGTCAATCTGTCTACATAGTTAGAATAAAAACAGGCTGAGTTCACTGTGTTTCTTTAGCTGCAGGGCATCAGAAATGATTACAGAGTCTGTGTCCCTGCAAAGAAAGAAGCCATTAAATTCCACTGTAAAAATCCCTCTGTAGCGCTAGCCTGGCTTCCTTAATTGGTCTCATTTAAAGCTTGAAAGAATGTTTCGTCTCCCTATCAGAAGTATTCTCACTGCAGGCCATCCAACTAGCAAAAGATGTGAGGCCATTTTCTGTGATAGGCCAGCAAAGGGAAGTTGATTCCAACTGGCTCTTAATCCAGATTATGCAGTCAATAATTACAGCACAATTAGCAGTTCACAGTATGAACAAATACTGCACATGGTTTGTTGTTGGAGAATATGATATTGGAGAATGAATATATCTGTGTGTATATGGTATGTACATTGCTGTGCAAAACATTTAGGCATGTGTTAAAATACTCTGTAAAGTGGGTGCTTTCAAAAAAACGCAATAGCTTTTATTTATGAATTAGCAGCCTACATTGTGCAAAAATAGAAAAATAAAATCTAAATCAAATCAATATTTGGTGTGTCCACCCCTTTCGCAAAAACAACCAAAAGGAAGGCACTTGACAACCATATTCCTAATTAAGTGTACCACATCATAAACATGTGAAACTCCCCAACCATTCAAAAAAAGCTAAAGGACTTTAAAGGTACCAGGTCACAAATTAATTGTATAAAAATGTTACAATTTAAAAATTCAAAATAAAATGTGTATTTCATGCTGTTCATTATACAGTACATTCAATTTCAAGATACTAAATATTTTACCCCAGCTATCCCAATACAGCAAATGTACATGTACATTGTAAATGTAAAAGTTACATTCTAATTCCTATTTCCATAAAATCAAAATAAAATGTGTAAATCATGCTGTTCATTATACAGTACATTCAATTTCAAGATACTAAATATTTTACCCCAGCTATCCCAATACAGCAAATGTACATGTACATTGTAAATGTAAAAGTTACATTCTAATTCCTATTTCCATAACAGGTTTGTATCAGGATATCAACAATTTCAACACGTTTCTCGGATCAACGTTCGCTTCTTCAGGAAAATATGGCTGAATAGTTGTCTGTAATAAAGATAACAATATGTTATATCAAACATTCTTAAATATATGATGTACTTTTACAGACTAGTAAAATATGATGTACTTTTACTTACTAGTCCGTGGAGTCCAGCATTGTCTTGCTTGCAAAGTTTTCCCTAAACCGCTCTTCTGCGCTGCAATCTTGAACTAAGATCTATTCCATGTACAGACATGATGCTGGTTCTGTGGCATGTCTTCAAATGTTGCTGAACCCACTGCACATGCTCAAAATGGCAGAAACCACATGGTATGTCTTCAGGATCTTGCAAAATGCCTCCTGGGATGTGTGACAGACATCCGAGGAAGCAGCTTGTGACATCTTGCTTATGCACGTACATACTGCAGGGTGTGTGTCATCTTACTCACCGAGCATCAAGTGGTTTCGGCACATGCATGCAGTCTGATTATATCGTCCTCACCTAGGTGGGAGTAGAGAATAAAAAAAAAAATTTCCTTTTTTTTGTTTTTTTGCTTTAAAGATGGGGGGCAGGAGAGATGGCCTTAAGGAATGAGGTGAAGGTCCACTTTAATTATGCAAGCATACATGGGAGAAATTATGCTGTTTAAAAGTAAGGGGGGCACCCACCAATTATTGATTTGATGTACTTTTTTTATGTTTATGCAATTGGTAGGTTGTTATTTGATAAATAATAATTTCATTAATTTTGAAAGCATCTTCACAGTTCAGCATTTTTAAACAAATGACTTTTGCACATATACAGTATATGATACATATTTCAAATACACTTCCAAGAACCATGTTAAAAAGAAAATACATTTTACCTAATGGTTTAAGGCTGGATTCACACCTATGCATTTTTAGTGCTTTTTGCATTTTGCAGATTTGCACTACCGTCCATTTAACATTGTTTCCTATGGAACACGTTCTGTAGTGCAAATCTGCAAAATGCACTAAAAATGCATAGGTGTGAATCCAGCCTAAAGGAAGAGGAATTTTGTCCAAAATTCAAACATACATTTACCATGAACCTACGGTAAGAGCCTTTTTTTAAAGGGCTTTTGTTTGCATCATACAGGCTTTGCATCCTCATACAAACCTATAGAAATGTATAACCTACTTGGAGCAGGTCAAAAGGAGGTCACCCTCAAGTTCAAATGTATCTGTCACTGAATTTTGAATGATCTCAAAAGTATCTCAAAACAGATGTAAAGGTGATTCCATTGGCACAAGCCCAAAGCACCTTGACACAGACTCTATGTCTAACTAGAAAATTCATTTCCTGAAGAAAATGAGTGGGAAAAGCTGAATTGCTAAAGCTAACTGGATGAATAGCTTAAATCCGTAAGAAAAAGTTGAAGAAGTGAGAATAGTTGGAAAAGTAGGAATGGTTTTAAAATAAACATGAATTTCATTAAAAAAGTTTAACAACACCACTAATGTATGAAAGATGTGGAATGTTTAAAGGTTTTTTGAAAAGCTTTTTGATCATTAATCCCCACAACTAATGAGTGAGAGACAGTGGGGGTCATTTACTATAACTCCAGGAAGTACTGGGCACTATGGCAAATAATAGAGCCAATTTTAGCCAAATGGAAACAAAACGGCGAATTTGCGCATGAAAATCAGCGATAGAAGTGGAGAACAAACGTTTGAAAGTTCTAAATTGCCGCTAATTAGCGCTTCCGCGTATATACAAATGCTAATTCTTATCAAGTTGTTATATAGCAGTGTACTGTAGCCATGATCCATGTATGTGAAAGAAACATTTTTATGTGAGATGTGCTCTACCTCGTGTGCATCTATTGATGTATGTTGCAAGTAGTATTCCTATTTCTTTCCTTCTTTTGCTAACTAATGCAGTTATGAATGATTATTACATAGTAATGTCTGCTATTCTGTAAAGTTACATGTATTAAACATTTAGGTTACCTATTTGTTGTATGTTGTTTTTTATTTTTTAATTTAGGTGACTATAAAGCGGTAATTATTTATATTCATTCTTTAATCATACTACACTATTATGTAGGTCTCATACTTAGCACAATGGCTTAGTAGTCTGCTCAGATGTCTCCACAGCACTCACGGTACAAGTTCAAATACCAGCCAACCTACCATCCCCCAGCTGTGTTTATTTTTTCAGTGCACAAGCGAATTAAAATGAACAAACAAAAAAATGTAATCTGCCCATTAGTTAGTGTGTGGTGTTTGGAATTTCACACCATAATAGTATTGAATACTTACATATCATTGCATGCATTTGAAGAGTTAATATAATCAGCCAAATTTAAAGTGCATTGGCTAATTGGCATTCACCTATTTGCAGCATATGCTGCTTTGGCTAATTGGCTAATAGTCATTTGCTTTTTTTTCACCAATTCAATCTTTTAGTATTTCTCTGTGGGATTTGAACCTATGAGTTCTTCAAGGTAGAAGTGCTGACTGCTAGCCTATTGGGTGTAGCACAGTCATACATAGAAAATACATAGAAAATACATTCACTAGTGTTTGATGTTTCTTCTCCCTGAGCTGTCTCTCCTGCTGCCACCATCTTCCCCCGCTGATGTGTTCTTCAGCACAGCCGGTTACCCACTAATAAAAGAAAAAGCCGCTCTGCTTGTGGCGGTCTTCTGTGGCCATCCGATAATGTCACCCGGAGAGTCCGCTCCATGGCTATGTAAGAGACGCCACACAGCGGGTGACAACACAGCAGAGGAAGACCACCATGGAAAAAGAGCAGCTTTTTTTTTATTAGCGGGTAACCAGCGGTGCGGAAGAAGACAGCAGATGGAGAACATGGCAGCGGCAGGAGAGACGGCTCTGGGAGAATACAGCTCGGGGAGAAGATGGAGGAGGGAGAGACAGCGTCTGGAGAAGATGGCCAAGGGAAGAAGACAGCTCGGAGCTATTTTACAATAAAGGACTTGTCAAAAACCGGCTATTGATTTTTTTTACATTTCACTGCTTTTTTTGGTGAATGGGTAGGGGTAAAATGTACCCTATACCTATTCACATAGGGGGCAGGATCTGGGAGCCGACTTTTTAAAGGGGGCTTCCAGATTCTGATAAACCCCCTGCCTGCAGACCGACAACCACCGACCAGGGTTGTCGGGAAGAGGCCCTTGTCCCCATCAACATGGGGAAAAGGTGCTTTGGGGCATGTGGCCTGGTAAGGTTCAGAAGGGGAGGGTGCTCACTCGTCCCCCCCTATCCTGACCTCCAGGCTGCATGCTCGGATAAGGGTCTGGTATGGATTTTGGGGGGCCCCACATCAAATTTATTTTACAATTTGGTGTGGGGTTCCCCTTAAAGTCCATACCGAAGGGCCTGGTATGTACTGGGGGGACCCTACGACATTTTTTTCCTTGAATTTTGGAATTCCATACCATAATATTATTGAATAAGTACATACCATTGCATGCATTTGAAGAGTTAAAATATGGAATAAAGCAAGCTGATGTGCTTTGGCTAATTATGCTTCTGGAAACAATGCACACTTCTAGGAGGTAATGCTGTCAGTGGGATTTGAATTCCCACTGGCTTGAACTTTTGGGGGCAGCAGGGTATACCGCTATGCTACAGAGCTGAGCACTTACCTACAGAGAAAATACATTTACTAATGTTTGATTCAATACAATAATGTTTTGCATTTCAGGCATTAATATTATAGTAACAACCATGCTCATGCCGATGTGGCATTGGCTAATAGGCGTTCGCCTCTTTTCAGCATACGCTGCTGAGTACAATGCAAGCTTTCAGTAGGTGATACCATCTGTGTGATTTTCAGCCATTTGAGCACAATTATATTGAGAACATATGTTTACTAGTGTTTGATGGTGGGACTACTTTATATTCTAGGTATAAAATAGTACTCAGCACAGTGACTTAGGCACCTTTCATACTTGTGCGACCTGAAAGTTGCGAGATTTTAATGCGACTTTAAGCAATGCCTGTGTAATCTTGAGGTCTATGGACGCAGGAGTCGCAGGGAAAGACACGCAACTTTCCCACGATTTTGCATCAGCAATTTTGCCGCAATTCCAGGGAATGCCTGTGTAAACATGAGGTCTATGGACCTCAACTCGCATCAAAGTCAGACGAAAGTAGTACAGGGACTACGTTGAAGTCAGTGTTACTTGAAGTCGCACAGATATGAATGGTACACATTGAAAATCATGGGGTATGACTTGTCATACGACTCTGATGTCCAAAGTTGCACAAGTGTGACTCAGCCTGACTGTGTCAGCGATTTCAGAGACATCAGTGCACTTTCCTGCACAAATGTCTAGTGAAATCACATAGGTCCCAACTGTTCTCCTTTAAGAAGGTGTCCTATGCCTACCTACTTTTGCTAATAGGTGTCCCTTATACCCATCTCAAAAAGTTGGGAGGTAAGAAATCGCCCCCTGAAGTCGCCCAAAGTAGTGCAGGAACTACTTTTGGGAATTGTTGTGGCGTCGCACCAATTTGGACAGTTCCATTGCCATCAATAGGCGCCGATTTGGCCTACAATTTGACATGTCAATTCCGACCTATGTGAATATGGGTGAAGTTGCATAGATATTAGAGCAGCACAGTTCTGGCCAAAATGAGAATCACAATTTTTTTGCTTAGAATAAAAAGATCACGCTTCTCGTGACATAAAATCTTTCACATTATCCCACAAGAAATTGGGCTAACTTTTCTTTTTTTTTTTTAAATCATTAAAGTAATTTTTTCCAAAAAAAATTGCATTTGAAAGGCGCAAATACAGTGTGACATAAAATATTGTAACAACCACCATTTTATTCTCTAGGGTCTCTACTAAAAATATATATATAATGTTGGGGGGTTTTAAGTAATTTTCTAGCAAAAAAAAAATGATTTTAACCTGAAACCAACAAATGTCAGAAAAATGTTTAGTGTTTAAGTGGTTAAACTTTCCTCACTTACACAGAATTCTATTTAATTGACAAATTGTTACAAGGTTTCTAATTAAGTTCACTGATAAAGAATGTTCTAATTCTTGGCAGACTTCCTGGTTTTTCGGCTGTGGCTTCAGAAGAGCAGAGAGAGTTCTTTGCAATAGCAAGAATCGTGAAACGCTTTTTTCAAGATCGTAAAGGGGAAAAAAATTACGATGACGATTAATCGTGCAGCTCCAATAGATATTAATGGAAATCAAGGGGGACAACTTTTCATGTGACTCTGAGGTCCAAAGCTCCATGAAAAGTCACCCAAGTGTGAAAGTAACCTAATGCGATTAATTGATAACACCTTTGAATAAGGCCCCATTTGCACAGCTTTGTCATGACTTGAAGCAATGTCTGTGTAATCTTGTGGTGTATGGACCTCAAATTGCATCAGTCAAACCAAGGTAGTGCAGGGACGAATTTGCTACACTTTCAGGATGCACAAGTGACAATAGGGCCAAATTCAAAGGTGTTATCCTTGAATCTCATTCACACTGCTGCGACCTGAAAGTCACACTATGTTGCTGCCACTTTGCCGCTGCAACTTGGCCCCAACTTCTGGGAATGCCTGTGTAATATTGTACCCGATATACCTCAAGTCACACCAAAGTAGTACAGGGACTACTTTGAAGTTGGTGCGACTTAAAGTAGCACAGATATGAATGGTTGTCATTGAGAATCATGGGGTACAACTTGCCATGCAACTCAGAGGTCCAAATTTGCTGGAAAATTCGCCCAGCTGTGAAACAAGTTATATATATTTTAATAAAAGGAGCTCTCATTTATACTTGCAAAGTCCTTACTGATTTACATCAGCAGAACAAATGCAGGAAGTGATGTGTGCACATGGGACGGAAGCAAATGTGTGGTGATGCCAAACAAATCAATGAACCCCACCCACACCAAATCTAACTATGACATCCACCCCTACATTGATTAAGTACAAGTACATATCCTACACTTACCCGGCCAATGAGCAGCGCCTCCTCTCTGCTAAAGAGACCTCGCCATGTCCACCTAGATGGAGATCCTGACCAGCACAAGAACTTCCGGGTGCATACAATGACTAATTTCCAGGTCAGAAGGTGAAACCACGCTTTTGATTGCAGCTGCGAATATTTGATCTCAACCATGATTAGTATTTTTTTATTTTCAGATATGCAAATCTGTATTTCTACATATATTTGAAGGTAAACTTAAGGGAGTTTGCTAAGAAATGGTGTCCCTGGGTTAGCAGCAGGTGAATTACAAAGGCAAAAGGCCCAGTTTGAGCCCTGGTTCACACTGACAGCAGGAGGAAATCGTTCAGCTGAACTCCCACAATTTCATTCCTGCATGTCAGTCCCGACTGTGGGGGCAACATCAGAGACATCGTTGCAGGTTTCTGCACCAATATCAATACAAATCACACTAATTAGAACAGTGCAATTGCCACAGATTTGACATGTCAAATCACACCAATGTGAACCAGAGCTGACACATTCAAACACTGCCTATCCACCAGCTGAATTCATTACCTGCAATTCTCCACAGCTGTTAATGATAAAGGTGGAATCTTTATATATAACTTGCAGTTGTGCAGAAGCCTAGGTTTACATTGGAGCGATTGGTCATGCGATTTGAGAGATCAAATCGCGTGACTATTGGCACTGGTACTGTTCCAATTGATGCAACATTTTTTTTGTGGCACCGCATCAATTTGCTAAAGTAGTTCCTGCACTATTTTTGCCGATTTCAGGTGCGACTTCAATAGACATTTGTGTATGAAGCCACCTGAAATCACGCTGACCTTGCTACTTTGAAATCATGCTACTTCAAGTGAAGTAGCACAATTTCAAAGTAGCATGTGAACCAGGGCAAAGAGATTAGTTTTTTGGTGCACAAATACATATTGAAATAAAATATAAAAGAGATATTGCACTTTCCCAAAACCACCACCCACAAAAACTAAAGAAAGAAAAGTAGAAGGAAAAAAAAACCCCCACACACACCACAACAAGAGCTCAATGTACTTTTATTTTACCAGCAGAAAAAAAATAAATTTACATTTACTAGCTTCAAAAAAATTTGGACAGGATATATGGTACTACATTTAGCAACGGAATTTTAAGGGCCCTGCTCATAGGAGCTTACAATCTAAAATTAGACAAAACCTTAGAGTGGACACAGCTTTAATTTCAGTGTATAACGGGCAACACATCACATTATTATCTGAAAGATTATAGAAACATACTTAACAGTCATTCTTACAAAGCATTCCAACATAATATTGCAAAAGACTTATTCAAAACACCCACCACCAGCCCACAATCCACACATGCATACATTGATGACCATGTTCTGCTGGAAGCTGCATTTCGGTGTACACGATTAAACGAGATCAAAAATAGTAGGTCAGCAGATGCTTCCAAACGATGTTTGCATGATCAGACAGGAACAATACACACACAACATTGACAGCATGGCCACAATAACCCACTTTTGATTGAAAAAATGCACAAGAATTTCATCAAATCTCCCAATATCATTCCTTCTCCATCACAACAAAAAACCTGACCTTCTCAGGCCAAACGAACCCCCCTACTGCAGGCCTTTATATAAGAGAGGTTGTATTGTTAGCACACTGACACACCCAATAGAAGTACACGCCCACCAGTATCTTTCAATCTGTCTCTTCATGTATGTCTAAAGTGATTGCACCTGATGAGCAGGAACACATAATAGTATTCGCAACTGTGTTAGCCTTGGCTATGTGCATCAAATCTCCAACTACAGGACAAAGATCAAAGTCCATTTGCATCCACATAAACAAAGCAAAAGTTTTCTAAGCATATGTACCTGTGCAGTGTAAACCCTAAAATTTGAAATGTCCAAGTCCCTGGGCATGATTAGTGCTAATAAACATTAACATCAGTCCCTGGCTGCAATGAGCTTCCAATATAAAGTCCAAAATTAACTTTCTTACATTAGAACCTATTTCGACAGGAGACAAATAAAATGCCAGCATGTCTTTAGATTGTGGTGAGAAACCCACACAGGGAGAACATATAAACTTCAACACAAGCATTAGCATGTTGGTGGAAGTGAACCAACATCCCAGGTGCTGCTAGACAGAACTGCTACCCACTTAGCCATCAGGGCAGACCCACACATGTTCTCTGCATCTCTGTGGTGTGAACTAGCCCTAAGTCCATAGCCATGCTCAGTGTCACAAGCAATATACAGTATATTGGCGTAAGTATTGGGATGCCTGCCTTTAAACACACATGAACTGTAATGGCATCCCAGTATTAGTATTGGGTTCAAAACTCATTTGGCCCACCCTTTGCAGCTATAACAGCTTCAACTCTTCTTGTCCACAAGGTTTAGGAGTGTGTCTATGGGAATGTTTGACCATTCTTCCAAGTGCATTTGTGAGGTCAGGCACTGAAGTTGGACAAGAAGGCCTGACCTACAGTCTCCTCTCTAATTTATCCCCAAGGTGTTCTGTTGTGTTGACGTCAGGACTCTGTGCAGGCCAGTCAAGTTCCTCCACCCCAAAATCACTCATCCATGTCTTTATGGACCTTGCTTTGTGCACTGGTCCAAATGATTTGGTGGAGGGGGATTATGGTGCGGGGTTGTTTTTCAGGGGTTGGGCTTGGCCTCTTAGTTTCAGATAAGGGAACTCTTAAGGCGTCAGCATACCAAGACAATTTGGACAATTTCATGCTCCCAACTTTGTGGGGACAGTTTGGGGAAAGCCCCTTCCTATTCCAACATGACTGCACACCAGTACACAAAGCAAGGTCCATAAAGACATGGATGAGCAAGTTTGGGGTGGAGAAACTTGACTGGCCTGCACAGAGTCCTGGCCTCAACCCGATAGAACACCCTTTGGCTGAATTAGAGTAGAGACTGCAAGCCAGGCCTTCTCATCCAACATCAGTGCCTGGCCTCACAAATGCACTTCTGGAAGAATGATCAAACATTCCCATAGGCAGACTAAACCTTGTGGACAGCCTTCCCAGAAGCTGTTCTAGCTGCAAAGGGTGGGCCAAATTAAATTTTAACCCTACGGACTAAGACTGGGCTACCATTAAAGTTCATGTGTGTGTAAAGGCAGGCGTCCCAATACTTTTGGCTATATAGTGTATCTGGAAAAGACTTACAATGGTGGTGGAACCCTCCTACACATAACTACTACAATTAGACATAGTTATAGGACCTGGGAAATGAGACAACTTCTCTACATGAAGTAACATGGTTGGGATTTGAACCCAGACCCTCAGAGATACTAAGCAGAAGTTCTAACCTCTAAGCCACAGAGCTGCCACGTGTGAGAACCTCTACACATAACTACACATAAATACACATAAAAACACATAAATACTGCATTTCTATGGACATACAGGTGATGGAATTACATTACTCAAGAGTTATTCTTCTTGATTTATTCTGTGATATTTGGTGTTTTTTTGTGGGTGAGAGTAGAATATTACCCTCAAATTTTTGGGAATTACATTTTGATTTCTGATGTTTGTACACATATCACATTTTTGGGCTCAAATTATGAATATTTGCAAATAATACAAAGCACAAAAAATTGTGATTCATTTTAAATTTTCATCAGCAATGGTATTGTTTGTGGATTGTAAAGACACCTGTGTGAGTTTGGGGTAAAGATGGTTGTGAGATGAAGAAAAACAAGTGAAAGTGACAGAGAAAAATATATTTTACCAAAACATCAAAACATTCCACATTGTAGCATTCCTAAAATCAAAATATTTTAAGTAGAAGCAACAATGTTGCAAAGGAAAATGTATTTCACAGAAAGATACATTTCATCTCAACATTAAAAGGGTTTTTTTGTGAAAGTTAGAATTGTTCCATTAGAATCAGTGACTGAAACTTCATTTGGACTAAATTAGAGCAGATTTTAACTCCCAAAAAATGCTCTCTAATTAGCTCTCATTTTGGTATTTACTATACCTCCAGGTAAAAAAGACACTTGAGTTAAAATGAGAGTTATTTTCAGGTCTGAGCATGCTCAGTTGTGTTGGCACCTAGTTGTCCAAAACGGGGAATTTTTCACTTTTCAGACTTTTAAAGATATTTCAGTGTAGAAATCACTTTTTCACACAGTTTAAAAGCAGATAATCTTTAAATAATATACCGCATATTTCAGTACCATTTAGGCAATTATATCATGCTCTAAAAATTATTTCTATGTGCAATTCTCTAGGTTTTAGCAGAGTAAGGGTTTGGGCTCTATTTAGTTTCAGGGAGCTATAGTAAATTCGATTTTGGGAGAATTTTCTCACCAGCGCTATAGTGAATACCGTTTTAGCGCGAATTAGCGCTATTAGCGCTAATTCGCGCTAAATTGCCGCGAATTAGCGCTAAATTGCCGCGAATTAGCGCTAATTCGCGGCAATTTGCGCGAATTAGCGCCATAGCGCTATAGTAAATGACCCCCAGTGTGAGAGAACCCTTCAAACAAGCCTTAATAAAGCCACAACAGTACATGCTATCGAAACAGCGACTTCACCGTTAGAGACACATGGTCTTTGTGAATGTATTGGTATAAAATTTATGTTGATAAACTTAGAAATGTGGGCATGTTAGCGATTTAAAGATAGAAGTTTTGCTGGGAAATGTGAAGAATTTTATACAGGACAGTCAATGGAAGAAAGTGTCAAACTCTTGTCATTTGGAAGCTCAATCAGCCAAAAGTAAAAGGCGTATCACAAAACTGAGCACATTGCCTGAAACTAGACAAAAATACCTACGTTTTGATGTATACATTGTGTATGACAAGTAGATCTTGTGGGCGTGAGAGCAATTTATAGAGAAGGAACTAAGATAATTTTTTTAAGGCTCTGTGCTCTACCTATGACATCATCCACTCTAAGCAGCCCAATACACACTCTGTTTAATCGATAACATTTCCTGAAATGATCACTAAACTTAAACAGCTTTTTCACAACTGTAAAAGATATCAAACTGAAAAGATATAGCCAGAGAGCTGGATATTTTGTGAACATTTTAAAGTTTGGTGTCTGTAGGTGAAAGTATGAAGTAGCTGAAACTTTTGGGAGCAGAAGAAGATTTTAAGGATTTGAAGCATGCTCTCATTCACTTCAATGTTAAAAGAAGTGATTAAAAAGCTTAATATTTTAAAAAGTATAAACAGTAGAAAAAAAGTTGAAGAAGTCCCGTCATTAGCTGAAAGAGCTGAACATTTTAAAAGTTGAATGGTTTTAATAGCTGAAAGTATGCAGAAGTTACACAGAGCCAAAAAACCTACGGAATAATAAAATTAAAAATAAATAAAAAAACGAATAACAATAGTGGGACTGCTGAAGCATTCCCACTAATAATGCAAACTTCAGAAGACACAATTAAAGCATACATGTGAAGCCGCGGAATTGTTTAGTGATTTATCTTTATGCACACCTGAATAGGCACACCTTGCTCACCCAGCACTTACTGACACGAGTTGATTAGCAAGTGTACATATAAAACAATCCATAAGACAATAACGTCTCAGAGATACTAACTTTCTCTAACAGTCTCAGTTTTTCTCACTGGCCAGTGATTAATAAAGAAAAAATGTAGGCCCTTGCAGATAGCCTAACAGTCTGCAGCAGACAACAGATTAACTTGTATGATTTTACTCTCTTACCAGACCCTGGGTCTCCGGACATGTGCCCTGATTCAGCATAAGTCAAATTCAAGTCAGACAGGGATAAAAGTTGTTGTGCTGTCTCTCTTTCAATCCTGGTAGGACAACCCCTCTTTTCCTACCTTACAATTGGAGGGAGTGTACTCTAGTGGAGTCTGATCTCACCAGGCATCCAAATCACACACTCCTAATGGGAAGGTTTTCAGTCTCTTTACTTCTATGAGATCTCACCCGATTATGGTCAGCTATGGCAGGGATCTGTCCATCCAGCAGCAGCAGCTCAGTCTCTTTCCAACACACCTGCTTGCTCCAAGCCTGCCCTCCCCTCTCTCCTCACCATCTTGCATTAACAATTCCCTTTGCTTGGTTGTATCAGCCAATCACTGTGCTCCAGTTGAACTAGACCCAGCCAAGATGGCTAGCCCCTGCAATGGAAACACTCTATAAATGAGCATTGCAAAGTGGTCTTCTTAACAATGGTTGCTGCACTTCTGCATTAATGAATATTCGGTTTAACCCTGTCCACACCGTAGATGGATAATACAGGAGCAACAAAGAAAGCAGTTATCAGCTACGGTTCAGGTTACACATGTTACTGGATGGGAACTAGGAACTCTTTATCTCTTTATCATAGCAAATGCTGTATAATTAGAGCTAAATTTTTGCCTGTTATTTAAAAGGTTCCCCATTGTTCCCCAAGGTATACTGTTAATCAGAATGTGTTTTTTTCAGACTTACATAAAATCTATGCTTTTCTAGGAGTTAACATTAGTTTTCATGTGCGAATACTCCCCAAAAGCCATTGTAATAATATTTGCATATGTCTTCAATGGAGAAGTACATAATATTGTTGTATGGTGTATATGGGCAATGTACACATTTTCAGCTACTCCCATTGTTTTAGAAGAGTTCTGGCCAAACACTGCACCCTGGCTGCATCAATAAAAGTCAACAATAGCTTGACCTTTTGACATATTTGACCTATGACATGTATGATACTACAATGCCATCTAGAGTTTAAAATTTGGAAATGTTTTCCTCATAGAAAGTGATGTAGAAAGGAGGTAGTTAGGAACATACTCATGTGGTCAGAAAAAGTATTTCTCCTGGGCTCGTGTAGGCGGTATAAGTATAGAATGGTAGTACTTTCAAATGGTGGAAAGTAAAGGATGATCATGCGTGTCCCGCTGCCTAAACTGACCAGGGGTGGTCCGAAGAAGGCCGAGTGAAAAAGAGGGGGGTGAAAGGCGCATGATCTAACGCTTGAATCAAAATAATACAGTTTATTCTTATGCAAAGTGGATAAATACAAACAAAAGTTACTACGTATTCATAAAAACTAGATTACAAAATATGCATTAACAATTAGACATGCCCATGCAAGGGCAAGTGCTCAAAGGTTGGCTGATGCGTTTCGAGGGGTTCCCTCTTCATCAGAGCCTTGAAAAACAACAGAAAGTCTGTGTAATGTGGTAGACCAACATAGAGTGGAGTATCTGTTTGGGAGGTGTATCACCTGGTAAGTGATGAATTCTCCTTTTATCTAGAATTGTCCATATTGCAGCACTCTACATAATGTAGAGAAATGATTTGTGTGTTGTTTGTTTATTATTCCATGTTTGTCTGTTATTTGTACCTGCATTAGAACTTGTAGAAAAGCTGCAGCCCACACGTGTCAGTTTAAAAGTTGAAGAGAATCTTTGCTGAGGATTCTGCAGTCCTCCTAGCAGAGTGCTGCCCTGTGCTACAAGAAGGGTTGAAGCTATCCCTAGCTGTGTGAAGTTTCAGCGCTGATGAATCCCAAACATCAGTTACAGACTGATATTCTGCAAAAGGTACAGGGATTGGATTGCTGAGGACTGGGGTAATGTAATTTTCTCTGATAAATCCTCTTTCCGGTTGTTTGGGGCATCTGGAATAAACCTTGTCTGGAGAAGAAAAGGTGAGCGTTACCATTAGTCCTGTGGCATGCCAACAGAACACAGCCATGAATAAAGAATAATACCAAAGCATCCTCAGGGAGCAACTTCTCCCAACCATCCAAGAACAGTTTGGTGATGAGCAATGCCTTTTCTAGCATGATGGAGCACCTTGCCATAAGGCAAAAGTTATAACTAAGTGACTCGGGGGAACCAAACATCTACATTTTGGGTCCATGACCAGGAAACTCCCCAGGCCTTAATCCCATTGTGATCTTAATCCCATTGTGAACGTGCAGTCAATCCTTAATAGGCGCGTGAACAAAAAAAACCCCTAAAAATTCTGACAAACTCCATACATTGATTATGCAAGAATGGGCTACCATCAGTCAGGATGTGGCCAAGAAGTTGATTGATGGCATGCCAGGGTGAATTGCAGAGGTCTTGAAAAAGAAGGGTCAACACTGCAAATATTGACTCTTTGTATAAACTTAATGTAATTGTCAATAAAAGCCTTTGACAATTGACACTTATGAAATGCTTGTAATTAAACTTCAAATATACCATAGTAAAATCTTAGAAAAAAGTTCAAAAAAAGAAGGAAGCAACAGACTTTGGAAAAATTAATATTTGTGTAATTCTCAAAACTTTTGGCCATGGCTGTGCTACAGGATTTTTCATTTCCTTGCTTTACTGCAAAGTACTTAAAAAGATACAAAGAAAAAAACACCCATTCCAGCTTTAAAGAAAACCTCTACTGAGAGAAATATCAAGGGCTTTAATACTGACCTCCTGAGAATACTCATTTGCTATGTGCTTCTGGCTTCAATATTTCCTGAGTCATTGACCAGTTTACAGTACATTTAGTAAGAGTGAATTCAGAGCTCCTTATCTGCATACTTGTTCCAGGTCAGTGACTCAAAGTATTAAATCCTCTGGATATGCATGACAGTCATGCATCTAGCACTTTCAGAAAGAGAGGGCAATATTGGCAGTCTTCATATTCTCTCTCGGGGTAACTGGTGAATATATTAGTAGTATAGATTAATTTTTGTGACTCTTCTTAGTGGTAAATTATAACTCCATTAGTTGTTCGTCTGTAGTATTTATCCAACAGTCCAAATATATTACCACGAATTGCTCAAAACCACCACCTTTGCAGACTCACCAGATAATAAAGTGTTTGTATGTGACTATGTGACTTTACATGTATCCCCTCCAGATTATGCTGCTATTAACGATAGTGTATGTGTTTTTTTAAAAATGAAAAGGCTAAATACCTTTTCTCATACCGCAGCTGTGCAGTCACATGATCCCCTCTGCTCATCTTTCCCGATCTATGGAGAGAAGCGGGATTCCCTATGATGTCAGCCAGCCAGCACAGGGTGATCACGTGACCGCACAGCGGCGGTGTGAGAAAAGTTATTTAGCCTTTTAATTAAAAAAAAAAAAACACATACACTATCATTATTGGCAGCACAAAACCGGAGTGGATAAGGAGCGGATGCAGCTGAATAGCGGTGGGAGGGGCAGGGAGGAAAGCCACTCTCAGGCTGACAGGCAGGGAGGGAAGGGAAAGGGGAGAGACAAGAGACTCTCACAGCAGAGCAGCGGGCTGATAGAGGCACATAACCTGACCACGGTAATCATGGCTCAGCAACACAGATGGTCAGCACAGAAAGGGGGACACAGGAACAGGCAGGATCAACCAGGTATATTACAGGATAGGAAGGGAAAAATTACACAGTAGAAGCACTGTGCTATAGATCATGCTGTAAAGGAACATGATCTTAGTTTTTTTTTTTAGGGTTACAACCACTTTAAGCTGCATCAGAAATGCAGCAGACAGCATCTTTAGCACTGACAGGACATCACAGTAACGGAATCCATTCGCCTTGCAATCCTCCACTCGCACAGGGGGCCGCCAGCACCACCAATATATCAAGCCTAGGAGGAACGCTTACCAAACCGGAGCCACAGAAAAGGTTATATAGTGTAGTAATTTATTCACAAAATCAGATTCTATCCATCCATTAAATCCATGCAGCAAGGATTACAGGTATAGCAGAGTAAATCTGCCATGTGGGGACATTCACTTACTAAGATGGTCATCTGTCCCAAAAATGGAAGCAGCAGCGTGACATCAGCACGTAGCTTCTCCCAACATGTTTTGTGCCTATGCACTTCTTCAGGGAATACTACAGTGCTGACCTGTTCTTTCCTATCCTTTAAATAGCCTGCTAAATAACACGTTTGTTGTGTTTGTTTATTTTGGGCGCCAATTTCATTGAGTCCAAATAGAAGATAAACTATAGTGGCTATATTTCGTTAGTTCCCATGCCATATGTCACTATAGCTAGACCTATACTCAACAGGAAATGCATTGGTGCCATTTTCCTGGAGTCCATACAGAAGACAAAATATAGCGGCCATATTTCCATAGTCTAAAATTCATATGCAACTATAGCTAAACAAATACTCAGAAGTTATAGACGACATCCTTTAGAAGTCCTTTACTTTACTCTATACTTATTGAGGGATCGGCAGCCATTTTTCTATAGTGCAAAAACTGGTAATGCCAACTGAGAATACCAGGTGCTGTAAAAGGCGCTTTTTGTCGCCCTACTATTGTAAATAGTATTATTTGCAATTTTTGCACTATAGAAAAATGGCTGCTGATCCTTCCATAAGGATAGAGTAAAGTGAAGAACTCCTAAAAGATGGCACCCATGAACTCTGCTGAGTATAAACCTGAAATCTAATGGCTCCTGTTGCTATCAATCTGACCGGTGAAGCGGGACAGAGACAGGAGTGTCACTGCTCTCGTGCACTTTGCTCGATCAAGATTGGGCTTAGGTACATATAGGAGGGCCTGGGGGCATCCTCTGCAACAGAAGGTTTTTTTTTTTTTTGTTCCCCAAAAAAATGTATTGAAGGTATAAGGGAACATGTACACAACAAAGTCAGGCTGTTAATAGCCAAATTACAAGATACTCAATAAAAATACAAAGGTTCTGTACCTTTATGCATATAATTCATTGAGGTAAAAAACCTTAAGGCTTTGGAACCACTTTAATGACTTGCACAGGATCAACTACATCCTATCCTTTAGGTTGTGCAAGGGATAAATAAAGCAATTGAAATTGCATTTTAGTTTACATCCTAACTTCAGAGTGAAATCTAATCTTATTGGTCAAAATAATGTCAGATAATAATTATTCCTTTAGGTGGGTATAGGTAAATAATGATGGAAAATGAAAGAATAATGTTATCGTTAAGGATTTCTCCAAGATGGAGTCCACAGGGCTCCCATGTAATGGCAGCTGGCAGTAATTTCACCACACATGTGCAGTTGTTAACAGTGTAATTCCATGAAAATGTGGTTGGTTAAATCCTGTTTAATCCCTGGTCCACGGCACGACTGCTGGTACACTGCAGTTCCTCTCCTGTTCTCAAGCTGTCAAGCACAAAAATGGCTGTGGGAAAGAGAAGGGAGAGGAGAAAGAGGACACTTTTGTCATAGTGCTTTGTGCAGCCAGTTTAAGCCCGCCCGGCACTCAGGGAACACAAAGCAAGGGGATGTGGACAGCTGTGTCAGGAGCCTGTTTGGAAAAACTGAGACTTGTAAGGGATGTAGTTCCTTAGACAGACTAAGCCTGTGTTTCATAATGGCATTTGATCTGCATATCCCCGAATCACTTGGTGGGGAGGAAAGGAAGGTCTGTACCCTGGCTTGGGGAAGATGTGGTGAAGACGCTGTGGGGGACGGACTGTGTAGCAAGCCGCTAGCACAATGTTTTATCACCACATCAGAAGTGCAGAGAGGCAGAATAGTGGACATCTCCTGGTACATGAGAATGCCAATGTGGCTGACTGGTGTTACCGCCTGATCAGGATGCCTCTGCCACTGACTTCACTGAGCTGCAAGCAGGTAATGAAAGGAGACAAGTTATCACCCAGAAGTTGGTGAGAGAACACTGGCCTAACCCTACTTCACCCTATTAAAGAAGAACAGTACTGGCTGCTTGGAATACAGTGTAGGAACAGAGTATTACTATTTGATCGCTCCAATACCAGATTTGGGCCCCAACCCACTGGCCAGTAGGGAAAAAGTTTACAAAGACTGCTGAGCCATTACCTTAGCGTCGCCCTTTTTATTTATTTTTTATAAGCAATTTGCACTATAGTTCTTTCCTCTTGCCTTCTATATGATTGAAACCACGCTGAGAGCCACGGATTTGGATTGTACCACCAGTGGGAGCAGTGCCACTTATAACACTGCAAAGCGCATATGGACCTCTTTTAATTGGTGAGGTCCATTCATGCTGGTGAGAAGACACCCATAGGTGGGGTGAAGGGCACTGTGGTGATCAGAGGCAATTACTGAGGAGTTTTAGGTGTATGGGACTTTTTTTCACTGACATTGAATCATTTACAGTCAGGTCCATAAATATTGGGACATTGGCACAATTCTAATCTTTTGGCTCTATACACCACCACAATGGATTTGGAATGAAACAAACAAGATGTGCTTTAACTGCAGACTTTCAGCTTTAATTTGAGGGTATTTACATCCAAATCAGGTGAACAGTGTAGGAATTACAACAGCTTGTATATGCGCCTCCCACTTTTTAAGGGACCAAAAGTAATGGGAAAATTGGCTGCATAGCTGTTCCATGGCCAGGTGTGTGTAATTCCCTCATTATCCCATTTACAAGGAGCAGATAAAAGCTCAAGAGTTCATCTCAAGTGTGCTTTTTGCATTTGGAATCTGTTGCTGTCAACTCTCAATATGAGATCCAAAGAGCTGTCACTATCAGTGAAGCAAGCCATCATTAGGCTTAAAAAACAAAACAATCAGAGAAATAGCAAAAACATTAGGTGTGGCCAAATCAACCGTTTGGAACATCCTTAAAAAGAAAGAACGCACCGGTGAGCTCAGCAACACCAAAAGACCCGTAAGACCATGGAAAACAACTGTGGTGGAGTCAACAATCAAGAGAAGACTTCACTAGAGTGAATACAGAGGGTTCACCACAAGATGGACCGCAAGATATATGGGAGCATTTTGGGTTCACACTCTTTTCCTTCTGATATTGCCACGCTGCCCCCCACGTCCGGTCTCGGTCCTCTTTGCTGGGTTCTCCGTCTCTTCAGCTCCCGGGGGAGATGCCCTCTGCCGACCCCCACCTGGGTTCAGTCCTTGAAGTCCTTGTCTGACAAGTAGGTATGGGATGATCGGTTCAGGCTCCTTGCTTTTGTCCAATCATAACCGATACTTTAATATATACTTTATCTGTTTTTACAGACAGCAGATATGCACATCAGTCCCTGATGAAGCGAGGAAAGCTCGCGAAACGCGTCGGGTTAGAGATGTACCATGCATATCTGTATCACATGTATTATTACTACTATCATATTATGGCTATGTTTTAAGGACTACAATGCAATGTTGCTGTTTTTATGAATTTGTTCTTCCATGCTCATGTCTTTTATTGGATGATGCTGTTATTTTCAATAAACCATTTTTGACTTCCACACTTGTTTTACCTTTGATCACCATAAACATCTCATTTAAAGTCCCATGGGCGACGTCCGTTTCTCTGCTATATTTAGGGATGGAGGTGTTTTATGTTAGGGGTCAGCTCTCAGATTTTTTGTTCCACCACAAGATGTAAACCATTTATGAGCCTTAAAAACAGGAAGGCCAGATTATAGTTTGCCAAACAACATCTAAAAAAGTCTTCACAGTTCTGGAACAACATCCTATGGACAGATGAGACCAAGATCAACTTGTACCAGAGTGGTGGTAAGAGAAGAGTATGGAGAAGGAAAGGAACTGCTTATGATCCAAAGCATACCACCTCATCAGTGAAGCATGGTGGTGGTAGTGTCATGGCGTGGCCATGTATGGCTGCCAATGGAACTGGTTCTCTTGTATTTATTGATGATGTGACTGCTGACAAAAGCAGCAGGATGAATTCTGAAGTGTTTTTGGGTAACATTATCTGATCATATTCAGCAAAATGCTTCAGAACTCATTGGACAGTGCTTCACAGTGCAGATGGGCAATGACCCGAAGCATACTGCGGAAGCAACCAAAGACTTTTTTAAGGGAAATAAGTGGAATGTTATGCAATGGCCAAGTCAATCACCTGACCTGAATGCATGCATTTCACTCGCTGAAGACAAATCTGAAGGGAAAATGCCCCAAGAACAAGCAGGAACTGAAGACAGTTGCAGTAGAGGCCTGGCAGAGCATCACCAGGGATGAAACCCAGCGTCTGGTGATGTCTATGCGTTCCAGACTTCAGGCTGTAATTGACTGCAAAGGATTTGCAACGAAGTATTAAAAAGTGAAAGTTTGATGGACGATTGTTAATCTGTCCCATTACTTTTGGTCCCTTAAAAAGTGTCCCAATATTTATGGACCTGACTGTATTTATGGACTGTATATATGTTCAAAAGAAAAGATGGACTTGTAAATGTATTATATATACTGTAGATGATTTTTACACTGTTTTCAGATTTTTATTTTTGCACTATAATTTGAATGCACTTTATTGAAGGAGAGCACTGCACTTTTTTTGTGACGATATATATTTATTGCATTTTGTACAGGTGGTTGGATGCAAAATGGTGCTAGCTGCTACCTAAAGTATATAGAGTTGAGTAATAGGTGGTTTACACATAGGGATGGCGTGGAAAGGTTTTTCACATTTATATATTCCTAAGCATAGGGTTTAGGGGCCATTCTCTGATCTGTTTGCTTGTTATCAATTGTATACCCAATTATACCCAACTATAGTTCTATATATCTGTTTGAGGTTTTTTTGCCATTTACATTACTCTGGTTACTGTAGTATTATATACATATATTGTTGCAATAACTACCCCCTTTTCAGCTTGGATGTGTCAGAGATCGTGGTGCTGCCTATAAAGACAAGAGCTCTGGGAACAAGGGACCCAAGAAAACAGCAGCTCATTTGGGGGTAAGGGCTACACTTGTGATGAAAGGGATGATGGCACACACAAGCACATACCTAAGTGGACAACAGTCAGCAGATATGGTAGTGATTTATCCAGGCATACACAGTGGAAAGTTAAAAGTCTCATCTCTACTGTCCATGAGTGGATCATTGCCATTAAATTTGCTGACATTACAAACATTACTGTGCATACGGAATAAGGAAATATGATGTCAATGCTCCACTCACCACCACTGCACTGATGAGCAATGCCCCACTCACCGACACAGCACCACCCTGCAATGCCCCACTCACAGTCACTGCATCAAAGCTAACTTTTGCAGTTGCCAAAACACACCTTTGCATTTGCTGCCAGCCCATCACACCAATGACAGGCACCTTTTCTCTTACCACCACACCACTGACAGACATTCTGCATTCTTTGTCACCGAACCTGCATACACTTTTGCATTTCTGACTTGCTTTCACCACCATATCTGACTCTTGATCTTATCACCTCTCTTACACTTGCCACTTCACCCACATGCATTTCAGTGTTTGCCGCCACACTACCAATGCACCCTTCCATATTAAGCCCTTTCAGTAAATGGGCACTTTTTGCTAGTGTTAATCAAAACAAAAGTATGAATTTATTCTGCAGATATACTGTATCTCATCTCCTCTAGCTTTGAATTAATTTTTACAGTGGAATAGTATTCCTAAAAATGCATTGAAGATCAGCAAGAAACCCAAATTAACATCTCTGGGAACACTCAAATGGAAAACCAGGGAAACATCACACATCCTTGCAACACTCTTTCAAGGATTCTTAAAGATGGTCTCACACCCTATGATAAAAATGTACAAGCAACTATTTGATTGGATATAAATAGAATTCATTTTATGGTTAGGCCCTTCTAATATTTAATTGCTTATACATTTGAAGGACATTGGTGACCACGCCAAATATTGAGACATCTTGACTCTCAGTAATGTAATTTAATGTAGATCCTATTTGGGATAAGTGAACCAGCTGTACCTAAAAGAATACTGTTGTGGACTTTTTATAACTGTCCTTCATAGACTAATAAAACCTTAGTCTATTTACTGGTAAAGACAGTTGTGTCCTTGTTAGGTAATAGTTTTCAACAGTTTAAACTCATAGCTTCCACAAAACAGGAGTTAAGGTGTATGTAAACCCAAATTCTTGAACTTCTCTTTTTTTGCTCCTTTTGATCTATTAAATGTACAGTTGAAAGCATTTTGTAATATCTGTTGACCCTGCTCTTGTGAGGTGATAACTTCATGTGCTCTTTGCCTATGCTGGACCCATGAATAAAGCTGTGTTTGTGAACATGCATTTTTTCCTATTAAAAACAATGTATCATTATTAAAACATTCAGTTTTTTTAAATAAAAACTTAAGAGAATTCAGCAGACTCCGGCAGCTGACTCCAGCCCACCTCTGGACCTCCAGCCCACCTCTGGACCTCTGCTAAACCCTGCACTTTCTGCTTCCCTGCTCTGCCCCAGCATTTTCCTGGAAAGAGTACAAGATAAGGGGGGGGGGGGGGGGGTACACTATGATGTAAGAGTGGTTTGAAGACTCTTGACTTCTGCTGGTGGGGACTCTTAAAATCTGATGTAAGGGGGGATGCTCTGGACATCTGCTTATAATTATTATGAGAATAATACAATGGTGGTTAAAAAGGAAGGTCTCACACACAAGATAATTGTTATCCACATTGGTATTATCCACAAGAAACTTTATTGGAGACTTCTCAGATAGAACACCGTGGCAAAATCATGTTCTGTCTGAGCAGTCTTCAATAAAATTTTCTGTGGATGATACCTGTGGTGTGAGACCCTATTTTCAGATTTGCATCATCTGCTACACGAGTGTGAGTGATCTCTGTGCTGGTCTGCACCTGCCCTTCACAGCTTAAGTCTTAAGTTATTACTATAAACAGTAATAATTGAATGCAGAGGTAATTATGGTCAAGAGTAGATACATTTATATAGTATTAGAGACACAATTGGCCCTTTGAGGACAACCCTGAGCTAAAGCATTCATTCTCAACCAGGGTTCCATTAAACCCTAAGGTTCCTCAGGAGGTTGATAGGGGTTGCTTGAGTTGTGGTTGATCGTCCTCCTATTTATTGGTACCTGCTAAAGTAAAGGAGTAATGTCATTTGCAAAGCCAGCAACTTGGCACTTTTATTTTACACAAGACTACATTGATACTAAGATACAGCCAGTGTCCATTTAACTTGGGTGTACTCACAATTCCCTAAAGGGTCCTTCATTCAATCTGCATTTTTCATACAATTCGTCTGTGCTCACTGATGACACTGCCATACTGTGGACAAGTTTCTTGATCCAAGTCACCATTAGGTTACATTCTGTTCTTTGATCCCTCTGTGATGAACAATATGGAGATAATTGTCAGAACCAGTGGGACACAGCAACATGATTGTGCTTTGATTCAAATGTTTTCTTGTACAAAGGGTTTTATTGAACATAGAGATCTTCAGAATAATACAGAAAAATAACACAAAAAAGAAAAACAAAGGAAACAGTGTTGGACACATCCTGTATACATATTCACATAAACTTCAGGTGTCAAAAATATTAGTCCGAGACACACGGGTTTGCACAAGCTCCTGAAAATTATGGGGCGATCTTATGAGGTCCGCAAATCCTGATGGTGTGGTAACACGCTAGATTTCACTTGTGTATAAATGGTTTTGCAGCACCTAATATGGCACAGGTGTCGAGAGATAATGTAAAACAGCATTAAAAAAAAAAAGAAAAATAAAGGAATTGTTGAGCATACTTAAAGAAGGGCAGTATATACCCGTAAACGTTTTCTCACCATGTGTCCAATCCCAGCAGGACCTAACCTGTGGTCCAGAGAGACATAGAAAAGAAAAGGTAGGAAGAAGGCATGAGGAGGAGGAGGACCAGAAGAAGAGTGGATTAGGTAAGTAGGATAGAAAAAGAGGGGAAGAAGCAGAAGAAAAAAAAAGGAAGAGGAGTGAGAGACGGGGGGGGGGGGGGGGGAGTGGAGACCTACTAGAGATAGAGTAGTGCTGGGTCAAATCGGGAAGGTATATGCCACCCAAGGTTGGCAGGTCCGGAGGAATTTGTCATGTGTGTCAGACAAAACGGCTGTCAGTTTCTAGTTAACCATGATGTCATTTACGCAATTTTTAACTGCTTCAAAACTGAGAGCCGGAGTTTTCCAGGCTTTTGCTATGGTCAATTTAGTTGCAGTAAAAATATGCAACACCAATTGGCGTCTGGTCGTAGTAATTGTGTAATCGGTTTCCCCATGATGGCCTCAAAAGAGTCCCTCTTTATAATAGTGTTGAAGAGGTTATGGAGGAGTGCATAGACTCTAGCCCACAATCTGCATACCCTGGGACACTTCCACCAGATGTGAGCCATCGTGCCCTCCTGAGAGCACCCATGGAAACATAAGGGAGAATATGTTGAAATGAATCTCGCTAATCTAGCCGGGGTGTAATACCATCTATAAAGCACTTTATAAGCATTTTCCAAGAAGGGGACGTTCTTGGAGAACTTGGACAGTGCAATAGTCATGATCTGCCAGTCCTCTGGTTCTAATCGTTTACCCAATTCCGTCTCCCACTGGAGATGGTATGTCTCAAGGGTAGTTTTTTGGAGCCTATCATGACTGCATATAATAAAGAGATCAAACCCTAGGACTGGGGTCGTGATCTACAAAGGCTTTCGAAAGGGGTCAAAGTGTAGCGGGTTGGATGAGATTGGAGGTAGTGTCAGGGTTGCATGTACCTGTAATGCCCCCTAAGGGGGATGTCATGAGAGGACCGTAAGACAGCGAATGAAATGATCTTAGTAGGGGTGAACATGGAGTGGACATCCACAAAGCCATTCTCGGTCCACCACTTGAACTGCAGTGGACTATCGCATCCCGGTGGGAATAAAGGGCACTGAAAAAGGTGGAGTAGGGGGAGATGGGGGGAGATCAGGCCCGCCGAGTATTTGACCGTGTCCCACGGCCGAAGTAAGTGGGCTAGACATGGACCGATAGTACGTGGGCGATGGACTCAAGGGAGCCAAGGAAGGGAGGCTAATGGTATGGGGTGAGAATCCACCAGATTAATGGTGGCCCACAATGGCATTTGATGCTTCTCGTGGAGATGGGATAATGGGGCGATAGCCGCTGCTTTATAGTAAGCATGTAAATTAGGAACCGAGAGGCCACCATTGATCCTGTGGGCATACAGAACCTGCCTTTTGATCGTGGGCCTCACAGAACCCCAAATAAACTGCATGATTTTGCGTTGGTGTATACAGAGGATGTGAGAAGGGACCTGGACTGGCAAAACCCTGAAATAGAGTAGCTTTGGGAGATAGGTCATACGGATAGTTGTAATACTCCGGAACCAGGACAATGGGAGAGTGGACCAGGAGGAGAACATAGTTGCCAATTTCCCAAATAATGAGGGAAAGTTGGCTTGATATAGGCCTGAGTAACTTGGGGTGAGCTGGATCCCAAGGTAGGGTAATGAATTTAACCATTGGAAGGAGAATACAGGTTGCAGGGTTTCCAGCTCAGAGGGCGATAGATTAATCGACATTGCTTTGGATTTAGCTGGGTTAAACGATAGGCCTGAAAATGTGGCGAAGGTACTTAAAAGAGAGAGCAGGATACGCTGGCCCCACATTTGGTTAGGACCTTTAACTCCTTAACATCATTCACTCTCCCCTTCCATAGGTTCCTAGAAGCGCACATCACAGTGATCCCAAAAGATGAAAAAGACCCTACCTCAGTGAGTAATTTTAGGCCGATATCCTTATTAAACGTTGATGTAAAACTTTATGCCAAGATTCTAGCCTCCCATCTTTTACCTCTCCTACCTTCCCTAATAGGGAGGGATCAAGTGGGGTTTACACCTGGAAGAGAGGCTAGAGACAACACAATCAAGGCGCTGAATATACACCATTGGATTACGAATCAAAAACATAAGGGATTCTTTCTGTCCCTAGATGCAGAGAAGGCGTTCGACAGGTTGGCATGGGACTATCTAGGAGCAGTCCTGAGACGTATTGGTCTCCAAGATCGGATGTTCAATGTTATCATGTCCCTCTATACCACTCCAACCGCTAGGGTACGTGTTAATGGCCACCTGTCGAACGCCTTCTCTATTAGTAATGGAACAAGACAGGGATGCCCACTTTCCCCAAAATTATTCTTCTTAACCTTAGAACCCTTCTTCCAATGTCTCAGATCCAACGACAACATCAAGGGCTTCCACATCGCCGATCGCACCTACAAGATCGCTGCTTTCGCCGATGACATATTACTATTCCTGAGGGAGCCACACATATCGATCCCAAACCTCTTAAAAGAAGCAAATATCTTTCACACCATTGCCAATTTTAAGATCAATTTCACAAAATCCCAGGCCCTAAATATCTCCCTCCCATAGGAACAGGTAACACAATGCAAAAGCAACTGTCCCTTTCAATGGAGGCATGATCAGATTAAATATCTCGGGATACAACTACCGGCAAAGCTTTCAGACCTATACTCCAAAAATTATCAACCCATCCTCAAAGCTATTACGAACGACCTAAGCAAATGGAATAATCCCCATTTTTCCTGGTTTGATAGGGCATCAATTCTAAAGATGAATATCCTTCCCCGTATCCTTTATATCTTACAAACCATACCCATTAAAACTCCCCCCAACTTTCTTCCAACTCTACAAACGATTATGCACTAGATTTCTATGGAGACAGAAAAGACCTAGAATAGCATACGATCAACTAACACACCCTAAGACAAAAGGGGGCATCGGCCTCCCGGATCTCAAGAAATATTATTGGGCTTGTCAGCTCTCTAGAATTATAGATTGGTCAGTGCACGACAAATGTAAAGACTGGGTCACCCTTGAACATACATTCTCCCCACTACCACTACGATCCTTGCCTTGGACTTTGTCCAAACACACCCCGAGAATGCTAAATAGTCATCCTCTCAGTGCCCCGACACTCCAATGCTTTAAGGAAGCTTGCCGGAAGCTACACATTTCCTCCAATCACTCCGGTAAAACACAACCCAGCATTCCCACCCGGTATGTCCACTAATTTTCTGACGGGTACCTGGCAACACTTAGGGGTTCTAGCCCATCACTTCTTCCGACTTACAAACAGAATTAACAGAGGCACAATGGGAACACATTTCTAAGATAACCCATAAAGGCTCCCTTAATGTCTCGATTCAAGAGAATAATTATAAAATTTTAATGCATTGGTACAGAACCCCTGTAGTCATTCACAAATACTATCCTACCCTATCTGACAAATACTGGAGATGTACCAATGAAGTGGGTACACTAGAACACATATGGTGGTCCTGTCCCTTAATCCAGCCTTTTTTGGATCCAAGTTAGGGAACTGACCTCACAAATCTCCACATACACTCTAGAGCACACCCCAGCACAATGCCTCCTTCATCACTCGGACATTCCATCACATCAATACCGCAAAATGCTAATACCACCTGTCACAGACCTAGCCAGAACAGAGGCTGTTGGAGAGGACTGTATGCAAGCCTGTTGCCTTTTGATTATGGGCCCTGGATTTTCAATGGATTCATTCTGTTGGGATACATCCTGTGTTTATGATAATTGAATGAGCTGATGACATTGTCCTCTATACAATGTAGGAGACGGGACGACTGCTATTGTGTTGATATAACTGTGTGAAGCTCGGTGACCACAAGTCTGGGCGAAAGGTCATGTCTCAGTCACCTAGGCTGTATAAAGGATTAGATAATTAGCTCATGTTAATTAGGTTACGTTTGTATTGTTAGAGTAATCTTCTCCTGTGTATATAAGACTGTATTCTGGTTCTGAATAAAGTTAGTTCTTGGTAGCAACAAGCAAGTGTCACCTTGTTTGTGCTCAGAGAGGTTGGGATATCTGTATACAGACTGGGAGGAAGTGGTATATGACGGAAGCACTCAAGCGGAGTGTGGGACGTTCCGTGACACCACCCTTATTAAATGCAGCCAAGTTGTGTATCCCTCTTCACTGGGGAACAACCCATGCGCCCACTATCCCGGAATGGCTCAAACGAGTAGAAAAAATTGCGGAAATGGAGGAACTGATCGCCATAGCCAAAGATTGCCCAACCAAATTTTCATACACATGGGCATGTTGGTCCCACTTCTGTACCACTGATCAATATAAACAGTTGACCAACCAAATTCACGCAGATCGCGATCCCTAAGATGCTGGCAGCTCTCAATAACTTCTTTATTACATTCAGAAGCTAAATCTATCAAAGTATGTGGTGGCCGGCCTCCCCCACCTAAACAAGGGAAGAATGTGAGAGGTCGCCTGTCACGTTTTACATGTACCCACCTAAAGACCCACCAGTTGGGCAACCCTACCCGCGGGAATGCAAACCTTCAGATATGGTGGCGGAGACTGCGAGATATTTCTGACACCTTCCTCACCCCCCCCACTCACCCCTCCCTTCCTCCCCTCCGTTCTCCTTCTTCTCTTCTCCCCTCCTTCCCCACCCCTCTTCGTCTTTCCTTTCCTATAAATTTAGGTTTACACCATAAGCTAGTCTCCCCTTCGGACAGAATCCCTTCTTTGTAAACACTGATGTTCAACCATCCTTAGCTGTTCAAATGTTGAACGGAAATAGATACTTAACATTAGCCACTATAATAGAGCAAAGTTTCGATTCTATTTAGGAAATACACCCAAACATCCGTAAATGTCAGATAGAACTAATAGCATTGGGACAAATTGGGCATTTGTACAAGTGACCTTTCACAACTATATCTCATTGTTTTCTATAAGTGTCCACCTTACCACAGTCAGCGGAAGAAAGGTCCCCTTTTATTTTTGTTTTTCTCTGTTACAAGATTTACTGTTTGTTAGCTTTGAATGTCAGTGTTGCCGAATACCTTGTTATGCCTCATTTTCTGTAACTAAAGGCAATGTAAACCCTATTTTTATTTTACCAATAAAATATTATGAAAAAAAAAAAAAAAAAAAGAGAGAGCAGGTTAGGGAGGGTGATTCTGGGTTTAGTGATGGTCAGCAGCATATTATCCGCAAACATTGGCAACTTGTGTGAAGTACCCGCTATTTCCACCCCCGATATATCCGGGTGGGATCGGATGGCCTCCGCCAAGGGTTCCAGTGCCAGGATAAATAGGAGTGGGGAAAGCGGGCAACTCTGGCGGGTACCCCATTTAATAGGGAAGGTAGGCAACTCAAACCAATAAATTTTCACTTTGGCCTGGGGAGAATCGTAAATAGCTGAAACCCAGCTCATGAAGGAGGTGCCGAATCCATAGTGACTAAGCACCTGTGTCAGGTAGGACCATGACAAGATGTCAAAGGCTTTATTGATGTCCAACGACAAGAACATTGTTTCTAGGGACCTACTGTGGACATTATGTTGTATTTGAAGGAGACGTCTAATGGCGTCACCTGCCTGTCTCCTTGGGACAAACCCCACCTGATCCTTCTCTATCAGGCGTAGAAGAAAGGAGTTGAGGCGATTGGCCAGGATCTTCGTTAAGATTTTCATGTCTATATTAATTAGGGAGATCGGCCTGAAGTTTGCCCAAGATGAATGGTCCCTGTCTGATTTAGGGATCATGACTATGTTAGCAGTCAGCAGGTTTCGTGTTAAGTGATGCCCTTCTTTAACTGAGTTGTACATATTTGTTAGATAAGGAGCAATGACTTCTGCTAATTTCCGATAATAAAGTGCCGTGAAGCCATCTGGGCCGTGTCTTTTGCCAATCTTCAACTCCTTAATGCACTGAAGGACTTCCGAGACTTGTATATCTCGGTCCATCAGGGACGTGTGGGTTTCAGAAAGGGAATTGACTTTGTTTGCTTCAATATACCATTTTTGTCGGGCCCAGCTTAGGGTGCGTTCTGCTTCGTCAGTCAAACATAGATCTAGATCCGTACGGGCCTTGTCTAAAAGTTTGCGGTTGGCGGGGGTGGGGGATTGTTTGAAGGCCATAGACAGGGTTTCCAATTGTAACTCCAAATTGCACCGAGCCTGTGCTCGCTCCCTTTTAGATGCTAGGCGTATAACGTGGCCCCGAAGGACCACCTTGTATGCTTCCCACAGTGTGACTGGGGACGAAAGTTATCCTGCGTTAAATTTTAAATATTCCACGGAGGCCTTGTGGATGTCCTTAAGGATCGCTTTAAAAGACAAGAGAGAGTCATTCATCGCCCAGGGGGAGTGCCAAACTGTCAGGATAGGGTCATGGTCCGACCATGGGGCGGCAAGGATAGGGATTGAGTCTATTAAAGGGAGGTGTTTATGCAGGACAAACATATGATTGATCCGGGAGTGAGAGTGATGAGGGTGGGAGTAGTGGGTGTAGTCCCTACCCAGAGAGTGGAGTTCGCGCCAAATATCTATTAAGTCGTGATTTTGCAGGGAGTGTGAGAATGCTTTTTGTGGCGGGGAGGGGGGTTTATGATCCGATGGGTAATTGTCAAGGGAAGGCTTCAATTTCACATTAGAGTCACCCGCCCATAGAAGGGTACCTCTCTGATGGGATCTCAACAGGGAGCAGATATGGGTCAGAAAAGGCCCCGGATTCTTATTCGGGGCATAGTAAGTCATAATGGCCACCTCATTGTCTTGAATGGTACCTTGCAGAATTAGGTATCTACCATTTGGTTTTCTATTTGTTTATTGGAAATAAACGGGACTGATTTGCGTATGGCAATCAGGACACCCCTTTGTTTAGTAGGACCATTAGCCAGATAAACATGGGGGTAATCTGCCGCAAAGTATTTGGGACAGGAGGAGGAAGAGAAATGGTTTTCTTGCAGACAGGCAATGTCTATTTTTTGTTGTTTGAGGTATTTAAAAACCTTGACCCGCTTCTGGGGGGAATTCATGCCCTGAACATTCAGGGACAATCAGTGGAGTGTCATTGGGTCGGAGGTGTGCTCCTAAGAAGTGTTCCAGCCGCACACCCCATGGCCTGAGAGGGAGGGAGGAGAGGGTGGAGAGTAGAAGAGACAAGAAGAGAAAGGGAAAGAAAGAGCAAGACATCCAGCATAAATGTATTGAGGAGAACTCGGAGGAGAGTAAGCCTTAAGAGCTTAAATGCATCTTTTTGTGGACCGTAAGGCCCACAATAAGGTGGGACATTGGCCAAGACAGCCGTCTTAGCCAAGTGCCAACTCATGGGGGGAGCAGTGGTCCGTCTGAACCACCGGCCTGTTGCAGAATAATACAGTCAACTGAAATGTTATTAGCACAGAATCTAAGAATTTTCTGATAACGCAATCATCAAGAACCAGCTAAAACTGTGTAACTAACTCAGTACATATAAAACATGTGAAGGCATAACTACCCAGAACCCCCAGGCCCTCAAAGACGTCGACGAAAGGCCTATCGCCACCGGGCGGCCGGGGGGACCGGCTGAACCCCGCCTCTCCCCTAGTTCCGCCAAACCGCCAAACAAAAGTGGAGAACTATGATGCGGAAACAGGAACCACAACCACTTTGGTAAATCGATGGAGAATACCCCTGTGAGGAATGGATTACCCCCCACATTATGACATTCCCGAAAACAATTGTAGAGATTAGTGCAAAAAAAAAAAAGGGGCGGGGGGAGTCTGTAGATAAACTCAGGTTATCTTGGGTGCAGCTGTGTGGGAAAGAGATGGGATGTCATCTGTAGCCCGTGTCTCTGCATGAGACAAGGGGGAGGCAGTCAACACCCTCTGCCGCCATCTCTCAGGTGGGGTGGCCTATGGCAGTGTGGCCAGTTCCTTCTTCTGGAGCAAATGTCAGAGCAGGGTGCTAGTAAGACAGGGGACATGTTCCAGAACATTTCCTCTTATTCCGGGTGTTATACTAGCAGATAAACCAGGTTCATTGGTTGTGGCATAGGGACAGGCAGCAAGAAAGACTAAACACCGCAAAGATGTAAATAAAGTACCTTCAGCCGTTGTTGGACGTATGGAAACGTTGAGCCTGTAGATCTCGCAGTGTCTGGGATCTGGGTTGAGAGCGTTTAGGTGCTTGGGAGGGCTGTCGAGGAGGCCGAGAGGGTCCCGGTCCAGAAGAGGAGGACGATGCATCCGTTGGAGATGAGGGTAGGTCCAGCTTAAAATCTGATTCAAATGTTTTCAGCAGGGCCTGTAATGCACAATCACCCTTGGCAGATATAACCATTGTAAAGCAATGCAGGGTGCTATGCATGAAATCTTATCCAGGAGATAAAATCTTTTATTTATGACCCCTGTCATAAGCATTCTGCTCCACTGGCATCAAGGTTTCCTTCAGTAGGGAAAACAGATGGACATTTGATAACCAAAATAGCCTTACTGCCATATCAGAGATCTATCCAGACATATGAAATCACTGTTTCATAACTTTGCAAATATTTGAAAATGTTACACACTCCAATACACACCTACATATGCAAAAATATACAGTAGTGCAGCAAAAAGCATAATAATACAGTACTGACATAAAGGCTGGAACAGTAAGCGGGGTCAAACTAAAAGTTATTCTAAAGACAGGGGGGTGTTGCAGAACAGGTTATGGGATGTTTTTACCTTAAAGCAGGGAATGCATTAAAGTAGAAAACATTTTAACCCTAGAACCATTTAAACAAAAATCTAACACAAACAGATATGGATATTGTAATGATAGTAATTTAAAGACCGCTGTTGTAATCTGGCTCTACCATTTGGATATAGGGATAGATCTATATGATATTATTTGTGCATGACTTAAAGCAAACAAAGGTCTTCCGCAGTCGAAACACTATTTAATTCCAAGTCTTGACAATTGTCTTTTCAGCATACATTAAAAGCAATGAATTAACCTTCTCCTTTCTAGCCACATATAAACTGCTGAATTATAACTTGTTGTTCACAATTCCTATAGTTTGATTGCAAGCATTCATTTCTGTATGGAAAGAAATACATGATTGGATAGAATAATGATCAGTTCTTAAGCTTGCTAGCTGAAGGACACAGTATCTTTAAAGTGAATGATGTGATTGCTGCATTTTAACAAGAGGTAGATGAGAGGATGGGAACTCAGCAATAGATTGTAAAAACTGCATTATTTCTGCTAGCTAGACATTTATGGTAATTCAGCTCTTGCATTACAAAGACATAACTCACTGCAGAGTGTGGAATCCACACCCAACAACAAAAATGGAAACACTGGAGACAGGAGCTGTTGGCTTTGGAAATTACAGTGGTAAAGGCAGTCCTTAAACTCCATTGTGTTGGACCACATTATACAGTATATGTCAAAATAGCTAATCAAGTTTGAGCTATATACAAATTGTATTATACAATTCAACAACAACGTAATACTAATGCTGGTGAGCAGCCAGGAGTGGCGTATGTCTGGAATTCAGAAGAATTCAGTAGAAAAAATTCAGGAGCCAATATTAAAGCCGAATTATAGGCAGACATAAAAGACACAAACTGATGCAGCTCTGCAATCATTAATACATAACTAAATGTATTTTTAGATGCAACAGTGTAAATTCCGAAATTTGATTTGGTAACAGTTTGTGCATAGTAGAGTTGGGTATGAGAAGAAGAAGCAAGATGCTGACAAGAAGTGTGCTGATATTTAGATATAGAAGAGAAAGGAGCTTGTCACCGTGCTCCTTCTCCTTTTACTATCCAGTTAATGGCTAGGGGGTCTAGACTGACCTGAGCTCAGAGGAAGTGAGTTGAATGATACTGGCCATCAGACTGAGGACTAGGGATGAGCCGAACACCCCCCTGTTCGGTTCGCACCAGAACATGCGAACAGGAAAAAAATTTGTTCGAACACGCGAACGCCGTTAAAGTCTATGGGACACGAACATGAATAATCAAAAGTGCTAATTTTAAAGGCTAATATGCAAGTTATTGTCAATAAAAGTGTTTGGGGACCCGGGTCCTCCCCCAGGGGACATGAATCAATGCAAAAAAAAGTTTTAAAAACGGACGTTTTTTCAGGAGCAGTGATTTTAATAATGCTTAAAGTCAAACAATAAAAGTGTAATATCCCTTTAAATTTCATACCTGGGGGGTGTCTATAGTATGCCTGTAAAGGGGCGCATGTTTCCCGTGTTTAGAACAGTCTGACAGCAAAGTGACATTTTAAAGGAAAAAACACATTTAAAACTACCGCGGCTATTGCATTGCCGACAATACACATAGAAGTTCATTGATAAAAACGGCATGGGAATTCCCCACAGGGCAACCCCGAACCAAAATTAAAAAAAAAAAATGATGTGGGAGTCCCCCTAAATTCCATACAAGGCCCTTCAGGTCTGGTATGGATATTAAGGGGAACCCCAGCCAAAATTTAAAAAAAAAATTGACGTGGGGTTCCCCCTAAATTCCATACCAGACCCTTCAGGTCTGGTATGGATTTTAAGGGGAACCCCGCGCCAAAAAAAAAAAAAAAAACGGCGTGGGGTCCCCCCAAAAATCCATACCAGACCCTTATCCGAGCACGCAACCTGGCAGGCCGCAGGAACAGAGGGGGGGACGAGAGTGCGGCCCCCCCCCTCCTGAACCGTACCAGGCCACATGCCCTCAACATTGGGAGGGTGCTTTGGGGTAGCCCCCCAAAACACCTTGTCCCCATGTTGATGAAGACAAGGGCCTCATCCCCACAACCCTGGCCGGTGGTTGTGGGGGTCTGCGGGCGGGGGGCTTATCGGAATCTGGAAGCCCCCTTTAACAAGGGGACCCCCAGATCCCGGCCCCCCCCTGTGTGAAATGGTAAGGGGGTACTTACCCCTACCATTTCACTAAAAAACTGTTAAAAATGTTAAAAATGACAAGAGACAGTTTTTGACAATTCCTTTATTTAAATGCTTCTTCTTTCTTCCTTCATCTTCTTCTTCTTCTGGTTCTTCTGGTTCTTCCTCCGGCGTTCTCGTCCAGCATCTTCTCCGCGGCGTCTTCTATCTTCTTCTCCTCGGGCCGCTCCGCACCCATGGCATGGGGGGGGGAGGCTCCCGCTCTTCTCTTCATCTTCTTCTCTTCTTCATCTTCTTCTCCGTCTGACGGTTCTTAAATAACGGGGGGCGGGGCCACCCGGTGACCCCGCCCCCCTCTGACGCACGGTGACATGACGGGACTTCCCTGTGGCATTCCCCGTGACGTCACAGGGAAGTCCCTCAAGTCACCGTGCGTCAGAGGGGGGCGGGGTCACTGGGTGGCCCCGCCCCCGTTATTTAAGAACCGTCAGACGAAGAGACGCCGTCACACAGCGGGAGCCTCCCTCCATGCCACAGCATGGCTGCGGAGCGGCCCGGAGAAGACATGAAGAAGAGAAGGAAGAAGAGAAGAAGAAGAAGAAGATGAAGAAGAGAAGAAGATGAAGAGAAGAGCGGGAGCCTCCCCCCCCATGCCATGGGTGCGGAGCGGCCCGAGGAGAAGAAGATAGAAGACGCCGCGGAGGAGATGCTGGACGAGAACGCCGGAGGAAGAACCAGAAGAGCCAGAAGAACCAGAAGAAGAAGAAGATGAAGGAAGAAAGAAGAAGCATTTAAATAAAGGAATTGTCAAAAACTGTCTCTTGTCATTTTTAACATTTTTGACAGTTTTTTAGTGAAATGGTAGGGGTAAGTACCCCCTTACCATTTCACACAGGGGGGGGGCCGGGATCTGGGGGTCCCCTTGTTAAAGGGGGCTTCCAGATTCCGATAAGCCCCCCGCCCGCAGACCCCCACAACCACCGGCCAGGGTTGTGGGGATGAGGCCCTTGTCTTCATCAACATGGGGACAAGGTGTTTTGGGGGGCTACCCCAAAGCACCCTCCCAATGTTGAGGGCATGTGGCCTGGTACGGTTCAGGAGGGGGGGGGCCGCACTCTCGTCCCCCCCTCTTTTCCTGCGGCCTGCCAGGTTGCGTGCTCGGATAAGGGTCTGGTATGGATTTTTGGGGGGACCCCACGCCGTTTTTTTTTTTTTTTTGGCGCGGGGTTCCCCTTAAAATCCATACCAGACCTGAAGGGTCTGGTATGGAATTTAGGGGGAACCCCACGTCAATTTTTTTTTTAAATTTTGGCTGGGGTTCCCCTTAATATCCATACCAGACCTGAAGGGCCTTGTATGGAATTTAGGGGGACCCCCACATCATTTTTTTTTTTTTGGTTCGGGGTTGCCCTGTGGGGAATTCCCATGCCGTTTTTATCAATGAACTTCTATGTGTATTGTCGGCAATGCAATAGCCGCGGGTAGTTTTAAATGAGTTTTTTCCTTCCAAATGTCATTTTGCTGTCAGACTGTTCTAAACACAGGAAACATGCGCCCCTTTACAGGCATACTATAGACACCCCCCAGGTATGAAATTTAAAGGGATATTACACTTTTATTGTTTGACTTTAAGCATTAATAAAATCACTGTTCCTGAAAAAACGTCCGTTTTTAAAACTTTTTTTTGCATTGATCCATGTCCCCTGGGGCAGGACCCGGGTCCCCAAACACTTTTTATGACAAAAACTTGCATATAAGCCTTTAAAATTAGCACTTTTGATTTCTCCCATAGACTTTTAAAGGGTGTTCCGCGGCATTCGAATTTGCCGCGAACACCCCAAATTGTTCGCTGTTCGGCGAACTTGCGAACAGCCAATGTTCGAGTAGAACATGAGTTCGACTCGAACTCGAAGCTCATCCCTACTGAGGACATCTACTGACAGAATAAAAAGTATTGAGGGAGGAATGCTCTGTGCTGAAGGTAAATATTGGTTTTGTCTTTTATTGGGCTGTTCATTTTTACCTTGTTGTTTTTGGCTGAAGTTCTGCTTTAAAATATATGTTAGCACTTGATCAGTATACGTTAACCAATTGAACCTTTTCAAGAGAAAGTATAATGGTTTATTTTCTAATCCAATAAAAACAAATTTCGTCATAAATTTAGGCCAGAATGTATTCTGCTACATGTCTTTGGTAAAAAAAATCCTGATAAGTGCATGATAATAGGTTTACGTGATCACAGACAGATATGTGCAGATAATAATGTACAGAAGTGCGCAGATGATCACGGACAGATGTGTGCAGATGATCACTGGGACAGATGATTTTACTGGGACATATGTGGGACAGGTGTTTTTACTGTGTGGGCACACTGTTTTGGGGACACTAGGTTGGTGAGAAGTATGTATAAAGCTGTAAAAAAAAAGCTCATACTCACTGATCACCGGCCGGCTGCAGAGATCTGCTCTCCATCTCCTTACTGTGTGAGAAGAAGGAGAGCCGATTGCCTAGCAACCGGCTCTCTATTTACACCACGTGATGGCTGTGATTGGACACAGCCATCATGTGATCAGAAGGGCCAATCACAGAGCCCACCTGCCGATCCGGGATGTGCTGTGTCTGGGTGACACGAGTGCATCGGGGTTGTGCGGCTGTGCGGGCGCGATCCTACTCCTTCTGAGGGATGTTCAGGAATGTCCAGAAGGAGGAAGCACCCACCCGGCTGTTTATGTGCAGTAATATCGTAAAAAATACTGCGCTATCCCATAAGTGGAAATGATCCCCACATGTGTGTGATGAAAAGACAAATATCTCAAACCAAAAATTGAAATGTAAATTGCTGCTGCAACCTTAGATGTGAAACAACCTCCACCTTACTAGCTATACAATTTAAAGGCTGCGCTGCTAGTGCAAATACATGATCATATTAACTGAAAATACCATAATTATGAATGAACACAAGTGAATTGTTTCATAACAAAAAAAAAAAAAAAAAAAAAAAATGCACATAAATCGCATGCAAAAAAAAGAATCGCATGCAAAAAAAATGAGTGGAACATTCAGTAAACAAAAACGATTAAATAGAGTCCATTTAGTCATAGATTGAAATGAACTGTAGGTCTTGTGGGTGTAGAAAATGGTTGGATAGTGGGAGAAAGACACCCTTCCTTCAAGTGATATAAAGATTATCTCCGTAGGGAGCGAGGTGTTAAAATAGAGAGAAGATCCTCCACCTCAAGTAAGGTAAGCCCCTTACCAGATCCAAAGATCTCCTGTCACAGAGATCATGCACACATGTGGCTGTGTCCCCCAGCCACTGGGTCTCTGTCAGTGCGCAGATCGGAAGCCACCTCTCCAGGAAATCAATCCAAACGTGATTTATCCGCTCACAGACCATGGATAAATAGGAAAGAAATGCTCCATAGCGTAATACAGTTAAAATCCACTTTAATTTATAAACGAAAAGCACTTACAATTTGTGCAGTAAAGATCGCTTATAAAAACATGTAGCGCCGGCCGGCTTCAGCTGCTGCCCGTTTCTTCCGGGTTCAGCGTGGTATGGTGGTGACGTCAACACGCCGCTCCTCCCTACGCCGTTTCGACAAATCTGTCTTCTTCCTGGGGGGATCTGGTAAGGGGCTTACCTTACTTGAGGTGGAGGATCTTCTCTCTATTTTAACACCACGCTCCCTACGGAGATAATCTTTATATCACTTGAAGGAAGGGTGTCTTTCTCCCTCTATCCAACCATTTTCTACACCCACAAGACCTACAGTTCATTTCAATCTATGACTAAATGGACTCTATTTAATCGTTTTTGTTTACTGAATGTTCCGCTCATTTTTTTTGCATGCGATTTTTTTTTTTGCATGCGATTTATGTGCATTTTTTTTTTTTTTTTTTGTTATGAAACAATTCACTTGTGTTCATTCATAATTATGGTATTTTCAGTTAATATGATCATGTATTTGCACTAGCAGCGCAGCCTTTAAATTGTATGTTTATGTGCAGTGACTAAAGACTTTCAGTTGAAGACCAATATTTCTGAAAAGCCGATACTTGCAGCACCAAAGTATATAGCTTTGATTAGATAGTAACTTTGCACATTCCTGAATGCCTGCATGATTTTGCTTCAATGGATATGCAAAGAAATGTGCACCCAGAGACGTCAGATTCACTTTGGTGTGTCGTCTCTCAATTTGGTTCACTACATTAATCACCTTGGATCCCTGAACCCTATGAACTAATCACTGTCCAATTGGTAACCAGAATTCACTTCAAGTTGCACTGCACTGCTAAATTGTTTTATTCAACCTTTCTTTGTGATGCGCTTATGATTGGTCCTTATGACAGCCCTTGTGATTGGTCCTTCTCTAAATAATTTTATTATATATATTTGGCAACTTGGAGTGAGTGGTCTATGCCCCTGTTGAAGACCCCTAGGTCGAAACGCGTTGGCTACATACACCACTCTCTTTGTTGCCCATTTGTTTTTATCCACCGTGATCACGCTTTTATTTGTGTATGGTCGTTTTTGTCAATAAAAACACCCTTTTTTATCTGTGGAGGCACATTCTTTTTGTTTCCACATTTACCGCATGAGATCCAGTCCCTCCAACTGCTCCTTTCAGGGGACCGTTTGTGAAACTTCTGATGCACGCTGGGACGGTTCGGTGTGAGGACGGTTCGTTGTGAGGACCCATCTGGTTGCCGGCCGAGATCCATACAGACCACGATTCCTGAGCTCCCATTCCACGTCATTTGTGACAAACTGCGCATGCGATTCCCTTTCGCTGACATGGGAATCCACAGGATCTGGTAAGAGGCTTTTTTGCACTTTCTCTGAATGACCCATTGGGACCCGGTTTCTCGGTTGGGAAGTCGCTGTATGATGCCTGGTGTTTTCTGACAACCATCAGACCATCACCACCCCTTGGAGTACTCATAACACTATATAAGGCCGCCTGCACGTCGGCCCTGTGTAGTGTGTTCTGGCGTTGAGAGACAGAGAGACAGTGTCATTTGATTTAAGATAGATTAGGCAGGACAGTCAGTCAGTTAGCTGCACTTACAGTGTATTGTGGATATATTGTGCATCCCAGGTGTTGTATGTGTGTATATATATATATATATATATATACACACTGTATTCAGTTTAGCTAGATCCGTTCCTGTTATTATCTTCCTAATGACAAGCAGGCAGGTGTTGTTACAGTATTTGAAGAAAATGGCTGGTGTTCTTCTGATCCTATTAGTCCTATTAGCTACAGTATTTACAGTTAGTGTAGTGCACCCTCTGCACAGTGTGCACCTAAAGCTACCTGTACAAGCTTGGTGGTGTTTTTCTGATCCTATCACTACCGCAGGCAGCTACATTATTTTTTAGTGTAGTGCGACCTCTGCACAGTGTTCAGCTAAAGCTACAAGTTAGTTTAGTGCGACCTCTGCACAGTGTTCAGCTAAAGCTACAAGTTAGTGTAGTGTGACCTCTGCACAGTGTTCAGCTAAAGCTACAAGTTAGTGTAGTGCGACCTCTGCACAGTGTTCAACTAAAGCTCCAAGTTAGTGTAGTGCAACCTCTGCACAGTGTTTAGCTAAAGCTACAAGTTAGTGTAGTGCGACCTCTGCACAGTGTTCAGCTAAAGCTCCAAGTTAGTGTAGTGCGACCTCTGCACAGTGTTCAGCTAAAGCTACAAATTAGTGTAGTGCTACCTCTGCACAGTGTTCAGCTAAAGCTACCTGTAGAAGGTTGGTGTTGTTTTCCTGATCCTATCACTACCGAAGGCAGCTACATTATTTACACGTTAGTGTAGTGCGACCTCTGCACAGTGTTCAGCTAAAGCTACCTGTAGAAGGTTGGTGTTGTTTTCCTGAGCCTATCACTACCGCAGGCAGCTACATTATTTACATGTTAGTGTAGTGTGACCTCTGCACAGTGTTCAGCTAAAGCTACAAGTTAGTGTAGTGCGACCTCTGCACAGTGTTCAGCTAAAGCTACAAGTTAGTGTAGTGCGACCTCTGCACAGTGTTCAGCTAAAGCTACCTGTAGAAGGTTGGTGGTGTTTTCCTGATCCTATCTCTACCGCAGGCAGCTACATTATTTACACGTTAGTGTAGTGCGACCTCTGCACAGTGTTTAGCTAAAGCTACCTGTAGAAGGTTGGTGGTGTTTTCCTGATCCTATCACTACCGCAGGCAGCTACATTATTTACACGTTAGTGTATTGCGACCTCTGTACAGTGTTCAACTAAAGTTACCTGTAGAAGGTTGGTGGTGTTTTCCTGATCCTATCACTACCGCAGGCAACTACATTATTTACGCGTTAGTGTAGTGCGACCTCTGCACAGTGTTCAGCTAAAGCTACCTGTAGAAGGTTGGTGGTGTTTTCCTGATCCTATCACTGCCACAGGCAGCTACATTATTTAAACGTTAGTGTAGTGCGTCCTCTGCACAGTGTTCAGCTAAAGCTACAAGTTAGTGTTGTGCGACTTCTGCACAGTGTTCAGCTAAAGCTACAAGTTAATGTAGTGCGACCTCTGCACAGTGTTCAGCTAAAGCTACCTGTAGAAGATTGGTGGTGTTCTCATACTAATAATACTACAGGCAGGCAGTTGCTGCAGTATCAGTATATATATATATATATATATATATATATATATATATCCCAGCTTAGTGCAGCTACATCTAACTGCAGGCCATTAGTATGTCTGGAAGGCCAACAAGAGTCACAAGTCTCAAGCCATTAAAAGAGGGCAAGTGGGACACGCTTGGCCTTTTTTTCGGCAGCTGGCCATGTTGAGCCGCAACATGCGGAAGACTTGGTCGAGTGGATGACCAAGCCGTCATCATCCTCCTCATCCTCTCTCACCCATGCTCAGGGTACTTTGTCTGGAAAAGCAGCTGCCAACGCGGCCTCTTCCCTCAGCTCAATGGCATCAGTGACTCCTTCCCTAGCCCCACCATGTCCTCCTGAGGAGTCCCTCAAACTGTTTGACCACAGTGTTGGGTACATGCTCCAGGAGGATGCCCAGCGTTTAGAAGGCTCTGATGATGATAGATCTAGATGAAGGCAGCAACATGAGCACGGACAGAGGGGGTGCCCAAGAAGGACAGCAATCTGGCAGTCATGTTCCCCCTGCAGCAGCATACTGCCAGGTTTGCTCCAGTGATGAGGAGGGAGGGGATGATGAGGTAACTGACTCAACATGGGTGCCTGATCGGAGAGAGGAGGAGGAGAAGGAGGCACATCACCGACGAGGCAGGATGCCCTCCAGGGGCCAGCTTAAGGGCAGCACACTGACTGCATCACACCTATGGTTGCCACCTCATCCCTTTAAACCCGAACACATGTTAATTACACAGGTTCTGTGGCTGATTAAGGTGGTAATTAAACTCACTTGGTGCCTTATCTGCATTTAATTAGCCTCAGAACCTGTGTAATTCAAAGGTGTTCGGGTTAAAAGGGATGAGGTGGCAACTCTAATCACACCTCAGAGCTTCGCATGTGCAGGGCACTGCTGTCTCTGTGCGTTATTCCAAAATTTCTTTGGTGTGGGCCTTTTTTGAGATGAGTGCATCAGATGGCACGGCTGCTATTTGCAACATATGTCTCAAGCATGGCCAAAACATCTCCTGCTTGGGCACCACATGCTTGACCAGACATATGTTGACCTGCCATGCAGTTACTTGGCAAGCGTACCTAAAAGACCCACACCAAAAAACAAAGAGGACCTCTCCTTACTCCTCATCAGCTGGGATCTCCAACCCCACTATACCTTCAGTCCTCTCTGAGACCTGCAATGAGAGGAATTAAGGTGTAGAACTAGGTGTATCACAGCCAAGTACTTGCGGGTAATCTGCTATCGGTACACCAACGTCAGATTGTACCAGGCAAATTTCCCTGCCCCAGCTGCTGCACCGCAAAAAGAAGTTCGCTCCCAGCCATCCACATGCCCATCGGTTGAATGCTAGCTTGGCAAAATTGCTAGCACTTCAACTGCTACCTTTTCAGTTGGTAGACTCTGCCCCCATTCCGTGAGTTTGTGGAATGTACGGTTCCTCAGTGGCAGGTTCCCAAACGCCACTTTTTCTCACGGAAGGCGAATCCGGCTGTCTGCCGGCATGTGGAAGGCAATGTCTTGGCCTTGCTGGACTGAGCGATCAGCGGTAAGGTGCATATTACGGCTGACTCATGGTCCAGCAGGCATGGACAGGGATGTTACCTAAGTTTCACAGCGCATTGGGTGACTCTTCTGGCAGCTGGGAAGGATGCAGGACAAGGTGCAGTAGTGTTGGAGGTTGTTCCGCCACCACGCCTCCAAAATGCCACTACTAGTGATTCTGACACACCTCTCTCTTCCACCCCCTCCTCTTCTTCTTCCTCCATGGCCTCTTCCTGTGCTTTGTCCTCGGAACCAGCTGTGCTCCGTAGGCGTTCAAGGGGCTACGCAAGTACGCAGGCCAAAAGATGACATGCGGTGCTTGAGCTGGTGTGCTTAGGGGACAGGAGCCACACTGGGGCAGAGGTTCTGTCAGCTCTGCAGGGGCAGGTTCAGAGGGGGTTGACGCCACGCCAACTTAAGGCAGGAATGGTGGTTTGCGACAATGGCACCAACCTCCTCTCTGCCCTCCGACAGGGACAAATGACTCATATGCCCTGTTTGGCTCACATCCTTACCTTGGTGGTGCAGTGGTTCTTGGGCAGGTACCCGGGCTTACAGGATGTCCCGTGGTAGGCCAGAAAAGTCTGTGTGCATTTCCACCGGTCATATAATGCCAGTGCTCAGCTGGCAGACCTCCAAAAGGAATTTAACCTGCCCAAGAACTGCCTAATCTGTGACACCGGGTGGAACTCATTGTTGGCCATGCTGCAGCAGCTGCACACACAGCAGAGGGCCATCACTGAGTACCTGTGCGACTATGGCACCAGGACAGGGTCAGGGGAGCTTGTTTTTTTTTCCCCATGCCAGTGGGCCATGATCAGGGATGCATGCACTGTCCTGTCACCATTTGAGGAGGCCACGAGGATGGTGAGCAGTGACAGTGCATGCAGCAGTGACACTGTCCTCCTTGTCCACCTGTTGGAGCACATGCTTCGTGGAATAATGGACAGGGCACTTGAGGCAGAACAGAGGCAGGAAGAGGAGGACTTCCTTAGCTCTCAAGGCCCCCTTTATCCAGACAGTGTTCCTGCGTGCCCGCTGATCACACAGGAAGAGGAGGAGGAGGAGGATTGTGTGAGTATAGAGGTGGAGCCTGGCACTCAGCATCAGCAGCAGTCTTTAAGGGATCATTTACAGTCCCAAGAAACACATGGACTTGCACGTGGCTGGGAGGAGGTGGCTACGGATCATGTTGTCCTTAGTGACCCAGAGGACTCCGGACTGAATGCCTCAGCAAACCTATGCTGCATGGCCTCCCTGATCCTGCAAAGCCTGCGGAAGGATCCTCTTATTAGTGGTATCAAGGAGAAGGAACAATACTGGCTGGCAACCCTCCTTGATCCACGTTACAAGGGTAAGGTTGCGGACCTTATCTTGCTGTCGCAGAGGGAGCAGAGGATGAAACATCTTCGGGAGGCCTTGCAGAAAGGTCTGTGCAATGCGTTCCCAGAGACTGGGAGGTTACAAACTCCTGTTTCTGGACAACGTGTTGCTGAGGCTTCGGTCAGTCAAAGAAGGAGCACTGGAGAAGGTGGGCGTCTGACCGATGCATTCAGACAATTTTTTTAGTCCGCAGCCCCAAGGTATGATTGGTTCCAGCAACCATCGCCAGCGTCTGTTTTATATGGTGCAGGAATACCTGGGGCAAGATCTGACTTGGACACCTTTCCCACCGAAAATACTCTGGGTTACGGGGTCTTGAGAATGGATCACTGGCCAGAGCTTGCACAGTACGCAATTGAGCTACTGGCCTGTCCTGCATCCAGCATTCTTTCAGAACGCACATTCAATGCTGCTGGAGGCTTTGTAACCGATCACAGGGTGCGTCTGTCCACTGACTCAGTCGATTGACTGACCTTCATAAGAATGAATCAGTCTTGGATCACCACCAGCTACCAAGCATCTGATGCTGATGTAACCGAATATTTTTTTTTGAAATGTCAGATCCCTTCAAATACTGCCTATGCTGATGCTGAGTGACTATCCTGTTATGCTGAGTAATTATCCTCTTCCTCCTCAATGATCATGCCGATAACTTGTAAGAACATTTTTGGTTCTGGGCGCCGCCACCAGTGCCTAAGGCCCAATTTTTCAGCCCCTGTTTAACAGGGGCGTGTAATTACAATTTTTGATGCAATTCTTTGCAGCAGGGCTAGTTCCTGCGCTCCAACTAGAGTATCTGTAAGGGGATTGCAGTTTTGTGGCACCAGCACCAGTGCCTAAGGCCCAATTTTTCAGCCCCTGTTTAACAGGGGCGTGTAATTACAATTTTTGATGCAATTCTTTGCAGCAGGGCTAGTTCCTGCGCTCCAACTAGGGTATCTGTAAGGGGATTGCAGTGTTGTGGCACCAGCACCAGTGCCTAAGGTCCAATTTTTCAGCCCCTGTTCAACAGGGACATGTAATTAGAATTCTTGATCTAATATTTCACAGCAGGGCCCGTTTCTGCGCCCACCAAGAGTAACTGTGAGGACTTACAATGTTGTGGCACCACCACCACCAAAGGCCCAATTTTTCTGCCCCTGTTCAGCAGGGGCATGTAATTACAATTCTTGATCTAATATTTCACAGCAGGTCCCTGTGAGGGCTTACAGTGTTGTGGCCACAACAACACCTAAGGCCCAAATTTCTGCTGAGTATATACTACTTACAAACATCCATTTTACAAACGACTCCTACTTGCAAATGGAAGGAGACAACAGGAAGTGAGATGAAATCTACCCCTAGGAAGAGAAATTCTCTCCAGTAAGAGTTAATATGGGAACAACTTTTCTCCTTTACACTGATGCTTTATCACCAATCCTCGTTTCACTAAAACCCCCAAATTTTCAAAAAACATTTGTCATTGGGACAAAAAGTGAGGTGAAATCTTCTGAAGAGGAGCACAGACAGCAAAACAAATGTCACAGGGGTGATAACCCTACCCTATGTTTTCCAAAAAGCTTAAAATAGATTTTTTGGCTGGAGCTAAACACGTTAAAAATGTACCAGTTCAAAATTACAAACAGATTCTACTTAACAACAAACCTACAGTCCCTGTCTTGTTTGTACAGCCTGTATACTGCTGTTCAGAGTATATAGGGCCTGGGGGCCCCACACCTTTCCTTTTTTAATTTGGGTGGGGGGTTCCCCTTAATATCCATACAAGACCCAAAGGGCCTGATAATGGACTGGGGGTACCCATGCCGTTTGTCTCACTGATTTTCATCCATATTGCCAGGACCCGACATTACATTAAAGCCGCAAGCAGTTTTAAATTACTTTTATTCCTTTAAAAATGTAATTTTGTGCAGGGACTGTTCTAAGCACGGGAAACACGTGCCACTTTACAGGCATACTATAAACATCCCCCAGGTATGATATTTAAAGGAATATATTACTTTTTTTTTTTTTTACTATAAGCATCATTAAAATCACTGTTCCCGAAAAAACAGCCATGCAAACTTTTTTTTGCATTGATACATGCCCCCTGGGGCAGGACCCGGGTCCCCAAACCCTTTTTAGGACAATACTATGCAAATTAGCCTTTAAAATGAGCACTTTTGATTTCAAATGTTCGAGTCCCATAGATGTCAATGGGGTTCTAACGTTCGTGCGAATTTTCGGTCCGTTTGCAGGTTCTGGTGCGAACTGAACCGGGGGGTGTTCGGCTCATCCCTAGCTACCACCAATACCTTTTTTTTTTTTTGACTGAAAAGTTTTTATTTGTCTCCTAACGGAGAAATTAATGCATACAAAAACAACATACTGTGGTCATACATGAAAAACAAAGGTATAGTGCATGTGTTCACAGGTGATAAGAGGAAACATTACATGTAATCCTATGCATGTATCATATAATTGATATGATTATATCACATGAATAAATTGTTCTGTCTTACAGTGTCATGTTACTATATTGTCTACTCATTTTATTACCAACATTTTATTCATATGGGGGGGGGGGGGCGGGAGTGCAGAAGAATAGACAAAGACCCAATGTGGGGGGGGGTACAGTGGGAGGAAGAGGGGGGCACCTAAACCATCATCTAGTTGCTTCTGCTATCATTACTTGGTCTATTCTCACCATATTTTTGCACACTTCTTGGGACACTTATGATTCATATACGTTAGTTTATATAACGGGAGTGTGGAATTCACCAGGGCCCTCCATTGGGAAACCGTGGGAGGGTCAGGTTATTTCCATTTAACCACTTCAGCCCCGGAAGGTTTTACCCCCTTCCTGACCAGAGCACTTTTTACAATTCGGCACTGCGTCGCTTTAACTGCTAATTGCGCGGTCATGCAATGCTGTACCCAAACAAAATTTGCGTCCTTTTCTTCCCACAAATAGAGCTTTCTTTTGATGATATTTGATCACCTCTGCCGTTTTTATTTTTTGCGCTATACACGGAAAAAGACCGAAAATTTTGAAAAAAAATGATATTGTCTACTTTTTGTTCTAAAAAAAATCCAATAAACTCAATTTTAGTCATACATTTAGGCCAAAATGTATTCGGCCACATGTCTTTGGTAAAAAAAATGGTTTGCGCAAAAGTTATAGCGCCTACAAACTAGGGTACATTTTCTGGAATTTACACAGCCTTTAATTTATGACTGCCTATGTCGTTTCTTGAGGTGCTAAAATGGCAGGGCAGTACAAAACCCCCACAAATGACCCCATTTTGGAAAGTAGACACCCCAAGGAATTTGCTGAGAGGCATGTTGAGCCCATTGAATATTCATTTTTTTTTGTCCCAAGTGATTGAATAATGACAAAAAAAAAAAAAAATTACAAAAAGTTGTCACTAAATGATATATTGCTCACACAGGCCATGGGCATATGTGGAATTGCAATCCAAAATACATTTAGCTGCTTCTCCTGAGTATGGGGATACCACATGTGTGGGACTTTTTGGGAGCCTAGCCGCGTACGGGGCCCCGAAAACCAATCACTGCCTTCAGGATTTCTAAGGGCGTACATTTTTGATTTTACTCCTCACTACCTATCACAGTTTTGAAGGCCATAAAATGCCCAGATGGCATAAAACCCCCCCAAATGACCCCATTTTGGAAAGTAGACACCCCAAGCTATTTGCTTTGAGGCATGTTGAGTCCATGGAACGTTTTATATTTTGACACAAGTTGCGGGAAAGTGACAAATTTTTTTATTTTTTTTTTGCACAAAGTTGTCACTAAATGATATATTGCTCACACAGGCCATGGGCATATGTGGAATTGCACCCCAAAATACATTTAGCTGCTTCTCCTGAGTATGGGGATACCACATGTGTGAGACTTTTTGGGAGCCTAGCCGCGTACGGGGCCCCGAAAACCAATCACTGCCTTCAGGATTTCTAAGGGCGTACATTTTTGATTTTACTCCTCACTGCCTATCACAGTTTCGGAGGCCATGGAATGCCCAGGTGGCACAAACCCCCCCCCAAATGACCCCATTTTGGAAAGTAGACACCCCAAGCTATTTGCTGAGAGGCATGGTGAGTATTTTGCAGCTCTCATTTGTTTTTAAAAATAAAGAAAGACGAGAAAATTTTTTATTTTTTTCTTTTTTCAATTTTCAAAACTTTGTGACAAAAACTGAGGTCTGCAAAATACTCACTATACCTCTCATCAAATAGCTTGGGGTGTCTACTTTCCAAAATGGGGTCATTTGGGGTTTTTTTTTGCCACCTGGGCATTCCATGGCCTCCGAAACTGTGATAGGCAGTGAAGAGTGAAATCAAAAATTTACGGCCTTAGAAAGCCTGAAGGCGGTGCTTGGTTTTCGGGGTCCCGTACGCGGCTAGGCTCCCAAAAAGTCCCACACATGTGGTATCCCCGTACTCAGGAGAAGCAACAGAATGTATTTTGGGGTGTAATTTCACATATTCCCATGGCATGTTTGAGCAATATATCATTTAGTGACAACTTTGCGCAAAAAAAAAATAAAAAATTGTCTCTTTCCCGCAACTTGTGTCACAATATAAAATATTCCATGGACTCAACATGACTCTCAGCAAATAGCTTGGGGTGTCTACTTTCCAAAATGGGGTCATTTGGGGGGGTTTTGAACTGTCCTGGCATTTTATGCACAACATCTAGAGGCTTATGTCACACATCACCCACTCTTCTAACCATTTGAAGACAAAGCCCTTTCTGACACTTATTGTTTACATAAAAAAATAATTTTTTTTTGAAAGAAAATTACTTTGAACCTCCAAACATTATTTTTTTTTTAAAGCAAATGCCCTACAGATTAAAATGGTGGGTGTTTCATTTTTTTTTTTTTTCACACAGTATTTGCGCAGCGATTTTTCAAACGCATTTTTTGGGGAAAAAACACACTTTTTTACATTTTAATGCACTAAAACACACTATATTGCCCAAATGTTTGGTGAAATAAAAAAGATTATCTTAGGCCGAGTACATGGATACCAAACATGACATGCTTTAAAATTGCGCACAAACGTGCAGTGGCGACAAACTAAATACATTTTTAAAAGCCTTTAAAAGCCTTTACAGGTTACCACTTTAGATTTACAGAGGAGGTCTACTGCTAAAATTACTGCACTCAATCTGACGTTCGCGGTGATACCTCACATGCATGGTGCAATTGCTGTTTACATTTGACACCAGACCGACGCTTGCGTTCGCCTTAGCGCGAGAGCAGGGGGGACAGGGGTGCTTTTTTTTTTTTTTTTTTTTTTTTTTCATTATTATTATTATTTTTTTATCTTATTTTTAAACTGTTCCTTTCATTTTTTTTTTAAAATCATTTTTATTGTTATCTCAGGGAATGTATATATCCCCTATCATAGCAATAGGTAGTGACAGGTACTCTTTTTTGCAAAAATTGGGGTCTATTAGACCCTAGATTTCTCCTCTGCCCTCAAAGCATCTGACCACGCCAAGATCGGTGTGATAAAATGCTTTCCCAATTTCCCAATGGCGCTGTTTACATCCGGCGAAATCTAAGTCATAAAATGCTCGTAGCTTCCGGTTTCTTAGGCCATAGAGATGTTTGGAGCCACTCTGGTCTCTGATCAGCTCTATGGTCAGCTGGCTGAATCACCGGCTGCATTTTCAGGTTCCCTGTTGAGACAGGAGAGCCAGAGAAAAACACGGAAGACGTTGGGGGGGGGGGCATTCCCTCCCACTGCTTGTAAAAGCAGTCTAGAGGCTAATTAGCCGCTAGGATTGCTTTTACATGAAAGCCGACCGCTGGCTGAAAAGAATGATACCAAGATGATACCTAAACCTGCAGGCATCATTCTGGTATAACCACTCAAAGTCGTGAATGGCGTACCTGAAGACAAAAAAATGGTTAACAATAAAGCACAGTAAACGGTAAGGTATAAAAAATTGCATACCTGAAAAGCAAACATGATAAAACATAACAACAATAAAACATTGCAGAATAGAATACAGTAAAAAAGTGCAGAACAATAGAGAGAGAATAGAGAGAGAAAGAACAATAAAACGCCAACTATTTTTTTTTTATTTTATATTTTTGTTTGTGTTTTTTTTTTTTTTTTACACTTTTTTTTGTAACTAACTTTTATAACTGTAACCGGTTCCAGGTTCGGGTCTCTCAAAATGCAATGGCATCTTGGGAGACCCTGTGAAAGTGTGTCCTAGTCTGTGCAATGCTGTACCCTACGCTAATACTCAACTAGTGAATGGTAGCGTTCAAAACATTCACCAATGCAAAGACCAGGATTGTCAGGACAGGAGGGACAATAATAGCGGGTGTCACGCCTATATCCGCGCTTGCTGCTGACACGACATCTTTTTTAGGGGGGTTCGCTGGGTAGGGGTACTCGGGAGGACATAAAGAAAATGCCTCTCATGCAGCCGACTGCATTTGGTTGGGGATGTGAATGGGGGAAGTACGGGCGCTGCAGAAGCGGTGGGTTCCCAATTAGGATTGGCGAATGCAGCAGGAAGGGCACTATGGGCACGACGGGCCTGTGTTTGTCTTTTTGGTAGCAGCGGGACACTACTTGTGCTTGCCACCTCACCAGCTTGAACTGCACTTATGGGACTCGCCACGTCACCAAGTGTTACTGCAGTGCTGGTTTGACTACGACCGGGGTGTACTAGGCCGCTGGCGCTTGCCAGTTCACCAAAACGCTACAAAAAAACTGTTAGCGATCGCAGTGATCAGGCCTGACTCTGCGAACGCTGCAGTTATGCGTTTAGTGTTTTGTAAGTGTCAGTGATCGATCGATACTGCACTTGGGTGGGCTGGGCTGGGCCGGGCGGAGGGGCAAAACGCAGGTGCTAGCAGGTATCTGGGCTGATCCCGCTAACACTGCGTTTGTGGGAACCCTAAACTGCTGGGGACGCTAGTATAGATCTGATCAGATCAGATATTGATCCGATCAGATACTATACCACTAAGGGAGGTGTATGCTGCGTGCGTGGGTGTTAGCGGTACTGGCGCTAACCTGACGCTGCCTGGGGCTGGTGCTTGCCAGTTCACCAAAACGCTACCGAAAAAACTGTTAGCGATCGCAGGGATCAGGCCTGACTCTGCGAACGCTGCAGTTATGCGTTTAGTGTTTTGTAAGTGACAGTGATCGATTGATACTGCACTTGGGTGGGCTGGGCCGGGCGGCGGGGCAAAACGCAGGTGCTAACAGGTATCTGGGCTGATCCCGCTAACACTGCGTGTTTGGGAACCCTAAACTGCTGGGGAAGCTAGTATAGATCTGATCGGATCAGATATTGATCCGATCAGATACTATACCACTAAGGGAGGTGTACGCTGCGTGCGTGGGTGTTAGCGGTACTGGCGCTAACCTGACGCTGCCTGGGGCTGGTGCTTGCCAGTTCACCAAAACGCTACCAAGAAAACTGTTAGCGATCACAGGGATCAGGCCTGACTCTGCGAACGCTGCAGTTATGCGTTTAGTGTTTTGTAAGTGACAGTGATCGATCGATACTGCACTTGGGTGGCCTGGGCCGGGCCGGGCGGAGGGGCAAAACGCAGGTGCTAGCGGGTATCTGGGCTGATCCCGCTAACACTGCGTTTTTGGGAACCCTAAACTGCTGGGGACGCTAGTATAGATTTGATCGGATCAGATATTGATCCGTACAGATACTATACCACTAAGGGAGGCGTATGCTGCGTGCGTGGGTGTTAGCGGTACTGGCGCTAATCTGACGCTGCCTGGGGCGACGCATATCACCGCCGGGCGATCAGGGGGCTAAACCTTTATTCGGTAATAAACGGCGGGTGCCCTGACACTATAAAAAATAAACGAACTAACCAGCGTCACCCGTAACGGTTATACGGTGATCAGTGGTAAAAGGGTTAACTAGGGGGCAATCAAGGGGTTAAAACATTTATTAGGTAGTATATGGGGGTCCCTGTCGCTATAAAACGCTGACGGCGAACCTAAATATTTACGTCCCTAACTAGCGTCACCAGCGACACTAATACAGCGATCAGAAAAATGATCGCTTAGCAACACTGGTGACGGGGGGTGATCAAGGGGTTAAAACTTTATTAGGGGGGTTAGGGGGGTACCCTAGACCTAAAGGGGGCCTAACACTCACTGCCCTAACACACTAACCGTCACAAACTGACACCAATACAGTAATCAGAAAAAAAAAAAAAAAAACCTGCTTGGTGTCAGTTTGTGACAGGGGGGGGGTGATCGGGGGGCGATCGGGGGGGGGGATCGGGGTGTAATGTGTGCCTGGCATGTTCTTCTGTGTGTGTGTGTGTTTGGTGCACTCACATTACAGTCTTCTCTCCTCGGCCCGGAACGGAAAATACCGAGCCGAGGAGAGATGACATCATTTCCTCTGCCTCTGTGTACAATACAGAGGCAGGGAAATGATCCTATTGGCTGGGAGCGATCGCGAGGGGGGGGCCACGAATGGATGGCCTCCCCCTCACCACCGATCGCCGGGGGACATTTGCCGACTGCCGCAGGCACCGGGGGGGTCCGATCGGACCCCCCACCCGCGGGCAGGCAAGGACGTACAGGTAAGCCCTTTTGCCTGCCCGTGCCGCTCTGTCAACGTACATCGTCGTGCGGCGGTCGGCAAGTGGTTAAGCAGGATAGATTTCCTAGCATAAAAGGAGGCATAGAATACAAATAATCTCTTGTGCGTGTTGGGTGTGATATTGTCACAGATTCCTAAAAGATGATCGATCGGATTCATCCCTATCTGCAAATGGCTCACTGTGTTGATATTATCCACTACCTGCGACCAGAAATGTTGTATGACAGGGCAGGACCACACAACATGCATAAAAGTGCCTAGTTCAGTCTTACATTTAGGGCATCTATCCGATTGTGTCGGATATATATTGGAGAGTTTCTGCAGTGTGTAATATGCTCTATGTAGAAATTTAAGCTGGATATATCTATCCCTTGCCGAGATCATTAGTGGGATGTACTGCTGGATCCCCTCTTCCCAGTCGTCCTCAGCTAGGTCAGGTATATCCCCCCTCCATTTATTATACAGTCTACCCCCTTCATCACTACCCACACCTGCTATCGCAAAATAAAGGGAGGAGAGGGTGCGGTCAACATTTTTTGAGATCAGGAGTTTCTCTACCCCATGCGATTGCACCGTGACCCCTTCTGGAAACTGTGCCTGTATTGCATGTCGCAGCTGTAAATATCTGAAGAACATCTTGGAGGGGAGCTGGAAGGTATCCCTGAGTGTGTCATAAGGAATTATTCTACCCTGTGACATGACCTGTTGCACCACCTTAATTTCATACCTAGCCCCAGGGCCGTCTTTAATATTGATTGGACCCCGGGCAAAAAATTTGTTGGGCCCCCCCATGCAGTTTTGCTCTCCACCTGCTATGAAACATACTGCTATGAAAATAGCAGCTAGACTCAAAATCTGTTTACTGAATCAGATCAGACAGTGATTGTGATTGGTTGCCAAAGGTTACAGTGTATCATTACCACTCACTGACTGGTTGCTAGAGCTTACAGCAAACTTTTCGGCTCACTGATTAGTTGCTAGAGGTTACAGCACATGAAATCGGCTTGTTGATTGGTTGCTAGAGATTACTGTACATCAATACTGCTCACTGATTGGTTACTGCACATCATTACTGCTTACTGATTGGTTGCTAGAGGTTACAGTACATCATTTCCTCACTGCCTGCACACCATGGACTGGGGAGGTGAGGGGGCCCATTAATAGACAGAAAACTCCTAGGGATCCTAGGACTCCTGGGATTAGTGGCAGTACTGGGGGGAGGGGAGGGTGTAATCAATGGCAATGCTTTTTTTTTTACCAACTACCAATATAAAGAGGTGTTTCAACACTGGCCACCAATGTAATAGGGGTTTACACTAATGTAACAGAAGCATTCACAGTAACCACCAATGTAAAGGGGACATTCACACTGGCCACTGGTGTGAATGAAAGGCCTCTACACCAATCACCAATGTAATGAGAAGATTTACATTAACCACCAATCTAACTGAAACATTTAGCCTGCGTTCACATTTGTGTGTGTTGGGAACACATGCAAAATTGCTTTCCTGACACCACAGAAACGTGCTGCCCTTTAGCAGATATACAGCAATGCCATTATTTGTTAATGATACCCTTACGCATCTGCTGACATGTGCTTTGGCACCGTGTGATTTTATAAAAGGGTTTGGGACTTTCTTCCGCATTTGTAGCGCATAGAGCAGCCCATTGAAATGAATGGGCTGCCCTACACGTGACCTACATCTTTACCCTGTCGGTTTACCTTTGCATCCTAAAACCCTTGCTAACCTCTGCACCCCAAACCTCCCACATCCTCTCCACTCAAATCCCCCTCCCCTTTAACTCTACCTGCCTCCTCTGCTCATCTTTGCACCCACCTCCTTACATCCCCCCCTTGCTCACCTGTGCACCCCAAACTGTAATTCCTTCTTTGCCTACCTCTGCACAGCCCACACTACCCCCCCCCCCCGCTAATTTGCTTACCTTTGCAGAACAGGCTGATGGTAGGCTTAGTGAACACAGTTGTAGGCAGGACTTTCAAGCATGTCCCTTTACCTCCCCAGTGGGCAGTATTCAGTATAGGTGATGGTGGATATGACCTCAGGGGGGCATGATATACATATGAATGCCACTTCTGTTTACATAGAATGCTGCCGGTCTGCCACTATTTACATATCAATGCTGCTGCTATTTATATATCAATACCGGTATTTACATGTAAACACAGGGTCTGCAGGTGAGTCATCTGTACACAACAATAGGGCAGAGCTGGTCAGCATTAGTAACAGAATTTCATACTGAGATATTAGGACAGAGCATGAGACTGAAACCTTAAGGGATGAGGGAATTTAAACTGGGATAGTTGGCAAGAATGAGGCAGATGCTTTGGGCCCCTCAACAATGACAGGGCCCAGGGCAGCTGCCCCTTTTGCCCTGCCTTAAAGACGGCCCTGCCTAGCCCACAGTGCCGGATCAGGAAACGTCAATAAGTGATGTAGCTTGGGGTTACCCCATAGTGGAGTGTATGGAGAGATTATCCCTAAACCTCCTATTTTAGCCGATAATTTGCTCCCAGACTCTCACAGTCGTCCTCATAGATGTTGTGATGTCAGAGTGTGCCTTTGGGCCCCTGAATACCAGATTGCTTAGCGCCGAGTACGACCCTAGTATAGCTGCTTCTAGATTAACCGCGAGATTAGATCTTGCCTGGGTGAACCACCACCTGACCGTAACCATGACCGCTGTCCAGTAGTACCATTTAAAGCAGGGAAGTGCCAGTCCACCCATCGAGAGAGGGAGCTGCAAGGTTGACTTCTCAACCTTAGGGGCCATTCCCCCCCAAACAAAAGCCATAACCACCCGATCAAGCTTCAGGAAAAAGGAGTTAGGGATGGGGACAGGAGTATTACGAAAAACGTAAAGGAATTTGGGCAGAAATGTCATTTTAAGGAGATTAATCCTTCCTACCGGGGAGAGAGGGAGTGATTTCCAGGCCTGGCATTTCATTGTCAGCTTATGTAAAATGGGATATACATTATCTATCAGGTATAATGAGGGGTCCCTTTGTATCTCAATCCTGAGATATTTAAATTTGGATACCATAGTCAGTGATGTTTGTGGATCAAGGAGGGGGGCAGTCTGAGAAAGTGAAAAAAGGGTAGACTTAGACCAATTAATTTTGATTCCCGAAAAGGAGCCATAAGAGTCTATAATCTCAAGTGCTGCTGACAGGGATGTTGAGGCGTCTGGTAAGTATAGGAGTGTGTCATCAGCATATAATGAGAGTTTCTCAGTCAGAGGACCTATTTCAATCCCTCTAACTGTGGGTGAAGATCTGAGGAGGATGGCCAAAGGCTCCAAGGCCAGCACAAATAGCCCAGGAGAAAGTGGGCACCCTTGCCTTGTGCCCCTGCCCAGGGAGAAGGATGGGGAGAGCACCCCATTTGTTCGGATCCTTGCAGAGGGTTGTTTATAGATTAATTTAACCCAGGAAATAAATTTGGGGCCAAAGTTAAATTTGTCAAGTACTTGCCATAGGAACTCCCACTCCACTGAGTCGAAGGCCTTCTCGGCGTCCAATGAGGCCACCACACCCGGAGAGTCCACCCCGCTAGCCCGTGAGATGTTGGTGTACAGACGCCGCAGATTTATGTCGGTACCTTTACCCGGCATAAATCCCGTTTGATCACCATTCACCAGTGATAATATGACTGAGTTTAGTCTAGTAGCAAGGATCTTGGTGGTGATCTTGGCATCTACATTCAAGAGCGATATAGGGCGATACGAGGCACAGCTTGCAGGGTCCTTGTTGGGTTTAGGCAATACCACAATTATCGCCTCTGACATAGAGGGGGGAAGACATCCCTTCCCTAGCATGTTTATTAGCAGGCCATGGAATTTAGGAACAACAAGTTTAGAATTAGTTTTGTAAAATTCAGACGGAAGGCCATCTGGCCCAGGTGTTTTACCTGGTTGGAGTGAAGCTACCACAAGCTGTACCTCTTTAAGCGTGATGGGGGCTTCTAAGGTATCACAAGCTTCTTCTGAAAGTTGTGGGAACTCTATCTTGTCCAAAAAATTACGTAAATTATCAGGAGTGTAGTCAGCTCTGGATGTATAGAGACTCTCATAGAACTTGGCAAACTGGGCATTGATATCAACAGGGTCATCATATATTATGCCGTTTTCATCCTTAATATGTGCAATATGGGGTGTAGATGAGCGTTCTCTAGCCAACCATGCCAACAGCCTACCCGTCTTTTCCCCCTGTTCAAAAGTTCTCTGTGTCTGCGAGAGCAGTTGTTTCTTAGTTTTCTCCACTCTTAACAAGGAGATCTCCCTGTGAAGAGACTGCATAGCCGCATACGTCACAGCGTCTTTATTGGTAACATAGCTATCCTCCAACTCCGCAACTTTCCTCTCTGCCTCCTCCAGTCCCAGACCCGTGTCTTTCCTGACCCTCCCAATGGCCGTTTTATACTGCCCCCTAGTGTACTCCTTTAAGGCCTCCCAGATCATCGGGGGGGTCGCAGTGTCCGCATTATGTTCCCAGTAGATCCCCAGCTCCCCCTCAACAAGAGGGGCCACTCTCTCATCTGTTATCCACATACCGGACAACCTCCACATTACCGACCCGGCCGGCAAGTCAGTTTGTAACTTTAATAGAAGTGGCGCATGATCTGAAATGCCCCAGGGCAAGATCTCCACCTCCTGAACTCGCAAGAGCAGGGAGTCACTGGTATAAATCAGGTCAATTCTAGAAAAAGAAGCAAACGTGGCTGAGTGACACGTATATTGCCTTTTCGTCTGATGTCTTAGTCTCCATATGTCAGTAAACCCGTAATTGTCTGCCCATTGCGAGAGTGGGGAGGTGTCAAGGAGCCCGGTATTGAGCCTATCTAGAGCAGGGCTGGGGGTCATATTAAAGTCTCCAGCTAGTATAACACCCGCTGAGGGATACTGTGCCAGCAGTGGGGTAAGCTTACGGAGGACGTCCATTGTGGCAGGGGGGTATATAAAGTCCCACAATCAATAGTTCTAGCCTATCGCATAGAGCATGTATAACTACATATCTCCCCTCTGGGTCCAGGTGGAGGTCCAGAAGGGTGAACCCAAGAGACTTGCGGACCAGGACACTGACACCCTCAGAAAATGAAGAGTGAGTAGCATGGTAACACGCCCCTACCCAGGGTTTCCTGAGGGCCAGTGTCCTACTCCCCACCAAATGTGTCTCCTGCAAAATACATATATGAGGTCTATATTTTTTCAAATAGATGAACACCAATGACCTTTTAATCTTGGAATTTAGTCCTCGGACATTCCAAGATAATATAGTTAAGGGGACCATCTCACAAACTCCACATATCCCAGGGGGCAATTAAGCAGCAAATGTAGCACAGAAGTCGTCAACATGCATATATATAACCACGCAAAATGCTTTTGTCTAATAACCTCGCCAGGGGGGTCCCCTGTATCACCCGGTGAAAAAATATCAGAACCACAGATATACCTAGGGAGAAGACCATATATATAAAGTACCACAGCAAAACATAAAATTAAAAAAACAAAAAGGGAGCAAAAAACAGCCCCCCCGCAACCATCCCCCACCCCCCCTCCCCACACCACCCCCCAAGCTTCGTTGTGTGCCTCCTTCCCTAAAAGAGTCATGGCAACTGCCACTGAGGAAATGAACAGAGGGACACCCGAATGTCACAGTACGTTTCCTGAGTCCTCCAATGTTATGTGGCAGATAGACGGGCCCTGCAGATCATGTGAGCTCCCGGGAAAGAGAGAGAAGCAAAAGAAAAAAAAAACTCTTCCCTCCTCCCTCTCTGGGGGTACAAAGCTTCAAAAAGAGAGAAATAACAAAAAGAAAAAAGGGGGAACGCCCCCAAAAAAGGGGGGAACAAAACCCCTGCAAACCCTTACAGGTAACTAGAAAAAAAAGTAGCTAATGTCCCACTCCAATGCAGGGGTATCGTGTACATACAACATCAGGGAGTAGCAGTCTAGTGCACTGGTTTATCAGACATGCCGGCCTCACTGTGGGCTGTAACAGTATGTCATGTCTAGGTTGCATTTCATTTACAATGAAGGATACTGCCAGTCTGTGCATACAAAAAATACGCTTACCCGTAAAGAAGTGTACCATAGGAGTGGATAGGATAACTGGACCATGTCAGGACCACCTAGTAGCTTATTTATCTTCTGGGTAGAGATTGCAGCCATTGCGATGCGTCTTCGGGTGATGTAAAGAAACGAACAGTTTCCCCATCTTGTACTCGGAGCCTCGACGGATATTGCTCGACATGCTGTATTTGATTCTTTTATTGCGCAGGTTAAGTTTTACGTGGTCAAAGGATCGGCGTAATTTCTGAGTGTCTACTGAGAAATCCGGGAATATCATCAGTTTGGCTCCTTCATAACGCAGTTGGTCAACTTGTCTAGCTTCCCGCAGGACCAGGTCACGGTCTTTGAAATTGAGCAGTTTTAGGATGAAAGTGCGTGGAGGAGCTCCCAGAGGCCCCTGGGTAGCAGGCATTCTGTGTGCCCTCTCCACCACAAAGAAATTAGAGAAGGCTGCATTTGGTAGAAGGGTTCTCAGCAGGTGTTCTGTGAACGCTGTGGGATCCTTGCCCTCCGCCCCTTCAGGTAGCCCCACTATGCGGAGATTATTCTGTCTATTACGGTTCTCGGCCTCCTCCGCACGTGTCTCCAGAGTTTTGATCTTGGTTTGCAGCGTGCGAAGTGAGACTGTGTGCTCCTGCAGCGTGTCCTCTGTGTCCCCCACCCTGCATTCAGCTTCAGTGAGGCGGGAACGAAAGCTGTCCATATCTCTGCGTATTAAACTGATATCCAGCTGCATATGTTCTATCTTACCCGTCAAGGTCGATTGGCAGGTATTAATCGCGTGCATCAGTGCTTCAAAGTGGGACTGTTCCCTCTCTGCTGGGTCCAGGATGTCACTCTCAGCCTGAGATGCCATATTGAGGGCTCTGGCGGGACGGGCGTTCCGTGCGGCGGAATTTGAAGTGGTTTTCTGGGGCTTGCGGGAAGACAGGGTGCCTTTCCCTTCGGTCATACTGGTCACCGTCGCTTCCCTTCTCGTTTTTGGCCGTTTATAGGTTCCGGACTGCAGGGTAACAGCGTTGAAAGGTGGAGGCCGAGCGGAGCTCTCTCAGTGAACGTCTGCTCCGGTGGCCATCTTGGACACGCCCCCACACCACCAATACCTTTTAGTACTTCAATCCCCATGTTCTTTATCGACCACAGTACACCTTGCACATGTTATACTACAAATATATAAAATATACACAGGTATATTTCCAGAAGTCCGTCATTGATGGTCTCAGCACTTATGGTCACTCTGACTACTTAAATTTCTTGAAATCTGTCTCCCCTGGATGATTTTCTTGCTGGCTAGCAGTCCACTCACACCACCTCAGCTCCTGGTGGAGATGCCCCCTTTTGGGGGTCCCCGATCTACAGTGCCACACTTTTATTATATAGTCAACCTTGTAAGTATGGTAGAGAGTGGGTTTTTATACTTGGTTTTATTTTTCTTTATTTTTTATGATTTTTCTTTTTTTCCTTGGGTAGGATCAGACCATACAACAACTCCTATTTTATTTTTTATTGAACTCACATGCATGCTCCTGAAAAGTGGATCAATCCATGAAATGCATAGAGGTATTATATGCCGTGTCCCTATGATTCAATTGATATCTGTCAGTGTGTATCATTTTTTATAGTAATCGTTTATAATCATGTGGCAACCCGTCCATATTGTATGTATAGATATACATTTTTGTGAATTGTACCAGTTATTTTAATTGTATTGGATATACACTCATTCATGTTTATGCATTTGGATGTTAATTTATATAATAAACTGAATTCTTTATACCCACGTGCTTCATTCAAAGTCCCAATCCCCTTTCGCCTCCTTTTTTTTGTTTAATAAGTTTTTATTAGAGACAAGTGGAACAGTACAGTTAGTTTAACATTTAGCTGTGAGTAGGCATTGTTTAACCACTTCCTGCCAAGCCTATAGCAGATTGACGGCCGGGCAGTGGTTCAGTTATCCTGACTGGGCTTCATATGACATCCAGCAGGATAACTTGCTGCCGTGCGCCCGTGGGGGCGCGCATTGTGGCAATCGGTGGAGCGGTGTGTCAGTCTGACACACCGCTCCACCGATCTAGGTAAAGAGTCATTGACGGAGACTCTTTACCACGTGATCAGCCGTGTCCAATCATGGCTGATCACAATGTAAATAGGAAGAGCCGGTGATCGGCTTTTCCTCACTCACGTCTGACAGACGCGAGTAGAGGAGAGACGATCGGCGGCCCTCCTGACAGGAGGGGTCTGCGCTGATTGTTTATCAGCGCAGCCTCCCCTCGGATGCCCGCACTACACCACCAGGGAAGCCGCCAGGACCACCAGGGAAGGGGGCAACATGTGGATGGCCAGGTATGTACCCCATGGCCATCCACATGTGCCCAGTCTGTGCCCAATCTGTGCCAATCAGTGCCCACAAATGGGCACTGATTGGCACCATTATATTTCAGTGATGCCCAGCAATGCCACCCATTAGTGTCATCAGTGCCACCAATCAATGTCATCAGTGCCATCCATCAGTGTCCATCGGTGCCACCTGTCTGTGCCCATCAGTGCCCACCTGTCAGTGCCCATCAGTGCCCATCCGTGCCACCTATCAGTGCCACCCATAAGTACCCAACAGTGCCACCCATAAGTACCCATCAATGCCACCTACGAGTGCCCATCAGTGCCGCCTATGAGTGCCCATCAGTGCCACCTATGAGTGGCCATCAGTGCCGCATACCAGTGCCACTTATCAGTGCCCATCAGTGCCACCTATCAGTGCCCATCATCAGTGGCCGTCAGTGCCACCTCATTAGTGCCACCTCATTGGTGCCCATCAGTGCCGCTGTATCAGTGCCTGTCAGTGCAGCTATATCAGTGCCCATCATTGAAGAAGAAAACGTACTTATTTACAAACGTTTTTAACAGAAACAAAGATAAACTTGTTTTTTTTTTGTTTTGTTTTTTCTGTCTTTTTTTATTTGTTGCGCAAAAAATAAAAACCACAGAGGTGATCAAATACCACCAAAAGAAAGCTATATTTGTGGGAACAAAATGATAAAAAATGTGTTTGGGTACAGTCAGAGGCGGCTCTCTAATTAGGCAAATTAGGCGGTCGCCTAAGGCCTCGCACTCACAGGGGTCTCGCGGCCGCCTAATTTGCCTGTTCTCAATCACTGAAGTTGACGCCGGCGGCTCCGCCTACCCCCACTGGGACTCTGTGGCTTAGGAGCTGATGGACAAATCAGATACTGCCCGCAGCCTGAGGAATAGCGGCCTCATCACGGAGCGTCCCAGTCCATGGGGCCTCATGTGTAAGTTTTGCCTAAGGCCTCACAAAGCCTAGAGCCGCCTCTGCTTCTACAGGTAGCTTTAGCTGAACAATGTACAGAGGAAGCACTACACTAACGTTTAAATAATGTAGCTGCCTGCGGTAGTGATAGGATCAGGAAAACACCATCAACCTTCTAAACGTAGCTTTAGCTGAACACTGTGCAGAGGTCGCACTACACTAAGTTGTAGCTTTAGCTGAACACTGTGCAGAGGTCGCACTACACTAACTTTTAGCTTTAGCTGAACACTGTGCAGAGGTCGCACTACACTAACTTGTAGCTTTAGCTGAACACTGTGCAGAGATCGCACTACACTAACTCGTAGCTTTAGCTGAACACTGTGCAGAGGACACACTACACTAACGTTTAAATAATGTAGCTGCCTGCGGTAGTGATAGGATCAGAAAAAACAATAATGTTGATTGGGTTTTCTGAGCTACAAGATGGCCAGTCTGGCCTAAAGGTCATGTCTGAGTCATCTAGGCTGTCTAAAGGGATTAGTTAATTAGCCCATGTTAATTAGGGTTCTGGTCACAAGTATATGTTCATAGTAATATGAGCAGGAGGTATGCACCTTCTCTTTTACTGTATAAAAGAGCCTGTATTTCTTTCAATAAAAGAGATTCCTGGTGGAACTTACATGCAGCCTGCCTGGTGTTTGTTCTGAGCTACACAACTGGATTAGAACGGCACATAGCTGTAGTTCTAGTCCCGGAGCATCGGATGACCGAACCATCAGACGTTGCGATCTGCAATCTGATTCTATAGCCACAGAGGAGTGTCGGGAGAGTGGAACCGAGCGAGCAGGGGCTCGTTACATTGGTTTGCATTGGTGGGATTTGCTCTCCAGTTACTGGGACACTCCAAACCAGCCTGCTGGAAAGCCACGCCGAAAGACTTACTTGAGAGCTGTGGAGGGAATGGTGAGATCGTCCTTCCTTGCCATGAACACATCCAAACCATCACCTGGATCCACGGTCCAGATAGCAGGAGAGGAGAGGTACAGATACCAGCCACCATGGAAGAGGAATTTAGAAGGAGGTTGCGAGAGATGCAGATACAGCACAGAGGACCAGTATCAGAGCAGGTCCTGCTAGGATGGTTTGATTCTATCTGCTGGAACTCTGGAAGGAAGCGCTAGCCCGTGAGCAGCGAAACCAGGGAAAAGTTCTCCCCTCCATCCATGTAAGGTACTGGTCGCAGTATGAAGTGTGAATGCTTTTATTGGGGGAACAGCTGAACCAGGAGTGGACAGCCGAGTTAAGCAGGCTGATCTGGGCAGAAATGCGGTTGGACGAGAGCTACAGAGCCCTCCAGTGGTATGTAGCCCAAGTGTGCCCGTAAACAGCGGATGACAGCCCCACGGAAGGCTTTGACTACGATGGCCTGGGATTGTTGTACTGGAGGCTGTCCAGGGACCCTGACTTTGGGAGTGATCGGGAGTGGCGTTTGGAGGAAATAATGGAGCACAGAGAGCGAAGACTGAATGTCTCGGAAGTGCACTGGGCACAGGAAGATTTGGATTTTCTGGCCGTTCAGGAATGGGAGCTTGAGATGGCCTACAGACAGCTGCTAGACTCTGCTCAGCAGCAGGGTGGGGCTCCCTTTGCCTGGGACTATCAGGAAATACCAGTTGACAACTCTGAAATCCTGGCTGAAGAGTCGACAATGTGGCAGAGTAACAGTGTGCTTTGCCAACCTTCCCCCACAGCTAGGGAGGCGGAGGTCTTATAGCGGATGCAGCAAGTGCTGACTGACCTTGATGAACCTGTTTCTGCATTGAAAAAAGAAGGTATATAACCATATACCAAGGATGTGGGACTCCTTGTTTTTCCTTCCCCCTCCCCCTTCTCTTTCCTTTTCCTCTCCTCCCCTGTGTCCACCATATCTCCTTGCTCACCATTGTCCCTTCACTCCCAGCATGTCCTCGGTTGCCGTGCCTGCCGTGAGTGCCGCCCTCCCCAGACCCGCGGGGCTGCCCACCTCAGCTCCCGGTGTGGAGTTGTTCCCCGGACTGCATGCGGGGCCTTGCCATTACACCTTCAGCATGCCCAACTTGAGTAAGTAAGCTTTGGTTACGGTGGTTTCACACCTTACCCCTAATTCTGCTCTTGAAATTTTCATTTTTCAAAAATCTTTTAATTTCATAGATACCACACGTGCCTGCTCCTGACGAGTGGCTCAAGCCACGAAACGCGTAGAGCTTTTGATGTGCCGTGTCTCCATTAGTGTCATAAGAACTTCAAGTCATGATGTGTTCTGTACCCTCTCAGGCTAATGAGGCCATAGGTCCTGCAGGTCATATTTTTTCCAATCAATAGTACATACCTTTATTCTGTGGTGAACCCAGGAATTTTAAATATTTCTAAAAAATATTTTTACCATGTGATGTGATCATTTTATTACCAATTTAATGTGATTCATGCATACTTTCACTGCTACCAGCATATATACTTTGAACTGTGTCCAACAGTCCTATTACTTACGTATGTTAAATTACTTTTGTTACCTTGATTATGTATGTATTATGCAATGTGTAATAAAATTCCTTTAAATTCACCCTATTACTCCTTGGGCTGTCATATGCTTCACACAAAGTCCCACATCCTTGGTATATGGTTATATACCTTCTTTTTTCAAATATAAATGGGATGGATGTCCATGTCCTCACCAGGTCATGACATCACATAAAGACCCTAGGGATGGAAATACTTGATCTTACCAGATCATGGCTTCCTAAAAGTCCCTATTTTTTTCCTCCCCCTTTTCCCCCCAACTGTCCTGTTTCTGCATTGGATGATCTTGGATGGAGGAATGTGCCTGTCCAGCAGCATGCCAGAAAATCGGCATTGGAAAATCTGAAGATTGCCGTTCCCAAACCTGAAGTGCTGACAACAGGGCAGAGCTCTGCTAACCTCTGCCCAGCACTGATAGCATCTTCTGGGTTCCACGGACAGGAGATGGTGAACCTTTATCCTCCGACACCAGTTACAGAGACAGAGGATTTGATAGACTTTTCTGCTGAGGAAGAACAACCTGGTGAGCCTCCAGCAGAAGAAGAGCTGTTATTAGGGCCAAACTTCACTGTGCTCTGCCCAGCACTAATAGCATCTTCTGGGTTCCACGGAGAGGAGATGGTGAACCTTTATCCCCAGACGCCAGTTGCATGGACAGGGGATTTGATAGACTTTTCTGCTGAGGAAGAACAACCTGGTGAGCCTCCAGCAGAAGAAGAGCTGTTATTAGGGCCAAACTTCACTGTGCTCTGCCCAGCACTAACAGAAGTATCTGTGAAGTTACAAGGAAATTCCCCAGCTGAAGCGCTGGCAACCGGACAGAGGGTCCAAGATCTCTGCCCTACACCTGCGGCAGTTCCGGAGGCTCAGGTTGAGAAGGAGGTGGTCACTTCCCAGCAGCAGATCAGCATACAGGGGGAGAAGGGAGAGGAAGTGTTCGTCGCCCCTCCCCAACAGTTGGCCAGAGTGGAGGAAGTGGTCTTTCCTCCCCAGCAAAGATCCGTGCACCTGGGAGACAGTACCACAGACATATCGTCCCAACATCCAGATGAGGGAATGGAAAAGAAAGCAGCCGGCTCACCTCCCCAATGGCAGTTACACAGTTTGGGAGTGGAGGAAGCCAGCCTCCTGCCCCAACGGTTAGTTGGAACGGAGGATGCGGAGTCCCCAGCAGAAGTGCTGGCAACAGGGCAGAGTGCTACCAACCTCTGCCCAGCACTGGCAACAACTATAGAGTTCCAGGGAGGCGGGGCAGACGGCCTCCCTCCCCAACAGTTAGCCAGAGCAGATGGTGTGGGGTTTCCATGATATGTTCTCTGAGAGAGGCAGAGTTTGGCTGGGTGAGTAATGCTTTGTTTGGAACAATTTGTTTGGGGTACTGTGTGGGTACAGGCGTTAGAGGACTGGAACTACTGACTAACTTCGGAGTCAACCCGACTGGGGTCTCCTCCTGTGTTAGTCTCCTGCCGAAAGGGGAGAAATGTGACAGACCTAGCCGGGAGAGAGAGACTTTTGGAGGGGACTGAAGGCTAGCCTCTTGCCGATAGATCGTGGGCCCTGGCATTTGGGGGAATGGTGCTCTTTGTGAGCTGTGTGCCTGGGGACTAGGGATGAGCTTCGTGTTCGAATCGAACGCATGTTCGACTCGAACATCGGCTGTTCGACCGTCCGTCGAATTGCGAACGTTATGGGCCGTTCGCGCCAAATTCGTGTGGCGCGTCACGGCCCATAATTCACTGCGGCATCGCAGTGCATTGCTGGCTGATGATTGGCCAAGCATGCACTATGACCCGCATGCTTGGCCAATCAAAGCGCCGTCAGTAGAGAGAGCTGTAATTGGCCAAAGCCAGGGTGGCTTTGGCCAATTATGGCTCAGGGGATTTAGTACACGCCCCACACTATATAAGGCCGCCTGCACGGCGGCCCTGTGTAGTGTGTTCCGGTGTGCTGATAGAGAGAGAGACAGACAGTGTCATTTGATTTGAGTTAGCTAGATTAGGTTAGATCTGTTCCTGCTATTTACATTTAATGCAGTGCGTCCTGCTCACAGTGTTCAGCTAGATCCGTTCCTGCTATTTACATTTAGTGCAGTGCGTCCTGCTCACAGTGTTCAGCTAGATCCGTTCCTGCTATTTACATTTAGTGCAGTCAGTGCGTCCTGCTCACAGTGTTCAGCTAGATCCGTTCCTGCTATTTACATTTAGTGCAGTGCGTCCTGCTCACAGTGTTCAGCTAGATCCGTTCCTGCTATTTACATTTAGTGCAGTCAGTGCGTCCTGCTCACAGTGTTCAGCTAGATCCGTTCCTGCTATTTACATTTAGTGCAGTGCGTCCTGCTCACAGTGTTCAGCTAGATCTGTTCCTGCTATTTACATTTAGTGCAGTTCGTCCTGCTCACAGTGTTCAGCTAGATCCGTTCCTGCTATTTACATTGAGTGCAGTGCGTCCTGCTCACAGTGTTCAGCTAGATCTGTTCCTGCTATTTACATTTAGTGCAGTCAGTGCGTCCTGCTCACAGTGTTCAGCTAGATCTGTTCCTGCTATTTACATTTAGTGCAGTGCGTCCTGCTCACAGTGTTCAGCTAGATCTGTTCCTGCTATTTACATTTAGTGCAGTGCGTCCTGCTCACAGTGTTCAGCTAGATCTGTTCCTGCTATTTACATTTAGTGCAGTGCGTCCTGCTCACAGTGTTCAGCTAGATCCGTTCCTGCTATTTACATTTAGTGCAGTCAGTGCGTCCTGCTCACAGTGTTCAGCTAGATCTGTTCCTGCTATTTACATTTAGTGCAGTCAGTGCGTCCTGCTCACAGTGTTCAGCTAGATCCGTTCCTGCTATTTACATTTAGTGCAGTGCGTCCTGCTCACAGTGTTCAGCTAGATCTGTTCCTGCTATTTACATTTAGTGCAGTTCGTCCTGCTCACAGTGTTCAGCTAGATCCGTTCCTGCTATTTACATTGAGTGCAGTGCGTCCTGCTCACAGTGTTCAGCTAGATCTGTTCCTGCTATTTACATTTAGTGCAGTCAGTGCGTCCTGCTCACAGTGTTCAGCTAGATCTGTTCCTGCTCTTTACATTTAGTGCAGTGCGTCCTGCTCACAGTGTTCAGCTAGATCTGTTCCTGCTATTTACATTTAGTGCAGTGCGTCCTGCTCACAGTGTTCAGCTAGATCTGTTCCTGCTATTTACATTTAGTGCAGTGCGTCCTGCTCACAGTGTTCAGCTAGATCTGTTCCTGCTATTTACATTTAGTGCAGTGCGTCCTGCTCACAGTGTTCAGCTAGATCTGTTCCTGCTATTTACATTTAGTGCAGTGCGTCCTGCTCACAGTGTTCAGCTAGATCTGTTCCTGCTATTTACATTTAGTGCAGTGCGTCCTGCTCACAGTGCTCAGCTAGATCCGTTCCTGTTATCTTCCTACTGACAGGCAGGCTTGTCTGGTTACAGTATATAAAGCTACCTGAAGAAAATTACAGGTGTTCTATCCCAGCTTAGTGCAGCTACAGGCCATTAGTATGTCTGGAAGGCCAAGAAGGAGAGGCAGACAGTCACAAGCCAATAAGAGAGGGCAAGCAGGCTCTGTGTCTAGTGCTGGTCGTGGAGACGGTGCATCCTCATCAGCCCGTGGCCATGGGACACGCTTGGCCTTTTTTTCGGCAGCTGGCCGTGTTGAGCCGCAACATGCAGAAAACTTGGTCGAGTGGATGACCAAGCCGTCCTCATCCTCCTCATCCTCTCTCACCCATGCCCAGGGTGCTTTGTCTGGCAAAGCAGCGGCCTCTTCCCTCAGCTCAATGTCATCAGTGACTCCTTCCCTAGCTCCACCATGTCCTCCTGAGGATTCCCTCGAACTGTTTGACCACAGTGTTGGGTACATGCTCCAGGAGGATGCCCAGCGTTTGGAAGGCTCTGATGATGATACTGAGCTCGATGAAGGCAGTAACATGAGCACGGACAGAGGGGGTGCCCAAGAAGGACAGCAATCTGGCAGTCATGCTCCCCCTGCTGCAGCATACTGCCAGGTTTGCTCCAGTGATGAGGAGGGAGGGGATGATGAGGTCACTGACTCAACGTGGGTGCCTGATAGGAGAGAGGAGGAGGAGGAGGAGGCGGCACATCACCAACGAGGCAGGATGCCCTCCAGGGGCCAGCCTAAGGGCAGCACATTGACTGCATCACACCCCAAAGCTCCACATGTGCAGGGCGCTGCAGTCTCTGCGCGTTATTCAAAAAGTTCTTTGGTGTGGGCCTTTTTTGAGACGAGTGCATCAGATCGCACCGTTGCTATTTGCAACATATGTCTCAAGCGTATCTCGCGTGGCCAAAACATCTCCCGCTTGGGTACCACATGCTTGACCAGACATATGTTGACCTGCCATGCAGTTCGTTGGCAAGCATATCTAAAAGACCCACACCAAAGAACAAAGAGGATCTCTCCTTGCTCCTCATCAGCTGAGATTTCCAACCCCACTAGACCTTCAGTCCTCTCTGAGACCTGCAGTGAGAGGAATGAAGGTGTAGAATTAGGTGTGTCACAGCCAAGTACTTGTGGGCAATCTGCTTTTGGTACACCGACGTCAGATTGTACCAGGCAAATTTCCCTGCCCCAGCTGCTGCACCGCCGAAAGAAGTTTGCTCCCAGCCATCCACATGCCCAGCGGTTGAATGCTAGCTTGGCAAAATTGCTAGCACTTCAACTGCTGCCTTTTCAGTTGGTAGACTCTGCCCCCTTCCGTGAGTTTGTGGAATGTGCGGTTCCTCAGTGGCAGGTTCCCAAACGCCACTTTTTCTCACGGAAGGCGATTCCGGCTCTCTACCGGCATGTGGAAGGCAATGTCCATGCCTCGCTGGACAGGGCGGTCAGCGGTAAGGTGCATATTACCGCTGACTCATGGTCCAGCAGGCATGGACAGGGACGTTACTTAAGTTTCACGGCGCATTGGGTGACTCTGCTGGCAGCTGGGAAGGATGCAGGACAAGGTGCAGTAGTGTTGGAGGTTGTTCCGCCACCACGCCTCCAAAATGCTGATTGTGACACACCTCTCTCCTCCACCCCCTCCTCTTCTTCTTCCTCCATGGCCTCTTCCTCGGAACCAGCGGTGCTCCGTAGGCGTTCAAGGGGCTACGCAAGTACGCAGGCCAAAAGATGCCATGCGGTGCTTGAGCTGGTGTGCTTGGGGGACAGGAGCCACACTGGGGCAGAGGTTCTGTCAGCTCTGCAGGGGCAGGTTCAGAGGTGGTTGACGCCACGCCAACTTAAGGCAGGAATGGTGGTTTGCGACAATGGCACCAACCTCCTCTCTGCCCTCCGACAGGGACAACTGACCCATGTGCCCTGTTTGGCTCACGTCCTTAACTTGGTGGTGCAGCGGTTCTTGGGCAGGTACCCGGGCTTACAGGATGTCCTGAGGCAGGCCAGGAAAGTCTGTGTGCATTTCCGCCGGTCATATAATGCCAGTGCTCGGCTGACGGACCTCCAAAAGGAGTTTAACCTGCCCAAGAACCGCCTAATCTGTGACATGCCCACCAGGTGGAACTCGACATTGGCCATGCTGCAGCGGCTGCACACGCAGCAGAGGGCCATCAATGAGTACCTGTGCGACTATGGCACCAGGACAGGGTCAGGGGACCTTGGTTTTTTTTCCCCACGCCAGTGGGCCATGATCAGGGATGCATGCACTGTCCTGTCACCATTCGAGGAGGCCACGAGGATGGTGAGCACTGACAGTGCATGCATCAGTGACACTGTCCCCCTTGTCCACCTGTTGGAGCACACGCTGCGTGGAATAATGGACAGGGCACTTGAGGCAGAACAGAGGCAGGAAGAGGAGGACTTCCTTAGCTCTCAAGGCCCCCTTTATCCAGACAGTGTTCCTGCGTGCCCGCCGATCACACAGGAAGAGGACGAGGAGGAGGAGGAGGAGGAGGAGGAGGAGGAAGATTGTGTCAGTATGGAGGTGGAGCCTGGCACTCAGCATCAGCAGTCTTTAAGGGATCAGTCCCAAGGAACACATGGACTTGTACGTGGCTGGGAGGAGGTGGCTGCGGACGTTGTTGTCCTTAGTGACCCAGAGGACTCCGGACCGAATGCCTCAACAAACCTACGCTGCATGGCCTCCCTGATCCTGCAAAGCCTGCGTAAGGATCCTCGTATTCGTGGTATCAAGGAGAAGGACCAATACTGGCTGGCAACCCTCCTTGATCCACGTTACAAGGGTAAGGTTGCGGACCTTATCTTGCCATCGCAGAGGGAGCAGAGGATGAAACATCTTCGGGAGGCCTTGCAGAAAGGTCTGTGCAACGCGTTCCCAGAGACTGGGAGGTTACAAACTCCTGTTTCTGGACAACGTGTTGCTGAGGCTTCGGTCAGTCAAAGAAGGAGCGGTGGAGAAGGTGGCCGTCTGACCGATGCGTTCAGACAATTTTTTGGTCCGCAGCCCCAAGGTATGATCGGTTCCAGCAACCATCGCCAGCGTCTGTTTTACATGGTGCAGGAATACCTAGGGGCAAGATCAGACTTGGACACCTTTCCCACCGAAAATCCTCTGGGTTACTGGGTCTTGAGGATGGATCACTGGCCAGAGCTTGCACAGTATGCAATTGAGCTACTGGCCTGTCCTGCATCCAGCGTTCTTTCGGAACGCACATTCAGTGCTGCTGGAGGCGTGGTAACCGATCACAGGGTGCGTCTGTCCACTGACTCGGTCGATCGGCTGACCTTCATAAAAATGAATCAGTCTTGGATCACCACCAGCTACCAAGCACCTGATGCTGATGTAACTGAATAATTTTTTTCAGATCCCTTCAAAGACTGCCTATGCTGATGCTGAGTGACTATCCCTGAGTAATTATCCTCTTCCTCCTCAATCATCACGCTGATAGCTTGTAAGAACATTTTTGGTTCTGGGCGCCACCACCAGTGCCTAAGGCACAATTTTTCAGCCCCTGTCTAACAGGGGCGTGTAATTACAATTTTTGATGCAATACTTTGCAGCAGGGCTTGTTCCTGCGTTCCAACTAGAGTGTCTGTGAGGGGTTGCAGTGTTGTGGCACCAGCACCAGTGCCTAAGACCCAATTTTTCTGCCCCTGTCTAACAGGGGCGTGTAATTACAATTTTTGATGCAATACTTTGCAGCAGGGCTCGTTCCTGCGTTCCAACTAGAGTGTCTGTGAGGGGTTGCAGTGTTGTGGCACCAGCACCAGTGCCTAAGACCCAAATTTTCTGCCCCTGTCTAACAGGGGCGTGTAATTACAATTTTTGATGCAATACTTTGCAGCAGGGCTCGTTCCTGCGTTCCAACTAGAGTGTCTGTGAGGGGTTGCAGTGTTGTGGCACCAGCACCAGTGCCTAAGGCCCAATTTTTCTGCCCCTGTCTAACAGGGGCGTGTAATTACAATTTTTGATGCTATACTTTGCAGCAGGGCTCGTTCCTGCGTTCCAACTAGAGTGTCTGTGAGGGGTTGCAGTGTTGTGGCACCAGCACCAGTGCCTAAGGCCTAATTTTTCAGCTCCTGTTCAACAGGGGCATGTAATTACAATTCTTGATCTAATATTTCACAGCAGGGCCCTGTGAGGGCTTACAGTGTTTTGGCCACAGCAACACCTAAGGCCCAAATTTCTGCTGAGTATATAGGGCAGGACCCTACTTTCAAACATCTAACTTACAAACGACTCCTACTTGCAAACGGAAGGAGACAACAGGAAGTGAGATGAAATCTACCCCTAAGGAAGGGAAATTCTCTCCTGTAAGAGTTAATATGGGAAAACAATTTCTCCTTTCCACTGATGCTTTCCAATCCTTGTTCCACAAAAAAACCCAAATTTTCAAAAAACATTTTTCATTGGGACAAAAAAGTGAGGTGAAATCTTCTGAAGAGGAGGAAAGACGCAAAACAAATGTCACAGGGGTGATAACCCTTCCCTATGTTTTCCAAAAAGCTTAGAAAAGATTTTTTGGCTGGAGCTAAACACATTAAAAATGTTCAAAATTACAAACAGATTCTACTTAACAACAAACCTACAGTCCCTGTCTTGTTTGCACCGCCTGTATACTGCTGTTCAGAGTATATAGGGACCTTTCCTTATTTTAATTTGGGTGCGGGGTTCCCCTTAATATCCATACAAGACCCAAAGGGCCTGGTAATGGACTGGCGGGTACCCATGCCGTTTGTCTCACTGATTTTCATCCATATTGCCATGACCCGACATGACATTAAACCCGCAAGCAGTTTTAAATGAGATTTTTTCCTTTAAAAATGACATTTGGTGCAGGGACTGTTCTAAACATGGGAAACACGCGTCACTTTACAGGCATACTATAGACACCCCCCAGGTACGATATTTAAAGGAATATTTCACTTTTTTTTTTTTACTTTAAGCATCATTAAAATCACTGCTCCCGAAAAAACGGCCGTTTTTAAAAGTTTTTTTTGCATTGATACATGTCCCCTGGGGTAGGACCCGGGTCCCCACACCCTTTTTAGGACAATACCATGCAAATTAGCCTTTAAAATGAGCACTTTTGATTTCGAACGTTCGAGTCCCATAGACGTCAATGGGGTTCTAACGTTCGTGCGAACTTGCGGTCCGTTCGCGGGTTCTGGTGCGAACCGAACCGGGGGGTGTTCGGCTCATCCCTACTGGGGACCCTTGAGGTGGTATTACTGTGGATTCGGGTCCTGGTCCCCCAGGACACACAGACTCTGGGGACCCTGGATTTGCCATATTAGAAATACTGGCTGATTCATAATGCTGGGACAAATACTGTTAGGAGATGCTGATGTCAATTCCAGCCACCTGTCTGTCTGTTGCCTGCTAGAATGTGTATTGTAAATAAGTCTAGCATAGGATCTAAGAGTCATTAGATCCCCATTGTTGTTTGTGTTAATTAACTCTACTATTGTGTGAAGAAGAGTTCAGTGTGGATTTGTGATAATGTTGATTGGGTTTTCTGAGCTACAATACGGCCAGTCTGGCCTAAAGGTCATGTCTGAGTCATCTAGGCTGTCTAAAGGGATTAGTTAATTAGCCCATGTTAATTAGGTTTCTGGTCACAGGTGTATGTTCAGAGAAATATGAGCAGGAGGTATGCACCTTCTCTTTTACTGTATAAAAGAGCCTGTATTCCTTTCAATAAAAGAGATTCCTGGTGGAACTTACATACAGCCTGCCTGGTGTTTGTTCTGAGCTACACAACTGGATTAGAACGGCACATAGCTGTAGTTCTAGTCCCGGAGCATCGGATGACCGAACCCTCAGGTGTTGCGATCTGCAATATAATTCTATAGCCGCAGAGGAGTGTCGGGAGAGTGGAACTGAGCGAGCAGGGGTTCGTTACAAGGTAGCTTTAGCTGAACACTGTGCAGAGGACGCACTACACTAAAATTTAAATAATGTAGCTTACTGCGGTAGTGATAGGATCAGGAAAACACTGCCAACCTTCTACAGGTAGCTTTAGCTGAACACTGTGCAGAGGTCGCACTACACTAACTTGTAGCTTTAGCTGAACACTGTGCAGAGGTCACACTACACTAACTTGTAGCTTTAGCTGAACACTGTGCAGAGGACGCACTACACTAAAGTTTAAATATTGTAGCTGCCTGCGGTAGTGATAGGATCAGGAAAACACCACCAACCTTCTAAAGGTAGGTTTAGCTGAACACTGTGCAGAGGTTGCACTACACTAACTTGTAGCTTTAGCTAAACACTGTGCAGAGGTCGCAGTACAGTAACTTGTAGCTTTAGCTGATTACTGTGCAGAGGTCGCACTAAACTAACTTGTAGCTTTAGCTGAACACTGTGCAGAGGTCGCACTACGCTAACTTGTAGCGTTAGCTGAACACTGTGCAGAGGTTGCACTACACTAACATGTAAATAATGTAGCTGCCTGCGGTAGTGATAGGATCAGAAAAACACCACCAATCTTCTACAGGTAGCTTTAGCTGAACACTGTGCAGAGGTTGCACTACACTAACTTGTAGCTTTAGCTGAACACTGTGCAGAGGTCGCACTACACTAACTTGTAGCTTTAGCTGAACACTGTGCAGAGGTCGCACTACACTAACTCGTAGCTTTAGCTGAATACTGTGCAGAGGATGCACTACACTAATATTTAAATAATGTAGCTCCCTGCGGTAGTGATAGGATCAGGAAAACACCACCAACCTTCTACAGGTAGCTTTAGCTGAACATTGTGCAGAGGATGCACTACACTAACGTTTAAATAATGTATCTGCCTGCAGTAGTGATAGGATCAGGAAAACACCACCAACCTTCTACAGGTAGCTTTAGCTGAACACTGTGCAGAGAACGCACTACACTAACGTTTAAATAATGTACCTGCCTGCGGTAGTGATGGGATCAGGAAAACACCACCAACCTTCTACAGGTATCTTTAGCTGAACACTGTGCTAAGGACGCACTACACTAACGTGTAAATAATGTAGCTGCCTGCGGCAATGATAGGATCAGAAAGCACACCACCAATTTTCTACAGGTAGCTTTAGCTGAACACTGTGCAGAGGTCGCACTACACTAACTTGTAGCTTTAGCTGAACACTGTGCAAAGGACGCACTACACTAACATTTAAATAATGTAGCTGCCTGCGGTAGTGATAGGATCAGGAAAACACCACCAACCTTCTACAGGTAGCTTTAGCTGAACACTGTGCAGAGGTTGCACTACACTAACTTGTAGCTTTAGCTAAACACTGTGCAGAGGTCGCACTACAGTAACTTGTAGCTTTAGCTGATTACTGTGCAGAGGTTGCACTAAACTAACTTGTAGCTTTAGCTGAACACTGTGCAGAGGTCGCACTACACTAACTTATAGCGTTAGCTGAACACTGTGCAGAGGTCGCACTACACTAACATGTAAATAATGTAGCTGCCTGCGGTAGTTATAGGATCAGAAAAACACCACCAATCTTCTACAGGTAGCTTTAGCTGAACACTGTGCAGAGGTTGCACTACACTAACTTGAAGCTTTAGCTGAACACTGTGCAGAGGTCGCACTACACTAACTTGTAGCTTTAGCTGAACACTGTGCAGAGGTCGCACTACACTAACTCGTAGCTTTAGCTGAACACTGTGCAGATGAAGCACTACACTAATGTTTAAATAATGCAGCTGCCTGCGGTAGTGATAGGATCAGGAAAACACCACCAACCTTCTACAGGTAGCTTTAGCTGAACAATGTACAGAGGAAGCACTACACTAACGTTTAAATAATGTACTTGCCTGCGCTAGTGATAGGGTCAGGAAAACACCACAAACCTTCTATAGGTAGCTTTAGCTGAACACTGTGCAGAGGACACACTACACTAATGTTTAAATAATGTAGCTGCCTGCGGTAGTGATAGGATCAGGAAAACACCATCAACCTTCTACAGGTAGCTTTAGCTGAACACTGTGAAGAGGTCGCACTACACTAACTTGTAGCTTTAGCTGAACACTGTGCAGAGGTCGCACTACATTAACTTGTAGCTTTAGCTGAACACTGTGCAGAGGTTGCACTACACTAACTTGTAGCTTTAGCTGAACACTGTGCAGAGGATGCACTACACTAATGTTTAAATAATGTAGCTCCCTGCGGTAGTGATAGGATGAGGAAAACACCACCAACCTTCTACAGGTAGCTTTAGCTGAACATTGTGCAGAGGACGCACTACACTAACGTTTAAATAATGTAGCTGCCTGCGGTAGTGATAGGATCAGGAAAACACCACCAACCTTCTACAGGTAGCTTTAGCTGAACACTGTGCAGAGGTCACACTACATTAACTTGTAGCTTTAGCTGAATACTGTGCTGAGGTCGCACTACACTAACTTGTAGCTTTAGCAGAACACTGTGCAGAGGATGCACTACACTATAGTTTAAATAATGTAGCTGCCTGCGGTAGTGATCGGATCAGGAAAACACCACCAACCTTCTACAGGTAGCTTTATCTGAACATTGTGCAGAGGACGCACTACACTAACGTTGAAATAATGTAGCTGCCTGCGGTAGTGATAGGATCAGGAAAACACCACCAACCTTCTACAGGTTTCTTTAGCTGAACACTGTGCTAAGGATGCACTACACTAACGTATAAATAATGTAGCTGCCTGCGGTAATGATAGGATCAGAAAACACACCACCAATTTTCTACAGGTAGCTTTAGCTGAACACTGTGCAGAGGTCGCACTACACTAACTTGTAGCTTTAGATGAACACTGTGCAAAGGACGCACTACACTAACGTTTAAATAATGTAGCTGCCTGCGGTAGTGATAGGATCAGGAAAACACCACCAACCTTCTACAGGTAGCTTTAGCTGAACACTGTGCAGAGAACGCACTACACTAACGTGTAAATAATGTAGCTGCCTGCGGTAGTGATAGGATCAGGAAAACACCACCAACCTTCTACAGGTATCTTTAGCTGAACACTGTGCAGTTGCCTGCGGTAATGATAGGATCAGAAAACACACCACCAATTTTCTACAGGTAGCTTTAGCTGAACACTATGCAGAGGTTGCACTACACTAACTTGTAGCTTTAGCTGAACACTGTGCAAAGGTCGCAGTACACTAACTTGTAGCTTTAGCTGAACACTGTGCAAAGGTCGCACTACACTAACTTGTAGCTTAAGCTGAACACTGTGCAGAGGACACACTACACTAACTTGTAAATAATGAAGCTGCCTGCGCTAGTAATAGGATAAGAAAAACACCACCAATCTTCTACAGGTAGCTTTAGCTGAATACTGTGCAGAGGTCACACTACACTAACTTGTAGCTTTAGCTGAACACTGTGCAGAGGTCGCACTACACCAACTCATAGTTTTATCTGAACACTGTGCAGAGGACGCACTACACTAATGTTTAAATAATATTGCTGCCTGCGGTAGTGATAGGATCAGGAAAACACCACCAACTTCTACAGGTAGCTTTAGCTAAACACTGTGCAGAGGACGCACTACACTAACTTGTAAATAATGTAGCTGCCTGCGGTAGTGATAGGATCAGGAAAACACCACCAACCTTCTACAGGTATCTTTAGCTGAACACTGTGCAGCTGCCTGCGGTAATGATAGGATCAGAAAACACACCACCAATTTTCTACAGGTAGCTTTAGCTGAACACTATGCAGAGGTCGCACTACACTAACTTGTAGCTTTAGCTGAACACCGTGCAAAGGTCGCACTACACTAACTTGTAGCTTTAGCTGAACACTGTGCATAGGTCGCACTACACTAACTTGTAGCTTTAGCTGAACACTGTGCAAAGGTCGCACTACACTAACTTGTAGCTTAAGCTGAACACTGTGCAGAGGACGCACTACACTAACTTGTAAATAATGAAGCTGCCTGCGCTAGTAATAGGATAAGAAAAACACCACCAATCTTCTACAGGTAGCTTTAGCTGAACACTGTGCAGAGGTCACACTACACTAACTTGTAGCTTTAGCTGAACACTGTGCAGAGGTCGCACTACACCAACTCATAGTTTTATCTGAACACTGTGCAGAGGACGCACTACACTAATGTTTAAATAATATAGCTACCTGCGGTAGTGATAGGATCAGGAAAACACCACCAACTTCTACAGGTAGCTTTAGCTAAACACTGTGCAGAGGACGCACTACACTAACTTGTAAATAATGTAGCTGCCTGCGGTAGTGATAGGATCAGAAAAACACCACCAACCTTCTACAGGTAGCTTTAACTGAACACTGTGCTAAGGACGCACTACACTAACGTGTAAATAATGTAGCTGCCTGCGGTAATGATAGGATCAGAAAACACACCACCAATTTTCTACAGGTAGCTTTAGCTGAACACTGTGCAGAGGTCGCACTACACTAACTTGTAGCTTTAGCTGAACACTGTGCAAAGGACGCACTACACTAACGTTTAAATAATGTAGCTGCCTGCGGTAGTGATAGGATCAGGAAAACACCACCAACCTTCTACAGGTAGCTTTAGCTGAACACTGTGCAGCTGCCTGCGGTAATGATAGGATCAGAAAACACACCACCAATTTTCTACAGGTAGCTTTAGCTGAGCACTATACAGAGGTCGCACTGCACTAACTTGTAGCTTTAGCTGAACACTGTGCAAAGATCGCACTACACTAACTTGTAGCTTTAGCTGAACACTGTGCATAGGTCGCACTACACTAACTTGTAGCTTTAGCTGAACACTGTGCAAACGTCGCACTACACTAACTTGTAGCTTAAGCTGAACACTGTGCAGAGGACTCACTACACTAACTTGTAAATAATGAAGCTGCCTGCGCTAGTAATAGGATAAGAAAAACACCACCAATCTTCTACAGGTAGCTTTAGCTGAACACTGTGCAGAGGTCACACTACACTAACTTGTAGCTTTAGCTGAACACTGTGCAGAGGTCGCACTACACCAACTCATAGTTTTAGCTGAACACTGTGCAGAGGACGCACTACACTAATGTTTAAATAATGTAGCTGCCTGCGGTAGTGATAGGATCAGGAAAACACCACCAACTTCTACAGGTAGCTTTAGCTGAACACTGTGCAGAGTTCGCACTGCACTAACGTGTAAATAATGTTGCTGCCTGTGGTAGTGAAAGGATCAGAAAAACACCACCAATCTTCTACAGGTAGCTATAGCTGAACACTGTGCAGAGGTCACACTACACTAACTTGTAGCTTTAGCTGAACACTGTGCAGAGGTCGCACTACACTAACCTGTAGCTTTAGCTGAACACTGTGCAGAGGTTGCACTACACTAACTTGTAGCTTTAGCTGAACACTGTGCAGAGTTCGCACTACACTAACTTTAAATAATTTATCTGCCTGCGGTAGTGATAGGATCAGAAAAACACCACCAATCTTCTACAGGTAGCTTTAGCTGAACACTGTGCAGAGGACGCACTACACTAACTGTAAATACTGTAGCTGCCTGACTGTGGTACTAATAGGATCAGAAGAACACCAGCAATTTTCTTCAGATAACTGTAAATACTGTAACAACACCTGCCTGCCTGTCAGTAGGAACAGAACAACAAGAACAGATCTAGCTAAACTGAATACAGTGTATATATATATATATATATATATATATATATATATATATATATATATATATATACACACAACACCTGGGATGTATATATATATATATATATATATATATATATATATATATACACAATACACTGTAAAAGCAGCTAACTGACTGAATGTCCTGCTTAATCTATCTAACTTAAAACAAATGACACTGTCTCTCTGTCTCACGCCGGAACACACTACACAGGGCCGATGTGCAGGCGGTCTTATATAGTGTGGGGCGTGTACTAAACCCCCTGAGCCATATTTGGCCAAAGCCACCCTGGCTTTGGCCAATTACAGCTCTCTGTACAGACGGCGCTGTTATTGGCCAAGCATGCGGACCATAGTGCATGCTTGGCCAATCATCAGCCAGTTATGCCGCAGTGAATTATGGGCTGTGACGCGCCACTCGAATTTGGCGTTAATGGCCCATATCGTTCGCAATTCGGTGTATGACCGAACAGGCGATGTTCGAGTCGAACATGGGTTCGACTCGAACACGAAGCTCATCCCTAGTCTTGCATACACATGGTCACACAAACCTAGTCGGAAATTCCAAACGTCAAGAACGCTGTGACGTACAACACATATGATGAGCCCAGAAAAAGGAATTTCAATTGCCAGTGCTGCTTTTCTGCTTGATTCCGAGCATGCGTTTAACTTTGTGCGTCGGAATTGTGTACACACGGTTGGAATTTATGACAACGGATTTTGTTGTAGGAAAACTCCAGCTCCCATCTAACATTTTTCATCGGAAAATCTGACCGTGTGTACAGGGCATAACAGTTTTACAGTGGAAGCTTGTGCAGGAGAGGTAATATTCTGCAGGAGTTAGTGTAGAGGAGGAGGAGCAAGGGTCTGCAGCGGGAAAAGTGCTGAAGGAATAGACTGTGAATGATGGAGATTCATTATTACAAGACAGAAGCTACAGATTAATGCTTTGCAAATATGAGTACAAACCGTCAAATGCTATGGGCATCCCATATCTTCGCTTGTCCTACCCAAGTTATATCCCGCAATAAACGTAACAAAACTACGCAAATGACTGCTTATTGTCTTAACTAATAGATGAGGGTCTGGCGGCAGGGAGATTTGGTGGATGTTAGTAACTAGTGGTAACCACACCGCTACATATAGTTGCCTTATATTGATTTAATTCCCTATTTATCTTATATCTCTTATTAGGGGTATTTAGACCTCAAACATTATAAGCCATCAGATTTACCAAGGCCATAGTCAACTAATGGGCCAACTATCCATCCAACTTCTCATACAGGAGTCAGAGAGGGATTTAAAAAAGGACAAGAAAAAAAAGGAGTTCAAGAACCCCGCGCCCCTCCCCCGGGGCGCTATCTCTCCCAAAGGTAGGGTACACTTCTGGGTCATGCCCGGTGACCAGCTCTGGCCACACTCGACTTGGTGCCACCACCTGTCCATACCCTCTGTTGGGGGGGTAGCTTCTCCCTGCATCTCTGTCAGCCCAGCACAGCCGACCTCGGATGTGTGTATTTTCAGGTAAGTGTGAACAAACTTTGGGTTGAGCATGGCCATTCATTTTTAGGTGCCTCTTAACATGCATATGCTATCTTAATATTGCATATCTTAATATGCAATATTCCTGCCTAATTTTTCTCCAGTTCACCACAAGGCAATGCATGCAAAAAAAAAAATACACGTATAGACTTGTGGCAAGCTAGAAATACATGAAGCAGTTACGTTTTCTGGTTCGTAAATGTGTGTTGGGGCAGGAGAGTTTGTTTACTTCATGTATATGCATTGTGTGCCACTGCAAAGGAAAAAGAGAGAGAAAAAGAGAAAAAAACACATATTCAACACATCAATGCGTTAACCAATTATACATGCAAAAAGTGTGAATGTGGCCTAAGAAAAGATTTGCAGTAAGAACTTGAAGGGTGGAATCCTACAGTGCTACAAAGCGAGGTTATATTGTGGACAGTTTATCCCAGATTTTCATCCAGTGCAATCAGTTTGGTTCGGGTCAAGCTTATTATCTTTTAAAAGTTGCTTTCCCTTTATTCTTTTTTTTAAAGAATTGTATGTTCTTACTTTTTCATAAACAGTAACCATCACAAAGGAAAGACACTGGTATCGTCCGCACAATGATTAAAGAATTTGCTATGTTGTATAAAGTTTGTACCTGAGAAGCTGCAACAAATTGGAAAGTCTGTTATAAAAGGCAAGGTTTTGATGTCTGAGTTAAAAACACAACAAATTAAAAGTGGATCTTTCAGACTGTTTAATGATTAGTGATTAATAATGTAGTGGTAGGTGCTCTCTTTAACATTCTTTTTGATCTGTCCCCAAAAAAAGTCTTGTTATATCCATTGGCATGTTTTGTGTGATACTTTGTATTCTCAAATCTGTGCCTGTCTGTATTTTTCTTTGATCCTCCTCATTGCAATGTGATACCTCATGTTGCGTTAGACTTCTGACAGCTGACTGACTTATAATAATGTTTTCTTGTAAATGGCTTCAACTTTGTAATTTCAGACGTGGTCAGATTTTGAGTACAGGAAACATCAAACAAGCTAGTCCAGGATTTTGAAAAAAATATTCCAACTCTGCCTTTAGGTGGACCAAAACTTTGTTATAACCTTAAGGCTACATTCCCACAGCATTTTAACTATGGATAATTTGCTGCATTCAGCGGCAGCTATGGGTATAGCTGTGTAATGGCCGCATACCAACTGGCAGATTAGCTGTTGCCAAAACTCCACAGAAGCACGACCCTGAACGCACACTATCTGCATCCAATGTCAGTATTTGAATGCAACTGCTTGGATGGTTGGTTACATGTGAAAAGCTGCGGTGCCTACCATTGATTTGTACAGAGCACACATCTGACAGCCACTGATTCTTGCCAGCAGCTGCCCCTGGGGGCAGGCAAACTGCCTTGCGAATGTAGCCTAAATAGTTTAACACTCTGCCTAACCCTGCTACTACCATCTAAACTGCTAAATAGAGTTGTTCTTAAAAATTGTACGAAGAACCCCCTAACGGGGCTTTAAAGCAGCCAATAAATACAGAATAAATAGTCAAAACATGATTTTATTAGTACGAAGGGTAGTATATAACAAATGGATTCTGACTTATAGAGTCAAGACATGAACTGGAGTACAATATATGGTAAAAAAAGATAAAAAACACAGTGGACAGTGCCCGTAATTGGGAACAATGTGCCATACAATGTATTAGGACAACAGAATCATAAATATTAAAATCCTGACGTGTTTCGACCCTAACTGGGTCTTCTTCAGAGGATAGTTGCCAACTGTAGAAATATAAGCATATGTCAAACAAAATATAAAACTCAACGGTAACAGACTCATGTATGTAACACAGCATATCTACATAAATTGCATAATTACCAGTCACAAAATTCCCAATAGTGTTAGGTGTTCATGATGAGGAGGATATGGTCCCTCCTGTGTTTTATGTCTCCCTAGTAATAGGTCAACTCCTCAGAGAGTGGGTGATAGGCCAGACCTGCCTTGCAAGGGATCACGCATATATTACCCCCCACAGGGGGGAAAAAAGGGAGAAACGGACAGCGTCAGGCACATACTGCACCCAAGATGGAGTGACGGTGATGCTGGAATCGGATTGAAAGCAAGAAATAATTAGTTCTCCTAGAGAGTTACTTTTTCCCCTAATTCAGAACAGTTTACTGGTATTAAAATGTAAGTGCAAGGGCATACAGGGGACAGGAGTGCAAGAAAGAAGGGAAGGGAAAGAAAGGAAATACAGAAGGAGAGGGATGGGGGGAAAGGGGGGGGGAAGGGGGGGAGGGAAAAGAGAACGGGAAGAGTGAGGGGGCAGACAAGGAGAAATCGGTGAAAGTCAAGGAGTGAAAAAAGTGTGTGAAGTGAGTGAATTGCTGCCCATGCGGAACCGTACAGCGATGGTGGTATTGGAAATGATAGTACTATCCATGCACCAGTAAGCGGAAATTATATAAAGTGAAGGAGACCAGCCAAAGCTGGAAAGGAAAAGGAAATGTGAGGGTAGTGCAGTGGTGAAAATGTGAAAGGTTAGAAAGCTGGAAATGAAGGGAAGAGTGAAAAGACACAAAGGTGAGGATAGAACCCTAAAACAACACAACCCACACAGGAGTATAAAAAGAACCAAACAGTGCATGATGTATGGACACCAAGATGATGAAATAAATGGGTGCATGATTTGACGGCAGTGCTTGTTACCTAATACTGAGGACCGGAAAAGCTTAGATCAATTAGCCCAAGGTTCTGAAAGGTATAATGTCAACATCAGACATATTTAAATAAAAAGAGGGGTATTGCAAGGAAGTACTCTTATAGCAGTGGTGTAAACCACACATGGAGGAAGGCAATTCCAAACATTTTGAAAGTACTTACCACTCAATAAGACCGGTGGTTGCATACAGGCATTTCACAAGGTAAGGAGAGGATCAGTGAGCCTCCCCTGAAACTAGGTCTCCTAAAAGGAAGTTCTAATTGGCTAAACCCCTTCAGGTGCGGGTGCTCATCTACTCCCCTCCTCCCTCCCCCTCCACCAAGAGGAGGAGCGGCATGCAAGTGCGCTCACCGCGTGACCCCCCCGGGCGTGAGCACCCACACCTGAAGGGGTTTAGCCAATTAGCACTTCCTTTTAAGGGACCTAGTTTCAGGGGAGGCTCACTGATCCTCTCCTTACCTTGTGAAATGCCTGTATGCAACCACCGGTCTTATTGAGTGGTAAGTACTTTCAAAATGTTTGGAATTGCCTTCCTCCATGTGTGGTTTACACCACTGCTATAAGAGTACTTCCTTGCAATACCCCTCTTTTTATTTAAATATGTCTGATGTTGACATTATACCTTTCAGAACCTTGGGCTAATTGATCTGAGCTTTTCCGGTCCTCAGTATTAGGTAATAAGCACTGCCGTCACCTCATGCACCCCTTTATTTCATCATCTTGGTGTCCATACATCATGCACTGTTTGGTTCTTTTTATATTCCTGTGTGGGTTGTTGTGTTGTTTTAGGGTTCTATCCTCACCTTTGTGTCTTTTCACTCTTCATTTCCAGCTTTCTAACCTTTCACATTTTCACCACTGCACTACCCTCACATTTCCTTTTCCTTTCCAGCTTTGGCTGGTCTCCTTCACTTTATATAATTTCCGCTTACTAGTGCACGGATAGTACTATCATTTCCAATACCACCATCACTGTACGGTTCCGCATGGGCAGCAGGGGTCTCGATGTTTGTTTGTCTCACCATGTCACCAATTCACTCACTTCACACACTTTTTTCACTCCTTGGCTTTCACCGATTTCTCCTTGTCTGCCCCCCTCACTCTTCTTCTGTTCTCTTTTCCCTCCCCCCCCCTCCCCCCCCCTTCCCCCCATCCCTCTCCCTCTGTTTTTCCTTTCTTTCCCTTCCCTTCTTTCTTGCACTCCTGTCCCCTGCATGCCCTTGCACTTACATTTTAATACCAGCAAACTGTTCTGAATTAGGGGAACCAGTATCTCTCTAGGAGAACTAATTATTTCTTGCTTTCAATCCGATTCCAGCATCACCGTCACTCCATCTTGGGTGCAGTGTGTGCCTGACGCTGTCCGTTTCTCCCTTTTTCCCCCCCTGTGGGGGGTAATATATGCATGATCCCTAGCAAGGCAGGTCTGGCCTATCACCCGCTCTCTGAGGAGTTGACCTATTACTGGGGAGACATAAAACACAGGAGGGACCATATCCTCCTCATCATGAACACCTAACACTATTGGGAATTTTGTGACTGGTAATTATGCAATTTATGTAGATATGCTGTGTTACATACATGAGTCTGTTACCGTTGAGTTTTATATTTTGTTTGACATATGCTTATATTTCTACAGTTGACAACTATCCTCTGAAGAAGACCCAGTTAGGGTCGAAACGCGTCAGGATTTTAATATTTATGATTCTGTTGTCCTAATACATTGTATGGCACATTGTTCCCAATTATGGGCACTGTCCGCTGTGTTTTTTATCTTTTTTTACCGTATATTATACTCCAGTTCATGTCCTGACTCTATAGGTCAGAATCCATTTGTTATATACTACCCTTCGTACTAATAAAATCATGTTTTGACTATTTATTCTGTATTTATTGGCTGCTTTAAAGCCTCGTTAAGGGGTTCTTCGTACAATTTTTATGCATCTCATGGGGTGCGCAGCCCATTTGTCTGTACTCATGTGAGTGTCTCTTGTTGACTATAGAGTTGTTCTTTATTGAAACAATTACATGTACTGCCAACTTTTTGTTAGATTGCTGCCCAACAGAAATGCATTGAATACAGTGGTATATACTCTATATTCTTCTGCTTCTGTGGGGTTTAATTTATTACCTATCTGCATGCAATGGAATAGTGAACATTGGTCATTTTGCCATGACAGACACATACATTATATATATATATATATATATATATATATATATATATATATATATATATATATATATGTATAAATACACACACACATAAATATATATTAGCCCCTTCGTGCCTAAGGGTAAAACAAATCTTAGTTCCTAAGCACAATTTTACCACTTTGACATGTGTCAGTAAAATCGTACATATCACAACTCCTTTTGTGCATGCAGATGGATTATACTTAGTTTTTTTCAGGACAAATTGGGCTTTCATTTGGTGCTAAATGGTAATTGATATCTCCTGATTTGTTTTATGATCAAAGGAAAACTGGCCCAAAAGAGTAAAAAAAATATATATATATTTTTTTTTAAAGTTAGCTGTATATTTCTTGCTACTACCATAACCTTATACCAAAAAACAACCCAAAATAACTTCTCCTGCTCCTGACCATCACAGCGATACCACATATGTGTATGTTGTTTATTTTTTGTACCTGTAGTACAACCCCGAAAAAATAGTGCGCAAATTCCTTTTTTTTAAATCCTACCTAAAATACACTGACACTAATACTAATTAAAAAAAAATCCTGTTAAAAAAATATATTGACCCCCGACATTTGACCGTGACCCAAACACTAACCCTGGCACTGGCCTAGATCAAACCTTGATCTAGGTTTTTTTTTGTATTTTATTTTTTTATTATTATTAATATATATATATTTTTTTACACAAACTTTTTTTCTCTCTGTGCATGGAAAGAGAGAGATACAATGTATCTCTCTTCTCCATTCGCAGAGAGAGAAAACATGGGGCTGGCTTCACAGTGACTAATCACTGTGGTAGCAAATTAGAGGTGATCAGGTGACCTGGAATCGGGCATTCCGGGTCCCGATTGTTAGTATGGGGCCCAGGGCTCTTGGTAAGATCCCAGTCTCTGTGCTGGGAGATACACAAATATGCGCCCCACTGAAAAAGTGGGGTTGCATATTTGTATGAAGTCAACGTCAAGGGGTTAACACAGACATAGACATCCTAAAATTTATCTAAAGCTTAGCCAAACTTTTCTTTTAAGTTTTGGAAGGAACGGGGGTCGGAATTATAACTCTGTCAGGTTTTACTGCCATTGGAGGCTTTGTAGAGGTTCCTTCACCTCCTGTCTGGTAAAAAGGTTGTCCCCAGGTTAGGATGTGAGGAGAAATCTCTTCAACAGCAACACAGACAGAAGTAAAAATGCATTTTTTAGTTAAACAGGAGAATACTGGAACCTCTGTTAGCATTTTATTGATAAGTTTCAAGTCATTAAAGATATTCCTTTATTTGCTTCCTTATTCTCCAAGTCATTCATGAGGAAAAAATAAACAAGACAAAGACTGGATAACTGTAACTGTAGAAGAGACTCTGTATGTGTTTTCTGCAATAAATGCTTCTTAACTTTCTGCTAGCAAACTTCAGATTGCATAAACAATCCTCGCATTCCCTGGTGCAGTGATGAATAAACACCCTTGCGCATGTGTGGAAGTTATATCAACTTGGGCAGGCATTCGGGTTGGCTGAAGACACAGAAACGGAAGACAAGGTGAAGATGTCAGCACTGACAAATGATTCCATGGTCACTGCATTGCTAGGGAGGAGGCTAGTCCTGCGGACTTTCGATTCTTTTTAACTAGAAATGTAATGTGGCCATCTTGTCTGCAGTGGCGGCTGGTGTTTTTTTTTTGGGGGGCGGCAAACAACCACCCCACTGGTGGTTGGTCATTGGCACCCCCGCCACTTTCCCCATCTAGGTTGCGGGCGGTCAGTGAGTTCCTACGGGCGGCGGGCAGTGGCCGAATTGTGGGTTCCTATGGGTGGTGGGCAGTGACTCCTGTGTCCTATCCTTCTCTTCTGTATCACAGCGGTTTCCACCGTGCGGCTCCTCCCTCCTCCTCCTAGGTGTCTAATAGGATCACCTGTCCTTTCAGTCAATCGAATGACGGGTCTCAAGACGCACTTCCTGATTGGCCGGGAGGAGGATCAGTGTGGCGATAGCGAATATTCATTCGCTATTGTCAAACAAACGGGTGGGATCGGGGCGCAGTGTTCAGCGCTCCGAGCCCACCCTTTTTTGAAGCCTATTAGAGCCTCTGGTTCTAATCACGTGCTTCAAAAAAACACACTCCTGCCATTGGATCCATGCATCTGGCGTCCTGCATGTAGATCAGGGGCCGGATGCATGGATAGGGGGAGGCGGCGCCTGTGCACCCCTAATGGATGGGCCAATGCTGTTTGTCTCATTGCTTTAGACGACAAAATAGTCACAAAAAAACTATTCAGTGCATTGTGGCAAACAAAATTCTTAGCTAATGTGATTTCTAGATACCTTCCTGTGGTTCATCACTGCCCTTCGGCCCCCCACACCCCAAAGCACCTTGTCCCCATGTTGATGAGGACAAGGGCCTCTTCCCGACAACTCTGGCTGTTGGTTGTCGGGGTCTGCGGGCGGGGGCTTGTCGGAATCCGGGAGCCCCCTTTAATAAGGGGGCCCCCAGATCCCGGCCCCCCACCCTATGTGAATGACTATGGGGTACATCGTACCCCTACCCATTTACCTAGGGAAAAAAGTGTCAATAAAAAAAACCACACTACACAGGTTTTTAAAGTAATTTAATAGGCAGCCCCGGGGGGTCTTCTTCTGACTTCGGGGGTCTCTCTGGCCTCTTCACCCGGTGTCCAGTTCTTCTCCGCTCTCTCTGGCCTCTTCTCCCGGTGTCCGGTTCTTCTCCGCTCTCTCTGGCCTCTTCTCCCGGTGTCTGGTTCTTCTCCCGGTGTCCGGTTCTTCTGCCGGGCTCCTCCGCTATCTTCTGCTCTTTTGCCGCTCTCTTCTTCATCTTCTTCCCTCTTCTCTTCTTCCGATGTTGACAAGACGCTCTCTCCCGCTGTAATGCTGTGTGAGCACCTTGCAATGACTTATATAGGCATGGGGCATGGTCACCGGGTGATGTCATCTGGTGACCCCGTCCCCTTATTACGTCACAGTCCCAGATATTTCAGTATATTTCATTATTGTATATGGAGCTTGCAGTAAGTTACTGCAATTTCCCACTACCTCATCGGCCCCTATACAGTTTCTCGATGGATTAAACCTCTGTCCTTTAAACTACATTGGGTACAAAGACAAAGTGTCACTCAAAGGTGAGGTGGTTCTGCTATGAGGTATACAATCTCAAAGCAAAAGCATGATTTATGCCAAAAATGATACGCTATCGTTATTAGCAGTTTGATATTGTTGTGTTATGAATTGGCAAAACTTTGCACTGTTGGGAAAGCTTTTGGAAAGTTGTCTGTAGGAAAAAAATTAAGTCTGTCAACAATGCCCTCCAGCACTTGGCAATGACAGCGGTAACTAGAGAGACTATATAGGTTTATGTAACGAGCCCCTTGCTCGCTCGGTTCCACTCTCACGACACTCCTCTGCAGCTATAGAATCAGACTGCAGATCGCAACATCTGATTGCTCGGTCATCCAATGCTCCGGGATTAAAACTACAGCTATGTGCCGTTCTAACCCAGTTGTGATAGATCAGAACAAACACCAGGCAGGCTGTATGTAAGTTCAACCAGGAATCTCTTTTATTCAAAAATACAGGCTCTTTTATACACTAACAGTGGAGGTGCAGACCTCCTGATCATATTACTCTAACAATACACCTGTAACCTAATTAACCTAATTAACATGGCCTAATTAACTAATCCCTTTAGACAGCCTAGATGACTCAGACATGACCTTTAGGCTAGACTGCTGTCTTGTAGCTTAGAACCCCCAATCAACATTATCACAATAGCAGAGGTAATTAACACAAACAACAATGTGGATCTAATGACTCTTAGATCCCATACTAGACACTTATTTACAATACACATTTTAGCAGACAACAGACAGGTAGCTGGAATTGATGACATTAGCATTTAACAGTAAGAGTCCCAACGGTATGAATCAGTCACTATTCCAATATGGCAAATCCAGGGTCCCCATAGTCTGTGTGTCCTGGGGGATCAGGACCCGAATCCACAGTAATACCACCTCAAGGGTCCCCAGGCATACAGCTCACAAGGAGCACCGTTCCCCCAAATGCCAGGGCCCACGATCGATCGGCAAGAGGCTAGCAATCAGTACCCTCCAAAAGTCTCCCTCCCGGCTAGGTCTGTCACAGTTTACAAATGAAAGAACATGAAATGCTGTTGGTATCCTGCCTAATAGGAACGAGCTTTAGGTTTGGGGTGACCATGAGTTTGACCCGTACCCAAGTAACTCACAGTTCAAAAAATTGGTGAGCTAATGCAGAAATTCAGAATAGCTACAACAGGTCACTCATGCACTCCCCAATGCACAGTGTATAAATAGTCTAATCAGGGTACTAGCTGCCAACATCTATCTGTGTTTCCACATACACAAAAGGCTATAATAAAATATGATGTGGTGCCAAATCTAATAAATAATTAAGAAATAAATAGTATTCATAATTAATAAGTGATAAATGATAAATAAAGGTGTATATCCCAATGTCCAATTGAACAAATAGTGATATCCAGAAAGCTTCAATCATTAATGTGCAATATAAATCATCAAGAAAAACAATAACAAATACTTAATCAGTGCAAAAAATATATATATAAATATATAATTTCTTTATTAAAATTGTCCAAAATGCCCTAAAACCGGGCAGTGCACCCAATCACCAGTGCTCTCAATTCACAAATTTCATTAAAAAAAGTCCCATCAAAAGTGGTGTAGATATCATACAGTGAAGTAAAACAGTCCTTATATTGCATTAACTTCAAAATTAATCCTGTGCTCCACCTATGTGCAGGGTGACAGCGACAGCTCACCTAAAAAATGGACCTATACAGGTCATACAATGCTTTTGTTGGTACACAGGGTTTTCTCTCCCAGATAGGCGATGCAGAGCTCTCTGTTTCTCCTCTCTGCAACATGCAATAATGACAGAGATCCATATGGTGTGGTATTTTGAATAAATTGTATTAAAATAAATAGTAACTTACATAAAATGTTACACTCAGCAGTGAATATAGCTGGCAGGATCATGCACAAAGGAATGCTGAAGATTCCGAACTTCCGGTCTCAGCCAAAAAAATACTACACCATACAAATCTCTATCATCATTGAATGTTGCGGAGAGGAGAAATGGAGATCTGTTCATCGCCTATCTGGGAGCCACAGCCAGTGTGCCAAGGAGGAGAGAGGGGGCAGGGCCGAGCCATGGCTCTGTGTGTGAATGGACATGCAGAGCCACAGCTTGGCATCAAGCCTGTTCTGGTGCTCCCATTGCAAGCTGCTTGCTCTGGGGGGACCATTGGGGGGACCCGAGAAGAGGAGGATCGGGGCTGCTCTGTGCAAAACCACTGCACAAAGCAGGTACGTATAGCATGTTTGTTTTAAAAAGGAAAGTTTATAAAAGATAAAACTAGTATATAAATGTGCTTTTTCCAACAAGAATGTTATAAACATAAACTACTTACATTTGTAGGAAAACAATACACAGCACACAGAGTATTGAAAATATGCATACAACATCCCTATGCACATGCTATCTATTCTTTTTAGAAAATGAGCATTGAACCAGAGGCGTTGCTAGGTCTAGAAAAGATCCGGGGCTAGAGCCCATAGCAGCGAAGTAAAAAAGTCATATGCTTGGGTGGGCAGGCAAACACATGTATAGAATATGTGTGTGTGTGTATAAAGAATATCGTTACAAATCTAAATGCGGATTCCCCCTTACATCAGAGTCCCCAGAGAGCCCCCCCCCACTTACATCAGGGTCCCCAAACCCCCCCCCTTACATCTGGGTCCTTAGAGAGCCTCCCTACTTGCATTAGGGTCCTCAGAGCCCCCTTTTCATCAGGGTCCCCAGAGAGCCCCATGGTTGGCTACATAAAGAATGCAGGGCTCAGCTGTGCCCATCTATGCAGCCTCACCAGTGCCCAGCAATGCAGCCCCCACTGTAGTGTCCACTGTCCCCTGCACCCCACTACACTGCACAGCCCCATACAGGCCTGTGATAATGTCAGCAGGCCGGGTGCCCGCTTTCAGTGGTGGCGGGCCAGGTGCTGACCCCTGCCCTAGAGACTCGGGGCTATGGGCCCCAGATTCGGGGCTATAGCCTCAAAAGCCACCCCCTAGCGACGCCTCTGCATTGAACAATGGTTGGTATACTAAAGGGATACACTAAAAAAGTCGCTTGGCTTGGATTAAAGCTGCTTCATGATCTCTGTAGGCAACCAGCACACAAGGCAATTTTAACAATTGCAGAAATCTGGTGCTAGCTTCCCCAGGTGTAGCTTCTTTTTTGGCCTTGTGAAGTCCCCTTTGGAACTGACGTTTCTTCTTAGTTCCTCTGTTGTTATTGAGCCCACCTTCTAACAGGGTCTCCTTCAAGACTCTCCTCAAGTCCTTTGTGTCAAGCACATGGCTGTGTTATCTCTCATCTTGCCTCCCCTAATTCTCTGCCAAAATCACTTCCTGTTTTACTAGTGTAGCACTGACCCCCGAAGGAGCTGCTGGTATTTGATTGGACCTGTACTCTGCTCTCCCACCCCTTGTAACTTGGCTCAATCCCCTTCACACAGCTGTGGTGCAATGTTAATATGAAGTTAATAGTAGAGGATAACCCCACAATGTTTAGTACAACAATAAAATACTTTTGTTATTACCTGGGTATACGATGTTACACCTGTTGGAAAAGGAACAACACTCCACACAAGTTGTACTAAACCAGAAACGTAATTTTACTGGAGTTGGTATAAAAGTAGTATTACAATATTTGGACTGTCACACCGACATAATGCAACAGCCCATTTAGTATACACAATAATTGGTACACTTAAAGTTATATTAAATGGTTCCTGGAAGTGCGTCTTCAAGTTGGACTAATGCCAGAAAAGAAACACTTTAATTCTGGGCACCTTCCCACTTCCAGTGCACCCTTATAACCATAAGAAGGCAACGTTAGCAAATAAAGCACAAATTGCAATCCCTAGGGAGCTCCCCCTGCTTTATGCCCTGTACACATGGTCAGACATTGATTGGACATTCCGACAACAAAATCCTAGGATTTTTTCCGACGGATGTTGGCTCAAACTTGTTTTGCGTACACACGGTCGCACAAAGTTGTTGGAATTTCTGATCGCCAAGAACGCAGTGACGTCAAACCACGTACGACGAGACTAGAAAAAGCCAGTTCAGAACCAAGCGCGGCATCCTTTGGGCTCCTTTTGCTAATCTCGTGTTAGTAAAAGTTTGGTGAGAGACGATTCGTGCTTTTTCAGACTCATGGTTTTCAGATCGTTTTCTGCTGTTCAGATTTTGCTTGTGGGTTTGTATCTGCTCTTTAGTGCGTGCAGCAAGCTACGCGTGACTTTGATTAGTCATTGTGTTCTTGTTCGTTCGTTGCTGTTTTTCAGGTCGCTCTTCACAGGCCTTGCTGTTCTTCAGTGCGTTCTGTTACTTCGTTCTGAGCAGCCGACCATTTTCTAGCCATGGTGCGTATATGTACTCCTCGTAGAGTTCGTGCTGTGGGGTGGCTTGGTGTTGGGGTCTTGACCTTGACACAAGTCCAGTCCATGAACAGGGTGGGGAGGAGTTCATGGACCAAGAATTGGTTGCTTCAGCGTGACCAGTTCTGTCATATGCCTTTGCTCCATGAGATCCGTGAGAATAATCCTGATGATTTCAAGAACCTTCTCCGGATGACAGACCCCGTATTTCACTGCTTGTTGGCTTCGCTGACCCCCTATATCAGCAGGCAGGATACCTGCATGAGGCAAGCCATCACTCCGGAGCAGAGGCTCGTCGCTAACCTGCGGTACTTGGCGACAGGGAGAAGCCTGCAGGACTTGAAGTTCTCAACAGGCATCTCTCCCCAGGCTCTGGGGATCATTATCCCAGAGACCTGTTCTGCCATCATACAGGTCCTGCAGAAGGAGTAAAGGTAAGATTTTTATCCTTTAATATCACATTTTATTGTATTTAATGTTTGCTAATGTATTGTATTTCTTTCATCATTCCCTAATTACCATGATTGTAATATGATGTGAATGTCCCCTTTGTCCTCATGCATGCTGGATTTTTATGTAATTATTTTTTTGTCCTTCATACATATTTGCCTTCACTTACCTCTCCAGCATGCTCTCCTGGCCCTATATTCACCTCATGTAGTCACTTAACAATGTATTTTATCAGCTCCATAGTAGTGCTTTACCCGAAACACCCCTAAAATGTTTTTAAATTTGATTTGTGCTTTAAATTCAGACAGAGTGCCAGAGGCTTTTTTTGGGGGGTCCCCAAATCATTTGGAACCCTCCCTCCCCCCAACTGCTAAGTCAGCTGATTCCAATTCTCTATCTATCCTCAATCATCTATCTGCTGACTTTGCCAAACCCATACACACTATACCCATCTTTTTTGTGGTCAGATTTATGGATGAATTCCCCAAAGCATGTAGTGCAAGGGCCTACCTGTATACTTTCAAATGGTAATGTTTAAAGTTTTTGTATCCTATTATTATCTTGATAGGTAATAGCAGAATGTCCAGTAATTTTAGGTCCGACCACCGCTTCCTGAGCTGATCTTTTGATCGACGTACCCCGAAATTCCGGTGCAAACTCCTGACCACTTTCGCCATTATCTTGGCCTTTCTGATATTGGGGTTGGGGTTAGGTCCATACTTCCCATCATAGCCAGCCTTCTTCAGGATGTCCACCATCTCCAACATCTCCCCAAAGGACATATTTGAGGCCTTAACTCTTCTCCTTCTTGATCCAGATGTTTCTGGCTCCGGGCTTTCCTCCCCCTCCTCCTCGTTGCTATAATTAGCACGCACCTGCTGTGTCTCCGCCATGTGCTCTTCCCCCACTGCGCCGAATGAAAAGGGGCAGGGAATAGACCAGAAAGAACGTCAGGGGTGGGCGGAGTTACACGCATGCGCAGTGTGTATAAAGCGTTACACGCGTGCGTAGTACGTACGATCTGTGAGCGGAGGAAGGAGTATCGGAGGCGCCGATCGTGATAATGAAGGTAAGACCCAAACTTGGGCCTATACTGCTTCTAGATTGAGACCTATATTGTAACAAGATTAGGAGAGTTTGGCCTGACATTAGGGTTTGTCTTGTGTTGTGTCTTGCAGTGAAAATGGATATCTTGAAAGATACAGACTTTATGGCAATCTTCATAGATATGTTCAGGGAGCTGCCTTGTCTATGGGAGATAAACCACCCATATTATAAGAACCAAACAAAGAGGAAGGCAGCACTGGATCAATTGCGGGAATTTGTGAAGACGGTGATCCCCACGGCAGACATCACCTATTTGAAGATCCTAATTGGTGGCCTGAGGAGCACTTATCTAAGGGAGCACAAGAAGGTCCAGGATTCCCAGAGATCCGGAGCAGCAGATGACATCTATGTCCCCAGACTGTGGTACTATAATAGGCTGCATTTTCTGGCAGGTTAGACTGAACCCAGGCCATCACTCTCCAGTCTTCTTTCCACGCTTCCTTCCACCCCAGCTGAGGCTTCTGACGCCCAACCTGGGCCTTCCAGGCAGCAACATGTGGAGGAGCCCAGCTTGAGCCAGGTATAGCATTCCTCTAAATATTTCTGCTTGTCCAATCAATGATGTTAACTAGATGCTAGTTTGGAGTACTAATTTATGATTGTGATTGATGATGCAAAAACTAAAACCATGTCCCTATTTCATACACAGGGAAGTCTCAGCCAGGAGGTGGCCGGGCCAAGCAGGCTGCCTGATATGCAGGTCCCTTCCCTACATCCACAAAGACAGAGTGGCAGGAAGAAGAGGAGTACCCTGGAGGAGGCTGCCATAGGCCTCTTTTGGAAGGCTACAGAGGCCCTGAGAAGCCCACACACTGTGGAGGAGGACTTTGCTTGCATAACTGCCTGCAAAATGAGGCAGATGGAGGAGGGCCAACAACTCATGTGTGAGTCCTTAATGTTGGAAGCTCTCAATAAGGGGTTGAGGGGCCAAATAACATCTGCTACCCACATTTGTGATCTCACACATGGTCCTCCTGCTCCTCCAGGTCCTACTAGTCCTCCTCCTCCTCCAGGTCCTACTAGTCCTCCTCCTCCAGGTCCTACTCCACCTCCTGCCACATCTCCAACACCTGAGCCACAGCCAGGAAGGAAGCGTGGAAAGAAGACCAGAAAGTGATGACCCTGGGTCCAGTCTGGTCTGGCAAAAGATGCAGGCTCTTGTAGTACCACAGCCTGGGGACACAGATGTCATCTGCTGCTTTTTCCAGATCTCTGGGACTTCTGGACCAGACTGCACTCCCTTAGATAAGGACTCCTCGGGCCACCAATTTTGATGTTAAATAATTGATATCTGCCCTGGGGGTCCAAGGCTTCCCTAATTTCAGCTGTTTCTCCAGTGTTGCCTCCCTCTTTGTTTGGTTCTGAGCCCCTAATAAAGGATTTTTTGTTTCAATTATACTCTCCTATGTGTTTTTTCCTTCAAAGAGGACAGTTGGTTTGTGAGGATTCAGGTACATTTCTAAAGTACAATGTGAAATTAACAAGGGACACCAACACCAAGCAACCTCCTTGAGATTAAATAATATAAGATATCAATGGTGTTGTGGTAACTTGACACACAAAACACACACAAATATATTATGGAGTAAAACTAAAAATAAAATAGAACAAAGATCAGACTTGAAAAAAATACAAACCTAAAAAACAAACAAAAACAGCCTTAAAAAAAAAAAAAAAAAATTTTATCAGATGTGACAAATCCAAATATATTGAGGGAGTCTCGATAAATAATAAAGAAATAAAATGGTGAGAAGTCTGTGTGAATATGAGCAGCAAAACAACTTCATTCTTCTCACTTTATAAAGAAGAAGAGAGTGCGCTGTATTAAACCATTTTTGACATTGCACCGTGACGAAAGTGCTGTATCCATTGCGAACGCTAATTTTACCAGACTGAGCTGTTCCGTCTTGGAATTTCTTCTGAGCATGCGTGGCACTTTGTGCGTCGGAACTGGCCACACGCGGTCGGAATTGATGCGATCGGATTTTGTTGTTGGAAAATTTTATAGCCTGCTCTCAAACTTTGTGTGTCGGAAAATCCGATGGAAAATGTCCGATGGAGCCCACACACGGTTGGAATTTCAGATAACACACTCCGATCAGACATTTTCCATCGGAAAATCCGACCGTGTGTACGGGGCATTAGAGTGTAAACTTTCCATTAACCAGAAATAAGATGCAAGGCCTTGCAATGAAAGAGGCAGTCTTTTCTTTGTCTTCTGTCTTCTGCTAGCTATTTACGAATTATCAATTGTAATCCAATGGTCAAATAAACCAGGGTTAGATAAAGTATATGTTGAAAATTATCCTTGTAGTGTAGTAACCTGAAACTGTCTCCGATGCAATTAACTTCATGTAACACAGTGCTAGAAGTATAGAAAAAGGTAGGCTTGAGGCCTGTTTTAACTCAGTCTTTAGTTCCTTAAGATCCCTTGTGTGGAACTACAGGTCCCAGTACACTGTGTTACAGATTCAGGTGTGTAAAAGTGCGTTAGGAAAACTTTGGGCAACAGCCCTCTCACCCAACCAGGTCTGTGTAGTAGGACAGTTCCGCTCCGGTACACTTGGTCTTGCTTCCAGCCGGCCGGCGCTGTTACACCACTCCGCAGGATGGACCAGAACCCTCTGATGGCTCCGACAGGCGTCTCCAGATCCTTCCCAGCTCTGTCCCAGCGTTTCTACAGCTCACTGGTGCACAGCAGAGTCGCTGATTGTGCCACTCTGCAGTAGGTATAGGCCGCGCTCTCTGGAACACTTCCGCACAGGTCCTCACAGGCAGGCCATGCGTCCAGAAGAGAGCTAAGATGGCCGCGCGGAGCCTTTTTATAGCCTACCCATCATGCATTTTAGTTCCCAGTGTTGCTGGGTAAATCACTCGGCATTCTGGGTAGGTAGGTAGGTAGGTATATTGTGAAACGTAAATAAACAGTCACTTTCTGTACATTTCTCACATACAGAAAAAGGAAAATAAAATAAAGTCCATTCCACAATTTGGTCACTAGATGGTGCCACATACTAAATTACAATACTGTTCATAGACTAACATTGCAACTATATTAACAGGCAAAATGCTGGCGCTACACTAGCCTCCATGAACCAGTCAAGTGAGTTAATTAGCATTTGAGAGAATTTGAATAGAGGAAGCCCAGCTGCTAATTTAAAATGTATTATGTCATATATTTACTATATGCTATAAATAATCACTAACATAACCATGGCAACACAGTGCCACCCCCTCCATGTTGACTGAGCTGAATTTTGATACATTGCTGCAAATTGCGGTGTGGTGGGATACATATTGTGTACCCCCTAAGCGTTCACAGTGCATAGATCCAACTGTTTTTTTTGCAGTTTTTAGGGGGATTTTGTTTTTCTCACTTTCTCAGATTTCTTTTTAACTTTTCAGTTAGGTGAACATCCCCCCCCCAAAAAAAGAGATTGAAGTTTAGTGTTTTAAGGTTGAGGATAATTATTTTAGGGTAGGAGTTTAGTGTATTAGTTTCATTATTTTTTTGCAGCACAATTTTGCTAGAGTATTGAAGAAAATCCCCTGTGGCCACACATCGAAACGATCCCATAAATCTTGGATGCAACCTCAGCTTGGGCTCCATCCAGTCCATGCCCCAATGATTAAGCTCCGAGGGGCGGAGAGAAATGTGTTGGGATGTAACCTGGTTGGAGTCAAGGCTGCTATACATTCAAGATTTATGGGATTGTTTTGATGTGTGGCCACGGAGAGATTTTCTTCAATACTCAGTGGCAGTGAGTGCCAGCACTCACAGCAGTGGATACCGAGGACTTGCACCCCTCCTAAAGCCTGAGCGTCTCACATACCAGATAATTTTGCTAGAGCTTTTTTATTTGTTTGCCCTTTGTTTGCAGCACACCACTGCAAACTTGTATGATACACAAAATCACGGTTTAGTGTGCCAAATCACCTCTTTGTTCAGTGCAATAAAGCACCAAATCCTTAATCCCCCTATTGCCATAGCTGTTAGGAAATCCCTTTCATAATGTCTGGCAGGCCTAAAGGGGGAGGCAGAGATTCTGCATGTGCAGCTAGTAAGGAGCAAGCAGGTTCTGCTTCTGCAAATGAGAAGAATGCACATAAACCTTATGATTCACTTTTTAAAGTGAGGAGCATAGGCTATTGCATATCCAAGCTTTACCATTGCCTTGGCTTTTCCTTTGAAAATGCCTACTAAAAGTACTTATAACGTGTGCATCGAGTCTGTACAAGTTTTAGATTCTCTCCCTGTGATCGGCCTGGTGCCTCCTTCTGAAAATGCTTACTTGGGCAGGCCATACACTGTTCAAACCCTGTATGGGCAGGCTGAATGTACCAAGTTGATCGATCGATCAACTTTGATACAACCAGGCTGCCAGATTCTTTTGCGATTAATGCTAGCAGTTGCTATACCCACTAGCCATAATCACTGTCTTCTCCTAGTGGGGACAGTTACCCTTGCCCTCCCTCGCCCCCCCCCCCCCCGCTGGGAGAAGACATTCCCACATCTACACTGTCTGTGTTGATGGGGGGAACCAAGCTAATTTTTTTTCCTGTAACCTGTGGTTGCAGAAAAGAAATTCGCTCAGTGTATGGCCGGCCTAATAGCCCGTACACACGATCAGAATATCGTACGAAAAATACCGTTTTTGAATCGATCATACGATATTCTGATCGTTAGTACACAGCTTTTGAAAGCCAATCACAATAATTCATGCAAAGTTATCCGATTGGACAATCACAAAAATTTTCCTTGTATGATACCAGATTGTATGATTTTCGTTTAAGCAGTATAGTGGCATTTTCGAAAATACAGTGGAACCTTGGATTACGAGCATAATCCGTTCCAGGAGTATGCTTGTAATACAATGTACTCGCATATCAAAGTGAGTTTTCCCATTGAAGTCAATGGAAACGAAAATAATTTGTTCCGCATTGACTTCAATGGGATGCAATACCGCATGCGGCCAGAGGCAGGGGGCACTGAAGAGCCTCGGAAACGGCTGAAAAGGCCCGAGGGACACTTCGGCAGACCTCGGCAAACCTCGGAAAGACTCCGTTCACGAGGTTTGCCGATGTCAGCCGCACTTTCCTCGGGCCTTTCCGTGCATTTCTGAACGGCGCAGATCGGCGACTTTCGGCTCTGCTCGGCTCCGGTGCCCCCCACCTCAGGCCAAAAGCGGTACTGCACACCGCTTTTGGCCCGAATCCTGCTCGTTTTGCGAGACAACACTCTCAAACCGAGTTAGGAATTTTAGAAATACAGTGCTCAGTATGTGAAAAGCTCGTTAACCGCGTTACTTGCAAACCGAGGTTCCACTGTACAATACAAATACACTACAACACATTACATCACTTCCAATTTTTTATTCAGTCATACAAGAATTTTTGTAACTATAGTAAATTCTTCATTTTCAATATAAGATTAGCTTCCATAAAAAAACCGGACGATCATTCATCTGATAATCACATTGAGTGTACCAGGCATTAGTGGACAACTGGACATGGCTTATCAAATAAAGCTGTGCTTAACATGACAAAAATAAACATTAAGAAATGTAAAAATTGTGAAAGAAAAGTCCGTAGAGTGACAAAGTCCATCCACTGATATGTGCAACGTCCGTCACCAAAATTGCGTGATCCTGGATTTAGACTTCCACCATATAAAATGCCTGCTTACCGGAACGTGTTGGCCTCCTATTACAGAAAGTCAATCTTGCTTGCAACTTGTAAACCCAGCCAAGGCCTTTATCCTTCCAGGAAATTAAATGTAAATCCACCTCTTATGGGCACTCGATCGTAGACACTCTGTCAGGGATGGGCTCTCAGCCCTGCCTTCTCTGTGATCAGGTTTCTCAGCTGTCGGTTAATTGCCAGTACTCATCGTTCCACAGTGGCTCTCCTGCTCGTCAGTCAAGCCCAAAGCCAGCCCCTTCTGGCTATTTAAACTGCCTGGTTCATTTTGTCAATGCCTTCGTCTTGGTCAACATATCGAATTGACTTTCTGTTGTGTTCCTGTTGAAGACTTGCCTGGCTGACGTCCCTTGAATGTTTTTAGGTGTGTGTGTAGTAGTCCATTATGGTACCTATTTTAGGGGTTTTAATTTTTGATATACAATAAAATTAAGATTTTTTGAGCCTAGTGAGTTGAAGTACACAATTTTTTCCAATACATCATTTTAATGAGGTAGTTGAGCAAAATCAGGTTTTTATTGAACTCAGTTTTGCCCATTTGTCTTTACTGATGGCTCCCACTTTGTAGACTTATATTTTGGTAGTTATGGTGAGGATCATGAGGGGTAGAGCTTGGAAGGTCAATTTTCAGTGTTTATCGGTGTCTAAAGAGTTAATACAATATTTCTTTTTTTCTGCCCTATTCTGCCTAAGCTGATTACATAGTATGCATGGAGTCAAAACAATATTTCTGTTTTCAGTTAAAAAAAACACTGGGGTCAACAACATTTCCTTCCATCATCCCTTCTATTTATGTATCAGGATCATGGCACAGTATTACATTTAATATAAAAAAAGCATCTGAGTACGTTATTTAATCATTGCTGTTCAGCAGTAACATGACATTTCCCAGGTCTTTCCTGTCCTCAGGAAAAAATCTGAGGGGGGGGGGGGGGTTGTAGTACTCTGCTGATGTATCCTCTATAGCAGCAGAGGATGTCTGGACTATGAATCTGTGTCTGCACAGTGCTGATTGGTGCTGTGTCGGTCACATGACATAAAAAACAACTATTAGAATAGAGAATCAAAATAAGTAAATAGCTAAAACTTTTTTTAAAGCTTATTAGAAATGTATATTTCAAAACATATACGGTATATACACCCCTCACATTTTTGTAAATATTTTATTATATCTTTTCATGTGACAACACTGAAGAAATGACACTTTGCTACAATGTAAAGTAGTGCGTGTACAGCTTGTATAAAAGTGTATATTTGCTGTCCCCTCAAAATAAGTCAACACTCAGCCATTAATGTCTAAACCGCTGGCAACAAAAGTGAGTGCATGCAGTACAACTGGGTCAGCCCCCAGAACCGACCACAATGCATTGCGGTGCTGAACAGTGCATTGCAACCCCTGATTGTCTGAAGCAGTGAAAGCTTCAGCCAATTAGGGCACAGAGCACTGTCAGAGTCATGATTGGACACTGTCATCATGACTTTATCCAATCATGGCTCATTCCCGCCCCACAGTATAAAAGTATTCTTTCAATGGCAGCCATTTTCAGTGTGATTTTGGCATGGAGAGAGATAGAACAGGGCTTTGTTTGGTGCTATCAGTTAGTTAGTGTGCTATACTGTGCTATTTTACTTCAATTGTCAGTCTAGAATATTAGTTTAGTGTCAGTCCAGGGATAGTGTGAGTGTAGTGAGGTGGACCATAAGCTAAGATGGTTTCATTGTAGTGTAGTGAGACCGTGTCATTCATACATACATTAGTGTAGAGTAGGGACAGCTCATATAGTTTCAGTGTAGTGTAGTGAGACCATGTCAGTAATCTTGACATTAGTGTATAGATAGAGTAGAGACAGTTCAGATAGCGTCAGTGTAGTGACGGTTGAACACCGCCTATTTGATTGTGTTATTGCCAGTTTAACACCATTTACTTCTCTGTGCATTACTGCCAGTTTAACACCATATTGTTTTGCATGCATTACTGCCAGTTTAACCCCATATAGTTTTGAACCTTACTGCCAGTTTAATGCCATTTACTTCTGTGTGCCTTACTGCCAGTTTAACACCATATAGTTTTGTGTGCATTACTGCCAGTTTAATACCACATAGTTCTGTGTGCTTTACTGCCAGTTTAACACCATTTCGTTTTGCGTGTGTTACTGACAGTTTAACTCCATATAGTTTTGTACGGTACTGCCAGTTTATTGCCATATAGTTCTGTGTGCATTACTGCCAGTTTAAACACTATTTAGTTTTGCGTGCGTTACTGCCAGTTTAACGCCATATAGTTCTGTGCGTCACTGTACTTTTGGAGCATTAAATTGCAGTATATTATAGTGTATCCATGGAGTGTGTTTGTGTAGTGTGAGTACTCAAATTAAAGTGCACCAAACACCTCTTTACATTGATTAAAGTGCATCTACGTACAGATTTCAACTTCTTCTTTACATTTGCTTATAAGCACCGCCCCTCCCCTCCCTCCCAATAATGTCTGGGAGGACAACAAGGAGAGGCAGACATTCTTTTTGCACTGTAAGGGGGCCAGCAACAAATGTGTCCACAGGCAAAGGTGGACGTGGTGGTCAGTCCTCAGGCAGGGCATAATTTCCTATATGAGTTTGCCCATGCTATCCAGCCACAGCATGCAGAGGAGGTGGTGGACTGGCTTACTAAACCTTCCTCATCCTCCTCATCCTCCTCATCCTCCTCATCCTCCTCATCCTCTGTCATGCAAGCAGAGACAAGTGTGCAGTCTCCTGCAGTTGCCAGAGTGGATAAACCTGCCTCCTGGTCCACATCTATTCCTGCCATAGCCCAAACATCAGCCATTGAGGAGTCAGCTGAGTTATTTGACCACAGCATCACCCACATGCTCCTTGATGATGCCCAGCCATCACTGGATTCAAGTGTTGGTTCTGAGGTTGAGGATGACAGGAACATGAGCCTAGAGAGAGGGAGGAACACTGGTAGACAAATTGGCATTCATGTTCCCCAAGCAGCAGCGTATTGCTAAGTTGTCTCCAGCGGTAATGATGAAGATGGAGGAGATGGAGATGATGATGATGATGAGGATGAGGTCACTGATGCGACTTGGGTGCCAGAGGAGGAAACTGAAGGTGAGGTGGCACAACCCCAAGGAGGCCGACATCAAGAAAGAGTAGAGAGCAGCCACCCTATTCCATCACATTCTGCAGCTGTTATCTCCTGGCCCACTCCCCAAAGCTCAGCTGTCTGGGCCTTTTTCAGCACATCTGCAGCAGATCACACTGTTGCTATCTGCAAACTGTGTCTCAGGCACTTTAAATGTGGCAAAAACACCAACCATTTGGGTACCACATGCCTAACAAAGCATTTAACGTCCAACCACTCAGCCCGTTGGCAAGAGTACCTAAAAGCCACACAAAAGGGGCACAAATCTGTCTGTCTTCCTTACCCACTTCTGCCTGCCCCTGCGATACCGAGTCATTACCTTTCAGCAGCCTCCACTGACAGGGATGATGGTATTGCACAGGGGGTCCCAGGTCCTAGCAGCACATCTGCCAGCAGCACACCACCAGCTGTAGACTGTAGCCGGCAAATTTCTCTGCTGCATCTGCTGCAGCGGAAAAAAAAATACAGTCCCTGCCACCTACATGCCCAGCGTCTGAATGCAAGCTTCTCAAAGCTGTTGGCTCTACAACTTCTGCCTTTCAGTCCGGTGGATTCTGCCCCCTTCTGGAATTCGCACAATGTGCTGTACCACAACGGCAGGTTCCTAGTCGCTACTATTTTTCACGTAAGGCTGTTCCATCTCTCTACTATCACGTGGAAGGGAATTTTCTGGCATCATTGGGCAAGGCAGTCAGCCGTAAAATCCACCTTACTGCTGACACGTGGTCCAGCAAGCATGGGCAGGGACAATATATTTATGTCACAGCACACTGGGTAATGCTGCTTGCAACTCGAAAGGATGCAGGACAGGGGTTGGCGCTGCAGCTTGTTGTGCCCCCATGTCTCCATACAGCTGGTGGTGATAATGGAAGACCTATGAGCTCTAACCCCTCCTCCTCCGCCACCTCCATGCCCTCATCTGCAGAATTGTCTTATGAACATCAGGTATTCAAAGGGCTATTGTAAGGGCAAAGTTTTCAAAGGGCTATTCCCAGAGTCAGGCTAAAAGGTGCCATGTAGTGCTTCAGCAGGTGTGTTCAGGGGACAGGAACCACACAGAGATTCTTGCAGCTCTGTAGGGACAGGCCCAGAGGTGGTTCACACCATGCCAGTTGGAGCCAGGAATGGTGGTGTCCGATAATGGATCAAATCTCCTGTCCGCCCTTAGACAGGGAAAGTTGACACAAGTGCCATACCTGGCACATGTCCTCAATTTGGTGGTGCAGTGTTTCCTAAGTACGTACCCAGGGTTGCAAGATGTACTAAAACAGGCCAGAAGAGTCTGTAGCCATTTTGGGCGGACAAAGACAGCCAGTGCTCGGTTGGCTGAAATTCAGTGGGAATTCCACCTGCCTGTAAACTGCCTGATTTGTGACATGTCCACCAGGTGGAACGCAACTTTGGGAATGCTGCAGCAGCTATACATGCAGCAAAGGAGCATCAACAAGTACCTGTGCCAGTACAGCACGATGACAGGCTCAGGCTGCCTCGTTTTTTTTTCCCCACGTCAATGGCTGGTCATTAACCCCCCTGGCGGTATTCCCAAGTGTGGCTCGGGGTGAGATTTCAGTACCATTAGTGGTAACTAGGGATGAGCTTCGTGTTCGAGTCAACCCCACGTTAGACTGGAACATAGTGTGTTCGGTCGTTCGCCGAATTACGAACGATATGGGCCGTTCGCGCCAAATTCGAGTGGCGCATCTCGTCCCATAATCCACTGCGGCAAAGCAGTGCATTGCTGGCTGATGACTGGCCAAGCATGCATTATGACCCGCATGCTTGGCCAATCACAGCGCCATCTGAACAGAGAGCTGTGGCCAGGGGGTTTAGTACACGCCCCACATTATATAAGGCCGCATGCACGGCGGCCCTGTGTAGTGTGTTCAGATAGACAGACAGTGTAATTTGATTTAAGTTAGAGTAGTCAGGTCGAGTCAGTTAGCTGCAGTTACAGTGTATTGTGTATGCATCCCAGGCGTATATATTAGGGATGAGCTTCGTGTTCGAGTCGAACCCATGTTCGACTCGAACATCGGCTGTTCGACCGTCCGTCGAATTGCGAACGATATGGGCCGTTCGCGCCAAATTCGTGTGGCGCGTCACGGCCCATAATTCACTGCGGCATCGCAGTGCATTGCTGGCTGATGATTGGCCAAGCATGCACTATGACCCGCATGCTTGGCCAATCACAGCGCCGTCAGTAGAGAGAGCTGTAATTGGCCAAAGCCAGGGTGGCTTTGGCCAATTATGGCTCAGGGGATTTAGTACACACCCCACACTATATAAGGCCGCCTGCACGGCGGCCCTGTGTAGTGTGTGTTCCGGTGTGCTGAGCGATAGAGAGAGAGAGAGACAGTGTCATTTGATTTGAGTTAGATAGATTAGGCAGAACAGTCAGTCAGTTAGCTGCACTTACAGTGTATTGTGTATATATATGCATCCCAGGTGTTGCATATATATATATACACTGTATTCAGTTTAGCTAGATCCGTTCCTGTTATCTTCTATCTAGACTATTTACATTCAGTGCAGTGTGTCCTGCTCACAGTGTTCAGCTAGATCCGTTCCTGCTATTTACATTCAGTACAGTGCTTCCTGCTCACAGTGTTCAGCTAGATCCGTTCCTGCTATTTACATTCAGTGCAGTGCGTGCTGCTCACAGTGTTCAGCTAGATCCGTTCCTGCTATTTACATTCAGTGCAGTGCGTCCTGCTCACAGTGTTCAGCTAGATCCGTTCCTGCTATTTACATTCAGTGCAGTGCGTCCTGCTCACAGTGTTCAGCTAGATCCGTTCCTGGTATTTACATTTAGTGCAGTGCGTCCTGCTCACAGTGTTCAGCTAGATCCGTTCCTGCTATTTACATTCAGTGCAGTGCGTCCTGCTCACAGTGTTCAGCTAGATCCGTTCCTGCTATTTACATTCAGTGCAGTGCGTGCTGCTCACAGTGTTCAGCTAGATCCGTTCCTGCTATTTACATTCAGTGCAGTGCGTCCTGCTCACAGTGTTCAGCTAGATCCGTTCCTGCTATTTACATTCAGTGCAGTGCGTCCTGCTCACAGTGTTTAGCTACATCCGTTCCTGCTGTTTACATTCAGTGCAGTGCGTCCTGCTCACAGTGTTCAGCTAGATCCGTTCCTGCTATTTACATTCAGTGCAGTGCGTCCTGCTCACAGTGTTCAGCTAGATCCGTTCCTGCTATTTACATTCAGTGCAGTGCGTCCTGCTCACAGTGTTCAGCTAGATCCGTTCCTGCTATATACATTTAGTGCAGTACGTCCTGCTCACAGTGTTCAGCTAGATCCGTTCCTGTTATCTTCCTACTGACAGGCAGGCTTGTCTGGTTACAGTATATAAAGCTACCTGAAGAAAATTACAGGTGTTCTTTTTGATCCTATTAGTACCACGGTCAGGCAGCTAGACTATTTACATTTAGTACAGTGTGTCCTGCTCACAGTGTTCAGCTAGATCCGTTCCTGTTATTTACATTCAGTGCAGTGCGTCCTGCTCACAGTGTTCAGCTAGATCCATTCCTGCTATTTACATTCAGTGCAGTGCGTCCTGCTCACAGTGTTTAGCTACATCCGTTCCTGCTGTTTACATTCAGTGCAGTGCGTCCTGCTCACAGTGTTCAGCTAGATCCGTTCCTGCTATTTACATTCAGTGCAGTGCGTCCTGCTCACAGTGTTCAGCTAGATCCGTTGCTGCTATTTACATTCAGTGCAGTGCGTCCTGCTCACAGTGTTCAGCTAGATCCGTTCCTGCTATATACATTTAGTGCAGTACGTCCTGCTCACAGTGTTCAGCTAGATCCGTTCCTGTTATCTTCCTACTGACAGGCAGGCTTGTCTGGTTACAGTATATAAAGCTACCTGAAGAAAATTACAGGTGTTCTTTTTGATCCTATTAGTACCACGGTCAGGCAGCTAGACTATTTACATTTAGTACAGTGTGTCCTGCTCACAGTGTTCAGCTAGATCCGTTCCTGTTATTTACATTCAGTGCAGTGCGTCCTGCTCACAGTGTTCAGCTAGATCCGTTCCTGCTATTTACATTCAGTGCAGTGCGTCCTGCTCACAGTGTTCAGCTAGATCCGTTCCTGCTATTTACATTCAGTGCAGTGCGTCCTGCTCACAGTGTTCAGCTAGATCCGTTCCTGCTATTTACATTCAGTGCAGTGCGTGCTGCTCACAGTGTTCAGCTAGATCCGTTCCTGCTATTTACATTCAGTGCAGTGCGTCCTGCTCACAGTGTTCAGCTAGATCCGTTCCTGCTATTTACATTCAGTGCAGTGCGTCCTGCTCACAGTGTTTAGCTACATCCGTTCCTGCTGTTTACATTCAGTGCAGTGCGTCCTGCTCACAGTGTTCAGCTAGATCTGTTCCTGCTATTTACATTCAGTGCAGTGCGTCCTGCTCACAGTGTTTAGCTACATCCGTTCCTGCTGTTTACATTCAGTGCAGTGCGTCCTGCTCACAGTGTTCAGCTAGATCCGTTCCTGCTATTTACATTCAGTGCAGTGCGTCCTGCTCACAGTGTTCAGCTTGATCCGTTCCTGCTATTTACATTCAGTGCAGTGCGTGCTGCTCACAGTGTTCAGCTAGATCCGTTCCTGCTATTTACATTCAGTGCAGTGCGTCCTGCTCACAGTGTTTAGCTAGATCCGTTCCTGCTATTTACATTCAGTGCAGTGCGTGCTGCTCACAGTGTTCAGCTAGATCCGTTCCTGCTATTTACATTCAGTGCAGTGCGTCCTGCTCACAGTGTTCAGCTAGATCCGTTCCTGCTATTTACATTCAGTGCAGTGCGTCCTGCTCACAGTGTTTAGCTACATCCGTTCCTGCTGTTTACATTCAGTGCAGTGCGTCCTGCTCACAGTGTTCAGCTAGATCCGTTCCTGCTATTTACATTCAGTGCAGTGCGTCCTGCTCACAGTGTTCAGCTAGATCCGTTCCTGCTATTTACATTCAGTGCAGTGCGTGCTGCTCACAGTGTTCAGCTAGATCCGTTCCTGCTATTTACATTCAGTGCAGTGCGTCCTGCTCACAGTGTTCAGCTAGATCCGTTCCTGCTATTTACATTCAGTGCAGTGCGTCCTGCTCACAGTGTTTAGCTACATCCGTTCCTGCTGTTTACATTCAGTGCAGTGCGTCCTGCTCACAGTGTTCAGCTAGATCCGTTCCTGCTATTTACATTCAGTGCAGTGCGTCCTGCTCACAGTGTTCAGCTAGATCCGTTCCTGCTATATACATTTAGTGCAGTACGTCCTGCTCACAGTGTTCAGCTAGATCCGTTCCTGTTATCTTCCTACTGACAGGCAGGCTTGTCTGGTTACAGTATATAAAGCTACCTGAAGAAAATTACAGGTGTTCTATCCCAGCTTAGTGCAGCTACAGGCCATTAGTATGTCTGGAAGGCCAAGAAGGAGAGGCAGACAGTCACAAGCCAATAAGAGAGGGCAAGCAGGCTCTGTGTCTAGTGCTGGTCGTGGAGACGGTGCATCCTCATCAGCACGTGGCCATGGGACACGCTTGGCCTTTTTTTCGGCAGCTGGCCGTGTTGAGCCGCAACATGCGGAAGACTTGGTCGAGTGGATGACCAAGCCGTCCTCATCCTCCTCATCCTCTCTCACCCATGCCCAGGGTGCTTTGTCTGGCAAAGCAGCGGCCTCTTCCCTCAGCTCAATGTCATCAGTGACTCCTTCCCTAGCTCCACCATGTCCTCATGAGGATTCCCTCGAACTGTTTGACCACAGTGTTGGGTACATGCTCCAGGAGGATGCCCAGCGTTTGGAAGGCTCTGATGATGATACTGAGCTCAATGAAGGCAGTAACATGAGCACGGACAGAGGGGGTGCCCAAGAAGGACAGCAATCTGGCAGTCATGCTCCCCCTGCTGCAGCATACTGCCAGGTTTGCTCCAGTGATGAGGAGGGAGGGGATGATGAGGTCACTGACTCAACGTGGGTGCCTGATAGGAGAGAGGAGGAGGAGGAGGAGGAGGAGGAGGAGGAGGTGGCACATCACCAACTAGGCAGGATGCCCTCCAGGGGCCAGCCTAAGGGCAGCACATTGACTGCATCACACCCCAAAGCTCCACATGTGCAGGGCGCTGCAGTCTCTGCGCGTTATTCAAAAAGTTCTTTGGTGTGGGCCTTTTTTGAGACGAGTGCATCAGATCGCACCGCTGCTATTTGCAATATATGTCTCAAGCGTATCTCGCGTGGCCAAAACATCTCCCGCTTGGGTACCACATGCTTGACCAGACATATGTTGACCTGCCATGCAGTTCGTTGGCAAGCGTATCTAAAAGACCCACACCAAAGAACAAAGACGATCTCTCCTTGCTCCTCATCATTTCCAACCCCACTAGACCTTCAGTCCTCTCTGCGACCTGCAGTGAGAGGAATGAAGGTGTAGAATTAGGTGTGTCACAGCCAAGTACTTATGGGCAATCTGCTTTTGGTACACCGACGTCAGATTGTACCAGGCAAATTTCCCTGCCCCAGCTGCTGCACCGCCGAAAGAAGTTTGCTCCCAGCCATCCACATGCCCAGCGGTTGAATGCTAGCTTGGCAAAATTGCTAGCACTTCAACTGCTGCCTTTTCAGTTGGTAGACTCTGCCCCCTTCCGTGAGTTTGTGGAATGTGCGGTTCCTCAGTGGCAGGTACCCAAACGCCACTTTTTCTCACGGAAGGCGATTCCGGCTCTCTACCGGCATGTGGAAGGCAATGTCCATGCCTCGCTGGACAGGGCGGTCAGCGGTAAGGTGCATATTACCGCTGACTCATGGTCCAGCAGGCATGGACAGGGACGTTACTTAAGTTTCACGGCGCATTGGGTGACTCTGCTGGCAGCTGGGAAGGATGCAGGACAAGGTGCAGTAGTGTTGGAGGTTGTTCCGCCACCACGCCTCCAAAATGCTGATTGTGACACACCTCTCTCCTCCACCCCCTCCTCTTCTTCTTCCTCCATGGCCTCTTCCTCGGAACCAGCGGTGCTCCGTAGGCGTTCAAGGGGCTACGCAAGTACGCAGGCCAAAAGATGCCATGCGGTGCTTGAGCTGGTGTGCTTGGGGGACAGGAGCCACACTGGGGCAGAGGTTCTGTCAGCTCTGCAGGGGCAGGTTCAGAGGTGGTTGACGCCACGCCAACTTAAGGCAGGAATGGTGGTTTGCGACAATGGCACCAACCTCCTCTCTGCCCTCCGACAGGGACAACTGACCCATGTGCCCTGTTTGGCTCACGTCCTTAACTTGGTGGTGCAGCGGTTCTTGGGCAGGTACCCGGGCTTACAGGATGTCCTGAGGCAGGCCAGGAAAGTCTGTGTGCATTTCCGCCGGTCATATAATGCCAGTGCTCGGCTGACGGACCTCCAAAAGGAGTTTAACCTGCCCAAGAACCGCCTAATCTGTGACATGCCCACCAGGTGGAACTCGACGTTGGCCATGCTGCAGCGGCTGCACACGCAGCAGAGGGCCATCAATGAGTACCTGTGCGACTATGGCACCAGGACAGGGTCAGGGGACCTTGGTTTTTTTTCCCCACGCCAGTGGGCCATGATCAGGGATGCATGCACTGTCCTGTCACCATTCGAGGAGGCCACGAGGATGGTGAGCACTGACAGTGCATGCATCAGTGACACTGTCCCCCTTGTCCACCTGTTGGAGCACACGCTGCGTGGAATAATGGACAGGGCACTTGAGGCAGAACAGAGGCAGGAAGAGGAGGACTTCCTTAGCTCTCAAGGCCCCCTTTATCCAGACAGTGTTCCTGCGTGCCCGCCGATCACACAGGAAGAGGACGAGGAGGAGGAGGAGGAGGAGGAGGAAGATTGTGTCAGTATGGAGGTGGAGCCTGGCACTCAGCATCAGCAGTCTTTAAGGGATCAGTCCCAAGGAACACATGGACTTGTACGTGGCTGGGAGGAGGTGGCTGCGGACGTTGTTGTCCTTAGTGACCCAGAGGACTCCGGACCGAATGCCTCAGCAAACCTACGCTGCATGGCCTCCCTGATCCTGCAAAGCCTGCGTAAGGATCCTCGTATTCGTGGTATCAAGGAGAAGGACCAATACTGGCTGGCAACCCTCCTTGATCCACGTTACAAGGGTAAGGTTGCGGACCTTATCTTGCCATCGCAGAGGGAGCAGAGGATGAAACATCTTCGGGAGGCCTTGCAGAAAGGTCTGTGCAACGCGTTCCCAGAGACTGGGAGGTTACAAACTCCTGTTTCTGGACAACGTGTTGCTGAGGCTTCGGTCAGTCAAAGAAGGAGCGGTGGAGAAGGTGGCCGTCTGACCGATGCGTTCAGACAATTTTTTGGTCCGCAGCCCCAAGGTATGATCGGTTCCAGCAACCATCGCCAGCGTCTGTTTTACATGGTGCAGGAATACCTAGGGGCAAGATCAGACTTGGACACCTTTCCCACCGAAAATCCTCTGGGTTACTGGGTCTTGAGGATGGATCACTGGCCAGAGCTTGCACAGTATGCAATTGAGCTACTGGCCTGTCCTGCATCCAGCGTTCTTTCGGAACGCACATTCAGTGCTGCTGGAGGCGTGGTAACCGATCACAGGGTGCGTCTGTCCACCGACTCGGTCGATCGGCTGACCTTCATAAAAATGAATCAGTCTTGGATCACCACCAGCTACCAAGCACCTGATGCAGATGTAACCGAATAATTTTTTTTGAAATCTCAGATCCCTTCAAAGACTGCCTATGCTGATGCTGAGTGACTATCCCTGAGTAATTATCCTCTTCCTCCTCAATCATCACGCTGATAGCTTGTAAGAACATTTTTGGTTCTGGGCGCCACCACCAGTGCCTAAGGCACAATTTTTCAGCCCCTGTTTAACAGGGGCGTGTAATTACAATTTTTGATGTAATACTTTGCAGCAGGGCTCGTTCCTGCATTCCAACTAGAGTGTCTGTGAGGGGTTGCAGTGTTGTGGCACCAGCACCAGTGCCTAAGACCCAATTTTTCAGCCCCTGTCTAACAGGGGCGTGTAATTACAATTTTTGATGCAATACTTTGCAGCAGGGCTTGTTCCTGCGTTTCAACTAGAGTGTCTGTGAGGGGTTGCAGTGTTGTGGCACCAGCACCAGTGCCTAAGACCCAATTTTTCTGCCCCTGTCTAACAGGGGCGTGTAATTACAATTTTTGATGCAATACTTTGCAGCAGGGCTCGTTCCTGCGTTCCAACTAGAGTGTCTGTGAGGGGTTGCAGTGTTGTGGCACCAGCACCAGTGCCTAAGGCCTAATTTTTCAGCTCCTGTTCAACAGGGGCATGTAATTACAATTCTTGATCTAATATTTCACAGCAGGGCCCTGTGAGGGCTTACAGTGTTTTGGCCACAGCAACACCTAAGGCCCAAATTTCTGCTGAGTATATAGGGCAGGACCCTACTTTCAAACATCTAACTTACAAACGACTCCTACTTGCAAACGGAAGGAGACAACAGGAAGTGAGATGAAATCTACCCCTAAGGAAGGGAAATTCTCTCCTGTAAGAGTTAATATGGGAAAACAATTTTTCCTTTCCACTGATGCTTTCCAATCCTTGTTCCACAAAAAAACCCAAATTTTCAAAAAACATTTTTCATTGGGACAAAAAAGTGAGGTGAAATCTTCTGAAGAGGAGGAAAGACGCAAAACAAATGTCACAGGGGTGATAACCCTTCCCTATGTTTTCCAAAAAGCTTAGAAAAGATTTTTTGGCTGGAGCTAAACACATTAAAAATGTTCAAAATTACAAACAGATTCTACTTAACAACAAACCTACAGTCCCTGTCTTGTTTGCACCGCCTGTATACTGCTGTTCAGAGTATATAGGGACCTTTCCTTATTTTAATTTGGGTGCGGGGTTCCCCTTAATATCCATACAAGACCCAAAGGGCCTGGTAATGGACTGGGGGGTACCCATGCCGTTTGTCTCACTGATTTTCATCCATATTGCCATGACCCGACATGACATTAAACCCGCAAGCAGTTTTAAATGAGATTTTTTCCTTTAAAAATGACATTTGGTGCAGGTACTGTTCTAAACATGGGAAACACGCGTCACTTTACAGGCATACTATAGACACCCCCCAGGTACGATATTTAAATGAATATTTCACTTTTTTTTTTTTACTTTAAACATCATTAAAATCACTGCTCCCGAAAAAACGGCCGTTTTTAAAAGTTTTTTTTGCATTGATACATGTCCCCTGGGGTAGGACCCGGGTCCCCAAACCCTTTTTAGGACAATACCATGCAAATTAGCCTTTAAAATGAGCACTTTTGATTTCGAACGTTCGAGTCCCATAGACGTCAATGGGGTTCTAACGTTCGTGCGAACTTGCGGTCCGTTCGCGGGTTCTGGTGCGAACCGAACCGGGGGGTGTTCGGCTCATCCCTAGTATATATATATATATATATATATATATATATATACTGTATTCAGTTTAGCTAGATCCTGTTCTTCTCTTCCTAATATACTGACAGGCAGGCAGGTGTTTTTACAGTATTTCCAGCTACTGTACTGTGTATCCTGCACAGTCTCGCCTACAGTATAGCAACCTGCAGCCAGGTGCTTGTGTAGGCTCATTGAAGTATTTCCAGCTACTGTACTGTGTACTCTGCACAGTCTTGCCTACAGTATAGCAACCTGCAGTCAGGTGCTTGTGTAGGCTCATTGAAGTATTTCCAGCTACTGTACTGTGTACCCTGCACAGTCTCACCTACAGTAAAGCTACCTGAAGCCAGGTGCTTGTGTAGGCTCATTGAAGTATGTCCAGTTACTGTACTGTGTAGCCCGCACAGCCTCACCTACACTATAGCTACCTGCAGTCAGGTCCTTGTGTAGGCTCATTGAAGTATTTCCAGCTACTGTACTGTGTACCCTGCACAGTCTCACCTACAGTATAGCAACCTACAGCCATGTGCTTGTGTAGGCTCATTGAAGCATTTTCAGCTACTGTACTGTGTACCCTGCACAGTCTCACCTACAGTATAGCTACCTGCAGCCAGGTGCTTGTGTATGCTCATTGAAGTATTTCCAGCTACTGTACTGTGTACCCTGCACAGTCTCACCTACAGTAAAGCTACCTGCAGCCAGGTGTTTGTGTAGGCTCATTGAAGTATTTCCAGTTACTGTACTGTGTAGCCCGCACAGTCTCACCTACAGTATAGCTACCTGCAGCCAGGTGCTTGTGTAGGCTCATTGAAGTATTTCCAGCTACTGTACTGTGTACCCTGCACAGTCTCACCTACAGTAAAGCTACCTGCAGCCAGGTGCTTGTGTAGGCTCATTGAAGTATTTTCAGTTACTGTACTCTCTACCCCACACAGTCTCACCTACAGTATAGCTACCTGCAGCCAGGTGCTTGTGTAGGCTCTTGACGTATTTCCAGTTACTGTACTGTGTACCCTGCACAGTTGCACCTACAGTATAGCTACCTGAAGACAAGTGCAGGTGTTATCATACTAATAATACTACAGGCAGGCAGTGGATTCTGCTAGCTGCAGTATAATCAGTATATATATATATATATATATATATATCCCAGTTTTGTGCAGCTCACTGCAGGCCAATAGTATGTCTGGAAGGCCAACAAGGAGAGGCAGACAGTCACAAGCCAATAAAAGAGGACAAGCAGGCTCTGTGTCTAGAGGCAACAGTGTTGGTCATGGACACAGTGCATCCTCATCCAGGGGCCAGCCTAAGGGCAGCACACTGACTGCATCACACCGCAGAGCTCCGCATGTGCAGGGCGCTGCTGTCTCTGCACATTATTCCAAAAGTTCTTTGGTGTGGGCCTTTTTTGAGACTAATGCATCAGATTGCACCACTGTTATTTGCAACATATGTCTCAAGCGTATCTCGCGTGGCCAAAACATCTCCTGCTTGGGCACCACAAATTGACCAGACATATGTTGACCTGCCATGCAGTTCATTGGCAAGTGTACCTAAAAGACCCACAACAAAGAACAAAGAGGACCTCTCCTTGCCCCTCATCAGCTGGGATCTCCAACCCCACTAGACCTTCAGTCCTCTCTGAGACCTTCACTGAGAGGAATGAAGATATAGAATTAGGTGTGTCACAGCCAAGTACTTGCAGGCAATCTGCTATCGGTACACCAACGTCAGATTGTACAAGGCAAATTTCCCTGCCCCAGCTGCTGCACCGCAGAATGAAGTTCGCTCCCAGCCATCCACATGCCCAGCGGTTGAAAGCTAGCTTGGCAAAATTGCTAGCACTTCAACTGCTACCTTTTCAGTTGATAGACTCTGCCCCCTTCCATGAGTTTGTGGAATGTGTGGTTCCTCAGTGGCAGGTTCCCAAACGCCACTTTTTCTCACGGAAGGCGATTCCGGCTCTCTCCTGGCATGTGGAAGGCAATGTCTTGGCCTCGCTGGATAGGGTAGTCAACGGTAAGGTGCATATTACCGCTGACTCATGGTCCAGCAGGCGTGGACAGAGACTTTACCCAAGTTTCACAGCGCATTGGGTGACTCTGCTGGCAGCTGGGAAGGATGCAGGACAAGGTGCAGTAGTTTTGGAGGTTGTTCCGCCACCATGCCTCCAAAATGCCACTACTGGTGATTCTGACACACCTCTCTCCTCCACCCCCTCCTCTTCTTCTTCCTCCATGGCCTCTTCCTGTGCTTTGTCCTCGGAACCAGTGGTGCTCCGTAGGCGTTCAAGGAGCTACGCAAGTATGCAGGCCAAAAGATGCCATGTGGTGCTTGAGCTGGTGTGCTTGGGGGACAGGAGCCACACTGGGGCAGAGGTTCTGTCAGTTCTGCAGGGGCAGGTTCAGAGGTGGTTGACACCACGCCAACTTAAGGCAGGAATGGTGGTTTGCGACAATGGCACCAACCTCCTCTCTGTCCTCCGACAGGGACAAATGATCCATGTGTGGGGATGAGCTTCGAGTTCGAGTCTAACTCATGTACGACTCGAACATCGGCTGTTCGCAAGTTCACAGAACAGCGAACAATTTGGGGTGTTCGCGGCAAATTCGAATGCCGTGGAACACCCTTTAAAAGTCTATGGGAGAAATCAAAAGTGCTAATTTTAAAGGCTTATATGCAAGTTATTGTCATAAAAAGTGTTTGGGGACCTGGGTCCTGCCCCAGGGGACATGGATCAATGCAAGAAAAGTTTTAAAAACGGCCGTTTTTTTCAGGAGCAGTGATTTTAATAATGCTTAAAGTGAAACAATAAAAGTGTAATATCCCTTTAAATTTTGTATCTGGGGGGTGTCTATAGTATGCCTGAAAAGGGGCGCATGTTTCCCGTGTTTAGAACCAGGCCCTTCAGGTCTGGTATGGATATTAAGGGGAACCCTGCGCCAAAATTAAAAAAAAAAAACGGCGTGGGGTCCCCCCAAAAATCCATACCAGACCCTTATCCGAGCACGCAACCTGGCAGGCCACAGGAAAAGAGGGTGGACGAGAGAGTGCCCCCCCTCCTGAACCATACCAGGCCACATGCCCTCAACATTGGGAGGGTGCTTTGGGGTAGCCCCCCAAAACACCTTGTCCCCATGTTGATGAGGACAAGGGCCTCATCCCCACAACCCTGGCCGGTGGTTGTGGGGGTCTGCGGGCAGGGGGCTTATCGGAATCTGGAAGCCCCCTTTAACAAGGGGACCCCCACATCCCGGCACTCCCCTGTGTGAAACCATTTCACAAAAAAAACTGTCAAAAATGTTAAAAATGACAAGAGACAGTTTTTGACAATTTCTTTATTTAAATGCTTCTTCTTTCTTCTTTCTTCTATCTTCCTTCATCTTCTTCTTCTTCTTCTTCTGGCTCTTCTGGTTCTTCCTCCGGTGTTCTCGTCCAGTATCTCCTCCGTGGCATCTTCTATCTTCTTCTCCTCGGGCTGCTCCGCACCCATGGCATAGGGGGAGGCTCCCGCTCTTCTCTTCATTTTCTTCTCTTCTTCATCTTCTCCTTCATCTTCTTCTCTTCTTCATCTTCTTCTCCGGGCCGCTCCGCACCCTTGCTGGCATGGTGGGAGGCTCCCGCTGTGTGATGCATCTCCTATTCTGACGGCTCTTAAATAACCTGGTGGCCCCGCCCCCCTCTGACACACGGGACATGACGGGACTTCCCTGTGGCCTTCCCCGTGACATCACAGGGAAGTCCCGTCAAGTCACCGTGCGTCAGAGGGGGCGGGGTCACTGGGTGGCCCCGCCCCCCGTTATTTAAGAACCGTCAGAAGAGGAGACGTGTCACACAGCGGGAGCCTCCCTCCATGCCAGCATGGGTGCGGAGTGGCCAAGAGAAGAAAATGAAGAAGAGAAGAAGAGAAGAAGATGAAGAAGAAGATAAGGAAGAGAAGAAGATGAAGAGAAGAGCGGGAGCCTCCCCCCATGCCATGGGTGCGGAGCGGCCCGAGGAGAAGAAGATAGAAGATGCCGCGGAGGAGATGCTGGATGAGAACACCAGAGGAAGAACCAGAAGACCCAGAAGAAGATGAAGGAAGATAGAAGAAAGAAGAAAGAAGAAGCATTTAAATAAAGGAATTGTCAAAAACTGTCTCTTGTCATTTTTAACATTTTTGATAGTTTTTTAGTGAAATGGTAGGGGTACTTTTGTACCCCCTTGCCATTTCACACAGGAGGGGGCCAGGATCTGGGGGTCCCCTTGTTAAAGGGGGCTTCCAGATTCCGATAAGCCCCCCGCCCGCAGACCCCCACAACCACTGGCCAGGGTTGTGGGGATGAAGCCCTTGTCCTCATCAACATGGGGACAAGGTGTTTTGGGGGGCTACCCCAAAGCACCCTCCCAATGTTGAGGGCATGTGGCCTGGTACGGTTCAGGAGGGGGGGCGCTCTCTCGTCCCCCCTCTTTTCCTGCGGCCTGCTAGGTTGCGTGCTCGGATAAGGGTCTGGTATGGATATTTGGGGGGACCCCACACCGTTTTTTTTTTAAATTTTGGCGTGGGGTTCCCCTTAAAATCCATACCAGACCTGAAGGGTCTGGTATGGAATTTAGGGGGACCCCCGCGTCATTCTTTTTTTACATTTTGGCCGGGGTTCCCCTTAATATCCATACCAGACCTGAAGGGCCTGGTATGGAATTTAGGGGGACCCCACGTCATTTTTTTTTTAAATTTTGGTTTGAGGTTCCCCTGTGGGGAATTCCCATGCCGTTTTTATCAATGAACTTTTATGTGTATTGTCGGACCGGCAATGCAATAGCCACGAGTAGTTTTAAATGACTTTTTTCTTTGAAATGTCATTTTACTGTCAGACTGTTCTAAGCAAGGGAAACATGCTCCCCTTTACAGGCATACTATAGACACCCCCCAGCTACGAAATTTAAAGGGATATTACACTTTTATTGTTTGACTTTAAGCATTATTAAAATCACTGCTCCTGAAAAAACGGCTGTTTTTGAAACTTTTTTTTGCATTGATCCATGTCCCCTGGGGCAGGACCCAGGTCCCCTAACACTTTTTATGACAATAACTTGCATATAAGCCTTTAAAATTAGCACTTTTGATTATTCATGTTCCATAAAATTTAACGGTGTTCGCGTGTTCAAATAAACTTTTTTCCTGTTTGCATGTTCTGGTGCGAACCGAACAGGGGGTGTTCGGCTCATCCCTACCCGTGTGCCCTGTTTGGCTCACGTCCTTAACTTGGTGGTGCAGCGGTTCTTGGGCAGGTACCCAGGCTTACAGGATGTCCTGAGGCAGGCCAGGAAAGTCTGTGTGCATTTCCGCCAGTCATATAATGCCAGTGCTCGGCTGGCAGACCTCCAAAAGGAATTTAACCTGCCCAAGAACCGCCTAATTTGTGACATGCCCACCAGGTGGAACTCAACGTTGGCCATGCTGCAGTGGCTGCACACACAGCAGAGGGCCATCAATGAATATCTGTGTGACTATGGCACCGGGACAGGGTCAGGGAAGTTTGTTTTTTTTCCCCACGCCAGTGGGCCATGATCAGGGATGCATGCACTGTCCGGGGTCACCATTTGAGGAGGCCACGAGGATGGTGAGCAGTGACAGTGCATGCGTCCATGCGTCCACCTGTTGGAGCACATGCTGCGTGGAATAATGGACAGGGCACTTGAGGCAGAACAGAGGCAGGAAGAGGAGGATTTTCTTAGCTCTCAAGGCCCCCTTTATCCAGACAGTGTTCCTGCGTGCCCGCCGATCTCACAGGAAGAGGAGGAGGAGGAGGATTGTGTCAGCATGAAGGTGGAGCCTGGCACTCAGCATCAGCAGCAGTCTTTAAGGAATCATTTACAGTCCCAAGAAACCCATGGACTTGTATGTGGCTGGGAGGAGGTGGCTACGGATCATGTCGTCCTTAGTGACCCAGAGGACACCGGACCGAATGCCTCAGCAAACCTACACTGCATGGCCTCCCTGATCCCGCAAAGCCTGCGGAAGGATCCTTGTATTCGTGGTATCAAGGAGAGGGATCAATACTGGCTGGCAACCCTCCTTGATCTACGTTACAAGGGTATGGTTGCGGACCTTATATTACCGTCGCAGAGGGAGCAGAGGATGAAATATCTTCGGGAGGCCTTGCAGAAAGGTCTGTGCAACGCGTTCCCAGAGACTGACTCCTTACAAACTCCTGTTCCTGGACAACGTGTTGCTGAGGCTTCGGTCAGTCAAAGAAGGAGCGGTGGAGAAGGTGGCCGTCTGACCGATGTGTTCAGACAATTTTTTAGTCCGCATCCCCAAGGTATGATCGGTTACAGCAACCATCGCCAGCGTCTGTTTTACATGGTGCAGGAATACCTAGGGGCAAGATCTGACTTGGACACTTTTCCCACCAAAAATCCTCTGGGTTACTGGGTCTTGAGGATGGATCACTAGCCAGAGCTTGCACAGTATGCAGTTGAGCTACTGGCCTGTTCAGCATCCAGCGTTCTCTCGGAACGCACATTCAATGCTGCTGGAGGCTTTGTAACCGATCACAGGGTGCGTCTTTCCACCGACTCAGTCGATTGACTGACCTTTATAAAAATGAATCAGTCTTGGATCACCACCAGCTACCAAGCACCTGATGCTGATGTAACCGAATATTTTTTTTGAAATGTGAGATCCCTTCAAAGACTGCCTATGCTGATGCTGAGTGACTATCCTGGTATGCTGAGTAATTATCCTCTTCCTCCTCAATGATCATGCTGATAACTTGTAAGGACATTTTTGGTTTTGGGCGCCGCCACCAGTGCCTAAGGCCCAATTTTTCAGCCGGGCGTGTAATTACAATTTTTGATGCAATTCTTTGCAGCAGGGCTCGTTCCTGCGCTCCAACTAGAGTATCTGTGAGGGGTTACAGTGTTGTGGCACCAGCACCAGTGCCTAAGGCCCAATTTTTCAGCCCCTGTTCAACAGGGACATGTAATTAGAATTCTTGATCTAATATTTCACAGCAGGGCCCGTTTCTGCGCCCACCAAGAGTAACTGTGAGGACTTACAGTGTTGTGGCACCAGCACCACCACCACCAAAGGCCCAATTTTTCTGCCCCTGTTCAACGGGGGCATGTAATTACAATTCTTGATATAATATTTCACAGCAGGGCCCATTCCAGCACCCACCAAGAGTAACTGTGAGGACTTACAGTGTTGTGGCATCAGCACCACCACCATCACCAAAGGCCCAATTTTTCTGTCCCTGTTCAACAGGGGCATGTAATTACAATTCTTGATTGAATATTTCACAGCAGGGCCCTGTGAGGGCTTACAGTGTTGTGGCAACACCAACACCTAAGGCCCAAATTTCTGCAGAGTATATAGGGCAGGCCCCTACTTTCAAACATCCAACTTACAAACGACTTCTACTTGCAAACGGAAGGAGACAACAGGAAGTGAGATGAAATCTACCCCTAGGAAGGGAAATTCTCTCCTGTAAGAGTTAATATGGGAAAAACGTTTCTCCTTTCCACTGATGCTTTATCACCAATCCTTGTTTCACTAAAAAACCCAAATTTTCAAAAAACATTTGTCATTGGGACAAAAAGTGAGGTGAAATCTTCTGAAGAGGAGCACAGACAGCAAAACAAATGTCACAGGGGTGATAACCCTTCCCTATGTTTTCCAAAAAGCTTAAAATAGATTTTTTTGCTGGAGCTAAACACGTTAAAAATGTACCCTTTCAAAATGACAAACAGATTCTACTTAACAACAAACCTACAGTCCCTGTCTTGTTTGCACCGCCTGTATACTGATTTTTAGAGTATATAGGGCCTGGTGGCCCCACACCTCTCCTTTTTTTTAATTTGGGTGCGGGGTTCCCCTTAATATCCATACAAGACCCAAAGGGCCTGGTAATGGATTGGGGGGTACCCATGCCGTTTGTCTCACTGATTTTCATCCATATTGCTAGGACCCGTCATTACATTAAAGCCGCAAGCAGTTTTAAATGACTTTTATTCCTTTAAAAATGTCATTTTGTGCAGGGACTGTTCTAAGCACGGCAAACACACGCCACTTTACAGGCACACTATAGACACCACCCAGGTACGATATTTAAAGGAATATTTCACTTTTTTTTTAATTTATTTTAAGCATCATTAGTCACTTCAGCCCTGGAAGGATTTACCCCCTTCCTGACCAGAGCACTTTTTACAATTTGGCACTGCGTCGCTTTAACTGCTAATTACCAGTCATGCAATGCTGTACCCAAACAAAATTTGCGTCCTTTTCTTCCCACAAATAGAGCTTTCTTTTGATGGTATTTTATCACCTCTGCCATTTTTATTTTTTGCGCTATAAATGGAAAAAGACCGAAAATTTTGAAAAAAAATGATATTTTCTACTTTTTGTTATAAAAAAATCCAATAAACTCAATTTTAGTCATACATTTAGGCCAAAATGTATTCGGCTACATGTCTTTGGTAAAAAAAATGTCAATAAGTGTATATTTATTGGTTTGCGCAAAAGTTATAGCGTCTACAAGCTAGGGTACATTTTCTGGAATTTACACAGCTTTTAGTTTATGACTGCCTATGTCATTTCTTGAGGTGCTAAAATGGCAGGGCAGTACAAAACCCCCCCAAATGGCCCCATTTTGGAAAGTAGACCCCCAAGGAAATTGCTGAGAGGCATGTTGAGCCCATTGAATATTAATTTTTTTTGTCCCAAGTGATTGAATAATGACAAAAAAAAAAAAATACAAAAAGTTGTCACTAAATGATATATTCCTCACACAAGCCATGGGCATATGTGGAATTGCACTCCAAAATCCATTCAGCTGCTTCTCCTTAGTACGGGGATACCACATGTGTGGGACTTTTTGGGAGTCTAGCCGCGTACGGGGCCCCGAAAAACATTCACAGCCTTCAGGATTTCTAAGGGCGTAAATTTTTGATTTCACTCCTCACTACCTATCATAGTTTTGAAGGCCATAAAATGCCCAGATGGCACAAACCCCCCCAAATGACTCCATTTTGTAAAGTAGACACCCCAGGCTATTTGCTGAGAGGCATGTTGAGTCCATGGAATATTTTATATTTTTACACAAGTTGCGGGAAAGTGACAATTTTTTTTGTTTCCACAAAGTTGTCACTAAATGATATATTGTTCACACAGGCCATGGGCATATGTGGAATTGCACCCCAAAATACATTTAGCTGATTCTCCTGAGTATGGGGATACCACATGTGTGGGACTTTTTGGGAGCCTAGCCTCGTACGGGGCCCCGAAAACCAATCTCTGCCTTCAGGATTTCTAAGGGTGTAAATTTTTGATTTCACTCTTCATTGCCTATCACAGATTCAGAGGCCATGGAATGCCCAGGTGGCACAACCCCCCCCCCCAATGACCCCATTTTGGAAAGTAGACACCCCAAGCTATTTGCTGAGAGGCGTGGTGAGTATTTTGCAGCTCTCATTTGTTTTTGAAAATGAAGAAAGACAAGAAAAAACATTTTTTTTTTCTTTTTTCAATTTTCAAAACTTTGTGACAAAAAGTGAGCTTTGCAAAATACTCATTATACCTCTCAGCAAATAGCTTGGGGTGTCTACTTTCCAAAATAGGGTCATTTGGGGGGGGGGGGTTGTGCCACCTGGGTATTCCATGGCCTCTGAAACTGTGATAGGCAGTGGAGAGTGAAATCAAAAATTTACGCCCTTAGAATGCCTGAAGGCAGTGCTTGGTTTTCGGGATCCCGTACGCGGCTAGGCTCCCAAAAATTCTCACACTGGTGGTATCCCCGTACTCAGGAGAAGCAACAGAATGTATTTTGGGGTGTAATTTCACATACTCCCATGGCATGTTTGAGCAATATATCATTTAGTGACAACTTTGTGCAAAAAAACAAAAAAACAAAAAAAATTTGTCTCTTTCCCGCAACTTGTATCACAATATAAAATATTCCATGGACTCGACATGCCTCTCAGCAAATAGCTTGGGGTGTCTACTTTCCAAAATGGGGTCATTTGGGGAGGTTTTGAACTGTCCTGGCATTTTATGCACAACATTTAGAAGCTTATGTCACACATCACCCACTCTTCTAACCACTTAATGACAAAGCCCTTTCTGACACTTGTTTACATGAAAAAATTATTTTTTTTGCAAGAAAATTACTTTGAACCCCCAAACATTATATATTTTTTTAAAGCAAATGCCCTACAGATTAAAATGGTGGGTGTTTCATTTTTTTTTCACACAGTATTTGCGCAGCGATTTTTCAAACGCATTTTTTTGGGAAAAAACACACTTTTTTAAATTGTAATGCACTAAAACACACTATATTGCCCAAATGTTTGATGAAATAAAAAAGATGATCTTAGGCCGAGTACATGGATACCAAATAGGGTTGAGCCGAACACCCCCCGGTTCGGTTTGCACCAGAACCTGCGAACGGACCGAAAGTTTGCATGAACGTTAGAACCCCATTGACGTCTATGGGACTCGAATGTTCGAAATCAAAAGTGCTCATTTGAAAGGCTAATTTGCATGGTATTGTCCTAAAAAGGGTTTGGGGACCCGGGTCCTACCCCAGGTGACATGTATCAATGCAAAAAAAACTTTTAAAAACGGCCGTTTTTTCGGGAGCAGTGATTTTAATGATGCTTAAAGTAAAAAAAAAAGTGAAATATTCCTTTAAATATCGTACCTGGGGGGTGTCTATAGTATGCCTGTAAAGTGGCACGTGTTTCCCATGTTTAGAACAGTCCCTGCACCAAATGTCATTTTTTAAGGAAAAAATCTCATTTAAAACTGCTTGCGGGTTTAATGTAATGTCCGGTCCTGGCAATATGGATGAAAATCAGTGAGACAAACACCATGGGTACCCCCCAGTCCATTACCAGGCCTTTTGGGTCTTGTTTGGATATTAAGGGGAACCCCGCACCCAAATTAAAATAAGGAAAGGTGTGGGGCCACCAGGCCCTATATACTCTGAACAGCAGTATACAGGCGGTGCAAACAAGACAGGGACTGTAGGTTTGTTGTTAAGTAGAATCTGTTTGTCATTTTGAAAGGGTACATTTTTAACGTGTTTAGCTCCAGCAAAAAAGTCTTTTTTAAGCTATTTGGAAAACATAGGTAAGGGTTATCACCCCTGTGACATTTGTTTTGCTTTCTTTCCTCCTCTTTAGAAGATTTCACCTCACTTTTTGTCCCAATGACAAATGCTTTTTGATAATTTGGGTTTTTTTTGTGGAACAAGGATTGGAAAGCATCAGTGGAAAGGAGAAATGTTTTTCCCATATTAACTCTTATAGGGCGTACACACGGTTGGACTTTGTTCGGACATTCCGACAACAAAATCCTAGGATTTTTTCCGACGGATGTTGGCTCAAACTTGTTTTGTCTACACACGGTTGCACAAAGTTGTCGGAAAATCCGATCGTTCTAAGCGCGGTGACGTAAAACACGTACGTCGGGACTGTAAACGGGGCAGTGGCCAATAGCTTTCATCTCTTTATTTATTCTGAGCAAGCATGGCACTTTGTCCGTCGGATTTGTGTACACACGATAGGAATTTCCGACAACGGATTTTGTTGTCGGGAAAATTTTATCTCCTGCTCTCCAACTTTGTGTGTCGGAAAATCCGATGGAAAATGTCAGATGGAGCCCACACACGGTCGGAATTTCCGACAACACGCTCCGATCGGACATTTTCCATCGGAAAATCCGACCGTGTGTACGGGGCATTACAGGAGAGAATTTCCATTCCTAGGGGTAGATTTCATCTCACTTCCTGTTGTCTCCTTCCGTATGCAAGTAGGAGTCGTTTGTAAGTTAGATGTTTGAAAGTAGGGGCATGACCTATATACTCAGCAGAAATTTGGGCCTTGGGTGTTGTTGTGGCCACAACACTGTAAGCCCTCACAGGGCCCTGCTGTGAAATATTAGATCAAGAATTGTAATTACATGCCCCTGTTGAACAGGGCCAGAAAAACTGGGCCTTTGGTGGTGGTGGTGTTGGTGCCACAACAAAGTAAGTCCTCACTCGCTCTTGGTGGGTGCAGAAATGGGCCCTGCCGTGAAATATTAGATCAAGAATTGTAATTACATGCCCCTGTTGAACAGGGGCAGAAAAATTGGGCCTTTGGTGGTGGTGGTGGTGCTGGTGCCACAACACTGCAACCCCTCACAGACACTCTAGTTGGAACGCAGGAACGAGCCCTGCTGCACAGTATTGCATCAAAAATTGTAATTACACGCTCCTGTTAAACAGGGGCAGAAAAATTGGGTCTTAGGCACTGGGGCTGGTGCCACAACACTGTAACCCCTCACAGACACTCTAGTTGGAACGCAGGAACGAGCCCTGCTGCAAAGTATTGCATCAAAAATTGTAATTACAAGCCCCTGTTAAACAGGGGCAGAAAAATCGGGCCTTAGGCACTGGTGCTGGTGCCACAACACTGCAACCCCTCACAGACATTCTAGTTAGAACGCAGGAACAAGCCCTGCTGCAAAGTATTGCCACACAACATTGTAAGTCCTCACACGCTCTTGGTGGGTGCAGAAATGGGCCCTGCTGTGAAATATTAGATCAAGAATTGTAATTACATGCCCCTGTTGAACAGGGGCTGAAAAATTAGGCCTTAGGCACTGGTGCTGGTGCCACAACACTGCAACCCCTCACAGACACTGTAGTTGGAACGCAGGAACGAGCCCTGCTGCAAAGTATTGCATAAAAAATTGTAATTACACGCCCCTGTTAAACAGGGGCTGAAAAATTGGGCCTTAGGCACTGGTGGTGGCGCTCAGAACCAAAAATGTTCTTACAAACTATCAGCGTGAACATTGAGGAGGAAGAGGATAATTACTCAGGGATAGTCACTCAGCATCAGCATAGGCAGTCTTTGAAGGGATCTGAGATTTCAAAAAAAATTATTCGGTTACATCAGCATCAGGTGCTTGGTAACTGGTGGTGATCCAAGACTGATTCGTTTTTATGAAGGTCAGTCGATCGACCGAGTCGGTGGACAGACGCACCCTGTGATCGGTTACCACGCCTCCAGCAGCACTGAATGTGCGTTCCGAAAGAACGCTGGATGCAGGACAGGCCAGAAGCTCAATTGCATACTGTGCAAGCTCTGGCCAGTGATCCATCCTCAAGACCCAGTAACCCAGAGGATTTTCGGTGGGAAAGGTGTCCAAGTCTGATCTTGCCCCTAGGTATTCCTGCACCATGTAAAACAGATGCTGGCGATGGTTGCTGGAACCGATCATACCTTGGGGCTGCGGACCAAAAAATTGTCTGAACGCATCGGTCAGACGGCCACCTTCTCCACCGCTCCTTCTTTGACTGACCGAAGCCTCAGCAACACGTTGTCCAGAAACAGGAGTTTGTAACCTCCCAGTCTCTGGGAACGTATTGCACAGACCTTTCTGCAAGGCCTCCCGAAGATGTTTCATCCTCTGCTCTATCTGCGATGGCAAGATAAGGTCCGCAACCTTACCCTTGTAACGTGAATCAAGGAGGGTTGCCAGCCAGTATTGGTCCTTCTCCTTGATACCACGAATATGAGGATCCTTCCGCAGGCTTTGCAGGATCAGGGAGGCCATGCAGCGTAGGTTTGTTGAGGCATTCGGTCTGGAGTCCTCTGGGTCACTAAGGACGACATGGTCCGCAGCCACCTCCTCCCAGCCACGTACAAGTCCATGTGTTTCCTGGGACTGATCCCTTAAAGACTGCTGCTGATGCTGAGTGCCAGGCTCCACCTCCATACTGACACAATCTTCCTTCTCCTCCTCCTCCTCCTCCTCGTCCTCTTCCTGTGTGATTGGTGGGCACGCAGGAACACTGTCTGGATAAAGGGGGCCTTGAGAGCTAAGGAAGTCCTCCTCTTCCTGCCTCTGTTCTGCCTCAAGTGCCCTGTCCATTATTCCACGCAGCGTGTGCTTCAACAGGTGGACAAGGGGGACAGTGTCACTGATACATGCACTGTCACTGCTCACCATCCTTGTGGCCTCCTCAAATGGTGACAGGACAGTGCATGCATCCCTGATCATGGCCCACTGGCGTGGGGAAAAAAAAACAAGCTCCCCTGACCCTGTCCTGGTGCCATAGTCGCACAGGTACTCATTGATGGCACTCCGCTGTGTGTGCAGCCACTGCAGCATGGCCAACCTTGAGTTCCACCTGGTGGGCATGTCACAGATTAGGCGGTTCTTGGGCAGGTTAAACTCCTTTTGGAGGTCCGTCAGCTGAGCACTGGCATTATATGACCGTCAGAAATGCACACAAACTTTCCTGGCCTGCCTCAGGACGTCCTGTAAGCCCGGGTACCTGCCCAAGAACCGCTGCACCACCAAGTTAAGGACGTGAGCCAAACAGGGCACATGGGTCATTTGTCCCTGTCGGAGGGCAGAGAGGAGGTTGGTGCCATGGTTGCAAACCACCATTCCTGCCTTAAGTTGGCGTGGCGTCAACCACCTCTGAACCTGCCCCTGCAGAGCTGACAGAACCTCTGCCCCAGTGTGGCTCCTGTCCCCCAAGCACACCAGCTCAAGCACCGCATGGCATCTTTTGGCCTGCGTACTTGCGTAGCCCCTTGAACGGCTACGGAGCACCGCTGGTCCCGAGGACAAAGCACAGGAAGAGGCCATGGAGGAAGAAGAAGAGGAGGGGGTGGAGGAGAGAGGTGTGTCAGAATCATTAGCATTTTGGAGGCGTGGTGGCGGAACAACCTCCAACACTACTGCACCTTGTCCTGCATCCTTCCCAGCTGCCAGCAGAGTCACCCAATGCACCGTGAAACTTAGGTAACGTCCCTGTCCATGCCTGCTGGACCATGAGTCAGCGGTAATATGCACCTTACCGCTGACCGCCCTGTCCAGCGAGGCATGGACATTGCCTTCCACATGCCGGTAGAGAGCCGGAATCGCCTTCCGTGAGAAAAAGTGGCGTTTGGGTACCTGCCACTGAGGAACCGCACATTCCACAAACTCACAGAAGGTGGCAGAGTCTATCAACTGAAAAGGCAGCAGTTGAAGTGCTAGCAATTTTGCCAAGCTAGCATTCAACTGCTGGGCATGTGGATGGCTGGGAGCAAACTTCTTTCGGCGGTGCAGCAGCTGGGGCAGGGAAATTTGCCTGGTACAATCTGACATCGGTGTACCAAAAGCAGATTGCCCACAAGTACTTGGCTGTGACACACCTAATTCTACACCTTCATTCCTCTTAGTGCAGGTCTCAGAGAGGACTGAAGGTCTAGTGGGGTTGGAAATCTCAGCTGATGAGGAGCAAGGAGAGGTCCTCTTTGTTCTTTGGTGTGGGTCTTTTAGATACGCTTGCTAACGAACTGCATGGCAGGTCAACATATGTCTGGTCAGGCATGTGGTACCCAAGTGGGAGATGTTTTGGCCACGCGAGATATGCTTGAGACATATGTTGCAAATAGCAGCAGTGCGATCTGATGCACTCGTCTCAAAAAAGGCCCACACCAAAGAACTTTGTAAATAACGCGCAGAGACTGCAGCGCCCTGCACATGTGGAGCTTTGGGGTGTGATGCAGTCAATGTGCTGCCCTTAGGCTGGCCCCTGGAGGGCATCCTGCCTCGTTGGTGATGTGCCGCCTCCTCCTCCTCCTCTCTCCTATCAGGCACCCACGTTGAGTCAGTGACCTCATCATCCCCTCCCTCCTCATCACTGGAGCAAACCTGGCAGTATGCTGCAGCAGGGGGAGCATGACTGCCAGATTGCTGTCCTTCTTGGGCACCCCCTCTGTCCGTGCTCATGTTACTGCCTTCATCAAGCTCAGTATCATCATCAGAGCCTTCCAAACGTTGGGCATCCTCCTGGAGCATGTACCCAACACTGTGGTCAAACAGTTCGAGGGACTCCTCAGGAGGACATGGTGGGGCTAGGGAAGGAGTCAGTGATGACATTGAGCCGAGGGAAGAGGCCGCTGCTTTGCCAGACAAAGTACCCTGGGCATGGGTGAGAGAGGATGAGGAGGATGAGGACGGCTTGATCCACTCGACCAAGTCTTCCGCATGTTGCGGCTCAACACGGCCAGCTGTCCCACGGCCACGTGCTGTTGAGGATGCACCGTCTCCACGACCAGCACTAGACACAGAGCCTGCTTGCCCTCTCTTATTGGCTTGTGACTGTCTGCCTCTCCTTCTTGGCCTTCCAGACATACTAATGGCCTGTAGCTGCACTAAGCTGAGAGATATATATATGTATATATATGTATGTACTAATACTGCAGCTAGCAAAATCAACTGCCTGCCTGTAGTATGAGAACACCACCAACCTTCTACAGGTAGCTTTAGCTGAACACTGTGAGGTGGACGCACCCCACTAACATGTAGGTTTAGCTGAACACTGTGAGCAGGACGCACTGCACTAACTGTAAATAGTCTAGCTGCCTGACTGTGGTACTAATAGGATCAAAAGAACACCAGCAATTTTCTTCAGGTAGCTGTATTTACTGTAACAAGACAAGCCTGCCTGTCAGTAAGAAGATAACAGGAACGGATCTAGCTGAACACTGTGAGCAGGATGCACCCCACTAGCTTGTAGGTTTAGCTGAACACTGTGAGGTGGATGCACCCCACTAATTTGTAGGTTTAGCTGAACACCGTGAGCAGGACGCACCCCACTAACTTGTAGTTTTAGCTGAACACTGTGAGCAGGACGCACTGCACTAACTGTAAATAGTCTAGCTGCCTGACTGTGGTACTAATAGGATCAAAAGAACACCAGCAATTTTCTTCAGGTAGCTGTATTTACTGTAACAAGACAAGCCTGCCTGTCAGTAAGAAGATAACAGGAACGGATCTAGCTGAACACTGTGAGCAGGACGCACCCCACTAGCTTGTAGGTTTAGCTGAACACTGTGAGGTGGACGCACCCCACTAACTTGTAGGTTTAGCTGAACACTGTGAGCAGGACGCACCCCACTAACTTGTAGTTTTAGCTGAACACTGTGAGCAGGACGCACTGCACTAACTGTAAATAGTCTAGCTGCCTGACTGTGGTACTAATAGGATCAAAAGAACACCAGCAATTTTCTTCAGGTAGCTGTATTTACTGTAACAAGACAAGCCTGCCTGTCAGTAAGAAGATAATAGGAACGGATCTAGCTGAACACTGTGAGCAGGACGCACCCCACTAGCTTGTAGGTTTAGCTGAACACTGTGAGGTGGACGCACCCCACTAACTTGTAGGTTTAGCTGAACACTGTGAGCAGGACGCACCCCACTAACTTGTAGTTTTAGCTGAACACTGTGAGCAGGACGCACTGCACTAACTGTAAATAGTCTAGCTGCCTGACTGTGGTACTAATAGAATCAAAAGAACACCAGCAATTTTCTTCAGGTGGCTGTATTTACTGTAACAAGACAAGCCTGCCTGTCAGTAAGAAGATAACAGGAACGGATCTAGCTGAACACTGTGAGCAGGATGCACCCCACTAGCTTGTAGATTTAGCTGAACACTGTGAGGTGGACGCACCCCACTAACTTGCAGTTTTAGCTGAACACTGTGAGCAGGACGCACTGCACTAACTGTAAATAGTCTAGCTGCCTGACTGTGGTACTAATAGGATCAAAAGAACACCAGCAATTTTCTTCAGGTAGCTGTATTTACTGTAACAAGACAAGCCTGCTTGTCAGTACGAAGATAACAGGAACGGATCTAGCTGAACACTGTGAGCAGGACGCACCCCACTAGCTTGTAGATTTAGCTGAACACTGTGAGGTGGACGCACCCCACTAACTTGTAGGTTTAGCAGAGCACTGTGAGCAGGACGCACTGCACTAACTGGAAATAGTCTAGCTGCCTGACTGTGGTACTAATAGGATCAAAAGAACACCAGCAATTTTCTTCAGGTAGCTTTATATACTGTAACAAGACAAGCCTGCCTGTCAGTACGAAGATAACAGGAATGGATCTAGCTGAACACTGTGAGCAGGACGCACTGCACTAACTGTAAATAGTCTAGCTGCCTGACTGTGGTACTAATAGGATCAAAAGAACACCAGTAATTTTCTTCAGGTAGCTGTAAATACTGTAACAAGACAAGTCTGCCTGTCAGTAGGAAGATAACAGGAACGGATCTAGCTAAACTGAATACAGTGTATATATATATATATATATGCAACACCTGGGATGCATATATATACACAATACACTGTAAGTGCAGCTAACTGACTGACTGTCCTGCCTAATCTAGATAACTCAAATGAAATGACACTGTCTCTCTCTCTCTCTATCTCTCAGCACACCGGAAAACACTGCATAGGGCCGCCGTGCAGGCGGCCTTATATAGTGTGGGGCGTGTACTAAATCCCCTGAGCCATAATTGGCCAAAGCCTCCTTGGCTTTGGCCAATTACGACTCTCTGTTCAGGCGGCGCTGTGATTGGCCAAGCATGCGGGTCATAGTGCATGCTTGGCCAATCATCAGCCAGCAATGCACTGCGATGCCGCAGTGAATTATGGGCCGTGACGCGCCACACGAATTTGGCGCGAACGGCCCATATCGTTCACAATTCGGCGAACGACTGAACAGCCGATGTTTGAGTCGAACATGGGTTCAACTCAAACACGAAGCTCATCCCTAATACCAAACATGACATGCTTTAAAATTGCGCACAAACGTGCAGTGGCAACAAAATAAATACATTTTTAAAAAGCCTTTAAAAGCCTTTACAGGTTACCACTTTAGATTTACAGAGAAGGTCTACTGCTAAAATTACTGCCCTCGATCTGACCTTCGCGGTGATACCTCACATGCATGGTGCAATTGCTGTTTACATTTGACGCCAAACCAACGCTTGCATTCGCCTTAGCGCGAGAGCAGGGGGGGGGCAGGGGTGCTTTTTTTTTTTTCTTTATTATTTTTTTGCTTTTTTATCTTATTTTTAAACTGTTCCTTTCATTTTTTTAAATCATTTTTATTGTTATCTCAGGGAATGTAAATATCCCCTATGATAGCAATAGGTAGTGACAGGTACTCTTTTTTGAAAAAATTGGGGTCTATTAGACCTTAGATCTCTCCTCTGCCCTCAAAGCATCTGACCACACCAAGATCGGTGTGATAAAATGCTTTCCCAATTTCCAAATGGCGCTGTTTACATCTGGCGAAATCTAAGTCATGAAATGCTCGTAGCTTCCGGTTTCTTAGGCCATAGAGATCTTTGGAGCCACTCTGGTCTCTGATCAGCTCTATGGTCAGCTGGCTGAATCACCGGCTGCATTCTCAGGTTCCCTGTTGAGACAGGAGAGCCAGAGAAAAACACGGAAGACAGTGGGGGGGTCATTCCCTCCCACTGCTTGTAAAAGCAGTCTAGAGGCTAATTAGCCACTAGGATTGCTTTTACATGAAAGCCAACCGCTGGCTGAAAAGAATGATACCAATATGATACCTAAACCTGCAGGCATCATTCTGGTATAACCACTCAATGTCATGAATGGCGTACCTGAAGACAAAAAAACGGTTAACAATAAAACACAGTAAACGGTAAAGTATAAAAATTTGCATACCCGAAAAGAAAACATGATAAAACATAATAACAATAAAACATTGCAGAATAGAATACAGTAAAAAAGAGCAGAACAATAGAGAGAGAATAGAGAGAGAGAGAACAATAAAACAACAACTATTTTTTTTAATATTTTATATATATATATATATATATATATGTATATATATATATATATATATATATATTTTTTTTTTTTTTACACTTTTTTTTGTAACTAACTTTTATAACTGTAACCGGTTCCAGGTTCGGGTCTCTCAAAATGCGATGGCATCTTAGGAGACCCTGTGAAAGTGTGCCTAGTCTGTGCAATGCTGTACCCTACGCTAATACTCAACTAGTGTATGGTAGCGTTCAAAACATTCACCAATGCAAAGACCAGGATTGTCAGGACAGGAGGGAAAATAATAGCGGGTGTCATGCCTATATCCGTGCTTGCTGCAGACACAACATCTTTTTTGGGGGGGTTCGCTGGGTAGGGGTACTCGGGAGGACATAAAGAAAATGCCTCTCATGCAGCCGACTGCATTTGGTTGGGTATGTGAATGGGGGAAGTACGGGCGCTGCAGAAGTGGTGGGTTCCCAATTAGGATTGGCGAATGCAGCGGGAAGGGCATGATGGGCACGACGGGCCTGTGTTTGTCTTCTTGGTGGCAGCGGGACACTACTTGTGCTTGCCACCTCACCAGCTTGAACTGCACTTATGGGACTGCCACGTCACCAAGTGTTACTGCAGTGCTGGTTTGACTACGACCGGGGTGTACTAGGCCGCTGGTGCTTGCAAGTTCACCAAAACTCTACCAAAAAAACTGTTAGCAATCGCAGGGATCAGGCCGTTCAAAACATTCACCAATGCAAAGACCAGGATTGTCAGGACAGGAGGGAAAATAATAGCGGGTGTCATGCCTATATCCGCGCTTGCTGCAGACACAACATCTTTTTTGGGGGGGTTCGCTGGGTAGGGGTACTCGGGAGGACATAAAGAAAATGCCTCTCATGCAGCCGACTGCATTTGGTTGGGTATGTGAATGGGGGAAGTACGGGCGCTGCAGAAGTGGTGGGTTCCCAATTAGGATTGGCGAATGCAGCGGGAAGGGCATGATGGGCACGACGGGCCTGTGTTTGTCTTCTTGGTGGCAGCGGGACACTATTTGTGCTTGCCACCTCACCAGCTTAAACTGCACTTATGGGACTGCCACGTCACCAAGTGTTACTGCAGTGCTGGTTTGACTACGACCGGGGTGTACTAGGCCGCTGGTGCTTGCAAGTTCACCAAAACTCTACCAAAAAAACTGTTAGCAATCGCAGGGATCAGGCCTGAATCTGCGAACGCTGCAGTTATGCGTTTAGTGTTTTGTAAGTGACAGTGATCGATCGATACTGCACTTGGGTGGGCTGGGCTGGACGGAGGGGCAAAACGCAGGTGCTAGCAGGTATCTGGGCTAATCCCGCTAACACTGCGTTTTTGGGAACCCTAAACTGCTGGGGACGCTAGTATAGATCTGATCAGATATTGATCCGTTCAGATACTATACCACTAAGGGAGGTGTACGGTGCGTGCGTGGGTGTTAGCGCTACTGGCACTAACCTGACGCTGCCTGGGGCTGGTGCTTGCCAGTTCACCAAAACGCTACCAAAAAAACTGTTAGCGATCGCAGGGATCAGGCCTGACTCTGCGAACGCTGCAGTTATGCGTTTAGTGTTTTGTAAGTGACAGTGATCGATCGATACTGTACTTGGGTGGGCTGGGCTGGGCCGGGCGGAGGGGCAAAACGCAGGTGCTATCAGGTATCTGGGCTGATCCCACTAACACTGCGTTTTTGGGAACCCTAAACTACTGGGGACGCTAGTATAGATCTGATCGGATCAGATATTGATCCATTCAGATACTATACCACTAAGGAGGCGTATGCTGCGTGCGTGGGTGTTAGCGGTACTGGTGCTAACCTGATGCTGCCTGGGGCAACGCATATCACCACCGCCGGGCGATCAGGGGGCTAAACCTTTATTCAGTAATAAACGGCGGGTGCCCTGACACTATAAAAAATAAACGAACTAACCAGCGTCACCCGTAACGGTTATACGGTGATCAGTGGTGAAAGGGTTAACTAGGTGGCAATCAAGGGGTTAAAACTTTTATTAGGTAGTGTATGGGGGTCCCCGTCGCTATAAAACGCTGACGGCGAACCTATATATTTACCTCCCTAACTAGCGTCACCAGTAACACTAATACAGCGATCAGAAACAGGATCGCTTAGCGACACTGGCGATGGGGGGTGATCAAGGGGTTAAAACATTATTGGGGGGGTTAGGGGGGTATCCTAGACCTAAAGGGGGCTAACACTAACTGCCCTACCACACTAACTGTCACAAACTGACACCATGCAGTAATCAGAAAAAAAAACAAAACTGCTCGGTGTAAGTGTGACAGGGGGGGGGGGGTGATTGGGGGGTGATTGGGGGGGGATCGGGGGTTCGGCTCATCCCTAGCGGTAACCCCGAGCCACACACGAGATCGCATCTCTTGATCCTGGAAGAGGTTACTTACCTTGTCCCCGGGATCCCGCGATGTACTCCCGCTGTGTACGGTGGCCGGATCTTCCGCCTGATGCACTGTGTGCTCTGTGTGCCCTGGCTTCCTTTCCCTGCTAGCATCTTGACGCAGGGGGGTGGAACCAGTGGCAAATTCAAAATGTATAAAATACAAACACACTGATACATTGTAATCCTATAGGATTACATTACTAAATAAAATAAAATTGACCTTAGTTTGTTCCCCAGTGCCCCTGCTTGCAGTTTTACGGAACTTTCTGTCTGGAAACTGCAGAATTACCATGGCATCAAAAAAGCACGTCTCTACTTCAAAAGCGGCATATGACCTGCTGGAAAACAGCAACAGCAATACAGAATCGCTTGCAGAAGTGAGTGATAACAATTCATGGAGAAGTTCGTCATCAGGCACGGAAAGCGATTTCAGCGATGATCCTGCGACTGTGCCCAGTGATGTGCAGACTTGGGACTTGATTGACTGCGGTATGGAGCACGCAGAGCCCCCAAGATTCCCGTTTACTGGAGCACCCGGTATCAAAGTGGAGGTTGAAGATGACAACCCCTTGGGATACCTCCAACTCTTTTTGACCGATGAGGTTATAGAAAAAATTGTTACGGAGACAAATCGGTACCAGGAGCAACAAGCTGCTATACCTCAGAGGTTTTCAAGGAGCAGAAAGTGGGAACCAGTGACCAAAGAGGACATCTGGAAGTTTCTGGGCCTAAGTATTCTTCAGGGAGTGGTGGGGAAACCCCTGCAGAAGTGGTACTGGACAACCAACAAATTACTAACCACTCCTTTTTTTGGCACGGTCATGTAGGAGTACAAATTTTCTCTGATAATGAAATATCTGCACTTTCAAAATAATGAAGAATTTGATGGAACTTCTCATTCAGCTCCAAAACTGAAAAAGATTTGGGAGGTATATCAAATTATTCAGAAAAATTTCCAGCAGACCTATGTACCAGATAGAGACGTCAGTATCAACGAAAGTCTAATGCCCTACAAAGGAAGACTCAGCTGGATACAGTATATCGCGTCTAAGAGAGCACGATTTGGCATAAAATCATTCATGATCTGTGAATCCAGCACTGGTTACATATGGAATTTGGTCCTTTACACAGGGAAGGGAACCAAATTCAATGAAAGATTCAGTAATTATGGAAGGGCAACCGCTTCCGTTCTTACTTTGATTGAGCCATTGCTGAATCAGAGCTACTGTGTAACCACAGATAATTTTTACACTTCTCTAGAACTCTATGAGTTCCTTCTACAGCACAAGATGGATGCATATGGGGCCATTAGAGCTAACCGGCATGACATGCCGCCAACCTTTGGCAATAAAAATCTCAAGGCAGGAGAAATAGTTGCCTGGCAGAAAGGCAAAATGATGGCACTGAGATGGCGCAACAAAATAGATGTGTGCCTAATGAGTACTATTCACAACACCTCTACTGTCATGGTACACACAAAAGGTGGAAAAGACGTAATGAAACCACAAGTCGTGATGGACTACAACAACACCATGGGAGGTGTTGACAGAGCTGACCAGGCCATGACTTTTTATCCTGCTATGAGAAAGCAACAAAAAAATATTACAAAAAAATCTTCAGGCATCTTCTTGAACAGTACCTATGGAATGCGTTCATTCTTCTAAAAAAAAAGTGTGACAGGCCTTTGGTTCATGCGGACTATGTTTGGAAAGTTGCCAAACTTATATTTCTCAAGCACCAAATACCAACCATTGAAATATATCTGGACGTCGCGCTGCTGGTGTTGTGAACCCGGAACGCCTGACTGGTTGTCACTTTATGGACCACATTCCACCAACGGAAAAGAAGTCAGCACCCGCAAGGATGTGTGTGGTTTGCTGCTCTAAGCGTGACGACACCATAAGGAAAATCAGAAAAGAAACCAGGTTTTACTGTCCTGACTGTGACGTTGGACTTTATGCTGTACCATGTTTTAAAATTTTCCATACCTGGGACGTTTACTGAAGCAATATGACTACTAATATTGCACTCTTGTTTGGCCAAAAAAATTTCAGTGTTCTTGATTATATTATTTACTAAAATTTATTGAATAAAAAGTATTATTACTATTATATTATTATTTGTTATTATTTATAGTTATTTATTATATTATAATTTATGATTTTGTGTTTCAAACTTTATCATACCCAGGATGTCTACTAGATTCTTGTTTGGACAGATTTCATTGAGTTATTCCTAACAATTACAGGCCTACAACATAAAACGCCAAATTTCCATGCAAAATAATGGTACTGCTTTCAGCACCTAAAATCTGAAATAATCATACCGCCAGGGAGGTTAAGGATGCATGCACTGCATTGTTACCATTTGAGGAGGACACAAGGATGGTGAGCAGTGACAGTGCATGCATCAGTGACACAATCCCTGTTGTGTTCTCTGCATGGCATTATGGACAGGGCACTGAAGGCAGAGCAGCAGGAGGAAGAGAAGGACTTCCTTTCCTCTCAAGGCCCACTTTATTCAGACACCATCATTCCTATGTCACAGAATACACAGGAGGAGAGAGGGGAGGAGGACGAGGAGGAGGATTTTGGCACTGTTATAGGCTTAGAAGAAGAGGAAGATATGCATCAATCTGTAAGCGATGGCTTTCCAACCCCAGGACCCTTGGGAGTAGTACGTGGCTGGGAGGAGGAAGTTCCAGATGATGTTATCCTGAGTGATCCTGAGGAGTCTGCTTCTCAAGCCTCGGCAAATTTGAGGCGCATGGGCAACCTCACACTTCAAAGCCTGCGAAAGGACCCAAGAATACATGGCATAAAGGAGAAGGATGATTACTGGTTGGCAACTCTCCCTAACCACCGTTATAAGGGGAAGGTCTCAGAACTCATCCCGTTCCCACAGAGACATCCACAGAGACACCCACAGAGAAATCTCTTGAGGACACGTTAAAGATGATATTATTGAACGTTTTTCCTGACTCCAGTAGGTTACAGTGTGGTGGAAAACGTTGGTTTGAGTCTTCTGTTGCTCAAGAGAGGAGCATTGGAGAAGGCGTCCGCCTAAGTGAGACATTTCAGATTTTTTTTAGTCCTCCTGCCCAGGGCTGTCAGCTTCTACATACCATTGGCAGCGTCTGCATCACAAGGGGGGGGGGGGGGTGATTACCTCAGGGCCAAAACAGAGATGGAGAGCTTTCCAGCTGACGATCCACTGACTTACTGGGTCATGAGCATAGACCACTGGCCAGAACTTGCCCAGTATGTTATTGAGTTGTTGGGCTGCCCTGCATCCAGCGTGCTTTCAGAACGGGCATTCAGTGTTGCAGGAGGTTTCATTACTGATCACAGAACGCGTCTATCCACAGACTCTCTGGACTGTTTGACTTTTAAAAAAATGAATCAGTACTGGATTACCAGCTATGAAGCCCCTGATGACGATGTCACCGATTAAGTCTTTTTGGGATGTGGAATCTCTGCAGGACTTCGAGGCTGCCTAGCTTTGAGGGTGTTCCATCATTTCAGCAAGAGTACCTCTATAGGATTACGGTGGGAAGACACCATCGACACCCAAAGACCAATTTTTTTGCACCTGTTTGACTGGTACATATCATTGCAATTCTTTACAGCAAGGCCAATTCTTGCTTTCATCAAGAGTACCTCTATAGGGTTACAGTGGGAAGGCGCACCCGACACCCAAAGAGTAATTTTTCTGCACCTGTTTGACATGTGCATATCATTGCAATTTTTTACAGCAAGGCTAATTCTTGCTTTCATCAAGAGTACCTATATAGGGTTACGGTGGGAAGGCGCCACCGACACCCAAAAAACTATTTTTCTGCACCTGTTTAATAGGTGCATATCATTGCAATTTTTTTACAGCAAGGTCAATTCTTGCTTTCATCAAGATTACCTCTATAGTGTTATGGTGGGAAGGCACCACCGACATAAAAAGACCAATTTTTACGCACGCGTTACTTCTATCCAAAGTCAAAGTGACACCAGAATGTATCCAAAAAAATCTCTAATATTGTTCCCAGTGCACTACATTGTGGCCTCATCATACACACTGGCTCCCCAGCTGTTGCTTAGCAAAATAAAGGCAGCTTGCAGGGAAAATGTCATTTTTTTGACTTTATAAATTGCAATTATTGCTGCAGCAGATTCTAGACATGGTACACATCTGCCACTTTACAGGTATACTAAGGGGACCCCCCAGGCACTGTATTAGAAGGAATTTTTCATTTTTATGCTTTCACTTTAAAAAAAAAAATCACTGCTTATTTAAAAATGACGTTTTTCACAAACTTTTTTTTATTGATACATGTCCTCCAGGGCAGGACCCGGACCCCTATAACCATTGTATGCTCAATTACTTGCATATAAGCCTTCAAAATGGGCACTTTTGATTTTTGACATTCGAGTCCTATTGACTTTAATGGGGTTTGTTATTCAGTTCCGAACTTTTGCTGTGTTTGAATGTCCTGGTGCGAACCGAACAGGGCCCGTTTGGGCCATACCTACTCACAACACACAGCTGAATGATAAGGATGCAAGATACATTCTTCCTGCTTAATTTAGACAGAGACAGCCACCCAATGAGAAGTTGATGGACTATCTTTTTAGATAGCTCCCTATATTGGTGATACCAATATATGGAGATACAATATATTAAATACTTATTTGTAATATATATATATATATATATATATATATATATATATATATATATATATATATATATATATATATATACACATAGGGCTTTTTTTCTCAGAAAATAGATGCAGGAACTCAAGAGGAGATGACCCCCCAAAACCCCCCTCCCCCCCACACCCCCACACCCCCCTCTGAACCGCATCAAATAGTGGGTGTGGTCAAATTTCACCGACAGTTCAAGGGTCTTATACCTGGAGTGCATTAAGTGCAGGGTGCAGAGTTCCGGCAGGGGTGGGGGGGTGGGGGGTGTTACAGAGTGCAGTGTTTAGAGATGCACTACTTGAAGAGTTTGGGGGTGCTATATACATAGTGTAGAATTCAGAGGTGCGCTGCATACAGAGTGCAGAGTTCAGGGGTACACTAAACACAGAGCACAGAGTTCAGCCTTCTTCCACAGCTGCTTACCTCTGCATCCCCCATCCACATCTCACCCCTCTTCAGCTATGACCTCTGTATGCAACTCCCCTTCCACTGCCCTCATCTTCTCCCTCCCTCCCTCCCTCCCTCCCTCCCTAAAAGCTCCACCATCTTCCACAAGTCTTACTTGTGTTGCTCTATTACACTGAATCACCCAGCCTGCTCTAGTACCTACCCCCACACTGTAGGTGGCTCTGCCTCCTCACTTGCAGGGAGATAATCCAGTGGGTGTGTCGGGATCTGCACTGCACTCTGTGCACTTGCATCTCCCTTGTCCCCATCCTGCACTCAGTGGGAGCCGCTCAGGAGATCAAATCTGTGGGAGACAAGCTGTCACTTGTAAACACAGAAGCCAGACTTCTGTGTTTGCAAGTGATAGTGCTGAGCAGGGAGCAGAGGGCCTGAGCCAGAGGTGGTGGCACTGAGTTCCACCGAGTTCCAGCTGAAAAAAAGCCCTGTATATATATATAGCTAATAAATTTGCAAACAAACAAGTGAAATAGACCAAATCCCTTTTCTGTTTCTATATAAAAGCAATATATCCCAGATACCAAAATATCGAGAGGCTGTAAACAACTTCTTATTGTTATCTCCCTTGTGGCATGGAAACCTATTCTTTCTCAGTGTATTTACCCAGAACACCCGCCACTTTCTGTTTGTAGCTATATTATCTTCTATTTTCCACATGGAATGAATGGGTGAAGGCCTCCTTATATAAGGACTCACAAGTCCAAAATTTCTTTGAGGTTTGGGAATCTTTTATTCAAACCATGCCAGTAGATAGTCAACAATCTATAGCACAAAGGGGTCAATTCACTAATGTTTACCGCATGCGATAAAACGTGACTCATTTGCATGAATTATTGCATGCGGTAAATAAAGTCCAATTCACAAAAAAAAAAAAAATTACCGCAAAATGAGAAATGTGGCAGTAAATGTCGCCCAAAAACCATGTGGTAAGCTTTTAAGTCCAATTCACAAACGGAACAGAGAGTAAAAAAAAATGCAATATTTATCACCAGGGTTTTACTGGCAGTATCACATATGGTATTTGTCGGAAACAGAGTGGGGGTTCCCCCCCCAACAGCTGGTTTCTAAGGAGTGGGCTGGGAAGCCAGCCACCATGCTGTGTCCCTTTGGGTCTGGTATGGATTTTAAGGGGAGCCCCACCCCAAAATTAAGAAAAAAATCCATACCAGACCCTTACTCGAGCATGCAGCCTGGCAGGCCAGGAAGGTGGGGGACAAGCGAGACCCTTCCCTCCTGGGCCATACCAGGCCACATGTCCTCAACTTGGGGGGCCTCTTCTCCACAACCCTAGGCTGTGGTTGTGGGGGTCTGCAGGCGGGGGGGCTTATCGGAATCTGGAAGCCCCCAGATCCTGCCCCCCATGTGAATGAGTATGGGGTACATAGAACCCTTACCCATTCACCAAAAAAGTGTAAACGTGAAAAAAGACAGTACAAAAGTTTTTGATAATTCCTTTATTAAAAAAAACTGTCTCTGATGTAGATCCATCATCAATTGCGATGCCCGCCACCACCGCTGGACCCAAAAAAGGAAAAACGGCAGAGCAGGCAGACCATGGAAGCATTCGTGGCGAGCAGAGCTTTTTTCTTTCCTTTTTTCAGGTCCGGCGGTGGTGGCAGGTATCGGAAATGACGATGGATCTACATCGGGGACAGTTTGTTTTATTTTTTCATAAAAGAATTGTCAAAAACTTTTGTACTGTCTTTATTCACTTTTACACTTTTTTGGTGCATGTGCAGGGGTTCTATGTACCACATACTCATTCATATAAGGGGAGGCAGGATCTGGGGGCTTCCAGATTGTGATAAGCCCCCTGCCTGCAGACCCCCACAACCACAGCCCAGGGTTGTGGAGAAGAGGCCCTTGTCCCCATCAACATGGAGACAAGGTACTTTGGGGTGGGGAGCAGAGCCTCCAACCAAAGCACCCCCTCATGTTGAGGGCATGAAGCCTGGTATGGTTCAGGGTGCTAGCTCATCTCCCCCTTTCCTGACCAGCTGGGCTGCATGCTCAGATAAGGGTCTGGTATGAGTTTTGGAGGGACCCCACACTGTTTTTTTTTTTCAGGGGGTTCCCCCTAAAATCCATACCAGACCCGAAGGACCTGGTCTGCATTGGAGTTGACCCCACGCTGTTTTTTTTTTCATAATTTTTAATTGCCCGCATGTTTTTTTTACATTCAGCTGTCAGCAGGGAACCTGCTGACAGCTGATGAGTAATCCCATGATCAGGACGTGGCCGACCGGCTTCACAGCCTGCTCCTTAGCAACCAGCTCAATGCGATAAATTGGCGCATGAAATAAATGCGGTTGCGGTAATTACCGCTTGATCGAACAAACACAAAAATGTTTCCAATACATCCAGAGATACCAAACTAGATTATCAACCAATGGCCCTCACCCATTACTTAACCTGAAATATGTGTTATGCTGCCTACACACGGTCGGACTTTCTGAAGTAAAATGTGCGATTAGAGCTTGTTGTCGGAAATTACGACAGTGTGTAGACTCCATCGGACAGTTTCCATTGGAATTTCCGTCGTACAAAATTTGGGATCCAGTTCTCAAATTTTCCAACAACAAAATCCGTCTGCGTAAATTTTGATCGTTTGTACACAATTCCGATGCACAAATTTCCACGCATGCTCAGAATCAAGCATTAGAGCTGCACTGGCTATTGAATTTCATTTTTCTCGGCTCGTCATAAGTGTTGTACATCACCGCGTTCTTGACGTTCGGAATTTTCGACAAGATTTGTGTGACCGTGTGTATGCAAGACAAGTTTGAGCCAACATCCGTCGATAAAAATCCATGGATTTTGTTGTCGGAATGTCCGATCAATGTCCGATCGTGTGTATGGGGCATTAGAATCTATTGACTGAAGCCTCCCTCCTTTTCCTCTACCCTTTAACTACTAGACCGACCACCATCCATGCATAATGTTTGCCGCCCCCCCAACCCAAAAAAAAATTCCACCGGCTGCCATTGCCCTGGACCCAGCGCTACTAGTTTTTCACCAAGCTGCACTAATAAACTGTACATTGTTATTCTTCTCTTGCTTTATTGGCCAAATCTTGCAGCCACTCTTATTGTCAATTGAATTCTCCCATTAAAAAAAAAGGAAAAGCAATATGACCTCAGGAATTGTACAGTATCTCACAAAAGTGAGTACACCCCTCACATTTTTGTAAATATTTTATTATATAATTTCATGTGAAAACATTTAAGAAATTACACTTTGCTACAATGTAAAGTAGTGAGCGTACAGCTTGTATAACAGTGTAAATTTGCTGTCCCCTCAAAATAACTCAACAGACAGTCATTAATGTCTAAACCGCTGGCAACAAAAGTGAGTACACCCCTATGTGAATATGTCCAAATTGCGCCCAATTAGCCATTTTTCCTCCTCAGTGTCATGTGACTTGTTAGTGTTACAAGGTCTCAGGTGTGAATGGGGAGCAGGTGTGTTAAATTTGGTGTTATCGCTCTCACTCTCTCATACTGGTTACTGGAAGATCAACATGGTACCTCATGGCAAAGAACTCTCTGAGGATCTGAGAAAAAGAATTGTTGCTCTACATAAAGATGGCTTAGGCTATGAGAAGTTTTCAAAGACCCTGAAACTGAGCTTCAGCACGGTGGCCAAGACCATACAGCGGTTTAACAGGCCAGGTTCCACTCAGAACAGGCCTTGCCATGGTTGACCAAAGAATTTGAGTGCACATGATCCGCTTCAAATCCAGAGGTTGTCTTTGGGAAATAGAGAGTTCCTCCAGCATTGCTGCAGAGGTTAAAGGGGTGGAGGGTCAGCCTGTCAGTGCACAGACTATACACCACACACTGCATCAAATTGGTCTGCATGGCTGTCATCTCAGAAGGAAGCCTCTTCTAAAGATGATGCACATGAAATGCCCGCAAACAGTTTGGTGTAGACAAGCAGACTAAGGACATGGATTACTGGAACCATGTCCTGTGGTCTGATGAGACCAAGATAAACTTATTTGGTTCAGATGGTGTCAAGCGTGTGTGGTGGCAACCAGGTGAGGAGTACAAAAACAAGTGTCTTGCCTACAGTGAGGCATGGTGGTGGGAGTGTCATGGCCTGGCGCTGCATGAGTGCTGCCAGCACTGGGAAGCTACAGTTCGTTGAGGGAACCATGAATGCCAACATGTACTGTGGCATACTGAAGCTGGGCATGATCCCCTCCCTTCAGGGACTGGGCCGCAGGGCAGTATTCCAACATGATAACAACCCCAAAGACACCTCCGAAATGGCCACTGCCTTGCTAAAGAAGCTGAGGGTAAAGGTGATGGACCGGCCAAGCATGTCTCCAGATCTAAACCCTATTGAGCATCTGTTGGGCATCCTCAAAGGAAAGGTGGAGGAGCGCAAGGTCTCTAACATCCACCAGCTTCGTGATGCGGTCATGGAGGAGTAGAAGAGGACTCCAGTGGCAACCTGTGAAGCTCTGGTGAACACCATGCCCAAGAGGGTTAAGGCAGTGCTGGAAAATAATGGTGGCCACACAAAATATTGACACTCTGGTCCCAATATGGACATTTTCACTTAGGGATGTACTCACTTTTGTTGCCAGCGGTTTAGACATTAATGGCTGTGTGTTAAGTTATTTTTTTAGGGGACAGCAAATTTACACTGTTATACAAGCTGTACGCTCACTACTTTACATTGTAGCAAAGTGTTATTTCTTCAGTGTAGTCACATGAAAAGATATAATAAAATATTTACAAAAATGTGAGGTGTGTACTCACTTTAGTGAGATACTGTACAACGTACATTTGTCTTATAATATACATCAAAAAGTAAGTTATATTCAAAACTGTTTATACAAAGTGACAATAGGGGTTGATTTGAGTAGGGTTTTCTGAGTGGAGTAATAAAACACAGGTCATTTGTAACTGGGTTACAGTGCTTTTTGCATTTTTTTTGTTCTGCTGAGCACATGAAACGAGAACATAAAAGGTTGCATTGAGTTTTGTAGATGAAACAATAACTTGCAGTTCTGTAACTTTGGATAGTGTGGCCTTATGCACCCAAACTAATTACTGTTTTCTGCTGTGTACAGAATTGAACATTAAGATTGTATAAAAAGTAACCTCACCCTTTTTCTGCATGTTCTATTAATGTGAAAGTAAATTTATTGACTGCATTGTTAAAGTAGAACTATGGTCTCACATTTAAAGTAAAAAAAATCTGCAGCAGCACCCAATTATACCTGCTTGTTCTTCGTCCCTCTACAAATCACCAAAATTACCTGTTGATCCTGCATGTGAAGTCCACCTAATGTAGGTTCCTGTGATGGTGCACTGCTAATTTCAAAGCTCCAAATTTTTAGAGCTGGATGGATAATATCAGGGCTCAAAATTCCAAGTCCTGAGCCACTAGCCAGGCCTTAAGAGTTACTCGGCACCCGTTGCCCCACCCAACCCCTCCCCTGCCCCACCCATAAGTTCGCACCTAAACACGCACTTGTAAATTATCTCATGAAATGACACAGTTAAATGTTTTAAGCAAAAACAAGTTCCAAAAATGAAAATTAACAACAACTTTAACAATATTAACATAAATCATATCAGTACCCATCAGTGCAGCCTCGCTGTGCCCATGTCAGGGCTGAGCTCAGCCCTTCCTTCTCTGAGCTGGCCGCTCAGCTGTCGGCTAATTGCCAGCTCTTATCTCTCCACAGTTACTCAGCTGTTGATATCCTGCTCATCAGTCCTGCCTACTTAAGCTGTCCAGTCCAGAGGATCTCTGCCTTCATCTTGGTCAACATCACAGAGACGCTCTCCTGCATTCCTGTTAAAAGACTTGCTTGGCTGACATTCCTTCTTGCTCCAGATCCTGCTTGCTGTTTTACTATGCTCATCTCTGGCTCCCTGACGTTTGGCTTGCCTGACTATCCATTCCGGTTCCTGAACCCTGGCTATGCTTTGACTACGTTTGTTCTATTTACTTTTATTATTAAACAAGTGTGATTTAACTGTACTTCTGTCTCGATCTGATTTAATGGTTTCTGACAGTCCATCAAATGCGACTTTACAGTGCCCATGAATGCAGCCTCACTGTGCCCATCAATGCACTCTCACTGTGCCCATCAATGCAGCCTCACTGTGCCCATCATTGCAGCCTCACTGTGCCCATCAAATGCAGCTTTACGGTGCCCATGAATGCAGCCTCACTGTGCCCATCAGTGCACTCTCACAGACACAGACAGACTTCCATGACAGCATACGTTTGGGTAGACCTGCCTTTTGAAAGTCGTGGCGACTGGGGTCTTACGCAGGACAGCCATGACAATTGGGAGCATGCTATGGTGTACAGAAGTTCCCAGGATGGCTCCAGTAGTCACCTAGTAGCCAGCTAATAGCAGGGTGGTGAATACACATGCGCAGAAGATTGACACCTGTAATAACGGAAGCCCTGCCAATGGCGAGCAGTTGCTCCAGGTTGGATGCCCTGCTAACAGCGGGTGACCTCTAAAGTGTGCCCAGCATGACGGTGTGCTTGCTGTGCCTGTTATCCAAGTCGCCCTGCGGATGCATCAATTTCCCTGTGAAAGAGGTCCAGGATATGTGAGTATGTTTGGCGTGAGGTCAGTAGAAGCAACCAGACACCATGTGGGCTTCTAGGGAGTAACTCCACTTATGGTTAAAAAGAAAAATAAATAGATAACCAAAATGAAAACATATGGAGATATCTATGATGTGTAGCATTGTAGCATTTTGATAAAAGTTTGGTGCAGTTGTTTTCTGTCCTGAACAGATATCTGTTTGTTAACCACTTCCCTCCTGGCCTATAGCAGAATGACGGCCGGGAAGTTGTGCAGTTATCCTGGCTGGGCGTCATATGACGTCCAGCAGAAAAACATGCCGGCATGTGCCCATGGGGGCAGCGGCAATCGGTCTGACACATTTCATCTCCAATCGTGGTAAGAAGCCTCTGACAGAGGCTTCTTACCATGTGATCAGCTTGACCAATCACAGCTCATCATAGCTTGAACCAGGAAGTGGTTTGCGCTGACAGGGAGAGCCAATCGGCGGCTCTCCTTGTCAGAGGGGGAGTCTGTGCTAATAATCAGCACATTGATTATCAACACAGCCCCATCAGATGTGCAACCACAGCTGCCAGTCAGTGCCCATAAGCTGCCAGTTGGTGCCCCATAAAAAACAGATGACAGTGGCCATATTAGTGCCAATCAGTGGCCATATTAGTGCCAATTAGTGCCCACCAGTGCCAGTCAGTGCCTATCACAGTGCCAATCAGTGCCTAGCAGTAAAACCTGTCAGTACCTCATCGGTACCTCATCATCAGTGCTGCCCATCAGTACCAATCAGTACCGCCTGTCAGTGTCAATCAGTGCCGCCTGTCAGTGCCCATCACAGCCACCAGTCAGTTCCCATCAGAGCCACCTATCAGTGCCCATCAGTGCTGCCTATCTGTGCCACCTATTGGTGCCCATCAGTGCTGCCTATCAACGCCCATCAATTCTACATATCAGTGCCTCCTCATCAGTGCCTATCAGTGCCACCTTATAAGTGCCAACCCATCAGTGCCTGTCAGTGAAGGAGAAAACAAAATTTTATAACCGAAACTAAGAAAAACTTTTATTTTTTTCAAAACTTTTGATATTTTTTAGTTTGTTTAGCAAAAAATAAAACCTGCAGAGGTGATCAAACACCACCAAAAGAAAGCTCTATTTGTCGGAAATAAATGATAAAAATTTTGTTTGGGTACAGTGTAGCATGACCGCGCAATTGTCATTCAAAGTGCAACATTTGTCCTGGACGGGAAGGGGTGAAAATGCCTGGTATTAAAGTGGTTAAAGCAATATTTTTCTTTCTGTGTTGGAGGCTCTATCTCAGTGGTGGCGAACCTTGGCACCCCATATATTTTGGAACTACATTTCGCATAATGCTCATGCACTCAGCAGTGTAGTTGAGCATCATGGGAAATGTAGTTCCAAAACATCTGGGGTGTCAAGGTTGGCTATCACTGCTCTATCTAATGAAATCACTTGTGTAGTGGTGGGAAATCTGCTGTGGTAGTATTCCTTTAGCTGTAGTTAACTCCTTTTCTTGAACATACATCACCGGGCACAGAGCCTTCATTACATAGTGGGTTTAGATAGGCACCTTTGGTGATTGAACACTGGTTAACCCCAATTAAGGAGAATTCCTCCCCTATATAACCCCTCCCACACAGGGAGCACCCCTGTTTTTTCGCCAGCGTCTAAGGTGGTTGGTCAGGTAAAACATGTGCTGTGAAGAAAGCTCTAGTTAGGTCCCTGCGGAGGCTTAAAGGGCTAAGCTGACCAGATCCATATCTCGGACCAATATTTTGACTCCCAAGATGGTATGGTACCCGGGCCTTGTCATCCGAAGAAACGAGGCTTTGCCTGTAAGTCTCTTCTTGGAGGACTGGGCTCTGAGAAACCAGGCATGGTGTACTATTAAAACAGTGGCACAAAAGTTCTGTCAGAGCCTTTTACAGGTCCAGGTAAGAGGTTCCTCTAAATAGGAACCCAAAAAACCCTGAAGGTTGGCACAACGCTACCCGCTGTGATGGGTGAAGGCTGGAAACTGTCTGTTCTCAGCAGTTCCTGCAGCGGGGACAGGTAAGAGAAGTTAATCCTATATATATATTACATATGGATTTCTTCAGAGTAGTTGCATGTCTTACCTGGTTTCTGCCACTAGAGGGAGTAAAGAGCAACCTGGCGTTTACTTACGTGCCTTTCCAGGACACACACTCGGTGAAGCCAGTCTTCAGACTGCTCACCTCCTCCGCTGCAAGCTCTGCCACAGGTGATGAATTACAAGGGGGTCCCATATAGTCTGAGGGTCCAGCGGGCGCTCTACGATGGTCCTCTCCCCCCCCCTCATCCTCCCCGCTGCCATGACGGTCCTGCGCGTGCAGGGGCACGCTTTTACAGCTTCTGGCAGAGAACAGAGGGGGGGGGCGTGGTTTCGGCATGCACGGCGCTCCAGTGTGCAGGTGCCAAGCAGCTAATTTAAAGCCCAGAGCATCAGAGCTCTGTAAACAGGTGGACACAGAGTGTGGAAGTGGAGAACTATGCAGACCTTCCACAGGTGCTGTGTTTTATGATTGATGCCTGTCTGGATTCTGCCCAGCAGGCATCTCGTTTGTCTCTCCTGTTGGTACTCATGCGCAGTTCCCTTTGGCTTAAAAATTGGGAAGCGGAGCTTTCATGCAAAAAATACTTAACTGGCTTCCCATTCAAAGTGGAACGCCTATTTGGGGGTGACCTAGATAAATTTATCCAAAAAATTACAGGTGGTAAATCTACACTCCTACCAATCAAAAAGAGTAAACGTCCATCATTCAAGCGTTCTCTTTCTCCTTCCCCTGGAGCATTGGGCTCTAAGCAGTGGCGACGGCCTTCCCAATCTACTTTCAGAGGAAAGGCCCAAGGTCATGCCCAAGGGCAGAAAAAGACTTGGGGATGAAAGTCTGTCAAGCAGAGGCCCAAAGCATCCCAATGAAGGGGCGCTCCCACTTGGCCGTGTGGGGGGAAAGCTCCTACAGTTTTTAGGAGCCTGGCGGGAAGAGGTTCAAGACAAGTGGGTAGTCTCTTCAGTATCTCTGGGCTACAAGATCGAGTTCCAGGAGCTTCCACCAGCTCGTTTCCTAGGGTCAAGGGTTTCCAAAAATCCAGTAAAATGAAAACCACTACTTCTGGTCTTAGATCGCTTACTATCCCAGGGGTTTATAGTAGAAGTGGACCCAAAAGATCAGGGTTCAGTGTTCTATTCAAATCTCTTCACCGTTCCAAAACCGGATGGGGATGTCAGACCCATCCTAGAACTAAAAGATCTGATTCAGTTTCTGCACATTCGATCCTTCCGAATGCAGTCAATCTATTCGGTGGTCTCCACCCTTCAAGGGGGAGAATTTATGGCATCAATAGATATCAAGGATGCATATTTTCATGTGCCGATATTTCCCGCTCACCAAAAATATCTAAGGTTCGCGGTAGACCAGCGCCATTTTCAATTTGTGGTCCTTCCTTTCGGTCTCGCTACAGCTCGAGTTTTTACAAAGATTCTAGACCCTCTCTTAGCAAATCTAAGAGCTCAGGACATAATTGTGGTAGTTTATCTAGACGATTTGCTACTCATAGAGCAATCAGTGGCGCACCTAAACCGCGCTGTCTTCAAGACAGTAAAACATTTGGAAAGCCTAGGTTGGATAATAAACCTAGAAAAGTCTTCCTTGCAACCTTCAACAAGATTGGAATATCTGGACATGATCATAGACACCGCTCAAGGCAGAGTTATTCTACCGGAGCCAAAGGTCAAGGCCGTAAAAGCTCTAGTCTGCCTAGTGTTAAGCAAAAGGAGTCCCTCCATTTGGCTATGTATGAGACTGTTAGGAAAGATGGTAGCCTCTTTCGAGGCTGTTCCATTTGCCCAGTTTCACTCAAGGCCTCTGCAGAGAAGCATCCTCGCGGCTTGGATCAAGAAGCCTCATGCCTTGGATCTTCCTATGTGCCTATCCCCAAGGATACGCAAAAGCCTCAATTGGTGGTTACGAACCAGAAATCTTTTGAAAGGCAAAGCCTTTCTTTCACTACCATGGAAAATCGTAACCACGGATATCAGTCTGACAGGCAGGGGAGCAGTTCTGGAAGAAGCATGCACGCAGGGAAGATGGTCCATGACCGAAAGGCACTTGCCCATCAATATTCTAGAAATTTAGGCAATTTACTTGGCCCTCATGGACTGGTCTTACAGGATACAAGGTCATCCTATTCGGATACAGTCCGATAATGCCACGGCAGTGGCTTACATCAATCACCAAGGTGGCACCAGAAGTCTGGATGCCCAAAAAGGGGTGAATCGCATTCTTACATGGGCAGAAAGCCATGTTTCCTGCCTATCTACGGTATTCATCCCAGGGGTGAAAAATTGGCAAGTCGATTTTTTAAGCGGCCAGCAACTATGCCCAGGAGAATGGTCTCTACACCTCGACATATTTCAGATCATATGTGACAAGTGGGGTACCCTGGATGTAGATCTGTTCGCGTCCAGATTCAACAAGAAACTGGACAAATTTGTGTCAAGAACAAAGGATGTACTTGCTCAGGGGTCAGATGCTCTGACAATTCCATGGGATCTGTACAATCTAATCTATGCCTTCCCTCCAAATCCGCTTCTTCCGCGTTTCCTGGGGAGAGTCAAAAGGGAAGCAAAGTCGGTCCTTTTAGTAGCCCTGGCTTGGCCCAGATGACCTTGGTTTGCAGAGATCGTAAAGATGGCAGTGGGCAGGCCTTGGGTCCTCCCACTCCAGCCAGATCTACTCTCACAGGGTCCGATTTACCACCCTGCTTTACGAAGTCTAAATTTGACAGTTTGGCTGCTGAGACCCACATTTTAAAAGACTGTGGGCTCTCAGAGTCAGTCTTTTCCACTCTGGTCAATGCCAGAAAGCCGGCCTCTAGGCTTATTTACTTCAAAATCTGGAAGGCATATGTTTCCTGGTGTGAACCCAGGGGATGGCATCCTAGAAAGTATGTCATTAGCAGGATCTTGACCTTTCTTCAGTCAGGCCTAGAGATGAAATTGGCCTTGAGCACTATCAAGGTCCAAATTTCGGCTTTGTCAGTATTTTTTCAGAAGCCAATTGCTTCACATTCCCTTGTCCAGGCCTTTGTTCAGGGGACAATGCGATTGAATCCGCCAGTCAAGCCTCCAGTATGCCCATGGGATCTGAATTTGGTGTTGTCTGCATTACAGGGACAACCCTTTGAACCATTGCACCATGCTCCTTTAGCACTTTTGACTATTAAATTAATCTTCTTGATAGCCATATCCTCTACTAGGAGAGTATCAGAGTTGGCAGCTCTTTCTTGCAAAGAGCCGTATTTGATTATTCACAAGGACAGAGTAGTTATGCGTCCTCATCGGTCCTTCCTATCCAAGGTGGTTTCAGGATTCCATTTGAATCAAGATGTGATCATACCATCCTTTTTTCCAGATCCGCAGTCCGCAGAAGAAGAATCTTTGCACACTCTTGATGTGGTAAGAGCCATTAATATCTATCTGCAGGCAACCGCTCAGATACGGAAAACTGATTGTTTGTTCATCCTGCCAGAGGGCCCTAAAAAAGGCCAAGCAGCGTCAAAATCCACTCTTTCTAGATGGATTAGACAGGTTATTTTTCAGGCTTATGGTATAAAGAGGAAGACTCCTCCTTTTCATGTGAAAGCGCACTTAACTAGGGCTGTTAGTGCTTTGTGGGCAGTGCATCACCAGGCCTCCATGGCTCAGATCTGTAAGGCTGCGACTTGGTCTTCAGTCCATACATTCACCAGATTCTATCAGGTGGATGTAAGAGGTCAAGAGGATGCCGCCTTCAGGCGCAGTGTACTGCAGGCTGCAGTTTAGTTCCTCTGGTCCGTTTGCAGTCTATGTTTCTGATCTGTGTCTCCCTCTCCTCAAATTGAGCATTTCTTTGGGATATCCCACTATGTAATGAAGGCTCTGTGTTCCGTGATGTATGGTCAAGAAAACAGGATTTTTGAATACAGCTTAACTGTAAAATCCTTTTCTTGAGAGTACATCACGGGACACAGAGCTCCCGCCCTTCTATGGGTTTTACGTGGTTACCTATTGCTTTGCTACATAACTGAGGTGCTCCCCATGTGGGAGGGGTTATATAGGGGAGGAATTCTCCTTAAATGGGGTTAACCAGTGTTCAATCACCGAAGGTGCCTATCTAACCCACTATGTAATGAAGGCTCTGTGTCCCCTGACGTACTCTCAAGAAAAGGATTTTACAGGTACGCTCTATTCAAAAATCCTGTTATTGGTTTCTCTTACCTAGTAAACAAACAACTGTTACTTTGTCTCTCTGGACAGCTTAAATTGGATGTAAACCCACTCCCATCTTTTTTAAAGTACTGCCATAGGGGTGATCTATAAGGATATACATGCCTCCTGCATGTATCCTTACCTTTCAAATGTCTCCCCTTTAGCTGTTTGGAGCCCCCAAAAATGCCGGATTCAGTGGGCGGGTCCGTTGTACAGTGCTCGGAGTCATGACATCACCAGACTCCCCACCCCCCTCTACACTCGCTCCTAGCCGGAGTGAAAAGTGTGCGCACAGGAGAAGAGGAGCACGCTCATGGCTCCTGTCAGTTCATGTGTCACTGTCCAGTGAAAGTCGGGGATGATCAGTGCGGCAGGGACAGCTGTGAACACGGATCCCCTGAGGAGGCAGAGAAGGAGAAGCAGCTGATCAAACGCCATGCAGGGAGATCGGTGCTCACGGCTGTCCCTACGCTGCACCGATCAACCCCGACTATCCCTTGTGTCCCTCTTCTCCAGCGCCTGACCTGTTCTCCCCACCACTACCACCACCTCCACTTCTTCTTTGGCCCCCTCCTGTCCTTATCTGCCCGCTGTGTCTTCCTCCTCCACCCCCCTCATCCCCCACAGCCGACTCCCCTCCATTCCAGCGGCTCTGTCAGGATGGAGAGCGGAGGAAAGGACGGAAACGCTATACATGTCATTTACGGAGGGGGGGGGTGGAGTGCTGCTGGACACAGCTTTATACAGTATATATATATATATACGTACGAATCCATTGGACTTTGGTGTGATCGTGTGTAGGCAAGTCCGTTCGTTAAAAAGTCCATCGGAAGTCCGTCAAAAGTCAGTTGAAAGTCCGTCGGAAAGTCCGTTGGACCAGTCCGGTCGAAAAGTCCGCTTGTGTGTACGCGGCTTTAGGAGTCTGTTACAACTCTCCCTGTGCAAGGATTCACTACTCTGACAATGTCAAGTTTTTCCTTGCAGGACCAGCCAATTGGTCAATTTAACCCTCTTCAAACAATTCCTAAAAGGGATATGCAGATTAGGAAGATCTTTGAACAGGTTTTTGTACCTCCTTTTGTAAGGCTGCTAGGATCCCTAAAATGGCACAGGTACCTGCAATGTAAGTATTTTAGCACTTCCAATGCAAATTGAACAGAAGGACAGAGCAGCAGAATGTCTTAGTGGTGTTGAAGAACTACAAGAGGCAGTTGTAGTGGAACTGAAAGAACTGTTACATTTGAGTTAGGAACTGTTAAAGGACTGTTGCCATAGGAGACAGCATTCTTGCATGTGCAGAAGTGGCACCTTGCTGGGGCCTTTCCCTGCACGGCTGTCTTCCTATTGAAGTCTCGGAGTCTGCCAATTGAATCTATAACTACTTAAGGTTGTCCTGGCCCTAACTCTCTTTCCCTCAAAAATACAAAAAGGACTGTAAAAATAAATAAAACCTCTTTTACAGACAAGAAGTGTTTGATGCCCAATGACTTTCACCATCTTTGCACCCACTATGGAACGTGTAAGAAAAAGTATAAAAATTGCGCCAGCTCTTAGATAGGGATAAAGCAGTCAACACAGCAATATGACCGTTGCAAGTGAAAATTGAAGTAAAGAAGTGTGGCGCTAATGGGTAGTGAGACTCCTGTTGCTAAACAGGTAGAAAGAGTGGTTCAGGAGAAAGTGAAAACACCTTTAGTGTAAATAGGTAAAAGTGTTTGTAGGACATACATAAAAATATATATACTGGGTAGTATACACAATGCAGGTGGAAACACAGTGTGTATTTAACAATAAAAAAACTCAGTGAGAAAAACTAAAAATTGGGAGACAATCAAACATATAAGATACGACAAATAAATATCAATGCAAGATATCTAGAGGAGCTGAGTGTGTTAATCCACAGAACTAGAATTCAATGGAGGTGGCAGACAAATAAAAGGACACCGGTATCTCTAGGGGAAAAAAGGCATACATAGGGGCTCAAAAGTCTCTTAAATAGCAAGATCGGATAGTCTCATTCAGTCCCACAGGTAACTGGATGTGAGCTGTCTTCTCAAGAGATAATCTGAGGGTTATTGGGAAAGGTCCCAACCAATACGCTAGATCTCGGCTCAAATGGATAATTCCCACCAGAAGGAAGAGAAAAGCAAAAGAATGCCCTTACCAGATCCGGTGGACTCACAGGCCGTAGCGGTGAGTCAAACGAGCCTATACCGTTAAACGGTGTGGGGTAGAGGTTTGTGGGAGAACTTGTAAACCATCTTGTCAGCAGTCCTCATAAGAAGCACCGATTTGGAGTCCGGGGTCCCCAGGGTATGGTTCCGATCACCGGATCACCGTTTCCTCAGAAAACCATCATGTGTGCAAATAAGCAAGAAAAAAGGGGAAAAAAACTCCACATAGTGTAAATCCTTGGTTTGCAAAGAGCATAAAAGCACTTTATTTAGGGAGTGTACTCCGGAAAAAATGTTGTTACAGGCAGGGGGCGGTAAAAACTAGGCCCAAAATAAAATAAAAACAGGCATAAAAGTTATAAAAACAGGCGCAGTAGATAGTGGTGGGGTATAATCATAGAACCCGACGCGTTTCGCCTCCTAAGGCTTCTGCTGGGGTATGAAACCCCAGCAGAAGCCTTAGGAGGCGAAACGCGTTGGGTTCTATGATTATACCCCACCACTATCTACTGCGCCTGTTTTTATAACTTTTATGCCTGTTTTTATTTTATTTTTGGCCTAGTTTTTACCGCCCCCTGCCTGTAACAACATTTTTTCCGGAGTACACTCCCTAAATAAAGTGCTTTTATGCTCTTTGCAAACCAAGGATTTACACTATGTGGAGTTTTTTTCCCCTTTTTTCTTGCTTATTTGCACACATGATGGTTTTCTGAGGAAACGGTGATCCGGTGATCGGAACCATACCCTGGGGACCCCGGACTCCAAATCAGTGCTTCTTATGAGGACTGCTGACAAGATGGTTTACAAGTTCTCCCACAAACCTCTACCCCACACCGTTTAACGGTATAGGCTCGTTTGACTCACCGCTACGGCCTGTGAGTCCACCGGATCTGGTAAGGGCATTCTTTTGCTTTTCTCTTCCTTCTGGTGGGAATTATCCATTTGAGCCGAGATCTAGCGAATTGGTTGGGACCTTTCCCAATAACCCTCAGATTATCTCTTGAGAAGACAGCTCACATCCAGTTACCTGTGGGACTGAATGAGACTATCCGATCTTGCTATTTAAGAGACTTTTGAGCCCCTATGTATGCCTTTTTTCCCCTAGAGATACCGCTGTCCTTTTATTTGTCTGCCACCTCCATTGAATTCTAGTTCTGTGGATTAACACACTCAGCTCCTCTAGATATCTTGCATTGATATTTATTTGTCGTATCTTATATGTTTGATTGTCTCCCAATTTTTAGTTTTTCTCACTGAGTTTTTTTATTGTTAAACACACACTGTGTTTCCACCTGCATTGTGTATACTACCCAGTATATATATTTTTATGTATGTCCTACAAACACTTTTACCTATTTACACTAAAGGTGTTTTCACTTTCTCCTAAACCACTCTTTCTACCTGTTTAGCAACAGGAGTCTCACTACCCATTAGCGCCACACTTCTTTACTTCAATTTGCACCCACTATGCCTCGCAACTCACCACATACTGAAGGATGTCAGCTATCTTTGGCCTTGGAGGTCCTCATTAGACTGAACAGGGTCGGAGACCTTGCTACATAACTATGTAAGAGTCAGTGTTTAACTCCAAAGGGTTTGTTCCTACAGTTCCAGCTTGGAGTCAAGAAAGAATTGAAGAAAGTGAGAGAGAGAGAGTCCTCAACCAAGTAGTCAGCAAAGAGCTCCACTTCTGGGGGAGAGGTTGCTTACTGGCTTTTTTTTATATATGTGCCACCCATATGTACCTTATGGGTACCTGGTTGCCCCTTCTTTGATAGGAAGATACAGCTTTGCTCTCGGATGGTTGGACTCCCAGGTCAAGCACTTCAGACCATGTGGGCCAATCAGTCATCTTCAAGCATCTGAAAGTGCCAGGAGGAATCCTTTGATCCAGCAACAATGAGCAAAATCTGCTAGCCAATGTGGTTCTTACCGTCTCTAGGGTCAAAAATTCCAATTCCAGCAGATGTGATTTTAGGAGGAGTACTATTGTTGCTCAGAGGGTTGACTATTTCCAACTTCCAGAGCTATCTTCTGACCTACCTCTGTTTCCACATGGATTAAGACATCATGCAGCATATATGTCTGCTGGTTGGGTTCTCGATCCACTCCTCCACGAGACAGGGATTCCTGTCAAGTATATGGAGGGAGTTCTCAGAACCCTACAAGAGATTGGCTTGCTAGTCTTCCAAAAGGGTCAGATGATTCCTCCACAAATCCTTGTGTATCTGAGAGCTTAATCCATCACGGTTTAGGATAAATAATTTTTGCCACTAGCGCATACTGGTGGTAGTATGCTGGGTAATCCTGACTATCCTCTCTTCACCTGTCAGCGTCTCAATACCTGATGATCAGGATCATGGTCTCTCCCATCCCTACAGTGCCATGCAAAAGTATCCCCCCCTCTTGGCATTTTTCGTGTTTTGTTGCCTCACAACCTGGAATGAACATGGATTGTTTGAGGATTTGCATTATTTAATTTACAGAACATGCCCACAACTTTGAAGATGTTTTTTTTTTATTGTGAAGCAAACAACAAATAGGACAAAATAACAGAAAAAGTCAATGTACATAACTGTTCACCCCCTGAAGTCAACACTTTGCAGCGCCACCTTTTGCGGCTATCACAGCTCCAAGTCGCTTTGGATAAGTCTCTATGAGCTTGCCACATCTTACCACTGGGATTTTTGCCCATTTCTCCTTGCTCCAGCTCCTTAAAGTTGTATGGTTTGCGCTTGTGAACAGCAATCTTTAATTCTAACCACAGATTTTCTATTGGATTGAGGTCTGGGCTTTGACTAGGCCATTCCAACACATTTACATGTTTCCCCTTAAACCACTCAAGTGTTGCTTTTTTTGTTTGAGGTCATTGTCCTGCTGGAAGGTGAACCTCTGCCCTACTCTCAAATCACACACAGAGTGGTACAGGTTTTGCTCAAGAATATCCCTGTATTTAGCACCATCCATTTTTCCCTCAACTCTGACCAGTTTTCCAGTCCCGACTGCTGAAAAACATTCCCACAGCACCACCACCATGTTTCATTGTGGGGATGGTGTTTTTTGGGTGACATAGCGTTTTCTTTGATGGCCAAAAAGTTCAATTTTAATCTCATCAGCACCTTCCTCCGTACATTTTGGGAGTCTCCCACATGCCTTTCCACAAACTCAAAACGTGCCATTTTGTTTTTTGCTGAAAGTAATGGCTTTCTTCTGGCCACTCTGCCATAAAGCCTAACTCTATGGGGCGTAAAGCTTATTGTCATCCTATGTAATCCAGTCTCTGCTGTGGAACTCTGCAGCTCCTCCAGGGTTACCTTAGGTCTCTGTGCTGCCTCTCTGATTAATGCCCGCCTTGCCTAGTCCCTGAGTTTTGACGTGCGGCCGTCTCTTGGCAGGTTTGCTGTTGTGCCATGTTCTTTCCATTTGGTTATGATAGATTTGGTGGTGCTCCTAGGGATCATCAAAGATTTGGATATTTTTTTATAACCTAACCCTGGCTTGTACTTCTCAACAACATTGTCCCTTACTTGTTTGGAGAGGTCCTTGGTCTTCATGGCAGTGTTTGGTTAGTGGTACCTCTTGCTTAGGTGTTGCAGCCTCTGGGGCCTTTCAAAAAGGTGCGTATATGTAACGACAGATCATGTGATACTTAAATTGCACACAGGTGGACATCATTTCACTAATTATGTGACTTCTGAAGGTAATTGGTTGCACCAGAGCTTTTTATGGACTTTATAACAAAGGGGGTGAATACATATTCACATGCCTATTATCAGTTTTTTATTTCTGAAACATAGTTTTATGTATATATTTTTCTAATTTTACTTCACCAACTTAGACTATTGTGTTCTGATCCATCACATATAATTCAGATTAAAAAAAATTGAACTAAAGTCTGTAATGTAACAAAATGGGTAAAAAGCAAAGTGGGGTGAATACTTTTGCAAGGCACTGTATATTGAGGTGTGCTCAATGTAAATGGCCTCCTGTCCTGAAAAGGTTTTTTCTCCAGTGTTGATCATGCACCCAGCGACTCATGTCTCGCAAACAGGCAGATGAAGCCATGGGCGCTGGAACAGTGATAAATCTTCTGTGATGCCGAGTTATTGCCAGGATAACTCCGAGTTATTCTTCTTTTGGGAAGTTGTTTTGCCAGGAGAACTCCCCGTTTGGGAAGTACAGTAAGTTTGAACACTCTGGTTTTCTGGCCATAACTTCATTCTCCCTTCGCCTTTTGTCACCTGACAGCAGGCTTTTTAGTCTCCAGTGAGGATGAATAACATCACAGTGGTGTTCTACATCAGGGGGCAGGTCAGAACCTGCAGGGTCAGTCCACTGAGAAGAGGTAGATATGACTGTGATCTGAGTGGAGCAGAATCTTCCTTATCTCTTTTGAGTCTACATAGAATTTCTGCAGTTGTTCCTTATCCCGCTGGGATATTGTCACGTACCTGGTAGGTTGTGAGCCTGGAGTGCAGGAAAAGACCTCCCTTACAGCTCCCACTCCCGTTCCCCTGGAATGGAGACAGAGGGCCAGGAGTGAAGAGTGGTATGGGTGCCTGGCAGGATCAACAATTGCTGAAAGTCCAGTAGTGGTGGCACCCTCTGGAGTCAGTAGTCTGGGGTGTAGACTGAGGATAGAGACTGGAATGCAGGACTGGAACCCGGAACAACAGCAGGTAATAGCAGACTGGAGGCTGGACTGGAACCAGGAACAACAGCAGGTAATAGCAGACTGGAAGCTGAACTGGAACCAGGAACAACAGCAGGTAATAGCCTGGACGCTGGACTGGAACAACAGCAGAAGATAGCCTGGAACACTGGACTGGAACCAGGAACAACAGCAGGTAATAGCCTGGAACGCTGGACTGGAATACAGCAGAAGGTAGCCTGGAACGCTGGACTGGAACCAGGAACAACAGCAGGTAATAGCCTGGAACGCTGGACTGGAACACAGCAGAAGATAGCCTGGAACGCTGGGCTGGAACACAGCAGAAGGTAGCCTGGAACGCTGGACTGGAACCAGGAACAACAGCAGGTAATAGCAGACTGAAAGCTGAACTGGAACCAGGAACAACAGCAGGTAATAGCAGACTGGAAGCTGATGAACACAGCGGAGGGTTAACAAGCCGGTGGTCAGTAACGTTCGGACAGCAGAGGTACCAGGGGTAATGCAGAGGGATGGTCAGGTAAGCCAAGAGGGTCTGGTGCAGGCAGATAGCAGGATCGTCAAACAGGAAGCCGGGTCAGATAACAGGAAACACAGATCAGATCAGGTAACACTCACAGAACGCTGTAGAGCAGACAGCGGAGATGGTGTATGATAGACCGGTTTAAATAGCCCGCCTGATAGCGGGAGTGTGAGCGCGTGTGCCCGTGCGTGACCGCACCCGTGAACGCGCACGCATGCGCAGTGGAACCCGTGGCCGTGTTTCCGGACGCCTGCATCGCCGGTTACTGGCAGGATCTTCATGACATTACCCCCCCCAAGGGGCAGCCTCCGGATGCCCCTTTGAGAAAATTTCTCTGGATGGGATCTTTTAAAAGATTGTAACAGATCTTCAGCATGAATATTATCTTCTGGTTCCCAGGAATTCTCTTCTGGGCCAAACCCCCTCCACTTTATCAAAAATTGATTCTGGTTAGCTCTTTTCCTATAGTCCATAATAGCCTCCACCTCGAATTCCTCCTCCCCATCTACCAAGATTGGTCAGGAGGATCCGTACTTCGGCCCGGGAATGGGTTGGAGACAGAGGGTCTGAGCAAAGACACGTGAAAATCTGGATGTACTTTTAGTGAGTCCGGGAGTTCAAGTTCATATGCAACTTCATTAATTCTCTGTTTAACGGAAAACGGCCCAAGAAACTTGGGGCCCAATTTTTTGGATGGGCAAGCTAACCTGAGCTTTACTGTGGACAACCATACCTGATCCCCAGGTGCAAGTAATAGCTCACCTCGCCTCTTTTTGTCGAAGGTTGCTTTGTTATATTCCTGGGTCCTGGTCATGGTCTCCTGTAAAACTTGGTTGTTGGAAGAAAAGAAATCCAATTTCTGCTGAACTGCGGGTACTGTACATTCTGGAAGAGAGTTAGGCAAAAATGAAGGGTGGAAACCGTAATTTGCAAAAAACGGAGTCTGTTTGATAGAAGAGTGAATAGAGTCGTTATAGGCGAATTCGGCCAATGGAACAACAGAAATCCAATCATCCTGGGCAAAAGAAGAAAAACATCGCAAATATTGTTCAAGGGTCTGATTTGTTCTTTCTGTTTGCCCATTCGTCTGAGGATGATAAGCTGATGAAAATGAAAGTTCAATGTTTAAAGTTTTACATAGAGACCTCCAGAATCGGGAGGTAAACTGTACCCCCCGATCTGAAACTATATTGACTGGTACCCCATGAAGCCTGATGACTTCTTTGATGAAAGCTTGTGCCGTCTCTGTGGCTGATGGGGTGCCTTTCATTGGGACAAAGTGAGCCATCTTCGACAACCGGTCCACTATGACAAAGATTGAAGTGAGGCCCTCAGCCGGGGGTAATTCTACAATAAAGTCTATAGAGAGCATTTTCCAGGGTCTATCTGGGACAGGCAAGGGCTTTAGGAGTCCCCATGCCTTTGTTCTGTGCCCTTTGTTTCTGATACAGGTGGTACAGGACTCTACAAACCTTTTACAATCCTCACGTAGCTGAGGCCACCAAAAGGTACGCTGTACCAAATCCGTGGTCTTAGCCGCGCCAAAGTGTCCAGCCAATGCATGATCATGGCAGATTTCTAATACTGCAACTCGTAATGTCTCAGGTATAAAGATCCTATTCTCATGCCACAGTAACCCATCCTTAACTTGGAGTTCCGCTCTAATGGAAGATTCCAATCCTGTGGAAGCCTGCTTAATTTGGGAAAGCAGGTTTCCCTGAAGCAAAAGAAAGTTCCCCAGAGCCAGAATGGTGTCTGGAGGAGAAATCTCTTGGGGTTTATGAAACATCCTGGATAGGGCGTCAGGTTTGGTATTTTTGGAACCAGGGCGATAAGTGACATGGAAGGAGAACCTGGAGAAAAAGAGAGCCCACCTGGTCTGACGTGGCTTCAACCTCTTTGCAGATCTCAAATACTCCAGGTTCTTGTGATCCGTAAAAATTAGAACTGGGTGAGCGGCGCCCTCCAACAGATAGCGCCACTCCTCTAATGCTGACTTGATTGCCAACAACTCTCTGTCACCTACATCATAATTCCTCTCTGCTGTGGACAATTTACGAGAAAAGAAGGCCACAGGGCACAGCAGGGCCTTAGTTCCCTGTCTTTGGGATAGCACTGCCCCTACGGCGATTTCAGATGCATCCACCTCTAATATGAATGGCAGAGAGGAATCTGGATGTTTGAGTACAGAGGCGGAGGTAAAAAGACCCTTGAGAGTCTCAAAAGCTTTTTGGGCTTCAACTGACCAATGGAAGTGTGTACCTTGTTTTGTTAGTTGGGTGATAGGTGTAATGATAGCTGAAAACCCCTTAATAAATTTACAGTAAAAGTTAGCGAACCCAACAAACCGCTGGATTCCTTTTTTGTCTGTCGGGACTGGCCAATCTAGAACTGCAGTGACCTTTTGAGGATCCATCTTGATGCCCTTACTAGAAATGACTAACCCCAGAAATGGAATACTTTCCTGTTCGAATTCACATTTTTCAGCCTTTGCATATAGACCATGTTGTCGAAGCCGGCTCAACACACTTCTGACGTGCCTGCGATGGGATTCAAGGGAACAAGAGAAAATTAATATGTCGTCTAAATAGACGATAACAAACAGATCAAGAAAGTCACGTAACACATCATTGATAAAGTACTGAAATGTGGCAGGGGCATTGCACAGGCCGAACGGCATCACAAGGTATTCAAAATGTCCATAGCGGGTACGAAAAGCGGTCTTCCATTCGTCTCCGTCCCTAATACGAACTAAATTGTAGGCCCCGCGGAGATCAAGTTTGGTAAATATAGTGGCCGACCCTAACCTTTGGAACAACTCTGGCACCAGGGGAAGAGGGTACCGATTTTTCACAGTAATCTTGTTTAGTTCACGGTAATCCACACAAGGTCTGAGGGTCTTATCCTTTTTCTGCACAAAGAAGATGCCGGCACCTGCGGAGGACGTGGATGGACGAATGAAGCCTCTTTTAAGGTTCTCATCAATGTATTCTTTCAAGGCCCATTGTTCCACCTCAGTTAGAGGAAACATTCTTCCAAACGGAATTTCAGCACCGGGGAGTAATTCGATTGGACAGTCATAGGCCCGTGAGGAGGTAACACCTCGGCCCTCTGTTTGCTAAATACGTCCAGAAAGTCATGATATGCAGCAGGGATGGACAAATGTAGACCAGGGTCTGTATCCAGGCAGAGCAGAGCAGAGTCTTCCTGGGCATTCTGGGTTCTTCAGAACTGCTGACAATAGGAAGAAGGGAAGGTAACCTCACCCGTGATCCAATTAATGTCCGGATTATGTGCCTGTAACCAAGGCATACCGAGGATTATGGGAAACAGAGGTGAAGTGATAATATCCAGGCATAGCTGTTCTTGATGTACGTTAGAAATAGAGACGGGTATTGGGCTGGTCTCCTGGGTGACAGGTCCAGATTTGATAGCGGTTCCATCAGCTAAGTGGATGGAGAACCCGTGGGCTTTGGGTAATAGAGGTATCTGATGTTGGGTGGCAAAAAGAGAGTCCATGAAACAACTGCAGGCTCCGGAATCAATAATAGCGGTTATTTGCAGAGTCCTTCCTGGAAGCTGTAGCAGAAGAGAAAGAGCAAGGTGAGTGGTACTTCTAGCCAGAGGTGCAACATAGTCTGTGGACAAAGATAAACACTTACAGAGTTTGATGGGACAGTTCCTGACATAGTGCCCAGGTTCCCCGCAATACAGGCACAGATTATTTGTTCGACGACGTTGTCGTTCCTCCTGGTTGAGAGAAGACCGTAGGGCTCCTACTTGCATTGGCTCAGGTCGATTAAACATGGAGACAGGTGGTGCTGGTGCTGAATGATGGGGAACCTTAGGGGTAACCCAAGTTGGACGGGAAGACCCCATCGCTCTCTCAGACCTACGCTCTCGTAGATGTCGATCGATCTGAATGGCCAGATCGATTAAGGCATTTAGAGTCAGTGGTGTACCCACCCTGGCCAATTCATCCTTCAGTGAGTCAGATAGTCCCATTCGAAATTGATAGCGGAGAGCCGCATCGTTCCAATTAGTGTCCGCACTCCACTTTCTGAATTCAGCCACATAGTCCTCTGTCGCCCGGCGACCCTGTTGAAGGGTATGCAGGACAGTCTCCGCAGTTACGGACAGCTGGGGGTCATCATACAACTGACCCAGTGCGTCAAAGAAAGTAGAGAGGTTGTCTAAGGATATATCCTTTTGCTCCAAGAGGCAATGGGCCCAGATTTGGGGGTCCCCAGAAAGCAGAGAAATTACATAGTCCACCTTGGTAGCCTCCAGGGAAAAGGTACGTGGCTGAAGAGCGAAGAATAATTCACAGGAGTTACGGAAGGTCCTGAACTTATGGCGATCTCCGGAGAAACGTTCGGGTGTAGGAACCTTTGGTTCTGGGGGAAGCATCACCACCGTTGAGGAAGGCCCAACTGAAGGAGCAGGAGCAGAGGAAGCCCCCATGGGGCTGGACAAAGTTAATACTCGTTCCTCCAACCTGGTATATCCTTGCTGCAGGTTCTTGACTGCTTCAGTCAATCCTGCCAGGTGTGCACAAAGTTCCTCCATAGGAGAGGTTCCCTGCTCAGGCTCTGACATGGCTGTCTGCTACTGTCACGTACCTGGTAGGTTGTGAGCCTGGAGTGCAGGAAAAGACCTCCCTTACAGCTCCCACTCCCGTTCCCCTGGAATGGAGACAGAGGGCCAGGAGTGAAGAGTGGTATGGGTGCCTGGCAGGATCAACAATTGCTGAAAGTCCAGTAGTGGTGGCACCCTCTGGAGTCAGTAGTCTGGGGTGTAGACTGAGGATAGAGACTGGAATGCAGGACTGGAACCCGGAACAACAGCAGGTAATAGCAGACTGGAGGCTGGACTGGAACCAGGAACAACAGCAGGTAATAGCAGACTGGAAGCTGAACTGGAACCAGGAACAACAGCAGGTAATAGCCTGGACGCTGGACTGGAACAACAGCAGAAGATAGCCTGGAACACTGGACTGGAACCAGGAACAACAGCAGGTAATAGCCTGGAACGCTGGACTGGAATACAGTAGAAGGTAGCCTGGAACGCTGGACTGGAACCAGGAACAACAGCAGGTAATAGCCTGGAACGCTGGACTGGAACACAGCAGAAGATAGCCTGGAACGCTGGGCTGGAACACAGCAGACGGTAGCCTGGAACGCTGGACTGGAACCAGGAACAACAGCAGGTAATAGCAGACTGAAAGCTGAACTGGAACCAGGAACAACAGCAGGTAATAGCAGACTGGAAGCTGATGAACACAGCGGAGGGTCAACAAGCCGGTGGTCAGTAACGTTCGGACAGCAGAGGTACCAGGGGTAATGCAGAGGGATGGTCAGGCAAGCCAAGAGGGTCTGATGCAGGCAGATAGCAGGATCGTCAAACAGGAAGCCAGGTCAGATAACAGGAAACACAGATCAGATCAGGTAACACTCACAGAACGCTGTAGAGCAGACAGCGGAGATGGTGTGTGATAGACCGGTTTAAATAGCCCGCCTGATAGCGGGAGTGCGAGCGCGCGTGCCCGTGCGTGACCGCACCCGTGAACGTGCGCGCATGCGCAGTGGAACCCGTGGCCGTGTTCCCGGTTGCCTGGATCGCCGGTTACTGGCAGGATCTTCATGACAGATATCTTCAATAAAGAGGAAGACAGCACAGAACGCCACGATCCAATATCTGGATGCATGACTAGACCCCATTGGGTCTATTCCTGAGGTGAGAGGCTAGAACATACTGGGTGTGGATTTTTGAAGGTTATCTACAGGCTATCATCACATCCTACCCTGCTGATTTGCACTTGGACACTTTTCTCCCCTCTCCCCCACTTTTTTGCATTTATTTGCACAATTGAAGAGACTTTTAATTAATTTTGATATTTTATGCACATTTTTTCTACTGTCATTGGACTATTTTTCATTCTATGATTATATGATTGCACTTTGACACAGGATTTGTTTACTGCATTTGCACTTCATTTTTGTCTTTGGATTTAGCGCCTTATACTGTTTTGCATTTTTGTTTGTTATAGTTTTATAGCTCTGCTTCACTTTATTATTTATAGATCAGGCTTGGCTGTTTCTCTAAGCTAATATCTATAAACCCTACAAAAGGATTTGAATAGAGCTTGGTCAGTTTGGACTGCTTTGTTTTCTTTGCTTCAGTTCTCTGGTCAGGTGCATTCTGGACTTCAACTGATACTAAAGCTCTCTTAGAGGGCAGATCTCTGCAGTCCCTGTCATATCCAATGTCCCATGGGTAGACTATCCCTTACTCATCCAATACTTTGATGGGGGGCTGCATCTAAGACTTGAAGGAGAGCCAAGACTCTCTAGGCAGGGTTTACTACTTGCTCTGGACTTCCTTGCCGAAAGGGATCTTTTTGCAGTTCAGCTTGGGTAAAGACTGAGCTATGAAGACATGCACTCTAAGGGCTACCTCTTCAGCCAGGAAGTTTGGTAAGATCAAAGCTTTTGGCTAGGAAGAATCCTTTGGTGACTTACAGCTCCAGATGGAATCCCCACCAGTCCAGTTGGAGTAAGATTTTAGCCATGATGTCAATCTCTCTAGAGCTACATCTTCAGCAGGATGCTTGGCCAGAATCAGGGCCTTTAAGGACCCTTGACAGCTTGCTGCTCCAAATGAAATCTTTCAGTCTAGTTTTGAATAAAGTCTCAGTCATGGAGGCAGCCTTTCAATGGGTTCTTTATCCTCAGTCAGGATCTGGGCCCTGTGCCAAGAGGGATCCTTGTGGCATTCTGCTCAGTGTGGGTAGTGTTTATATCCATACTGGGCGGCAATCTGAGGTGGCTTTGGCATTTTATGAGAACAAAGAATTTGTTCCTTCCATATGCAGGGCCACCAAGAATAACTGATTGCATGACATGGGTATTGGGATACTTCGAGCATGCTCTCAAGCTACAGCTTTGCTCAGAGTTTTAGGACATATTTGTCACTCACTCCAGCAGAATCAGCAGGATGGAAATGTCATCCAGAATTTCTGCTGGATGGGTCATTCCAACCAGCCATTAGGCTTATAATGCGTAGGGCTTAGTTCCTACAGAAGCAGTCACCAGACACTCATCCAGGAGTATGTAGGCTTTGTGGGTTTCCTGTGAAAGTGTGCCAGGAATAATTGTTGGAGGATGACATGTCTTCCATTAAAGCTGTTCTGGCTCATTGTGGGGTGTAGCTAACTTCCTTATGCTGTTAATATCTATCCATAGGGTTTCTGCTGGCTATGATTGAAACCATACTTTTCAGACATACCACCTTTTTTTTTTGACTAGTCAGTTCCCAAAAGTATGCTTACATGGAAGTCTGTCAGGAAAATTTAAAATTTACTATCAAATACTTACCGTAATTTTCCTTTCCTGATGGACTTCATGGCAACAGGAGTTCCCTCCCAGAGTCCTGAGTAGGCTAGTTACCGAACGCGGCCTCTGGCTCAGCCTGAAAATTTATGGGAGTGGGGTCCTATGGGGTAGGAGCAAGAGCAGAGGAAACCAAACGTATGCTGCCATGGAGTCCATCAGGAAAGGAAAACTACGGTAACTATTTGATAGTAAGTTTTCAATTTTCTGTCTGCATAAAAGGTCTGAGGAGACTGCCGGATTGTAAGTGTCACATGGTTTTCACAAGCGCGTTCCTTGTTCCTCCATGGTTGTCCATCACATCTCTAGAATCACATTACTTTGCTACAACACAGCACTGCCATATCTTCAGCTATCTGTTCATCCCATATAGTAGTTAGCATGATATTGCAAAGTCAGGGAAAGTCTGTCAGTTAAGTAGAGAGATTTAAGATAGACAAATGATTTACAGTAATATATGGTGGATAAAGTGACTTGATTAAAAATCATTGTGAATCAGCTTAAATGAACTACACACACACCTCTTATTTCTTTCTTTGTGTAGTATCTTAACGACATTACATTATGTTACATAATGAGTTTATGTGAAATCTCCAGTAACAGCTGTAAATAATATTGCAATTAGAAAATTATTTCAGTTAGAAGGAAATACCGTATTTATCGGCATATAACACGCACTTTTTTCCCCTGAAAATCAGGGAAAATCGTGGGTGCGTGTTATAGGTCGATCCCCCCCCAATTGTGTGTGATCGGAGCGATCGCGGCAATTGCCGCGATCGCCGTCGACATACACAGCCGTGTGGAAATTCATATACGGCGCCGAGACTGCAGGGTCTCGGCGGAGCGGAGCTACACATAGCCGAGAGTCCTCAGGTTTTCTCGGCGCCGCTTACAGTCCCGCCCATAGGGCGGAACTGGGCGGGACTGTAAGAGGCGCCGAGGAAGCCCGAGGACTCTCGGCTATGTGTATCAGCGCTCCGCCGAGTCACTGCAGTCTCGGCGCCATATTTAAATTTACACAGGGCTGTGTATGACGGCAGGTGTAAAAGCTGCACGGGGGGGGCAAGGCTGCACGGGGGCAAGGCTGCACTGGGGACAAGGCTGCACTGGGGCAAGGCTGCATGGGGGCAAAGCTGCACTGGGGCAAAGCTGCACTGGGGCAAGGCTGCACTGGAGAAAAGCTGCACTGACATGGCTGCACTGGAGAAAAGCTGCACTGACAAGGCTGCACTGGGGCAAGGCTGCACTGACAAGGCTGCACTGGGGCAAGGCTGCACTGGAGAAAAGCTGCACTTACAAGGCTGCACTGACATTGCTGCACTGACAAGGCTGCACTGGGGCAAAGCTGCACTGACAAGGCTGCAATGGACACTGGGGCAAAGCTGCACTGACACTGACAAGGCTGCAGATGGACACCGATAACGCTGCATTGATGGGCATTTTAATGTAAGTTTTTCTTCCTTAAACTTTACTCCTAAAAGTTTTTTTCCTTAAAATTCCCTCCTTAACTTGGGTGCGTGTTATACGCCGGCGCGTGTTATACGCCGATAAATACAGTATATTGAGTGTTGTGTTGGTGTTACGGTAATTAGTTCAACTTCGAAGGTTGGCCTTTTGTTTTCCCTGATCACATCTCACCTGGGTAGTAAACAACAGCCTTCTTTGACTCATCCAATCAGGCTGTGCCCAATATATATTTACTAGGTACAGTGACCAATTAGGGAGAATTATATTAGCCACAGTACAGAAAGGAGGGGGCATATGATGCTTTATGACCAAGCTAAGTCCCTCTTTGGTGTGGAAACAGGCAGCAGTCACCATGGGCCAACCTGAACTTAAGAGGTAATCTAAAGCTATACTTGCATCTTATATTGTTTTGTAAATATGGTTGCTGTGGGTAATTTGTAAATATCATGTAAGCCAGGGGACCTACACTGTACATTGTGTTGTAAATACTATCTGGTGTGTAATTTGTATATATTATGTAACCCTATCAATAAATGTATATTGCGGATGGAACTACCTCTTTTTTGTAAGATCTCTCAGACCTAGATATGTACAGTATCTCACAAAAGTGAGTACACCCCTCACATTTTTGTTAATATTTTAGTATATCTTTTCATGTGACAACACTGAAGAAATTACACTTTTCTACAATGTAAAGTAGTAAGTGTACAGCTTGTATAACAGTGTAAATTTTCTGTCCCCTCAAAATAACTCAACACACAGCCATTCATGTCTAAACTGCTGGCAACATAAGTGGGTACACCCCTAAGTGAAAATGTCCAAATTGGGTCAAATTAGCTATTTTTCCTCACCGGTGTCATGTGACACGTTAGTGTTACAGGGTCTCAGGTGTGAATGGGGAGCAGGTGTGTTAAATTTGGTGTTACAAAACATATTACAGCGCACACATTCAAGAATGACATTTCCTGCAAGGCTAGTTAAAAACACCTCTATGTGGGAGAACTGAAGGGGATACATCTTATGCACTGGTGGCCACTAAATAAGAGGTAATGAGGAGGGGGAGAAGTGCTCCAGCCCAAAAAAACCTGGTCAGGGTCTATTACAATATACAAAAATATATTTGGGGGACACACCCTAAAATGCGTTTAAATGCAAGATGGTGCTGCTATAAGACCAACAAACAGTACAAAACATATTACAGCGCACACATTCAAGAATGACATTTCCTGCAAGGCTAGTTAAAAACACCTGAACATATTCAAAAAAATACGGGGGTTTGGTCACACTATTTGGTCATATAGTGCTAAGCCCACTTACTGAGACAAAGTACCCCAAATTAGTGGGTCCTACTCTAGTAATAGAATAGAAGATCCTTTGTCAAAACCATGGGAGCTGAACTCCTCTATGTGGGAGAACTGAAGGGGATACATCCTATGCACTGGTAGCCACTAAAAAAAAGGTAATGGGGAGGAGTGCTCCAGCCCAAAAAAACCTGGTCAGGGTCTATTACAATATACAAAAACATATTTGGGGGGCACACCCTAAAATGCATTTAACTTCAAGATGGTGCTGCCATAAGACCAACAAACAGTACAAAACTACAGCGCACACATTCAAGAATGACATTTCCTGCAAGGCTAGTTAAAAACACCTGAACATATTCAAAAAAATACGGGGGTTTGGTCACACTATATGGTCATATACATTGTAGCAAAGTGTAATTTCTTCAGTGTTGTCACATGAAAAGATATAATAAAATATTTACAACAATGTGAGGGGTGTACTCACTTTTGTGAGATACTGTATATGTCCATACTACTACAATGATTGAGGTGTATGCACATAATCACAGAAACTAGGCAACACTTAGTTGCACCTTTGTTGCTTGACCCTATGTTCACACCTATGCACTTTTTTGTGCGTTTTTTAGCCGGTGCGTTTTTGGAAAGGATCGGATACTTTTTTTCCTACAGCAGATCGCGTTTTTCATGTAATAGACTTTAATGGAATTACACCAGAAATGCAAGTGTTGCATTTGTGATGCATTTTTTTATGCGTTTTGTATTTTTTTCCCCCTTTAAAAACACTGTATATAGCTGGTAGCTAAGGAGCGGGCTGGGAAGCCGGCCACCGCGTCCTTAACAATCGATGAGTCATCAAACCCCGCTGACAGCTGAATGTAAAAAAAGAACTGCTGGCAAAAAAAATCATGAAAAAATGGCATGGGGTCCCCCCCCAATAAAAAAGTAGCACAGGGCGATTGCAGTTGCTACAAGCGCTTACCTGGAAAACTGATGATTGAGGGACTGTAACACAAACCTTTTTAAGTCTAAGAAATATGGGTCTGATATTTCCGATGAGTGCTGAATTGGATGGGTATTTGTGTGTAATTAAAAGCATGCCTATTGGAGTACTATTATTGTTATATGGTAATTAATCCGGCAGTGGGTGGATGAGCTGCAGCTGGACATCAACAAATACAAGTGTGATCTCCTCAAACTCAGGTAGGAGCTGTCCTTAACCTGTTCCTGCTAGATGTACGCATATAGGCGGTGAGTTGGCTTTAACGTCCAAACCCTTCCAGATCGGCACTCAGCTCGGTTATGTATTAGGGGGTGCTGGGAAGGCTGCTACACACAGAAGGTTTTTTATCCTGATGCATAGAATGCATTAAGATAAAAAACCTTTTACCTTTACAACTCCTTTAAGGGCTCATGAATAGGGATGAGCCGAACACGCCCGATTGGGTTCGCACCAGAACTTGCGAACAGGCAAAAAATTGGGCAGAACACGCAAACACTGGTAAAGTCTATGGGATACGAACATCAAAAATCAAAAGTGCTCATTTTAAAGGCTTATATGCAAGTTATTGTCAAAAAAGTGTTTGGGGACCTTGGTCCTATCCCAGGGGACATGTATCAATAAAAATGGCCATTTTTTCGGGAGCAGTGATTTTTTTAATGCTTAAAGTGAAACAATAAAAATGAAATATTCCTTTAAGTTTCGTGCCTGGGGGATGTCTATAGTATGCTTGCAAAGTGGTGAATTTTTCCCGTGTTTAGAACAGTACCACAGCGAAATGACATTTATAAAGGTAAAATTGTCATTTAAAACTGATCGCGGCTGTAATGAATTGTCAGGTCTCGGCAATATAGATAAAACTCATTGAAAAAAAGGGCATGGGTTCCCCCCAGTCCATTACCGAGCCCTTTGGGTCTGGTATGAATATATAGGAGAACCCCTAACCAAAATTTTTAAAAAAATTGCGTGGGGGTCCCCCTAAAATCCATACCAGGCCCTTCAGGTCTGATGTGGAAATTAAGGGGAACCTGCACCAAATTTAAAAAAAAAAAAATTCAGGTCTGGTATGAATTTTAAGGGGAACTCTGTGCCAAGATGTAAAAAAAAAATGGCGTAGGGGTCCTCCCAAAATCCATACAAGCCCCTTATCCGAGCACGCGACCTGGCATGCTGCAGGAAAAGAGGGGGGGACGAGAGACTGCCCCCGCTCCTGAACCGTACCAGGCCACATGCCCTCAACATAGGAAAGGTGCTTTGGGGTCTGACCCCAAAGCACCTTGTCTCCATATTGATGGGGACAAGGGCCTCATTCCCACAACCCTTGCCCGGTGGTTGTGAGGGTATGCGGGTGGAAGGCTTATCAGAATATGGAAGCCCCTTAACAAGGGACCCCCCAGATCCCAACCTCCCTCCTATGTGAAATGGTAATGGGGTACATTGTACCCCTACCATTTCACCAAAAAAGTGTCAAAAATGGTAAAAAAGATAAGAGACAGCTTGGGACAAGTCTTTATTAAAAAATAAAAATGTCCTGCGATGTAAATTCATGCTGCCCGACAGACCGAAAAAGAAAAAAAAAAGAGCGACCGTTCCGCCTCAGCGTGGCTTCCCCGTGGCATCAGAGAGGGGCGGGGTCACCCATTTACATCACTGTGTGGCCCTGCCCTCAGCTATATAAGAACTATTTTTTCTTTTTCGGTTGGTCAAGCGGCGTGAATTTACATCGCGGGACATTTTTATTTTTTATTTTTTAATAAAGGACTTGTCCCAAACTGTCTCTTGTTTTTTTTTACCATCTTGACACTTTTTTTGGTAAAATGGTAGGGGTACAATGTACCCATTACCATTTTACATGGGGGGGAGGCCAAGATCTGTGGGGTCCCCTTGTTAAAGGGTAAAGGGGCTTCCAGATTCCAATAAGCCCCCCGCCTGCATACCCCCACAACCACCGGGCAAGGGTTGCAGGGATGAGGCTCTTGTCCCCATCAACATGGGGACAAAGTGCTTTGGGGTCAGACCCCAAAGCACCCTCCCCATGTTGAGGGAATGTGGCCTTGTATGGTTCAGGAGGGGGGAGCTCTCTTGCCCCCCCTCTTTTTCTGTGGCCTGCCAGGTTGCGTGCTCCGATAAGGGTCTGGTATGGATTTTGGGGGGGACCCCTATGCCATTTCTCTTTTAAAATTTGGCTCAGGGTTCCCCTTAATTTCCATATCAGACCTGAAGGGCCTGGTATGGATTTTAGAGGGACCCCCACGCAATTTAAAAAAAAATTTTGGTCCGGGTTTTCCCTTAATATTCATACCAGACCCAAAGGGCCTGGTAATGGACTGGGGGGGGGGGGGGTAATCCAAGCCGTTTTTTTCAATGAGTTTTATCTATATTGCCGAGACCCGACAATTCATTACAGCCGCCGACAATTCATTACAGTTTTGAATGACAATTTTTCCTTTAGAAACGTTATTTTGCTGTGGTACTGTTCTAAACACGGGAAAAATTAGCCACTTTACAGGCATGCTATAGACACCCCCCAGGCACGATATTTAAAGGAATATTTCATTTTTATTGTTTAACTTTAAGCATTAAAAAAATCACTGCTCCCGAAAAAGTGGGCGTTTAAAAAAAATTTTTTTGCATTGATACATGTCCCCTGGGGCAAGACCCGGGTCCCCTAACACTTTTTAATAGCAATGACTTGTATATAAACCTTCAAAATGAGCACTTTTGATTTTTCACGTCAGTTTCCCATAGACTTTAACGGTGTTCCAGCGGCTTTCCAATTTCCTGCGAACACCGCATATTGTTCGCTGTTCAGCGAACACCCGAGCTCAACCCATACTCATGGATACTGCATCTCAAAAGAAGCAGCTCCCATGGGCCTTTTTAGGAGGCATATGCTCTTAGTCTCGGTTCACACAGGGATGACTTTTCAGACGACTTAGTCGCCTGACAAGTCGCGCTCCATTTAGTGCAATAGAACCATTCTAATCGGAGCGACTCAAGTCACTCCAACTTAGAAAAAGGTTCCTGTACTACTCGGGGGTGACTTTGGAGTGACTTGCATGTAGTAGTACTGATCCTTCTGCAGAGCAGCCGGAGGGAGAAAGCCGGAAGCACTGCAGGGGGATCCACAGGAGCCACAAGGCAGTACACAAGGCAATTTTTTTTAACAGCAAGGTCCTTATTACATGTGAATGCAACATACCTGATTGGATTCTATCCAGTTTGAGTGGTGCTTTAAAAGGAATTACAAGAGGCTCATACCAAGTCAAATTCAAGTATCTATATTATCTGCATTTATTGATACATTTAATGAAAAAAAAGTTTTCTTTGCATCAGCTTTAAGCTGTTTGTATATTAATGCACTTAAAAAAAATATGGGACAATACTTCTAGTGTAAAAATAACACCTGTTGCTCAGAAAATCCATAGTTATATGAAAGCATGGGGTAAATGACTAAACTGGCAGCACTTTCAGGATGTGTGGACACTTTTGCCAGCTCTGTGGACACAGATTAACTCCTATTATTCTTATAAAACACATGACTGCTGAGGTGCAATGAGCCCAGGTTCTTTACCATAACATTTTATAGCCAACTTTTAAACCATACCCCTTCACCCCATCCAATAAAAAAACACTTACAACCATTAATGTTGGAAAGGGCAAGGCCACAGCTTTTATTAACTTGAACATATAACATCAAACATTTTACCAGTGCCAGTCACAGTTGCACTGTGAGCACCCAATTCCAAATGGGGAAAGGGAGATAACTGAGGGGCCTGTCCTTACCATAAGTGCCGGACCGGCCGTCTATCTCCCAATTAAGCTCAAAGGCATACCTATTACAGCCATGTTTGCTGGCAAGGTCACCAAAAACCGCAGTAAGCTGTGACATACCAACCATAATTAGGGCGGGAGGGTGGGCAGCTCTTACCAAATCTTCTTACCAAATCTTCTTCTGAAAAGACCCAGAATCCCCTCAGGCCCAACCCCGTCCCGTCTTACCACCAATCCGCAGTGACCCCATGTCACCTTACTCCGCCCTGGCTATGCCCCCATCAGTCAGGGCTCTCTTTCCCAAGGGGTTCAAGAGGCCTACATGACTGCTGAGGTGCAATGAGCCCAGGTTCCTTACCATAACATTTTATAGCCAACTTTTAAACCTGACCCCTTCATCCCATCCAATAAAAAAACACTTACAACCATTAATGTTGAAAAGGGCAAGGCCACAGCTTTTATTAACTTAAACATATAACATCAAACATTTCAACAGTGCCAGTCACAGTTGCACTGTGAGCACCCAATTCCAAATGGGGAAAGTGAGATAACTGAGGGGCCTGTCCTTATCATAAGTGTCGGACCGGCCGTCTATCTCCCAATTAACCTCAAGGGCATACCTATTACAGCCATGTTTGCTGGCAAGGTCACCAAAAACCGTCACCCGCCTGTCAGTAAGCTACTGACGGGCGCTCCACCGCAGCCAGCACTTGTTCCACGCTCCTCTGAAGGCCCAGATTAAAGATGTCCAAACCAATATCATTGAAATGGACTCCATCCCTTCTCAGCAAGTCAGTATTGTCACCTTCTAGATCCTTGTGCCGGACCACAACCCCCCCGATCTGACGAACGAACTTAGCCACTTGAGCATTGACTTTCTGACGAAAGTGTTCCAGACGGGGGCCAGGGACATCTCGCGCCCATATTGAGCAAGGCACAATTTCTGACCAAACGAAGATCAGGTTGGTAAAGGCAGCATAACATTGGGCAATGTCACTTTTAATAGCTGAAATGAGGTCCACAGATCGCGTGTAACCAACATCATTCCCACCAGCGTGTATAACCAGGATGATGGGACCAGAAACGTGGGCGCGAAGTTGCTGACATTCCGGAAGGACCTGAGGCCAACGCAGCCCACGTAGCTCGAGCCAGTGGACTCTTGCAAAATTGCATGAGAAGCCCAAATTTCTACCATAGGTGTGGATCTCTGCACAGCGAGCGGCCCAGTAGATGAAGGAATCACCCAGTATCCATATCTGAGCCGGTAGGCAACCTGTAAATTAACACAGAAGATGTGGACGGACATACAATGAAAAGCGAGATGATTCTCATCTACTTAGTTGCTGAAGTTCCGTATCGGAGAACCCCAAACCAGAAGTGGCAGTTGCAGCGCCAATGCGAAATGAGTGGGTCGAGAAATCTCACGCAGGAAGGCCTAAAGCTTCCAGGCAATGTCAGAAAACCCGTAAAAATTGAAACCGACTCAGCGAGGATGAATCAGCATGAACGAAAAACGTGGGAGACGGAGGGCGCGCAGACACAAACGGGAGGGCCAGGGTCACCGGACAAAATGGGCCGCCACAATAACGCAGGATTACTCGGCGGCCCCTACAGAAACTTCGGTCTTGGATGTACGCAACAAAACCGTCACGCTGCGTTCCGATAACGAAACGTCCTCCCACCGAATACCCCCCGGGGACAACTTGGATTTGGAAACCAATTCGCCAATGCGAAAGGCACCAAAGAAAGCCCACGAAAAGGCCACCCGGAAAAGAAGGGTCTCAAACCCCGATGAGCACACGGCCGGCAACAGAGACAGGATGCCAGAGAGGATCTGGATAGAAATAGGGCGCCTAGAGTCAGGTGAATGAGTAACCAGTTTCCAACCCCGCAGAACCCGGCGGACTGGAAAAGCTTTAGTGACATCCTCCCACCCAAGGAGTTGGAACCAGAAGGACAATGCCGACAAGGCAGAGGAAACAGTAGAGCCCGAGACACCTTTTTCCAGCAAATAAACTAGATAGGCAAATAAAACCAAACGTCTGCCATCTGAAGAAGAAATGTTAAACTCACCGCCCGACCCTTGAGCCCACTCGTGCCAGACCCGGCAGTACGACGCCCACATCCGCGGGGAAAGCGACGACCGAAGAGCTCTAGCAAGCACCGGAAACGAGGTTCTATAAGTGGGCCGGACAGGGGAGGCCCTCCAGAGAAGCCGACGGAGCCAGGGATCGAAAACGGATGAACTGTTGACGAGAAAGAGCATCAGCAATATCATTTGAGGCTCCCGACACATGTCTGGTCCTAACACAAATGTTGAAATGTAAACATTTTAAGACTAAAAACCGTAGCAGTGAAATGACTGAAGGAGAACTGGCTGACTGCTTGTTCACTACCTGCACCATGCTCATATTGTCCAACCAGAATACTACCTGATGATCACGCAACCGTTCACCCCAAAGCTCAACGGCAACAATGATCGGAAAAAGCTCCAGTAGGGTGAGGTTGCGCAGCAAATCCATTCGGGCCCATGAGGCCGGCTAGCGTTCAGCAGACCACTCCCCCTGAAAGAAAGCGCCGAAACCACAGGAGCCTGCTGCATCGGTATATAACTCCAGCTGTGGGTTCGGCACTTCCTCCCGCAACCAACACGACTGCCCGTTGTAAGACTGCAAAAAGGATAGCCATCTGGACATAGTGGTGAGGGGCCGTTACGCCCTTCGTAGCCCACGACAGGCGTCTGCAGGCTCTCCCCATACGTATGACCCTACAGGCGAAGACCAGGTGACCCAGCAACGATTGCAGCTGTTTCAACTGCAGTTTTTTCACCCCCTTTGCCAAGCGAACCAATGAGAGGAGCCTGGTTAGCTTGCCATTAGGCAGCCAAAAAACCATCACCACTGTGTCGATCTCTATGCCTAGAAACGTCAACACCGTTACGGGCCCTGGGTTTTATTAGCGGACAGTGGGACGGCGAAAAGCCGGCACATATCCTGAAAAACAAAGAGGAGGCGTTTACACTGCCCACTGCCCGCTGGGCCCACGAAGAGGAAGTCATCTAGGTAATGCAAAAGGGACTGAAGACCAGCCTCCTGAGCGACCACCCATTCAAGGAAGCTGCTAAATAGCTCAAAGAAATAACACGAAATGGCGCAACCCATAGGATGGCACATGTCGAAAAAAATAGCTTCCTTGGAAATAGCAACCCAGGAGATGGAAACAGTCCGGGTGGAACGGGAGGAGGCGGAAATCGAACTCGATGTCTGCCTTTGCCAGCAGGGCGGACTGCCCCGCTGTCCTAACAAGCTGGAGCGCCCTAACGTAATGTTTAACGTAGGGTAATGTACCCTGGATTCCTCCCTGTCGATGCCGTTGTTCACTGAGGAGCCAGAAGGGTAGGATAAGTGATGAATAAGATGGAATTTTCCCCCCGCCTTTTTGGGGATCACACCCTCAGGTTGTGGAAAGGGGGGAGATCAAATGGGCCTGCCATGCACCCCAGGTCCAATTCCTTCTGAAGCTACTCGGCGACGACGGACTCGAATTCCACTGCTGATTTTAAATTTGGAGACATGGTCGGGGCATCTGACAGGGAAAAAAGGATCCAGAAACCACGATCCAGGCCGTCCCTCAGGATCAGGGCCTCCCTATGAGGGGGGTACTGGTCTAGCCAGGGAAGCATTTCGAAGACGTTCACCGGCGTCCTCCGGTTTAGGAAGGTCGGTCTTGGCTCCCATTCTGGGAAGCGGTTGCTTGCCTTTTCGGAAGAACCGGCTGGCGGGGTGTGCGCCCCCACAACTGGAGCACTCATGCCTGAAATGACAGGCGGAGTACCACTTACAGTGGCTTTCATTGAAAAGCCAGCAAATACCCTTTTTCGAAGCGGCCGACGCTCCGGATTGAGGAGCGCCGACTGCGGACTGAAAGGACGAAGGCCTGTGGGGGCACATAAGCAGCAACCACAGGCTACCGTCCTGACAATCAAAGCGAAACTCCCTATGTGCCGCCATTATCTGGCGAAATTGGATGTCATAATGGAACCAACACTGGCCCCTGTAAACTTTGTATGCACCCCAAATAAGATCTAAATAGCAAAACAGCGAAGTTACCAGTTCCGGGAGCCGCTCGCAGAGCACTCCCGCATAGGCGCAGAACCCTTGCAGCCAGTTCCCAAAAGTCCTAGGAATCTGTTTAAGTTTGTCGCCCTGAGCCGATACGTCGACCCGCCGAGATTTGTCGATCGTCTCCCTATCCGGCGGCAAGAGAGCGAGAAAGTCGACGAATTCACGTCGCCATATCTTTTCTTTCATCTCCTCTGTCAGGTGGGTGCCAGTAGGCGCAACCGCCCACAAAGCACCCCCGTAAGCGGAGGCGGGGTTGGTCGCTGAGCCCGAAACTCCCATACTGGAAAGAACCGATTTGACGACCGACGCTATGCAGTCCTCTGGGCCCGATATGGAAGCGTCAGCTGACCTACCCCAAATCAATTCGCAGTCATACTCACTGATTCGCGGAGGCATCACCGATGATGGACGACCAACCGCCGGGCCGGCGGCGAATCCGATTCAGGAACGACTCTGGAAGGCTGGAGACTGAGGCGGCCAGCACCTTGATGATCAGCGGGGCCGTGTTCCGCAGGGCTGTCATGACCCAAGGAGAGGTCCAGGGGCGGGGGTTCAATTAAAGACCCGGAAGAGTCCAACTGGCCAAGGACGGCGGCTGAGCAACGACAGGAACACCTACCGGCTCCATCCGGCTGACCCGGGGCGGTTGCTGCCGCCAGCCTGGGTCTGGAGCCGAAATCTCCTCATCTCTTGTGGGATGCCTTGTGTCCGACTGTGCTCCCGCCCGGGAGGGCGCAGGGAGAGCCTGCACCATTCTGGAGGCAGTGGCAGCGCTGCCCGACACACTGCGACCCCCCGCCCTGCAGAGCGCTGTGAGATGCTGCACGCCAGCATAAGCATCGGCCCGGTATGCTGCAGAGTTTAAATCTCCCGCCCAGCCTGGCGCAGGGAGCGAACGGTCCACCAGGGGGAGCCGATCCGACTCCGAGTCCCCGGCAGAACCACCATCAAGGGGGCCGGGACTGGCGGCCGTGGAGGAGGCTAAGGGGTCAGTCGAATGGATCCGTCCCCTACGCCCCGACCTCCCGGAGGACCTCCGGGCGGAGGAACGACGTGACCAGCTGACCGGAACCCACCCCCGCCGGCCATGGGGGTGGGCACAGGTACAGCCACCGGACCGTCAGATGGAAAGGAGCCAGGGAGCGCTCCGGCTCCAGCCCGGCCCCGATCCTCGATACAGGCAGGGGAGGGGGGGCCCGGGTACCAGAACATGGGCTACACGAGCAGGGGCAGCGTGAAGAGGCCCTAGTCACGGCCTTGGTGATGGGAGAATCTGACCGCCGAGGGAGGGCTCAACTTGCACGGGTGGAGGCGCCACGCTTCCCCGCCGGGGAAGCACTGACACCTGCCGCCGAAGGGGGAGCGGAGGGGGAAGAAGGAGGGGGAGCACTGTACGTGGCCCTGGAGGGACTAGGACTCAGGCGGGAAGGCGGGCGGGCCCGTCTTCTGACCCTGAGCCGGGGGGTATCCTGAGGGGGATCGGAAGGAGGACAGGAGAAGGCGCCTCAGGGGACAGGACAGAAAAGAGCCATTCAGCCTGACCCTGCAGAGCCAGCTCGCGGACCCTGGCCAGAAGGAGCTCCGTGTCCATGGTTGGAGGGACAGGGTCAGGTCCAGCTCTTACCAAATCTTCTTGCGAAAAGACCCAGAATCCCCTGGGGCGCCACACTAGTGAGCTCAGGCCCAACCCTGTCCTGTCTTACCACCAATCCGCAGTGACCCCATGTCACCTTACTCCGCCCTGGCTATGCCCCCATCAGTCAGGGCTTTCTTTCCCAAAGGGTTCAAGAGGCCTACATTGTACTAGTGCTTGGGGAACCCACAACACCCAGGGGTGAACCTAGCACAAGCTTGGTTACAATGAGCTTCAGAGCATCAGGATCAAGCAGGAGTTTAGAGAAAGCATTTGATGTGTTGATGTGCTAGCGAATGTTTAACAAGCCCTTGTCAATAAACGTTCAGGGACAGTACAGTTACAGTTTATAACACAGTGTTGCATTGAGACAACCCATTCATTTTGTGCACAAATAAAAAAAAAACCCTGTGCTGAGTGTAAGAATACCAAATAGCAGCACACTACAATGTCAGGATATTTAAATGGAAATACATATACACTTATTGCTTCTAGTGTTATAGCATCAAAGACGCCAAATACACAAAAGCAAATGTGAATTCATCAAAATGGTGTAAAATAATGTAACAATAAATGCTAGCATATAATCAAGTCCTGAGTTTTCTTCAATTGTTCCGCTGTGAGAATATACAGGTCAGCTTGTATGCATCACTGCAAACTTCAACTTGTGTGATAGTGCACAACCTCAGTGATCCACTGAGTCTTACTGGAATGGAGGATCTCAATTTGTGGAGCTCAACAAGTGCCTGGCTGTTACACAGCGTTGGTGTTTCCTAACCCTAGACTTGGCAAATGTCAGAAGAACAGACCTCAGCAGAATGCAAACAATATCTGGTAGACCATTCAGGCTTTCCAGCATTTGACAGACATCAGCACCAATCCCCCCACTCACCCCCTGCAGCAGAAGCTCTACTCCATACAAGCCTTGCAGCAAACACCAGAGGTTACAGTTCACACAGAGCACAGTGTGGAGGGAGGAGAAGCAGGGGTCAGGATTCAGGGAGGAAGTGAAACAAGCAGAGAAAGTATATGGCCTGCTTGGGGGGGGGTACAAAAGCAAAGTTGCTTATAGACTGACTATATACTGCATATGCATTATGCCTGTCTAAGCAGCAGGTGGCACTGTAGTATTAGAGTGCACAGTTATGTTATCTGTGATATAACAGGTTGTATGTCTATCCTCTCTCTATGTGTTTGGATGCTCCTTGTTCCTGTTTCTCTATTTTGTAAAGACATGCATTGCTATTTTTCCAAGAAAGTAAAGCCGTATTACAGCATACAACAAGCTTCCAGCATGATTTCAATACACTGCTAACAGGGGGATCGTGTCACAGCTCAGTCAGAGCTCGTCACAGCATCAGGCAGTTTTCTCCTTTGTTCCTGGACTTCACCTGTAGGAAGAACAAAAGGTTGGTGACTTGGACAACATGCTGTCCCAGCTTAGAGCTGTGGCTGTGGCCAGAGGCCCTGAGTGGCTACAAGACAAACTATCAGACTTATTGCAGAAGCCCAGGTAGGTCTTTCCTGGGCCCTCTTCTAGTCACCCACATGCTAGGAGATCTAGGCCTTCTGAGTGCTTCATTCCTGAATCTGGGAGACCCTCAGGGGACCCTCTGACCCCACCAGCCATGGGCATGCCTGCTTCCCCTGGTGTGCGAGTTGGGAGGAATCCCTGTCTATGGCAAACCCAGAGAGGGAGTTTTCATCTGGCACCCACTCCCCTGCCCTCACACCTTGTGGATGGTGCGGCAGGCTATACAGACTCCCTGCCTGTGTCTAGTGCGGTCCGGAGTGGCAGAGCGGCGGGTGACAACCAGGGCCCCCAGTGACAGAAGACATGGGTGGCAGCTTTCCCCTGTGTCCAGGCATCGCATAGCATGTGCTGTGGATGGAAGGAGCCGGGCGTCGGCTGGTAAGGCTTCCTCCACCCCTCACAGAGCCCAGCATGGGAGTAGGAGAGGGAGCGCCCGGGGGTTCTGGTACGGCGGTGGCGGCTGCTGACATCAGCAGCGGGCGCCCACCAGACTCTGGGGCCAGCAACTGCACCCTGGAGCCTGCTGAGGGGAGAGAGCGACAGCACGGCTTGGTGAACAGAGCCGGTCTGAAGGGGTGCTCATCGGCTCTGAAGATGGTGTGCTCCCGCATGCTGCACAGGGATCCAGATCTATGGCTGGATGTCCTGAGGGACAGAGGCAGCCAGGTGAGCGTTCTTTTTTTATGTCCTCTTTCTTGTTCTTATTCTCTCGTTATTTAAGGGGGCTCCGTGGGGCTTAGTTGACATGGATCGGGTGTGGGACCGTCGGACTCCTCCGGTCAATGGCTGGCGGTATCTGCGGTAACTACAGCCGGTAAGGCTTCGGACATCAAAGCGGCTGACAAAGGAGTCGCCGTGGTTCATGGCGTACGTCTGGCAATAGCTGCAAAAATGCAATGTGTATGTGTGTTTTTAAGGGCCTTTGGGTGCTCATCCAAAAGCGGAAGTAAAGGAGCGTATATGGAAGGGTGAGTATGTGGAAATGTATTTCTTTGTTGCCATTGGAGAAATTTAACTTTAAAGTTAGACCAGATGGAAGTAAGAAGGAGGAAGAAAACGGCAGTTTCGGTTGGTTACCCATACATTCTCAAACTGGTTGCAGGCATGTGCAATTTTAGCTAGTACCATTGGGGAAAAAGCCCCTCAGATCTTGTTATCCGACTCTATTGGCGAAGCCCAACGAGTCTATGGTGGGGTTGCTTGGTTTCGCTATGACAAGCAATTTTGTCAGCGCGAGGCAGTCCGGCCCCCTTTACATTAGGACCACAAAAATGTCATTCTCTGGATGAAACTGATGTTGTCTCCACAGAGTTCGGTTCCTCCCTTTCAGGGTGGGGCCAAGGGTGCAGGGGGTTATGTTGGTAATTAAATGCCGGATCTTGCAAGTTTGGCACTGCGTCATGACTTTTCAGGGTGTGGAGGGTATCATGTGCTGTACAGATGCTTCAAGCAAGAAAAAGGAGGTGACACTGGAAAGAGGGAAGTTAAGGTAGAAAAGATGGTGCCTTTCCTAAAGCGTTTTTCTAAAAGTGAAGCAGCTCGTGTGTTGCAGCTGGGTTTCTCGTAGGATTTTTCTGATACCCTGCCAGTTGCTGGTTGTTCCTCCTATGGCAGGTAGCTTGCAGTCATGTCGTTTCCATCCAGTGATCGTTTTCAGGAAAACTTTTCAAAGTGAAAAATACGGAAAAAATACCGCGCTCACCTAATAAAAAATAAATGAAAACCAATAGATATCTGCAGCTTAAATTCGTGAGATATAAACAATAAATGCAAGAGAAAAGAAAAGGCTGTGCAAATAAAAGAAAATAAAAGTGAATGGTAACCGCGATAAAGTAAAAAACAATCTAAGTACCACTGATATTGAGGCGGCCTTTCGTTGGTTGCCGGTACATCCTAGTTGTTGCCATCTGTTCAAATGGCAAGGGCAGAATTTTGTTATAGATGTTTACCAACGGGCTGTGTCATTTCTTCTTTGTTTTTTTAAATGTTTAGTTCCTTTTAGGAACGGGGGGTTTGGGATGCTTCCGGGCTTAATTCAGTCATCCATGACTTCGATGATTTCTTGTGCATAGGGCCTGCTGGAAATACTATCTATGCCTCACTTTGGCCACAGTCCATCATATTTTCTAGTTTTTTTGGTGTGCCATTGGCCCTTGACAATATGGAGGGCCCGGCCACTGAGTTGTGGTTTCTGGGTATTGCCATTGACACCATGGCGATGGAATGTCGTTTGCCTTTAACTTGTATAAACAGGAAGATCTGAAGGGGACGGTTTCTTCCACCGAGCAATGCAAAAAAAAAAAAATTCAACTTCGTGCTTTGCAATCTCTCTTGGGCAATTTTGCTTGTTGCAGTATGCCCATGGGACACATTTTTTTTTGTAGAGGACTGGCAGCTGCTACAGCTGGCAATAAGGCGCCACATTCTTATATTGGGCTGGGGCAGGATCAGCATGAGGACTTACGAATGTGGGATTCATTTCTGGTTTCTTACAATGATCTCTCTCTCTTTGGCTGTAGCAGGTGCTTTCCAGTTTTGATATAGAACTGATCACTGGCGTAGTGGGCACTTCTGGTTATGGGACCTACTTTCAGGGTCATTGAAGTGCTGAGAGTTGATTGGTTTAGTGCGTAATTTGGCTTTTCGAGAGCTGTTTTCTCATTGTACTCTCCATGGAATTGTGCACGTTCTAGGAGTTAATAACTGATGCTTTCTCTCATTTCCAGTGGGACAGTTTCTGTCAGTTGGCACTGGAAGTGGAGCAGTGTGGAATTCCATGCCCCAAGCAGCTGTGGAGCATTGCATTACCGCTTCCAAATTCTCAATTCGTCATCAGTATGTGCGTCAACTTGGTCCTCATACTGCAGAGTGTGTCAGGAATGGAGCGTTCTGGTGAATGAGGATGGGGGTGTTCTTGTAAGGACGGTGATGTACACATAGTTCTTCAACCTATAAAGTTGCCTTGCTCTGGGCCATCTTTGTGCTGGCCTTTTTTTTTGAAGGGGAGGGCTTTTCGGGTGGGGGAATTGGTAAGCCGTAACAAATGTGGTCTTGAGCGTACAGGATGTGTGGTTACAAGATACTACATTGGGTATTCTGTTAAAATCTAACACTGATGAGTCAAGAAGGGGTTCCTGGATTGAGTTGGGGTGGTTCCCTCTTCTCCAGTTTGCCTTGTCTGGGCTGTGGGGTTTTTTTCACGGTTTTGGCCAAATCTTCCAGGAGTTTTCTTTATGCCTGCGGATGGGACAGCAATGTCTTGATTCCAGTTTAGGGCGATTCCTGTTGTCCGCTGGTTGGAGTGGAGACAACTGTTCTTCTCATTACTTTCAGATTGGGGCGGCAATGGAGGTGGTCCAATGGGGATTTAATGACCATGTCATTCAGCGCTTTGAGCGGTGGGAATCAGTCAGTTTTTGGTAATATGGGCGCCCTCATTTATTATAACTTATAAGGTTTGCTATCTGTCTGAGAAGAGATGGTGTGCATCTGAATGCCATCGGCATTGATTTATGATATCTGGGACTGCAGTAGGGTATTCAGCGGGCTTTCCGGTTTGAGGGGCTACACGTGTGTAAGGTGTCACGCTCGTATGCTGTGGCAGGGGGTCTATTGTGTCTTTGAAGGCGATGCTGGTTAAATAATTGTGGAAAATTGTGGGTTGGGCCCATCTGAGGTATGGGTGTCCCTTCCTAACAATATGGTGGTATCTTGTAGTACGTAAGTGTTTAATTTTCCCTGAGCCGGTGTAGTTGCGGCTGGGGGCCTTTGATTGGGTGGCAGATACAACCGGTTAATCGTGAGTATATAGGCCTTCAAAGACCTTAGACCGGGCATAAGTTGAGGTTGGTTTATTTGTTATGCATTGACTGTATTATGTGCATTAAACTTGTTTTCTTGTGAATGTTGTATTTAATGGTTTGTAATAAAAGGCTGCTATGGCCATTCGACTCCAAATAAAATGTGTCGTCTGGTCATTTTGGAAGGGGGGATTGGTCACGTGTTTAATGTTTTTTAGATATTTGGAGCCTCTGCATTCTGCAGGTCCTTCAGTCATGTCTTCCTCACTCTTTCATCTTGCTGACAAGACAGACAGAATACTCCCAATCACATGCAGGGGAGAGAATATCAGGATACAGAAAAGACAGAGACTCTGCAGCTGTCCTTGCTGCTCCAAAGTCAGAACAGCTAGCAAGTATATAGTAGCACCAATATTACATAGCCCGGGAAAACAAACTCCTCTCCAGACACACACTGCCATCCACCAACAACTATTTATAAAGTCACCCAGCTCTTCTACACACAGAGCGAGTAATGTATAGAGCAGAGGAAAAGAGAGGTGTCCCAGTGTCACTTACCATGGATGCACCCCCCTGCATTAGGGGTTGCCAGGGACTCGAGGCACTGACAGCTGCTAGCCCCCCCCCCCCGTGGGAGGTCCGGGCCGGCACTTACTTGTTCAGGCGGGCTGCTGTGGTGTGCTCTCTTCTGGAGTGCGGGGATTACCAAAATAATCTTCTGAAAACTGAAAATATGCATCGTTCAGGCTGTGCGTTCCATCCACAGAGTGGCAGCGTCACTTCCGGTTTGTCGGCTCTGAGGGAAAGCACTGCCCATAATGTCTTATGGCGGTGCCAATCAAAAAAAGACTTCAACAAGAATGAAGTAGTGTTCAGGCACATTGCATTGAGGCACAATGCAGCAAAAAAACAGGCAAATGAAGTGTCTCGTTTGCAATCACACCCGAACACATTGCACTTAAAGGACCTTTATTTTTTTTTTATTATTTTTTTTTTTAAAGGGCCTTTTTTTTTGACTAGCTTTGGGGGGGCGGCGCCCCTGTGCCCCCTATGGACGGGCCACACGGCTGCCTCATTTGATAAGAGTGGACCAATCATCGTTGTCACAAGGGAGTCCATCGACTTTTGTAAGTTCCAACTCTGGTGACTTGCAGTTTACACAAGGCTTTATTTTCACTCTTGATGCTTGAACAGGATGGGAGCAAAATAAATAAATATATGATATGCTCCTTGGGATGGGGCATTAAAGTGAACCTGTTGCTTTGGCCTTATTGACTAAAAGGGGCACAATAATTAATTAGACAATGGGTGAAGCATTGTGAATGTTTGTGGTGGTTTGGGGATTTTAGACCCCATACACACTATTAGATTTTCTGCAGATTTTTGTCTTCAGATTTACCAAAACCATGTAGTGCAAGGACCTGCCTGATTGCATACAAATTGAAACTCTTATGCCGCGTACACACGGTCGGACTTTTCGACCGGACGGGTCCGACAGACTTTCCAGCGTACTTTCGGCAGACTTTTGACGGACTTCCGACGGACTTTCTAATGAACGGACTTGCCTACACACGTCACACCAAAGTCCGACGGATTCGTACATGATGACGTACACCAGACTAAAATAAGGAAGTTGATGGCCAGTAGCCAATAGCTGCCCTAGCGTCGGTTTTTGTCCGTCAGACTAGCATACAGACGAGCGGATTTCTGAGTCCGGCGGAGTTACGACGTAAAGATTTGAAGCAAGTTCCAAATCTAAAGTCCGTCAGATTTGTGACTGGAAAAGTCCGCTGAAGGTCCGGTGAAGCCCACACATGATCGGATTGTCTGCTGGATTTGGTCCGTCGGCGTCCGTCGGACCAGTCCGGTCGAAAAGTCCGACCATAAAGGTTTGACCTCATATTATATGGTTTTGCTAAATCTGAAGACAAAAATCTGCAGAAAATCTAATAGCGTGTATGGGACTTAAGTTACAACTGTTCTATGCTTTTCCCAATACTTTTACCTTTCTTGCCAGCAGTCACCTAGGAAACACAGGTCTAGATCTTACCTTAATTTGAAGATATACATTATCTTCATTTAAATCAGTCCACAGTCGTAGGACCTCATTTGATGACATAATTATGATCAAATTTATAATCTCAGAGTAAAATTGTTCAAAATAGAAAGGTTGGCTGACTGTCTTTTGATTAGAGGCCAAGCACAGAAAGATATGGTGATAATTGTGCGTACAATTATAACAAATCTGGGATTTGCATTACATTTTATCTTTAATATCAGCCTAGCTAAGCAACTCAAGAGATATTTTGCTCTGTTATTCATACAAGGCCTAGATCACTAAAATCACCAGTGAAATCCATTGAGGTTCTGTAGATTAAATATAGTAATTGATCACTCAGTAGCAACATTTACAAGTCAAATTATTTCAGATCATTAAAACTGTATATAATTTATCTCCTAAAGTTAAACTCTGTGCAGAAATAAATGACAAGGCTCTGTAATCATAAATGCATAATTAAATGTTTTGTAAATGCAACTTGTAAGCACCTGTATTTTCTTGAATTAGCCCCTTCAACTCTACTATACACCAGAGCTCAGACAGTAGAAGCACACAGGGTGCCAATTAGGTGTGCTGGAGTGCAAGGAGCATGCTGAAAGGAGGAAAGATTAGAGTGAGAGATATTAGGGCCCCATTGTGCTGCTTCTCTTTTTTTATGTCCAGTCACAGGGTGGAGAGTGAGAGCTGTAGGTAAAAGGGAAACTGATACAGACGAAGATCAGGTCCCCACGATACAAAAACATCATCTATACTGTATATGTATTTCATCTGTGTATTTAAATTCTTTATTTTGGACACAGTACATACAGAAGCAAACACAACTAATATACAGTCCTCGCTGTCTCAACTAGCCTTTAAAGAGGCAGTAAACCCTGGTGGGTTTTACTTCCTCTTTATTTCCCTGCAAAAGTAATACTATGCATCGCATAGTAGCCCATTATGTAGCCCATCGCATAGTAGCCCATTGTGCAAACCAATTAATATACGCTTATTGTGATTTTTTTTTCTTTTTACTAAAAATATGTAGCAGAATACATATTGGCCTAAATTGATGAAGAAATTAGATTTTTTATATTTTTTTATTGGATATGTTTTATGGCAGAAAGTGAAAAATGTTGTTTTTTTTTTTCAAAACTGTTGTTCTTCCTTTGTTTATAGCGCAAAACATAAAAACGGCAGAAGTGATCAAATACAACCAAAAGAAAGCTCTATTTGTGGGAAAAAAAAGGACGTAAATTTTATTTGGGTACATCGTCGCACGACCATGCAATTGTCAGTTAATGCAGTGCCGTATCGCAAAAAATAGGGGTAAAACCTTCTGGGGCTGAAGTGGTTAAAAGCATTTGTAAAGGCATTTTTAAAAAAAATAACAAACATGTTATACTTACCTGCTCTGTGTAGTGGTTTTACACAGAGCATCTCTGATCCTCCTCCTCTCGGGTCCCCTGCCGGAACTCCTGGCCACTCCCCCCAGCTTGCTCTGGGGCCACTCATGTGTGCTCGCTCCCGAGACACCTTTTGTATGTCAGCGCGGAACACAGTCCAGAGGGTAGTATTAGGGGCATTTATGGTAGGTTGACTAAAGCACATAAACCCAGGGTAAGTATAGTAACAAGTCCTAGTTGCAATCTCGGAACACCCAATAAGAGGATAGTATGCAACCGGTCTAAACTACGTGGCATGATCACCAATGCCAGGAGACTGGCCGACAAGATGGGTGAACTAGAGATACTGTTGTACGAGGAGGATTTGGATTTTGTGGGAATTTCAGAGACTTGGTTCAACAGCTCTCATGATTGGCTGGCAACCATTCAAGGGTATACCCTTTATTGCAGGGATAGAGAGGGTAAAAAAGTGGGAGGGGTATGCCTGTATATCAAGAATAATGTACAAGTGAATCTGAGAGATGACATCACTAAGGGAGCTAGGGAGGAAGTGTAATCCTTATTGGTAGAGCTCCAAAGGGATGAAGCTAAGGGGAAAATAATACTGGGAGTATGCTATAAGCCCCCTAACTTGAAGGAGGAGGAGGGGCGGACCTCCTATCACAATTTGGATTAGCAGCAAGGATGGGAAGTGTTATCATAATGGGGGATTTTAATTATCCAGACGTAGACTGGGTGGAGGGAACCGCGCATTCATCTAAGGCTCGCCAGTTCCTAAATGTTTTGCGGGACAATTTCATGGGTAAGATGGTAGACGCACCAACTAGAAATAAAGCATTACAAAATCTACTGATTACCAACAATACAGACCTGATCACGGATGTGGAAATAAGGGGAAATTTAGGAAACAGCGATCACAGGTCAATTGGCTTCAGTATAAATCTGACAAATAGAAAATATAAGGGAAATACAAAGACACTGAATTTCAAAAGAGCCAACTTCCCTAAAGTACGAACTTTGCTAGAAGATATAAATTGGGATAAAATGTTAGGAACAAAGAACACAGAGGAGAGATGGGTTCCCTTCAAGAGCATATTAAATAAGGGCATTAGCCAGTGCATCCCATTGGGTAATAAATTCAAAAGAGCGATGGCTTAATGCCAATGCATATAAAAGCAAAAGAGAAGGCCTTCAAAAAATAAAAGGTTAAGGGATCATCATCAGCATTCAAACTTAATAAAGAATGCAACAAGAAATGTAAGGATGCAATTAGGGCGGCTAAGATAGAACACAAAAGACACATAGCGGAGGAGAGCAAAAAAAATCCCAAGAAATTCTTTAAGTATGTAAACAGTAAAAAAAGGGAGGACAGACCATATTGGCCCCATAAAGAATGAGGAATGACATTTGGTTACAAAGGATGGGAAGATGGCGAAGGTATTGAATGTATTCTTCTCAGTCTTCATGAGGGAATTGGGGGGCTCCAGTAAGCAAAACTGCAGTGTTTATTCTCGTGACACATCACAGGAAGCACCCTCAAGGCTAACAGAGGACAGAATTAGAATTACACTTGGTAAACTTAACATTAATAAATCCCCGGGACCGGGTAGCTTGCACCCGAGGGTACTTTGGGAACTCAGTCAAGTAATTGCCAGACCATTGTTCCTAATTTTTACTGACAGTCTATTGGTACCAGCGGATTTGAGAAAAGCCAATGTAGCACCAATATTTGAAAAGGGCCCAAAATACATCCCTGGGAATTATAGAGCAGTTAGTCTAACATCAATAGTATGCAAGCTCTTGGAGGGGATGATAAGGGACTATATGCAAGATTTTAGTAATGAAAACGGTATTATTAGCAGTAATCAGCATGGATTCATGAAGAATCATTCTTGCCAAACCAATCTATTAACCTTCAACGAGGAGGTGAGTTACCATCTAGATAAAGGAAGGCCCATATACGTGGTGTATCTGGATTTTGCAAAAGCATTTGACACAGCATTTGACATTTGACCATAAACATTCACTGTACAAAATAGGGTCTGTTGGCATTGACCATAGGGTGAGTACATGGATTGAAAACTGGCTACAAGGGCGAGTTCAGAGGGTGGTGATAAATGGGGAATACTCAGGATGGTCAGGGATGGGTAGTGGGGTCCCACAGGGTCCTGTGCTGGGACCAATCCTATTTAATTTGTTCATAAATGACCTGGAGGATGGGATGAACAGTTCAATCTCTGTATTTGCGGACGGTACTAAGCTAAACAGGGCAATAACTTCTCCGCAGGATGTGGAAACCTTGCAAGAAGATCTGAACAAATTAATGGGGTGGGCAACTACATGGCAAATGAGGTTTAATGTAGAAAAATGTAAAATAATGCATTTGGATGGCAAAAATATGAATGCAATCTATACCCTAGGGGGAAAACCTCTGGGTGAATCTAGGATGGAAATGGACCTGGGGACCCTAGTAGATGATGGGCTCAGCAATGACATGCAATGCCAAGCTGCTGCTAACAAAGCAAACAGAATATTGGCATGCATTAAAAAAAGGGATTAACTCCAGGGATAAAGTGATAATTCTCCCACTCTACAAGACTCTGGTCCAGCCGCACCTGGAGTATGCTGTCCAGTTCTGGGCACCAGTCCTCAGGAAGGATGTACTGGAAATGGAGCGAGTACTAAGAAGGGCAACAAAGATCATAAAGGGTCTGGAGGACATTAGATATGAAGAAAGGTTGCGAGCAATGGATATGATTTAAATTTACAAATACCATACTAGTGACCCCACAATAGGGATAGAACTTTTTCGCCAAAGGGAGTTTAACAAGACACATGGCCACTCATTAAAATTTAGAAGAAAAGAGGTTTAACCTTAAACTACGTAGAGGGTTATTTACTGTAAGAGCAGCAAGGATGTGGAATTCCCTTACACAGGCGGTGATCTCAGCGGAGGGCATCAATAGTTTAAAAAAAACTATTAGATAAGCACCTGAACGACCGCAAAATACAGGGATATAGAATGTAATTATGACATATAATCACACACATAGGTTGGACTTGATGGACTTGTGTCTTTTTTCAACCTCACCTACTAGGTAACTATGTACTATGTAACTATTTGTGAAATGGTTTAAATGTGTTATTTGTGAGCATGTAATTCTTGAATTTGAAGGAACGAGAATAGTTACTATTTTTCTGTAGAGCAATATATTGACATAATAATGCCAGCTAATGGTCAAGAGCAGTTTAAAATATATGTGAACTCCTCTAATTCAAAGAACTACCGTATTTATCGGCGTATAACACGTACCGGCGTATAACACGCACCCCAAGTTTAGGAGAGAATTTTAAGGAAAAAAACTTTTAGGAGGGAAGTTTAAGGAAAAGAAACTTACATTAAAATGCACATCAATGCAGCCTCATCAGTGTTCATCTGCAGCCTTGTTAGTGTCATTGCAGCCTTTTCAGTGTCAGTGCACTCTTGACCCAGTGTCCATTGCAGCCTTGTCAGTGCAGCTTTGCCCCAGTGCAGCCTTGTCAGTGCAGCTTTGCCCCAGTGCAGTCTTGTCAGTGCAGCCTTGTCAGTGCAGCTTTGCCCCAGTGCAGTCTTGTCAGTGCAGCCTTGTCAGTGCAGCTTTGCCCCAGTGCAGTCTTGCCCCAGTGCAGCTTTGCCCCAGTGGTCAGTGCAGCTTTGCCCCCAGTGTCCATGCCTACCGCCGTGGCCGCCGACATACATATAGCTGCATGTAGTTGTAGTTTTAAATATGGCGCCGTGGAGTTCGGAGGGACTCGGCGCCGGCGGAACTGAACAAACGCCGCCGAGATACACATAGTCGAGTGTACTCGGCTCTTTCCGGCCCAGTCCCGCCCTATGATGGATATAACACAGGTCCAATTGGGGGACGAGGCTCTGTGATTTCGGCGGCGCTCGTTCAGCTCCGCCGAGTCCCTCCAAACTCCGCAGCGCCATATTTAAAACTACGATCACCGCCGATAGCTCACAATTAGTGAGGATCGGCGTATAACACGCACCCACTATTTTCCCCTGATTTTAGGGGAAAAAAGTGCGTGTTATACGCCGATAAATACGGTATATAACATTCCAAAGCTCTTCTGAATTGTCAAATAATGTTCATTTTAGCAATAAAAAAAAAAAAAACATGCGCAAGCCCTGTTTTTCACTTTATGGACCTGTCCCAGGACTGCACAGCCTCCATACCTGTCCCTCTTTCCTAGTTTGGGGGGTGTCTGCATTGCCTGAGGGTGGGAAGTTTAATCACATAAAGGTTGGCTGAAAAGTATGTTCCCCATCTTTCCATTTTGTGATTAGCAATGCTGCCACAGTGAGGCTTTGCTTGGAGCAGCTCAAGCAGAGTAGGACTGCGTAGTGGGCATGTTGGCCAGTCTGACTACAGGTGTTAGGAAAGGCATACAGCTACCTTACTACTCCTGTGCACCATAACAGGCTAGTTCACAGTCCTTCATGTGCATTTAGGAGATGTGCATGAACTCTTGCACTTGTGTGTGCATTTGCGCGCTCATATGCGTGTGCATCTATGACAGATGATGGCGCCAAGCGGACCATTTAAACTGATGCACTACTCTGGTTCAGTGATGTCTTGTCTACAGCGCTCCTGTGTGTCCTGAGACCCTGTGATTCTGCATTTGATTCCAGTTGCCAACTCGGCTTGTCCTGACTATTCCCTAAACTCTGCCTGAACCAAGTCCAGCATGTCTCCTGACCTTCTGAGTGCTCCTGTTGCTGCTGTTCTGCTCATCTGCTACTGATTGTGGCCTGCATGTTGACTATGCTTTTGTCTGCGCTGTGTCAGGGGATGTTATACACAACATCCCATGCAGGTGATCAGATCGCTGGGCTGCACCAAGGAATCAGGGACAAACGAGTAAATAAAGAAAGTATGTTTATTGTCAATGATAAAGATACACGTGAAAACAAGACAGCAAACCAAAACAAGTAAATGGTGAAAACACAGCAAACCCCAAAACCCACCTAACTATCTATCTAACTAATATAATACACAAGCAAGGAAACCAACATGAAATAAAAAATTAGGCATGGGCCAAAGCGACAAGGGAACAGAAAACAGGAATAATGAAGCAGACCAAGGAGTAGGGAACAGGAAACAGGGTACAAGGTCAGGATACACAAACGGGGTTCAGGAACAAACAGGAACAGGCTGGAACAAGAGCAGGTACTGGCAGGGACAAGGGCTTAGCAGAGGAATACTGAAGCACTGGAGGTTAGTTCAGGGCGGGTTTATATAGTCCAGCAAAACCATGACAGGTGTGCTTGATGGCAAGTCTGCAGTCCAGACAGGGAGACCCCGCTGGTGGCCACAGGAATTACACCCTTTTGGTGCTGAATGTAATAGTGCCACCAGCAGGAGAAACCGGAGATGACACCGTTCCTGACAGTTCCCCCTCCTAAAGGAGTGGCCTCCGGACACTCCATTCAGCCCTGGGTACGACAGTCCGAGTGGGTGCAGAAACACCTTAAAATGTTTCCCTACTGAGTCTGCGGACTTCTTCGCACTTCCAAGGCCAGAGTCTTTTAGTTCACTGGGGGACGTGCCATCAGAGTCTGAAAATAGGACACGTACCCCACCACCCGGGTCAGGAAGTTTGGATCTGGAAATGAAAATTAGCAGGGTAACGGGAAAGAAACCATCGGAGGCCACACAGACCACACAGGAGCATTACATTTAAGCCAGGCAACAGACAGGATTGACCCAGCGGCAAGATGGCCATCAGTCAGGAACAGTTTTAGCAGGCCCCATGTCATCAGGCTGAGCAGAAAGCAGAGGCACATCACGCTGGGTAGTGGCACATCCGCATCGAGCTGGGCAGCAGGCATGGGCACAACAGGCAGAACAGCAGGTGCCTTGGACTGGATAGCAGGTACTGGAACTTCAAACCGGGCAGCTGGTACTGGAACTTCAGACTGGACAGTGGGCACAGGTGCTGGCACATCAGGCAGAACAGCAGGTAATGGCACAACAGGCTGAACAGCAGGTGCATCAGACTGGATAGCAGGTACTGGAACTTCAACCTGGGCAGCTGGTACTGGAACTTCAGACTGGACAGTGGGCACAGGTGCTGGCACATCAGGCAGAACAGCAGGTGCAGTGGACTGAATAGCAGGTACTGGAACTTCAAACCGGGCAGCCGGTACTGGAACTTCAGACTGGACAGTGGGCACAGGTGCTGGCATATCAGGCAGAACAGCAGGTACTGGCACAATAGGCTGAACAGTAGGTACATCGGTCTGGATAGCAGGTACTGGAACTTCAAACCGGGCAGCTGGTACTGGAACTTCAGACTGGGCAGCAAGCACAAACACTGGCACATCAGGCAGAACAGCAGGTGCTTTGGACTGAATAGTCGGTACTGGAACTTCAGACTGGGCAGTGGGCACAGGCGCTGGCACATCAGGCAGAACAGCAGGTACTGGCACAACAGGCAGAACAGCAGGTCCATTGGACTGGATAGCAGGTACTGGAACTTCAAACCGGGCAACTGGTACTGGAACTTCAGACTGGGCAGTGGGCACAGGCGCTGGCACATCAGGCGGAACAGCAGGTGCTTTGGACTGGATAGCAGGTACTGGAACTTCAAACCGGGCAGCTGGTACTAGAACTTCACACTGGGCAGCAAGCACAGACATTGGCACATCAGCAGGTACTGGCACAACAGCAGGCATCGGAACATCAGGCTGGGCGGCATACAGGAACACATCAGGCTGGAACAGATCAGCTGGTGGGGAGGCAGGATTGGATACTGGCATGATGGTATGGGTTGGAAAAAACTTCCGCTTCTTTTTGGTTTTAACCACTGAGGATCTATAAGTGGGTACAGGGCTGTAGGTAGTGAATGCAGCTGGTAGAAGCGAAGAGTGAAAGGATGGCAAAACAGAGGGAGTAGGTTTTGAAGGGAGATTTAGTGGAGCTGATGGAGGCAGTTGAGAAGCAGAAGGGGAGTTAAAGGCAGGGTAGGTGCAGCAGGAGGAAACAGGGTACTGGTATTTCATTGGTAGAAAGGTATATTGGGAGCTAACAGAAGCTGAATGCGACAGACTTGACCAGGCCTGTATTAATGATTGCACTGCATCAGGTTTGCACTTGGCTTGTCTGACCAGAAACTGCACTGATTCAATGCATTTTGCAAGCACCTGCCGAGAACAAGCTGAATATTGTTCAAAAAAAAATGCTGAGTCATCCTCCAACAGCCAAACTAAAGATTCTACCTGAGCTGCACTAAAAGGGGGTGTATAGTCATCACCTCCCTCAGCAACATCATGAAGGGCCAACTCAGTACAGATCTTAATTAATGGTTGCACATCTCCAAACAAAAAACTGCCTTGCTCAATAAAAACATGAGCTAGGCGGATGCATTCTAACAATTGTTCCCTAGTGTATTCAGCTAATGTCTGATAACAAAAGTCTCTGTCATCAGTTGCCAGGAGCGATAAATACAAAATACTTTCAAAATCCATCTTTCAAAAATAGCTGGGACTCAGGCCCCAATTCCCAGGTGCAACCGATCTGATTGTATGGCTTCAGTATTCTGTCAGGGGATGTTATACACAACATCCCATGCAGGTGATCAGATCGCTGGGCTGCACCAAGGAATCAGGGACAAACGAGTAAATAAAGAAAGTATGTTTATTATCAATGATAAAGATACACGTGAAAACAAGACAGCAAACCAAAACAAGTAAATGGTGAAAACACAGCAAACCCCAAAACCCACCTAACTATCTATCTAACTAATATAATACACAAGCAAGGAAACCAACATGAAATAAAAAATAAGGCATGGGCCAAAGCGACAAGGGAACAGAAACCAGGAATAATGAAGCAGACCAAGGAGTAGGGAACAGGAAACAGGGTACAAGGTCAGGATACACAAACGGGGTTCAGGAACAAACAGGAACAGGCTGGAACAAGAGCAGGTACTGGCAGGGACAAGAGCTTAGCAGAGGAATACTGAAGCACTGGAGGTTAGTTCAGGGCGGGTTTATATAGTCCAGCAAAACCATGACAGGTGTGCTTGATGGCAAGTCTGCAGTCCAGACAGGGAGACCCCGCTGGTGGCCACTGGAATTACACCCTTTTGGTGCTGAATGTAATAGTGCCACCAGCAGGAGAAACCGGAGATGACACCGTTCCTGACACGCTGTACCTGATCTGTCTGCCAGTGTATGACCCGCATCACCTGACTCTGCTACAGTCTAACAGCTGCTGGACTGCTAATCACAAGCACCTGCCTGCCACCCATAAGTGCCTGCTTACCTCCTGCCACCTATCTGCTTGTGCCTCACCTGTCTGCTGTCACCAGTGCTGGCCTGCTTCCGCTTACTGCTTAGCAGCTGCTACTCAGCTCACCTGCTTCAATGAGGGCCACTGATGCCTTCCTCTGCCTGGCTTGGATACCTGTCTGTATGTATAAATATAACAAAATACCTGAAAATACTTGATTGTGTTAGACATTTAGAGCTGTCCTGTGTCCAGTGACCGCCTTCTGTGTTATCATAGGAAGCACTGCAGAACAATCAGTCCCTATGCTGTGGAGAGACATTCAGTAGTTTAAAAATAAACAGCTAGGCAGGACTGACACCATTTTTTGTAATTACTGTATATTAAATATAATCAGTCCACCTACAGTTGCACGCTGCAGAGCCCATTTCAAGCAACCCAACACTGTTTTGGTTGTTTGTCATAAAGTGGAACCCTTTTGCATCTCCACTATCTTGTTATGGTCAAATCAACAGACACTTAAAGTAATGCTTATTCACTGACAGGTAATTCAGGCACCGAAGGTTTGCTTTTTGCTAATGAAAGCAATAAGCCTTTCTCACAAGAGTATTTTATGTTTGTCAGTTTGGATGATGTTGGTGTGAATGTAAAGGAATATTTATATGGTTCAGTCATTCTGGATAGGTAATATTCTGCTTCTAACCTTGGGAACACTTTTAGTACATGTAAATCCAATTAATTTTGAATCAATAATTAAAGGGGTAACCTAAAGTGTTATTTCCCATTTTGCTCTCTTTAAAATCAATGTATCGATTTTAGGAAGCCATAAAATCCCCTGTCCATTCTCTGTAAACAATTAGTTGTTCCATTAAGTAGCAGCAGCTACAATCATGATACTTACATTAATGTCCAGTTACTTCTACAGAGCATTTCCTATGCAGTATTGCCTAGAGCTTACACGCATTTAAGGTTCCAACACCTTCTCATTCCATCAAAAAGTTTTGACTGGAATTTCACTTTACCATTTTGATGACTAGCTTCATACAGTATATGGGTGGGTAAAGGGGTCTGGCTCTCACTCCTAACGGCTAAATGTAATTTCTTATTTTTTCTGAGGCTTATCAATCATGCTGCACTTTAGAAATCTGAAATTATTGTAAAGACAGAAGTTGGACATTAGAAAGCTAAGCACGCTTGAGGGTATGGTAAGGTCAATAGTTATGCTAAGCTTTTCGCAGGACACCCTGCTTCATCAGGACTTTTAAAGCCTCAAAGATGTTTGCAATTATCTTTTGCTGATAAACAGTGTACTGTAAAAACAACAAATAGAATCAACATTTTCAATTCACATATCGTATGAATATAACAATACACATTGCACATAACATACTCAAATGGACAAATAGCTGTCCATAACAGCAAAAGTAAAATTGAAATAAAATAAAATAAAATTCAATAAAAATTAAAAATATACGCTTTCTCTCCTTACCGAACCCACGCAGTGCGGACATCATCCAGGGATCAATAAGTCTGTGGGGATTCCCTTGAAAGCATCACAAAACTACAAAATGGTCAAATATCAATTGGGTAAGGAAGCATTCTAATCAAGTGCTCAAGCAAGTGCCTGAAATTTAAAAGATATATACAAAACATAGTTACCTAATTTTATTACTTTATTTTATATATATCTTTTTGATTGCAGGCACTTGCCTGAGCACATAGATTAGAATGGTTCCTGACAATAGATTTTTGACCAGTTTTTTGTTTTTGTGATACTTTTGAGGGTCTCCCCACTGGCCGAGGGGAAAAGGGGGTTATTGATTGCTCCCACTGGATGATGTCTGGTTCATGGGGTTTGGTAAGGAGTGAAAGGATATATTTTTAATTTTATTTTATCTCAACAATTTTTTTTGCTGTTATGGACAGATATTTGTGCATTTGAGTATGTTATGTGCAATGTGTATTGTTAAATTCATATGATATTTGAATTGAAAATGTGGATTCTATATGTTGTTTTTACAGTAAAACGTTTATCATCAAAAGATACTTGCAGGGTGGCTTTGGCCAATTATGGCTCAGGGGGTTTAGAACACGCCCCACACTATATAAGGCCGCCTGCACGGCGGCCCTGTGTAGTGTGTGTTCCGGCGTTGAGATACATAGATAGACAGAGAGACAGTGTAATTTCATTTGAGTTAGCTAGATTAGGCAGGACAATCAGTGAGTTAGCTGCACTTACAGTGTATTGTGTATATATATGCATCCCAGGTGTTGTATATACATATATATATATATATACTGTATTCAGTTTAGCTAGATCCGTTCCTGTTATCTTCCTACTGACAGGCAGGCTTGTCTTGTTACAGTATTTAAAGCTACCTGAAGAAAATTGCTGGTGTTCTTTTGATCCTATTAGTACCACAGTCAGGCAGCTAGACTATTTACAGTTAGTGTAGTGCGTCCTCCTCACAGTGTTCAGCTAAAACTGCAAGTTAGTGTCGTGAGACCTCTGCACAGTGTTCATCTAAAGCTACAAGTTAGTGCCGTGCGTCCTGCTCACAGTGTTCAGCTAAAACTACAAGTTAGTGTGGTACGTCCTCCTCACAGTGTTCAGCTAAACCTACAAGTTATTTTTTTGCGAGCTCTGCACAGTGTTCATCTAAAGCTACAAGTTAGTGTAGTGCGTCCTGCTCACAGTGTTCAGCTAAAACTACAAGTTAGTGTAGTGAGACCTCTGCACAGTGTTCATCTAAAGCTACAAGTTAGTGTAGTGCGTCCTGCTCACAGTGTTCAGCTAAAACTACAAGTTAGTGTAGTGAGACCTCTGCACAGTGTTCATCTAAAGCTACAAGTTAGTGTAGTGCGTCCTGCTCACAGTGTTCAGCTAAAACTACAAGTTAGTGTAGTGAGACCTCTGCACAGTGTTCATCTAAAGCTACAAGTTAGTGTAGTGCGTCCTGCTCACAGTGTTCAGCTAAAACTACAAGTTAGTGTGGTGCGTCCTCCTCACAGTGTTCAGCTAAACCTACAAGTTAGTGTGGTGCGTCCTCCTCACAGTGTTCAGCTAAACCTACAAGTTATTTTTTGTGAGCTCTGCACAGTGTTCATCTAAAGCTACAAGTTAGTGTAGTGCGTCCTGCTCACAGTGTTCAGATAAAACTACAAGTTAGTGTAGTGAGACCTCTGCACAGTGTTCATCTAAAGCTACAAGTTAGTGCAGTGCGTCCTGCTCACAGTGTTCAGCTAAAACTACAAGTTAGTGTGGTGCATCCTCCTCACAGTGTTCAGCTAAACCTACAAGTTATTTTTTTGCAAGCTCTGCACAGTGTTCATCTAAAGCTACAAGTTAGTGTAGTGCGTCCTGCTCACAGTGTTCAGCTAAAACTACAAGTTAGTGTGGTGCGTCCTCCTCACAGTGTTCAGCTAAACCTACAAGTTAGTGTGGTACGTCCTCCTCACAGTGTTCAGGTAAACTTACAAGTTATTTTTTTGTGAGCTCTGCACAGTGTTCATCTAAAGCTACAAGTTAGTGTAGTGCGTCCTGCTCACAGTGTTCAGCTAAAACTACAAGTTAGTGTGGTGCGTCCTCCTCACAGTGTTCAGCTAAACCTACAAGTTATTTTTTTGCGAGCTCTGCACAGTGTTCATCTAAAGCTACAAGTTAGTGTAGTGCGTCCTGCTCACAGTGTTCAGCTAAAACTACAAGTTAGTGTAGTGAGACCTCTGCACAGTGTTCATCTAAAGCTACAAGTTAGTGTAGTGCGTCCTGCTCACAGTGTTCAGCTAAAACTACAAGTTAGTGTGGTGCGTCCTCCTCACAGTGTTCAGCTAAACCTACAAGTTAGTGTGGTGCGTCCTCCTCACAGTGTTCAGCTAAACCTACAAGTTATTTTTTGTGAGCTCTGCACAGTGTTCGTCTAAAGCTACAAGTTAGTGTAGTGCGTCCTGCTCACAGTGTTCAGATAAAACTACAAGTTAGTGTAGCGGGACCTCTGCACAGTGTTCATCTAAAGCTACAAGTTAGTGCAGTGCGTCCTGCTCACAGTGTTCAGCTAAAACTACAAGTTAGTGTGGTGCATCCTCCTCACAGTGTTCAGCTAAACCTACAAGTTATTTTTTTGCAAGCTCTGCACAGTGTTCATCTAAAGCTACAAGTTAGTGTAGTGCGTCCTGCTCACAGTGTTCAGCTAAAACTACAAGTTAGTGTGGTACGTCCTCCTCACAGTGTTCAGCTAAACCTACAAGTTATTTTTTTGTGAGCTCTGCACAGTGTTCATCTAAAGCTACAAGTTAGTGTAGTGCGTCCTGCTCACAGTGTTCAGCTAAAACTACAAGTTAGTGTGGTGCGTCCTCCTCACAGTGTTCTGCTAAACCTACAAGTTATTTTTTTGCGAGCTCTGCACAGTGTTCATCTAAAGCTACGAATTAGTGTAGTGCGTCCTGCTCACAGTGTTCAGCTAAAACTACAAGTTAGTGTGGTGCGTCCTCCTCACAGTGTTCAGCTAAACCTACAAGTTATTTTTTTGCGAGCTCTGCACAGTGTTCATCTAAAGCTACAAGTTAGTGTAGTGCGTCCTGCTCACAGTGTTCAGCTAAAACTACAAGTTAGTGTAGTGAGACCTCTGCACAGTGTTCATCTAAAGCTACAAGTTAGTGTAGTGCGTCTTGCTCACAGTGTTCAGCTAAAACTACAAGTTAGTGTAGTGAGACCTCTGCACAGTGTTCATCTAAAGCTACAAGTTACTGCAGTGCGTCCTGCTCACAGTGTTTTGCTAAAACTACAAGTTAGTGTGGTGCGTCCTCCTCACAGTGTTCAGCTAAACCTAGAAGTTATTTTTTTGCGAGCTCTGCACAGTGTTCATCTAAAGCTACAAATTAGTGTAGTGTGTCCTGCTCACAGTGTTCAGCTAAAACTACAAGTTAGTGTGGTGCGTCCTCCTCACAGTGTTCAGCTAAACCTACAAGTTAGTGTGGTGCGTCCTGCTCACAGTGTTCAGCTAAACCTACAAGTTATTTTTTTGCGAGCTCTGCACAGTGTTCATCTAAAGCTACAAGTTAGTGTAGTGCGTCCTGCTCACAGTGTACAGCTAAAACTACAAGTTAATGTGGTGTGTCCTCCTCACAGTGTTCAGCTAAACCTACAAGTTATTTTTTTGCGAGCTCTGCACAGTGTTCATCTAAAGCTACAAGTTAGTGTAGTGCATCCTGCTCACAGTGTTCAGCTAAAACTACAAGTTAGTGTGGTGCGTCCTCCTCACAGTGTTCAGCTAAACCTACAAGTTCTGCACAGTGTTCAGCTAAAGCTACCTGTAGAAGGTTGGTGGTGTTTTCCTGATCCTATCACTACCGCAGGCAGCTAAATAAGTTGCAAGTTATTTTTTTGCGAGCTCTGCACAGTGTTCAGCTAAAGCTACCTGTAGAAGGTTGGTGGTGTTTTCCTGATCCTATCACTACCGCAGGCAGCGAAATAAGCTGCAAGTTATTTTTTGGCGAGCTCTGCACAGTGTTCACCTAAAGCTATCTGTAGAAGGTTGGTGGTGTTTTCCTGATCCTATCACTACCGCAGGCAGCTAAAAAAGCTACAAGTTATTTTTTTGCGAGCTCTGCACAGTGTTCAGCTAAACCTACCTGTAGAAGGTTGGTTCTGTTTTCCTGATCCTATCACTACCGCAGGCAGCTAAATAAGCTGCAAGTTATTTTTTTGCGAGCTCTGCACAGTGTTCAGCTAAAGCTACCTGTAGAAGGTTGGTGGTGTTTTCCTGATCCTATCACTACCGCAGGCAGCTAAATAAGCTGCAAGCTATTTTTTGGTGAGCTCTTCACAGTGTTCACCTAAAGCTACCTGTAGAAGGTTGGTGGAGTTTTCCTGATCCTATCACTACCGCAGGCAGCTAAAAAATATATATATATATATATATATATATATATATATATATATATCCCAGCTTAGTGCAGCTACAGGCCATTAGTATGTCTGGAAGGCCAAGAAGGAGAGGCAGACAGTTACAAGCCAATAAAAGAGGGCAAGCAGGCTCTGTGTCTAGTGCTGGTCGTGGAGACGGTGCATCCTCATCAGCACGTGGCTGTGGGACACGTTTGGCCTTTTTTTCGGCAGCTGGCCATGTTGAGCCGCAACATGCATAAGACTTGGTCGAGTGGATGACCAAGCCATCCTCATCCTCCTCATCCTCTCTCACCCATGCTCAGGGTACTTTGTCTGGCAAAGCAGCGGCCTCTTCCCTCGGCTCCTTGTCATCAGTGACTCCTTCCCTAGCCCCACCATGTCCTCCTGAGGAGTCCCTCGAAATGTTTGACCACAGTGTTGGGTAAATGCTCCAGGAAGATGCCCAGTGTTTGGAAGGCTCTGATGATGATACTGAGCTCGATTAAGGCAGTAACATGAGCACGGACAGAGGGGGTGCCCAAGAAGGACAGCAATCTGGCAGTCATGCTCCCCCTGCTGCAGCATACTGCCAGGTTGGCTGCAGTAATGAGGAGGGAGGGGATGATGAGGTCACTGACTCAATGTGGGCGCCTGATAGGAGAGAGGAGGAGGAGGCGGCACATCACCAACGAGGCAGGATGCCCTCCAGGGGCCAGCCTAAGGGCAGCACACTGACTGCATCACACCCCAAAGCTCCACATGTGCAGGGCGCTGCAGTCTCTTTGCGTTATTCAAAAAGTTCTTTGGTGTGGGCCTTTTTTGAGACGAGTGCATCAGATCGCACCGCTGCTATTTGCAACATATGTCTCAAGCATATCTCGCGTGGCCAAAACATCTCCCGCTTGGGTACCACATGCTTGACCAGACATATGTTGACCTGCCATGCAGTTAGTTGGCAAGCGTATCTAAAAGACCCACACCAAAGAACAAAGAAGACCTCTCCTTGCTCCTCATCAGCTGAGATCTGCAACCCCACTATACCTTCTGTCCTCTCTGAGACCTACACTGAGATGAATGAAGGTGTAGAATTAGGTGGGTCACAGCCAAGTACTTGTGGGCAATCTGCTTTCGGTACACCGACGTCAGATTGTACCAGGCAAATTTCCCTGCCCCAGCTGCTGCACCGCCGAAAGAAGTTTGCTCCCAGCCATCCACATGCCCAGCGGTTGAATGCTAGCTTGGCAAAATTGCTAGCACTTCAACTGCTGCCTTTTCAGTTGGTAGATTCTGCCCCCTTCCGTGAGTTTGTGGAATGTGCGGTTCCTCAGTGGCAGGTACCCAAATGCCACTTTTTCTCACGGAAGGCGATTCCGGCTCTCTACCGGCATGTGGAAGGCAATGTCCATGTGCCCTGTTTGGCTCACGTCCTTAACTTGGTGGTGCAGCGGTTCTTGGGCAGGTACCCGGGCTTACAGGATGTCCTGAGGCAGGCCAGGAAAGTCTGTGTGCATTTCCGTCAGTCAATAATGCCAGTGCTCGGCTGGCGGACCTCCAAAAGGAGTTTATCCTGCCCAAGAACTGCCTAATCTGTGACATGCCCACCAGGTGGAACTCAACGTTGGCCATGCTGCAGCGGCTGCACACGCAGCAGAGGGCCATCAATGAGTACCCGAGCGACTATGGCACCAGGACAGGGTCAGGGGAGCTTGTTTTTTTTCCCCACACCAGTGGGCCCTGATCAGGGATGCATGCACTGTCCTGTCACCATTTGAGGAGGCCACGAGGATGGTGAGCAGTGACAGTGCATGCATCATTGACACTGTCCCCCTTGTCCACCTGTTGGAGCACACGCTGCATGGAATAATGGACAGGGCACTTGAGGCAGAACAGAGGCAGGAAGAGGAGGACTTCCTTAGCTCTCAAGGCCCCCTTTATCCAGACAGTGTTCCTGTGTGCCCGCCGATCACACAGGAAGAGGAGGAGGAGGAAGATTGTGTCAGTATGGAGGTGGAGCCTGGCACTCAGCATCAGCAGCAGTCTTTAAGGGATCAGTCCCAAGAAACACATGGACTTGTACGTGGCTGGGAGGAGGTGGCTGCAGACCATGTCGTCCTTAGTGACCGAGAGGACTCCGGACCGAATGCCTCAGCAAACCTACGCTGCATGGCCTCCCTGATCCTGCAAAGCCTGCATAAGGATCCACATATTCATGGTATCAAGGAGAAGGACCAATACTGGCTGGCAACCCTCCTTGATCCACGTTACAAGGGTAAAGTTGCGGACCTTATCTTGCCATCGCAGAGGGAGCAGAGGATGAAACATCTTCGGGAGCGCCTTGCAACGCGTTCCCAGAGACTGGGAGGTTACAAACTCCTGTTTCTGGACAACGTGTTGCTGAGGCTTCGGTCAGTCAAAGAAGGAGCGGTGGAGAAGGTGGCCGTCTGACCGATGCGTTCAGACAATTTTTTGGTCCGCAGCCCCAAGGTATGATTATCGCCAGCGTCTGTTTTATATGGTGCAGGAATACCTAGGGGTAAGATCTGACTTGGACATCTTTCCCACCGAAAATCCTCTGGGTTACTGGGTTTTGAGGATGGATCACTGGCCAGAGCTTGCACAGTATGCAATTGAGCTACTAGCCTGTCCTGCATCCAGCATTCTTTCAGAACGCACATTCAGTGCTGCTGGAGGCTTTGTAACCGATCACAGGGTGCGTCTGTCCACCGACTCGGTCGATCGACTGACCTTCATAAAAATGAATCAGTCTTGGATCAACACCAGCTACCAAGCACCTGATGCTGATGTAACCGAATAATTTTTTTTGAAATCTCAGATCCCTTCAAAGACTGCCTATGCTGATGCTGAGTGACAATCCCTGAGTAATTATCCTCTTCCTCCTCAATGTTCACGCTGATAGTTTGTAAGAACATTTTTGGTTCTGAGCGCCACCACCAGTGCCTAAGGCCCAATTTTCAGCCCCTGTTTAACAGGGGCGTGTAATTACAATTTTTTATGCAATACTTTGCAGCAGGGCTCGTTCCTGCGTTCCAACTAGAGTGTCTGTGAGGGGTTGCAGTGTTGTGGCACCAGCACCAGTGCCTAAGGCCTAATTTTTCAGCCCCTGTTCAACAGGGGCATGTAATTACAATTCTTGATCTAATATTTCACAGCAGGGCCCATTTCTGCACCCACCAAGAGCGTGTGAGGACTTACAATGTTGTGGCACCAGCACCACCAGCACCACCAAAGGCCCAATTTTTCTGCCCTTGTTTAACAGGCGCATGTAATTACAATTCTTGATCTAATATTTCACAGCAGGGCCCATTTCTGCACCCACCAAGAGCGAGTGAGGACTTACAGTGTTGTGGCACCAGCACCACCACCACCACCAAAGGCCCAATTTTTCTGCCCTTGTTCAACAGGGGCATGTAATTACAATTCTTGATCTAATATTTCACAGCAGGGCCCATTTCTGCACCCACCAAGAGCGAGTGAGGACTTACAGTGTTGTGGCACCAGCACCACCACCACCACCAAAGGCCCAATTGTTCTGCCCTTGTTCAACAGGGGCATGTAATTACAATTCTTGATCTAATATTTCACAGCAGGGCCCATTTCTGCGCCCACCAAGAGAGAGTGAGGACTTAGTGTTGTGGGACCAGCACCACCACCACCACCAAAGGCCCAATTTTTCTGCCTCTGTTCAACAGGGGCATGTAATTACAATTCTTGATCTAATATTTCACAGCAGGGCCCTGTGAGGGCTACTTGCAAACGGAAGGAGACAACAGGATGTTAACGGGCAATGTCCGTCAACGTCCAATCAGTTGAGATCCGTTTTGAAAAAAAAAATTTTTTTTGTTTATCTGTGAACTCAAACTATGACCCAGGCAGTAGTTGGACAATAGTAAGTACATTGGAAGTACATCCCCAAGGAGAAACATGGCCAGAGATGTCTCCCAGGAGCAACTAATAAACCTGGTGCATGAAAGGCCAGGCTTGTGGGACTCAACATGTCGGCACCAAATTGACAGAGTAGCAACACAGCAACTATGGGATGAAATCTCTAAGCTTGTGACCAAATTTGTCCACCATGACTCCCAAACAGTGGTCAACATGGTAAGTGTTGGCAACATGGTAAGTGTTGCCCAACTGCAGCATTCTTTCTTGTCACTGTTTTTTGGAATTGTGAGAATATGGAAACATGTGAGTTATGTACTGTTCAGTCTCTCGCTGCAGCAGAGCCAAACCATTTGGCACTCTGCTTTGTATGTATTGTTATTTACCATTTGTAGTAATGCATGCGAATTTGAGGTTAGTGCACATCCTTTCTGGCCTCTCTGAGGTGTGCGCACCTTGTCTCAGAAGGATATCATTTTTATGTTTATTACAGTCCTTGTTGCATGCTCAATTTGTGGTTACCTAAGCATAAAAATATTGCTGTCCATCTAAATATGTTGACAGCATTCTATGCACATGATGTTTAATATTGTGAATAGGCAAGTACATGCTGACTCCTCTACAGATTATGGAGTCCTGTTGGTTATAGGTTTTTTCTTAGCCACTTTATTCAAAATCAAAATCTTTACTCAAAATCTTTCTCAATGTGTGTTTACAGGATTCAAAATTAACAGAAGGTGGCGTTCTCTGAAAGACCATTTTAGAAGAGATTTGAATGATGGGGCAGAGTGTGCAAGCGGTTCCGAAGCTACCAACCACCACCACCAAAGGCCCAATTTTTCTGCCCTTGTTCAACAGGGGCATGTAATTACAGTTCTTGATCTAATATTTCACAGCAGGGCCCATTTCTGCGCCCACCAAGAGCGAGTGAGGACTTAAAGTGTTGTGGCACCAGCACCACCACCACCACCAAAGGCCCAATTTTTCTGCCCCAATTTTTCTGCCCCTGTTCAACAGGGGCATGTAATTACAATTCTTGATCTAATATTTCACAGCCGTGCCCTGTGAGGGCTACTTGCAAACGGAAGGAGACAACAGGAAGTGAGATGAAATCTACCCCTAGGAAGGGAAATTCTTTCCTGTAAGAGTTAATATGGGAAAAACATTTCTCCTTTCCACTGATGCTTTCCAATCCTTGTTCCACAAAAAACCCCAGATTTTCAAAAAACATTTGTCATTGGGACAAAAAGTGAGGTGAAATCTTCTGAAGAGGAGGACAGACAGCAAAACAAATGTTACAGGGGTGATAACCCTTCCCTATGTTTTCCAAAAAGCTTAAAAAAGATTTTTTGGCTGGAGCTAAACACGTTAAAAATGTACCCGTTCAAAATTACAAACAGATTCTACTTAACAACAAACCTACAGTCCCTGTCTTGTTTGCACCGCCTGTATACTGCTGTTCAGAGTATATAGGGCCTGGTGGCTCTACACCTTTCCTTATTTTAATTTGGATGCGGGGTTCCCCTTAATATCCATACAAGAGCCAAAGGGCCTGGTAATGGACTGGGGGTACCCATGCCGTTTGTCTCACTGATTTTCATCCATATTGCCAGGACCCGACATTACATTAAAGCCGCAAGCGGTTTTAAATGACTTTTTTTCCTTTAAAAATGACATTTTGTGCAGAGAGTGTTCTAAGTGCGGGAAACACGCGCCACTTTACAGGCATACTATAGACACCCCCCAGGTACGATATTTAAAGGAATATTTCACTTGTTTTTTTAACTTTAAGCATCATTAAAATCACTGCTCCCGAAAAAACGGCCGTTTTAAACGTTTTTTTTGCATTGATACATGTCCCCTGGGGCAGTACCCGGGTCCCCAAACCCTTTTTAGGACAATACCATGCAAATTAGCCTTTAAAATGAGCACTTTTGATTTTGAACATTCAAGTCCCATAGACGTCAATGGGGTTCTAACGTTCGTGCAAATTTTCGGTCCGTTCGCAGGTTCTGGTGCGAACCGAACCGGGGGGGTGTTCGGCTCATCCCTACTAATCAGGAACAAGTATGCAGTTCAGGAAATTCTGACTTGACCTGACCGTTCCAGGTCAGTCACACTGACTTTACATAAAGACATCAGCAATGGCAGCCTTCACATTTCTTGTAGTAAGAGTTTTGTCTAAAGTCTAAAGACAGGTTCTCATTGCCCACATGAGCACTTGAGAATGGAGAGTATTGGCAATGAAAAGACACGCTCTCGTGTTGGATAGAGTTTTTTTTTTTCTTTGCGTTGTAATTGCACTACATGCAATAATACACATTGTATTACATTACAGACATAGCTCATGCCAGTAGTATGACTTACAGATAGCTAATTGTACTCCATACTGTGTGCTTTACTGCAGCAAATAGATGCCATTAGTTTTAATGTAATATATTTAGAGCTTGCAGACCTATAACCCAAGTTAAAAGACTAAAAAACACTTACTCTGCATTAAGTGCTTGAATATCTTATATGAAGAATAATGTGTCGCAATTAATAAAGGACAGTGAATGGGAAGGTCACTTTTTCAGAGTCAGCAATATAATGACAAATGATTTCTAAACAGCATTACAGTCTCATGCCAATTAGTTCTAGAATTATTTCCATCACAGCATAATACTACTGAACATACCAATGCAAGTCAAATCAATGATCTCCAACCTCATTTCTTCTTGAAAATGATGTCTGTTATGGGAAACACAAAAAAGTGATAATAGCCCATGGGGAAAATGAATTGCAAGCATGATTGTGTTAAGGTTTTAATGCATGTAATGATTAGTTTGTCTCACACATTGTATTTTTTTTTCTTTCAAGGGCACACAAAAAAGAAATGTAAAGAATGAACATACATTTTGTTACATTTTCATGTTGTACTACTGTGGAGTAAAATCTTGTATACAGTGCATCCGGAAAGTATTCACAGCGCTTCACTTTTCCCACATTTTGTTATGTTACAGTCTTACTTCAAAATGGATTAAATTCATTATTATCCTCAAAATTCTACAAACAATACCCCATCATGAGAACGTGAAAGAAGTTTGTTTGAAATCTTTGCAAATTTAATAAAAATAAAAAACGAAAACAAATCACATGTACAAAAGTATCCACCTATTTTTGGGCAGTTTCTCCCATTCTTCTTTGCAGGACCTCTCAAACTCCATCAGGTTGGATGGGGAGCGGCAGTGCACAGCCATTTTCAGATCTCTCCAGAGATGTTTAATCGGGTTCAAGTCTGGGCTCTGGCTGGGCCACTCAGAGTTGTCCCGTAGCCACTCCTTTGTTATCTTGGCTGTATGCTTAGGGTCATTGTCCTGTTGAAATATGAACCTTCACCACAGCCTGAGGTCCAGAGCTCTGTGGAGCAGGTTTTTATCAAGGATGTCTCTGTACATTGCTGCATTCATCTTTACCTCGAACCTGACTAGTTCCTGCCACTGAAAAACATCCCCACAGCATGATGCTGCCACCATGATGCTTCACTGTAGGGATGGTATTGGCCAGTTAATGAGCAGTGCCTGGTTTCCTCCAGACATGACGCCTGCCATTCAGGCCAAAGAATTCAATCTTTGTTTCATCAAACCAGAGAATTTTGTTTCTCATGGTCTGAGAGTTCTACAGGTGCCTTTTGACAAACTCCACGGGGGTTGTCATGTGTCCTTTACTGAAGAGTGGCTTCCATCTGGCCACTCTACCATACAGGCTTGATTGGTGGCGTGCTTCAGAGATGGTTGTTCTTCTGGAAGGTTCTCCTCTCTCCACAGAGAAACGCTGGAGCTCTGTCAGAGTGGCCATCAGGTTCTTGGTCACCTCCCTGGCTAAGGCCCTTCTCCCCCGATTGCTAAGTTTGGCTGGGCGGTCCACTATAGGAAGAGTTCTGGTGGTTCCAAACTTCTTTCATTTATGAATGATGGGGACCACTGTACTCTTGAAATTTTGGGTACCACTGACACTGAAGAAATTTTTCTGTACCCTTCCCCAGATCTGTGCCTCGATACAATCCTGTCTCTGAGGTCTACAGACAATTCCTTGGACTTTATGGCTTGGTTTGTGCTCCTGACATTCACTGTTAACTGTGGGACCTTATATAGACAGGTGTGTGCCTTTCCAAATCATGTCCAATCAACTGAATTTACCAAAGGTGGCCTCCAATCAATTTGTAAAAACATCTCAAGGATGATCAGTGAAAACAGGATGTACGTGAGCTCAATTTTGAGTGTTATGGCAAAGGCTGGGAATACTTATGTACATGGGATTTTTTTCATTTTTATTTTTAATAACTTTTTAAAGAATTCAAACAAACTTCTTTCATGTTGTCATTATGGGGTATTTTTTGTATAATTTTGAGGAAAATAATTAATTCATTTTGGAATAAGGCTGTAACATAAAATGTGGAAAAAGTGAAGCGCTGTGAATACTCCCCGGATGCACCTTATTAGCAAGACAGGCACTTATTAATTGTCGGCTAACAGGGGGCTGTTTTAGGCCCCTTTCACATGATTGAACTGTCTATCCACTTTTTTTCTATCCGTCAACGACCGACAATGCATTCCTATGGGCAAATGGATGAAAACGGATATTAGCTAATGTTAACGGGCAATGTCCATCAACGTCCGATCAGTTGAGATCCGTTTTGAAAAAAAAAATTTTTTTGGTTTATCTGTGAACTCAAACTATGACCCAGGCAGTAGTTGGACAATAGTAAGTACATTGGAAGTACATCCCCAAGGAGAAACATGGCCAGAGATGTCTCCCAGGAGCAACTAATAAACCTGGTGCATGAAAGGCCAGGCTTGTGGGACTCAACATAGCAACACAGCAACTATGGGATGAAATCTTTAAGCTTGTCACCAAATTGGTCCACCATGACTCCCAAACAGTGGTCAACATGGTAAGTGTTGGCAACATGGTAAGTGTTGCCCAACTGCAGCATTCTTTCTTGTCACTGTTTTTTGGAATCGTGAGATTATGGAAACATGTGAGTTATGTACTGTTCAGTCTCTCGCTGCAGCAGAGCCAAACCATTTGGCACTCTGCTTTGTATGTATTGTTATTTACCGTTTGTAGTAATACATGTGAATTTGAGGTTAGTGCACATCCTTTCTGGCCTCTCTGAAGTGTGCGCACCTTGTCCCAAAAGGACATCATTTTTATGTCTATTGCAGTCCTTGTTGCATGCTCAATTTGTGGTTACCTAAGCATAAAAATATTGCTGTCCATCTAAATATGTTGACAGCATTCTATGCACATGATGTTTAATATTGTGAATAGGCAAGTACATGCTGACTCCTCCACAGACTATGGAGTCCTGTTGGTTATAGGTTTTTTCTTAGCCACTTTATTCAAAATCAAAATCTTTACTCAAAATCTTTCTCAATGTGTGTTTACAGGATTCAAAATTAACAGAAGGTGGCGTTCTCTGAGAGACCATTTTAGAACAGATTTGAATGATGAGCCAGAGTGTGTAAGCGGTTCCGGAGCTACCAAAAAGAAAAAATCTTTCTTTTTCGAAATGTTGTCCTTCCTAAGGAAAGTAATGGACGTTAGACCATAAGTGACGTTTGGATGTTCCATCTAGAGAGTGAAAAAAGTAGGTCTCCATATAGTAAGGTTTTGAGACCAAATGTTCCTCCTTTTTATTGTAGAACACTGAAGATAATGAGACAGAAGCAGTGCAGGGAGGTGAACAAGCAACACAAGAGAGAGAAAGCCAGTCCCTGTCTGTGGATGAGACAGCACGTTCGAGTGCACATGCAAGCCATTCGTAAAGATCCATACATGTAAGCATACTATTGATTACTAAGCTTTACCAGATGTACACTAAGGCATCATTGCATTTCTCAATTGGCATATTATTCTCTACAGGTTAGTCATGACAGGCCAACAACATCATAATCCTTGCAGGGTGTTAAAAAGCCTGAAAATCCTGAGATAGACAAAGCCATGAAGTCCTTCTTTAAAAGACAGGAGCGTAAGGATCCATTCTGTGATCCACCTAACTGAAATGCATCCTTCCTGAGGACAATTTATCATACACTTCAAAGAGCACCAGCAGAGGGGCAGGTGGAGATACATATGGGTATATTTAATTATGTGGGGGGTTGTATTAGAGCTGCCGAGTCGGCAAGGCCATTGCCCCCTATTACCCAGTATGAATCCCCTCAGAGGTCATACCGTCAATATTCGTATGAGTCCCCATGCCTTCCGGCCCAGCCATATCTACCACCCTATCCACAGACAACTTTGCATTCATACAGCTCAATGCACAATACCCAGAGGCCTTCTTATGTAAGTTCCTCTCCTGCTCATTCCTCACAGGTAACATAAACTCCGAGTGTAAACACTAGCTCAAATTCTGCAGATGTTTCTTTTGCTAATAACCAAACCAGCTCTGGTTCTTCTTCCCAATCTTCTACTTCATATTCCAATTCCCCCACCTCTTTTTATCAGGATTTGTAACCTGGTTTTTATGTTAAATTAAGAATTTTTGGAAAGTTTGCATATTTTATTGTGTGCTTTTGTGTCTTTTTATGCTATCAAAACACAATGAAATAACCAAAAATAGCAAACATAACACAAGTAATTTTCATATGGCATCTTAGGACATATTTGTACAATTATTGCAATTTGCAATAACGTGGATGCCCTCCTTATCCCGGACAATATTATGCAGAAATCAGCAGGCCTGAATTACTAACTCAGCATTCTCAAGACTGAGTTGCAACGATATTTGGAAAACACGCCATTTACTGGACAATATGCCAAATGTACATTTAATGAGGTGTCTTGCATGGCTCAGCCGATAGTTAAAGATCCTCCTCTTGTCATCCAGATTACTTCTGGCATAAGGCTTAAGCAGATATTAATGAGAGCATAAAGGCCTCATCTGCAACAAGTATGAAAGGCAGGTCTGGTCCTTCAGTTCCAGGCAGAGGCTGATCAGATAGTATGTTGAATCGCCCTTCTCGCAGTCTTCGACGCATCACAGACTCACAGAACACTCTGGAATCAGAACTGCTGCCATATGCCCCAATGTCCACAGTGATAAATGTATAATTGCTATCACAGATAGCCATGAGGACCAATGAAAAATATTTTTTGTAATTATGAAATCTGGACCCGGAACGTGGAGGCTTTTGGATACAGATATGCTTTCCAGTAAGGGATCCTATACAATTTGGAAAGTTTGCTCGATTCCAAAATCCATCTGCTATTCTTTGCCACATGTTTCCATCTGGTAATGGCATCACTGCTGGACACAGCTCTTCCCATATGGCTAAGCAAGTATCATGCACATCTCCAAAATAATTTAAATGCCCAGTAAAAAATAATGATTTAAAGAGGTATATGACTGGCCAATTGCAAGAAACCTAGAAAAAAATTGAACATCTTTTTAGCTTTTTAAGTAAAACAACATTCTATTGGCACATAAATGGATACAATATTTATTATCTATACATACTGTATATACACACACACAGTAGACCAACAAAAAAAAAATGACACTTGATAAATAAATGAATTCTTACCTTAAGGTCACTAAGAGACTTTCATCTGCAGGTACACATCTTCTCATGTTGGTATGTCTCCGCTGCAGCCATGAGTGCAGCTGGTCCAGTAAGTAGGAGAAGAAGGGGAGGGGTAAGAGCGTGAGGACAGTTGCTGAGGCTGACCAAACATATACTTTAACCCACAAAGTTTGTGGTGTACTATCTCGGTACTGATAAACAAAAAAGTAATTCTCAGATAAAATGTATTCATTTATTACATATAAAAAAGACATACATAAATCACTAAAATGGTTTGAATAAACAATGTACAAATACTCAAAGGTTTCCCCAAGAGATATCTGTTGATGGAATGTTTCTCATAGATTAACCAGTCCACTACTAGTTTCATGGTACAAACACCGCTTCATCAGGAGGAGTAATCTATAAGACAAATGATCAGATAAAACACAAAAACACATAATGGAAAAATATACAAACATAATGTAAACAGATAAATTTCAGCAGTAACATTGGAAAGCGTTTAATTGAGCACTAACTCGCACCAGGAGCTCTTTATTGTATACCTCACCCAAACCTCCATCAACAGATACAGTTAAATTAATCACTAAGTACTCTGCCCACCATCAACAACTTAGAACAATATTTTCAAATCATTGGCATCTACTGATGGACCACCATGTTCTGAGCAGACATGTGAGATCTACTCCAGAACTGGTGTTCCGCAGAGCTTCCTCACTAAGAGACCATTTGACTAACAGCCATTACCAACCATCTAAACGATCTGTTGCATGACCCAGTGGAACCTTCAAATGTGGGGACTGCCCCCGCTGCCCCTGGATTTTTTATTTCGGATTCTATGTAGGCAAAACAATATGAGAACTCCGACAGAGAATCGGGGACCACCTATATTATTCTGGCAATGGTAAACGGACCATCGTAGGCTGACACATTGGGCTGCACCATCGCTTTGATGTTACAGCTGTCAAATTTCTGGTCCTTGAAGTAGTCCAACAGAGCCCTAGAGGGGGTGACTGGGACAGGACGATCCTTCAGAGAGAGACTCTGTGGATCGAACATGTCAACGCTACCTCTCCCCCAGGCCTCAACAAGATGATATCATATAAACCCTTTTTGTAGGTTTACATTTCCGTCCTCCTTCCCTCCTCTTCCCTCCCACCCTTACCTCATGGGTTCCTTTTGTGGGCCCCTGCTAACCACTGCGGTAATTTCCCACTGGCCTATGACACCTTGGGTTACCCGGCCATCCATACCGGTCCTGGAGCTAGATCAGTCATAGTCAAATTTCCAAACTGTTCTTTAGTTTAATTTTTAATAAAGCTATACTTTAGAATTGGGACTAATTCACTCCACATCTTTTCTTGTAATTAATGTTTTATTTTGTATTATTCTTGTGTATTATTAATATAACTAACTGGAGTTGTTGCTTTCCCTGCACGTTTGGCCAGTTCCTTCCTGGCTGTTTACTTTTTTCTCCCCAGCGGTGGACTTGTGACTCCTCTGGTGAAGATGGTTCCTTTGGAAACACCCCTCTCTTGCGTTGTCTGAGCTTCCCAGCCCATTTGGCATAGATGCGAGCGCTTGCGCAGTAGTGCGGTATCACGCACCGGCACAGTGCGGGGAGTCAAACCCGTTGACGCCACACCAGGCCGACAGGCGGTGTGTGCACGGCTTCCAGGTTGGGGAGCTCATTTAGCGGGCCTTGGCCTGCTAGTGAGCATTGCGGATGTCTTCCTCCAGGGTGGTCGTAAACAGCAGACAGCAGTAAGGTAGGACCGGGACCCTGTGGCCACTCTGGGTGGGTTTACCCCCACCCCTTCCTTGTACCAAAGTTGCATTCATTTTTGCTTCCACAGACTTATTTGACACCTATTGGCTCCGGCCTTGCCGCAGGCAGCGGGACCCCTTAGCAGGCATCAGTCCCATGTCCAATAAGCTTCCAGTCTTCCATCATCTACTGGTGTTCTAGGACGACTACATAGTCCAGTCTTCATCTTTCGTGACACCCCTGCATTATATGTGGTCTTGTCGCCTACACTCTCTTCTCCTGCCTGCCATGTTCTCTTTTTTCCCCACTGGAGTTTTGTACACAATTATTCAATAGATCTTTGAAGATCTCTCAACAGGTGGGTTATACCTCTTAATTACAAGGTATATTAGCACCTCCTTCCCTTTACCTGTCCGTCCCTCTCATCCCCCCTTATCTGGGGTCCCCTCTTGTTTTCCCTCCCCCTTTCCCCTTCTTTCCCTCCTTTCCTCTCCCCCCTCCCTCCCCTCCTTCCCTGTTCCCTCGTGCACTTTTTATTCCCTGTATGGACAATATCTGACCCATCACTTTGTATACATCTACCCTTATCTTTATTTAGACCTAATTGCACATAATCCCCCTTGTCTGCCGCGGGAGGAGCCTATTGAACGGCTGGGCCTTGTACTTGGCAATTGACCTGTTGGGTAAGCAACTTTCCAATGTTACTGTTGAACTATATCTGTTTACATTATGCTTGCATATTTTTCCATTATGTGTTGTTGTGTTTTATCTGATCATTTGTCTTATAGATTACTCCTCCTGACGAAGCGTTGTTTGTACCGTGAAACTAGTAGAGGACTGGTTAATCTCTGAGAAACATTCCATTAACAGATATCTCTTGGGGAAACCTTTAAGTATTCGTACATTGTTTATTCAAACCATTTTAATGTGATTTATGTATGTCTTTTTCATATGTAATAAATGAATACATTTTTATCTGAGAATTACTTTTTTGTTTATCAGTATCGAGATAGTCCACCACAAACTTTGTGGGTTAAAGTATATGTTTGGCAAGCCTCAGCAACTGTCCTCACACTCTTACCCCTCCCCTTCTTCTCCTATATCATTTTTGGATGATGATACTATTTTATGCCTAGGTTTAGGCCTTGTTACCTGAGGCTATACTCAAAAATTTTCGATATCTATAGGGTGGATAACACACCTTTCTCTCACTTGCTGCGGAAGACAGACGTGTGGATTGTTCCACATACAATCAACACCTTTTGACACAATTTTGACCCATTCAATGCTTATTTCCTATTGAAATTTGCCTTTTGGCTTGTTCCTTTGGACAGTCTCGGGAAAGATTACGATATGGTGGTGGGAGTCCTCCTGCTAACCCTAAAAAAGATAAGAAAGCTCCTAAAGCTCCTAAAACCCCACAAGCACTCCCAACATCCACCACGGTAGGTAATCAGGCCCCAACTGATGGGACTGCTAACAACCCCACCCTACATGGAACCATCCCAAAAATTCTGGGATCGTCACTATTAACTAACAAAAGCACTAAAGTTAATGAAGATCTTATTGTTTTAGATCTCAAAAAACAACAGGGCACCCTGGACACATATGTCCTCAAGCCCCCACTCCCATCACCCAACTCCCCAACATGACACCCACCACAACATCATAAATTTGACTCCCTACCAGCTTACAGAGAATGAGTCCTCAGTACTTCAGCTGGGTTTGGGCTTTTGTCCACTTGATGCACTTATCATCACAGAGATCATGAAGGATCTCCACCTTTTTGCCCGCAAACTCACTTTTAAGTTTATCTTTGACAAGGATCGAGGACAGCTTAACCTTGAGCGTGAGCTTGCAGAGCGAACAAAACACTTCACTATGGAGGAGTTTCGGGCACTCCGTGACCTCATGTTTCTCTATGATGAAGGGGCAACGGAGGACATTGCTCCTTCTCCACCTCCCCCTCTGTACCCACAGCTCCCACCTCTTCCTCATCTGAGATTCACTCGACTAGAGAATTCCGACTGAGATCCCGTAAATTTCCTGATCTCATGACCTGCCCAGCTATTTGGACCTTTTTTCATGAAGCTATCGGGGATCTTAAGAAACAGCACTGGCATGAGATTCCATCCAATCTCAACATCCGATGAATGAAAGCAATTAAGTCCTTTCAACAGTGTTCCGAACTTGTTATTAAACAATCGGACAAAGGCGGCAATATTGTCTTAATGGCACATATCCAGTACCAATCAATGTGCTTAACTTGTCTTAAACAACCACAACTGGTACAAGCCCATTTCCCCTGCCCTTACCTCTACCTTCGCATCAGAACTCCGGGATCTTTGCACTGAGGCCTTCTATGAGGGCCTCATTGACAAGGATACCCCGGAGTTCCTGGTTCTCAAATTTCCCCATGTCCCTACCTTTTGTTCCCTCCCCCAAACCCACAAAAACATCGAGATACCCCCCGGTAGACCAATTGTCTCTAGAATAGGGTCTCCTACAGATAATGCCAGCAAATTCATAAATGCCTTTTTAATGCCTCACGTACGGAGCCTTCCCTCCTATATACATGATACCACCAACCTTTTGAAACATATTGAAGGGATCCAGATCCCTCCAGATGCCCTGCTCATGGCTATAGATATCATGGCTTTGTACTCGAGTATCCCCCATGAGCAGGGTGTCTGGCTCCTTCCTCAGAGAACAAGAACAGACCTTCTGGCCTCCGAACCAATTCATTCTGTGAGTACTATATTTCATTTTGACAAAAAATTACTTTACTTTTAATGATCAACTGTATCTACAGACTCAAGGAGTTGCTATGGGGACTTCTTGTGCCCCGGCATATGCGAATTTGTATTTGGGTGGGTGGGAGAGACACATAACCTCTGAGGATTGTTATACACATTTCCTTGAACATGTCCTGTTATGGTACAGGTACATAGATGACCTGTTCAAAGTATGGACCGATACCAGAGACAAACTGTTGGAGTTTATTCAGACCTTGAACGATAATAGCTTTAACCTCAAATTTACATTTAGTTTTGACAATAGTCAGATTACCTTTTTGGATCTCTCTATTGTCAAACAGCAGGATGGTACAATAGGCACAGACCTGTTCCGTAAACCAATGGCTGGTAATACGCTTCTTCACGCGTCTAGTGATCACCCAAGTCCACTAGTACGGAGCATTCCGTACACGCAATACTTGCGCCTACAAAGAAATTGCACTCTTGAGACAGATTTCAGGATTCAAGGCAATGCTTTGCGTGAATGCCTGCTACTCAGAGGTTACTCACATACCAATTTAAGAAAAGCATTTAATCAAGCACTAGCTCGCACCAGGAACTCTTTATTGTATACTTGACCCAAACCTCCATCAACAGATACAGTTAAATTTATCACTAAGTACTCTGCCCACCATCAACAACTTAGAACGATATTGTTGAATCATTGGCATTTACTGACGGACCACCATGTTCTGAGCAGACATGTGAGATCTACTCCAGAACTGGTGTTCCGCAGAGCTTCCTCGCTAAGAGACCATTTAACTAGCAGCCAATAAGAACCATCTAAACGATCTGTTGCAGGACCCAGTGGAACCTTCAAATGTGGGGACTGCCCCCGCTGGATTTTGTAAACAAGGCATTTCCCTGTTCTGCCTAGCAACATGACAGAATTCTACTGCTCCCTGTCATCGGGAGCAGTGATCTCTGTCATGTTCTAGTGAGGCAATCCCCCCCACAGTTAGAATCACTCCCTAGGACACACTTAACCCCTTCATCGCCCCCTAGTGTTTAACCCCTTCCCTGCCAGTGTCATTTACACAGTAATCAGTGCATTTTTATAGCACTGATCGCTGTATAAATGACAATGGTCCCAAAATAGTGTCAAAAGTGTCCGATGTGTCCGCCATAATGTCGCAGTCACGATGAAAATCGCAGATCGCCACCATTACTAATAAAAAGAAATTAATAATAAAAATGCCATAAATCTATCCCCTATTTTGTAGACACTATAACTTTTGCACTAACCAATCAATATACGCTTATTGCAATTTTTTTTTACCAAAAATATGTAGAAAAATACATATCGGCCTAAACTGAGAAAGAAATTAGTTTTTTTATATATTTTTGGGGGATATTTATTATAGCAAAAAGTAAAAAATATTGCTTTTTTTTCAATTGTCGCTCTTTTTTTGTTTATAGCGCAAAAAATAAAAACCGCAGAGGTGATCAAATACCACCAAAAGAAAGCTCTATTTGTGGGAAAAAAGGACATCAATTTTGTTTAGGTGCAACGTCGCACAACCGCGCAATTGTCAGTTAAAGTGACGCAGTGCCGTATCGCAAAAAGTGCTCTGGTCAGGAAGGGGGTAAATCCTATTTACTATTATACTATTTTATGCCTAGGTTTAGGCCTTGTTACCTGAGGCTATACTCAAAAATTTTCGATATCTATAGGGTGGATAACACACCTTTCTCTCACTTGCTGCGGAAGACAGACGTGTGGATTGTTCCACATACAATCAACACCTTTTGACACAATTTTGACCCATTCAATGCTTATTTCCTCTTGAAATTTGCCTTTTGGCTTGTTCCTTTGGACAGTCTCTGGAAAGATTACGATATGGTGGTGGGACTCCTCCTGCTAACCCTAAAAAAGATAAGAAAGCTCCTAAAGCTCCTAAAACCCCACAAGCACTCCCAACATCCACCACGGTAGGTAATCAGGCCCCAACTGATGGGACTGCTAACAACCCCACCCTACATGGAACCATCCCAAAAATTCTGGGATCGTCACTATTAACTAACAAAAGCACTAAAGTTAATGAAGATCTTATTGTTTTAGATCTCAAAAAACAACAGGGCACCCTGGACACATATGTCCTCAAGCCCCCACTCCCATCACCCAACTCCCCAACATGACACCCACCACAACATCATAAATTTGACTCCCTACCAGCTTACAGAGAATGAGTCCTCAGTACTTCAGCTGGGTTTGGGCTTTTGTCCACTTGATGCACTTATCATCACAGAGATCATGAAGGATCTCCACCTTTTTGCCCGCAAACTCACTTTTAAGTTTATCTTTGACAAGGATCGAGGACAGCTTAACCTTGAGCGTGAGCTTGCAGAGCGAACAAAACACTTCACTATGGAGGAGTTTCGGGCACTCCGTGACCTCATGTTTCTCTATGATGAAGGGGCAACGGAGGACATTGCTCCTTCTCCACCTCCCCCTCTGTACCCACAGCTCCCACCTCTTCCTCATCTGAGATTCACTCGACTAGAGAATTCCGACTGAGATCCCGTAAATTTCCTGATCTCATGACCTGCCCAGCTATTTGGACCTTTTTGCATGAAGCTATCGGGGATCTTAAGAAACAGCACTGGCATGAGATTCCATCCAATCTCAACATCCGATGAATGAAAGCAATTAAGTCCTTTCAACAGTGTTCCGAACTTGTTATTAAACAATCGGACAAAGGCGGCAATATTGTCTTAATGGCACATATCCAGTACCAATCAATGTGCTTAACTTGTCTTAAACAACCACAACTGGTACAAGCCCATTTCCCCTGCCCTTACCTCTACCTTCGCATCAGAACTCCGGGATCTTTGCACTGAGGCCTTCTATGAGGGCCTCATTGACAAGGATACCCCGGAGTTCCTGGTTCTCAAATTTCCCCATGTCCCTACCTTTTGTTCCCTCCCCCAAACCCACAAAAACATCGAGATACCCCCCGGTAGACCAATTGTCTCTAGAATAGGGTCTCCTACAGATAATGCCAGCAAATTCATAAATGCCTTTTTAATGCCTCACGTACGGAGCCTTCCCTCCTATATACATGATACCACCAACCTTTTGAAACATATTGAAGGGATCCAGATCCCTCCAGATGCCCTGCTCATGGCTATAGATATCATGGCTTTGTACTCGAGTATCCCCCATGAGCAGGGTGTCTGGCTCCTTCCTCAGAGAACAAGAACAGACCTTCTGGCCTCCGAACCAATTCATTCTGTGAGTACTATATTTCATTTTGACAAAAAATTACTTTACTTTTAATGATCAACTGTATCTACAGACTCAAGGAGTTGCTATGGGGACTTCTTGTGCCCCGGCATATGCGAATTTGTATTTGGGTGGGTGGGAGAGACACATAACCTCTGAGGATTGTTATACACATTTCCTTGAACATGTCCTGTTATGGTACAGGTACATAGATGACCTGTTCAAAGTATGGACCGATACCAGAGACAAACTGTTGGAGTTTATTCAGACCTTGAACGATAATAGCTTTAACCTCAAATTTACATTTAGTTTTGACAATAGTCAGATTACCTTTTTGGATCTCTCTATTGTCAAACAGCAGGATGGTACAATAGGCACAGACCTGTTCCGTAAACCAATGGCTGGTAATACGCTTCTTCACGCGTCTAGTGATCACCCAAGTCCACTAGTACGGAGCATTCCGTACACGCAATACTTGCGCCTACAAAGAAATTGCACTCTTGAGACAGATTTCAGGATTCAAGGCAATGCTTTGCGTGAATGCCTGCTACTCAGAGGTTACTCACATACCAATTTAAGAAAAGCATTTAATCAAGCACTAGCTCGCACCAGGAACTCTTTATTGTATACTTGACCCAAACCTCCATCAACAGATACAGTTAAATTTATCACTAAGTACTCTGCCCACCATCAACAACTTAGAACGATATTGTTGAATCATTGGCATTTACTGACGGACCACCATGTTCTGAGCAGACATGTGAGATCTACTCCAGAACTGGTGTTCCGCAGAGCTTCCTCGCTAAGAGACCATTTAACTAGCAGCCAATAAGAACCATCTAAACGATCTGTTGCAGGACCCAGTGGAACCTTCAAATGTGGGGACTGCCCCCGCTGGATTTTGTAAACAAGGCATTTCCCTGTTCTGCCTAGCAACATGACAGAATTCTACTGCTCCCTGTCATCGGGAGCAGTGATCTCTGTCATGTTCTAGTGAGGCAATCCCCCCCACAGTTAGAATCACTCCCTAGGACACACTTAACCCCTTCATCGCCCCCTAGTGTTTAACCCCTTCCCTGCCAGTGTCATTTACACAGTAATCAGTGCATTTTTATAGCACTGATCGCTGTATAAATGACAATGGTCCCAAAATAGTGTCAAAAGTGTCCGATGTGTCCGCCATAATGTCGCAGTCACGATGAAAATCGCAGATCGCCACCATTACTAATAAAAAGAAATTAATAATAAAAATGCCATAAATCTATCCCCTATTTTGTAGACACTATAACTTTTGCACTAACCAATCAATATACGCTTATTGCAATTTTTTTTTACCAAAAATATGTAGAAAAATACATATCGGCCTAAACTGAGAAAGAAATTAGTTTTTTTATATATTTTTGGGGGATATTTATTATAGCAAAAAGTAAAAAATATTGCTTTTTTTTCAATTGTCGCTCTTTTTTTGTTTATAGCGCAAAAAATAAAAACCGCAGAGGTGATCAAATACCACCAAAAGAAAGCTCTATTTGTGGGAAAAAAGGACATCAATTTTGTTTAGGTGCAACGTCGCACAACCGCGCAATTGTCAGTTAAAGTGACGCAGTGCCGTATCGCAAAAAGTGCTCTGGTCAGGAAGGGGGTAAATCCTATTTACTATTATACTATTTTATGCCTAGGTTTAGGCCTTGTTACCTGAGGCTATACTCAAAAATTTTCGATATCTATAGGGTGGATAACACACCTTTCTCTCACTTGCTGCGGAAGACAGACGTGTGGATTGTTCCACATACAATCAACACCTTTTGACACAATTTTGACCCATTCAATGCTTATTTCCTCTTGAAATTTGCCTTTTGGCTTGTTCCTTTGGACAGTCTCTGGAAAGATTACGATATGGTGGTGGGACTCCTCCTGCTAACCCTAAAAAAGATAAGAAAGCTCCTAAAGCTCCTAAAACCCCACAAGCACTCCCAACATCCACCACGGTAGGTAATCAGGCCCCAACTGATGGGACTGCTAACAACCCCACCCTACATGGAACCATCCCAAAAATTCTGGGATCGTCACTATTAACTAACAAAAGCACTAAAGTTAATGAAGATCTTATTGTTTTAGATCTCAAAAAACAACAGGGCACCCTGGACACATATGTCCTCAAGCCCCCACTCCCATCACCCAACTCCCCAACATGACACCCACCACAACATCATAAATTTGACTCCCTACCAGCTTACAGAGAATGAGTCCTCAGTACTTCAGCTGGGTTTGGGCTTTTGTCCACTTGATGCACTTATCATCACAGAGATCATGAAGGATCTCCACCTTTTTGCCCGCAAACTCACTTTTAAGTTTATCTTTGACAAGGATCGAGGACAGCTTAACCTTGAGCGTGAGCTTGCAGAGCGAACAAAACACTTCACTATGGAGGAGTTTCGGGCACTCCGTGACCTCATGTTTCTCTATGATGAAGGGGCAACGGAGGACATTGCTCCTTCTCCACCTCCCCCTCTGTACCCACAGCTCCCACCTCTTCCTCATCTGAGATTCACTCGACTAGAGAATTCCGACTGAGATCCCGTAAATTTCCTGATCTCATGACCTGCCCAGCTATTTGGACCTTTTTGCATGAAGCTATCGGGGATCTTAAGAAACAGCACTGGCATGAGATTCCATCCAATCTCAACATCCGATGAATGAAAGCAATTAAGTCCTTTCAACAGTGTTCCGAACTTGTTATTAAACAATCGGACAAAGGCGGCAATATTGTCTTAATGGCACATATCCAGTACCAATCAATGTGCTTAACTTGTCTTAAACAACCACAACTGGTACAAGCCCATTTCCCCTGCCCTTACCTCTACCTTCGCATCAGAACTCCGGGATCTTTGCACTGAGGCCTTCTATGAGGGCCTCATTGACAAGGATACCCCGGAGTTCCTGGTTCTCAAATTTCCCCATGTCCCTACCTTTTGTTCCCTCCCCCAAACCCACAAAAACATCGAGATACCCCCCGGTAGACCAATTGTCTCTAGAATAGGGTCTCCTACAGATAATGCCAGCAAATTCATAAATGCCTTTTTAATGCCTCACGTACGGAGCCTTCCCTCCTATATACATGATACCACCAACCTTTTGAAACATATTGAAGGGATCCAGATCCCTCCAGATGCCCTGCTCATGGCTATAGATATCATGGCTTTGTACTCGAGTATCCCCCATGAGCAGGGTGTCTGGCTCCTTCCTCAGAGAACAAGAACAGACCTTCTGGCCTCCGAACCAATTCATTCTGTGAGTACTATATTTCATTTTGACAAAAAATTACTTTACTTTTAATGATCAACTGTATCTACAGACTCAAGGAGTTGCTATGGGGACTTCTTGTGCCCCGGCATATGCGAATTTGTATTTGGGTGGGTGGGAGAGACACATAACCTCTGAGGATTGTTATACACATTTCCTTGAACATGTCCTGTTATGGTACAGGTACATAGATGACCTGTTCAAAGTATGGACCGATACCAGAGACAAACTGTTGGAGTTTATTCAGACCTTGAACGATAATAGCTTTAACCTCAAATTTACATTTAGTTTTGACAATAGTCAGATTACCTTTTTGGATCTCTCTATTGTCAAACAGCAGGATGGTACAATAGGCACAGACCTGTTCCGTAAACCAATGGCTGGTAATACGCTTCTTCACGCGTCTAGTGATCACCCAAGTCCACTAGTACGGAGCATTCCGTACACGCAATACTTGCGCCTACAAAGAAATTGCACTCTTGAGACAGATTTCAGGATTCAAGGCAATGCTTTGCGTGAATGCCTGCTACTCAGAGGTTACTCACATACCAATTTAAGAAAAGCATTTAATCAAGCACTAGCTCGCACCAGGAACTCTTTATTGTATACTTGACCCAAACCTCCATCAACAGATACAGTTAAATTTATCACTAAGTACTCTGCCCACCATCAACAACTTAGAACGATATTGTTGAATCATTGGCATTTACTGACGGACCACCATGTTCTGAGCAGACATGTGAGATCTACTCCAGAACTGGTGTTCCGCAGAGCTTCCTCGCTAAGAGACCATTTAACTAGCAGCCAATAAGAACCATCTAAACGATCTGTTGCAGGACCCAGTGGAACCTTCAAATGTGGGGACTGCCCCCGCTGGATTTTGTAAACAAGGCATTTCCCTGTTCTGCCTAGCAACATGACAGAATTCTACTGCTCCCTGTCATCGGGAGCAGTGATCTCTGTCATGTTCTAGTGAGGCAATCCCCCCCACAGTTAGAATCACTCCCTAGGACACACTTAACCCCTTCATCGCCCCCTAGTGTTTAACCCCTTCCCTGCCAGTGTCATTTACACAGTAATCAGTGCATTTTTATAGCACTGATCGCTGTATAAATGACAATGGTCCCAAAATAGTGTCAAAAGTGTCCGATGTGTCCGCCATAATGTCGCAGTCACGATGAAAATCACAGATCGCCACCATTACTAATAAAAAGAAATTAATAATAAAAATGCCATAAATCTATCCCCTATTTTGTAGACACTATAACTTTTGCACTAACCAATCAATATACGCTTATTGCAATTTTTTTTTACCAAAAATATGTAGAAAAATACATATCGGCCTAAACTGAGAAAGAAATTAGTTTTTTTATATATTTTTGGGGGATATTTATTATAGCAAAAAGTAAAAAATATTGCTTTTTTTTCAATTGTCGCTCTTTTTTTGTTTATAGCGCAAAAAATAAAAACCGCAGAGGTGATCAAATACCACCAAAAGAAAGCTCTATTTGTGGGAAAAAAGGACATCAATTTTGTTTAGGTGCAACGTCGCACAACCGCGCAATTGTCAGTTAAAGTGACGCAGTGCCGTATCGCAAAAAGTGCTCTGGTCAGGAAGGGGGTAAATCCTATTTACTATTATACTATTTTATGCCTAGGTTTAGGCCTTGTTACCTGAGGCTATACTCAAAAATTTTCGATATCTATAGGGTGGATAACACACCTTTCTCTCACTTGCTGCGGAAGACAGACGTGTGGATTGTTCCACATACAATCAACACCTTTTGACACAATTTTGACCCATTCAATGCTTATTTCCTCTTGAAATTTGCCTTTTGGCTTGTTCCTTTGGACAGTCTCTGGAAAGATTACGATATGGTGGTGGGACTCCTCCTGCTAACCCTAAAAAAGATAAGAAAGCTCCTAAAGCTCCTAAAACCCCACAAGCACTCCCAACATCCACCACGGTAGGTAATCAGGCCCCAACTGATGGGACTGCTAACAACCCCACCCTACATGGAACCATCCCAAAAATTCTGGGATCGTCACTATTAACTAACAAAAGCACTAAAGTTAATGAAGATCTTATTGTTTTAGATCTCAAAAAACAACAGGGCACCCTGGACACATATGTCCTCAAGCCCCCACTCCCATCACCCAACTCCCCAACATGACACCCACCACAACATCATAAATTTGACTCCCTACCAGCTTACAGAGAATGAGTCCTCAGTACTTCAGCTGGGTTTGGGCTTTTGTCCACTTGATGCACTTATCATCACAGAGATCATGAAGGATCTCCACCTTTTTGCCCGCAAACTCACTTTTAAGTTTATCTTTGACAAGGATCGAGGACAGCTTAACCTTGAGCGTGAGCTTGCAGAGCGAACAAAACACTTCACTATGGAGGAGTTTCGGGCACTCCGTGACCTCATGTTTCTCTATGATGAAGGGGCAACGGAGGACATTGCTCCTTCTCCACCTCCCCCTCTGTACCCACAGCTCCCACCTCTTCCTCATCTGAGATTCACTCGACTAGAGAATTCCGACTGAGATCCCGTAAATTTCCTGATCTCATGACCTGCCCAGCTATTTGGACCTTTTTGCATGAAGCTATCGGGGATCTTAAGAAACAGCACTGGCATGAGATTCCATCCAATCTCAACATCCGATGAATGAAAGCAATTAAGTCCTTTCAACAGTGTTCCGAACTTGTTATTAAACAATCGGACAAAGGCGGCAATATTGTCTTAATGGCACATATCCAGTACCAATCAATGTGCTTAACTTGTCTTAAACAACCACAACTGGTACAAGCCCATTTCCCCTGCCCTTACCTCTACCTTCGCATCAGAACTCCGGGATCTTTGCACTGAGGCCTTCTATGAGGGCCTCATTGACAAGGATACCCCGGAGTTCCTGGTTCTCAAATTTCCCCATGTCCCTACCTTTTGTTCCCTCCCCCAAACCCACAAAAACATCGAGATACCCCCCGGTAGACCAATTGTCTCTAGAATAGGGTCTCCTACAGATAATGCCAGCAAATTCATAAATGCCTTTTTAATGCCTCACGTACGGAGCCTTCCCTCCTATATACATGATACCACCAACCTTTTGAAACATATTGAAGGGATCCAGATCCCTCCAGATGCCCTGCTCATGGCTATAGATATCATGGCTTTGTACTCGAGTATCCCCCATGAGCAGGGTGTCTGGCTCCTTCCTCAGAGAACAAGAACAGTCCTTCTGGCCTCCGAACCAATTCATTCTGTGAGTACTATATTTCATTTTGACAAAAAATTACTTTACTTTTAATGATCAACTGTATCTACAGACTCAAGGAGTTGCTATGGGGACTTCTTGTGCCCCGGCATATGCGAATTTGTATTTGGGTGGGTGGGAGAGACACATAACCTCTGAGGATTGTTATACACATTTCCTTGAACATGTCCTGTTATGGTACAGGTACATAGATGACCTGTTCAAAGTATGGACCGATACCAGAGACAAACTGTTGGAGTTTATTCAGACCTTGAACGATAATAGCTTTAACCTCAAATTTACATTTAGTTTTGACAATAGTCAGATTACCTTTTTGGATCTCTCTATTGTCAAACAGCAGGATGGTACAATAGGCACAGACCTGTTCCGTAAACCAATGGCTGGTAATACGCTTCTTCACGCGTCTAGTGATCACCCAAGTCCACTAGTACGGAGCATTCCGTACACGCAATACTTGCGCCTACAAAGAAATTTCACTCTTGAGACAGATTTCAGGATTCAAGGCAATGCTTTGCGTGAATGCCTGCTACTCAGAGGTTACTCACATACCAATTTAAGAAAAGCATTTAATCAAGCACTAGCTCGCACCAGGAACTCTTTATTGTATACTTGACCCAAACCTCCATCAACAGATACAGTTAAATTTATCACTAAGTACTCTGCCCACCATCAACAACTTAGAACGATATTGTTGAATCATTGGCATTTACTGACGGACCACCATGTTCTGAGCAGACATGTGAGATCTACTCCAGAACTGGTGTTCCGCAGAGCTTCCTCGCTAAGAGACCATTTAACTAGCAGCCAATAAGAACCATCTAAACGATCTGTTGCAAGACCCAGTGGAACCTTCAAATGTGGGGACTGCCCCCGCTGGATTTTGTAAACAAGGCATTTCCCTGTTCTGCCTAGCAACATGACAGAATTCTACTGCTCCCTGTCATCGGGAGCAGTGATCTCTGTCATGTTCTAGTGAGGCAATCCCCCCCACAGTTAGAATCACTCCCTAGGACACACTTAACCCCTTCATCGCCCCCTAGTGTTTAACCCCTTCCCTGCCAGTGTCATTTACACAGTAATCAGTGCATTTTTATAGCACTGATCGCTGTATAAATGACAATGGTCCCAAAATAGTGTCAAAAGTGTCCGATGTGTCCGCCATAATGTCGCAGTCACGATGAAAATCGCAGATCGCCACCATTACTAATAAAAAGAAATTAATAATAAAAATGCCATAAATCTATCCCCTATTTTGTAGACACTATAACTTTTGCACTAACCAATCAATATACGCTTATTGCAATTTTTTTTTACCAAAAATATGTAGAAAAATACATATCGGCCTAAACTGAGAAAGAAATTAGTTTTTTTATATATTTTTGGGGGATATTTATTATAGCAAAAAGTAAAAAATATTGCTTTTTTTTCAATTGCCGCTCTTTTTTTGTTTATAGCGCAAAAAATAAAAACCGCAGAGGTGATCAAATACCACCAAAAGAAAGCTCTATTTGTGGGAAAAAAGGACATCAATTTTGTTTAGGTGCAACGTCGCACAACCGCGCAATTGTCAGTTAAAGTGACGCAGTGCCGTATCGCAAAAAGTGCTCTGGTCAGGAAGGGGGTAAATCCTTCCGGGGCTAAAGTGGTTAATTGAGACACATACACACTTAAGAGGGATATGCTTTGCTCATATTTAATGTCTGAGGTTTATAACCACTTTAATGCATATAATGCATTAAGTTGAAAAAAACCCTAAGGTTTTCTTAGCTTTAACTTGTCCTTGGGTGTGGTTGCTCTGCTTTTTTTTTCTTCAATTGCTTCTTCCTTTATTTTTACCTGGTGATCCTACCAGTAACACATTGAGGTGACAATGCTCATTCATCGAACTTCTTCTTTGGAAAAGACAGAACAAAAGTGTTGTCACCCCTAATGGCCTATACACACGATCAGAAAGTCCTACAAAAAATATCGCTTTCAAAGCAATCGTACGATAATCTGATCATTAGTGCACAGCTTTCGAGAGCCGATCACGACAATTCAAGCAAAATTATTAGATGGAACAAACACGAAAATTTTTCTTGTACGATACCAGATCGTACAATTTTTGTTTGATCAGTAACTTGTAATGTTAACAAAAAAAACAATGATACAGATCCTCTGCAGGCAGCAACAATGGACCCCCCCCCCCTTCCCAGCAACAATACATATGTTCGAAATACTTAGGTGTCCGTTTATGAAGCAGTGATCAGCGGTGATCCCGAGGATCGCCGCTGATCACAGTCCATAAACAGTTTATGAAACAGAGATAATCGGGGGAGAACATGTTTGAACTTGTTCTCCCGCCGATTATCTCTACACACGGAGAATCCTCATTGAATGACACAGTAACGGCCAGTTTATGAAGCGGTGATCTCACCGCTTCACTGGCGATCTGTGTCAGAATTCACACTCCCAGGTTCACCAGCTCAGAGGTGGTGAATCGGGGAGTGAAGAGAGAATCTGAGGGGATCTGAGGGGGAAGGAGGAAGATTTTTAACTTCCTTATGCCTTGTTCAGACCCCCCAACACTGTAAGCATGTCCCCCTGTCATATTTATGTGTATACATATATATACATATATACATATAATGTGTATATGTATATATATATAATGTGTGTGTATATAGATGTATATATAATGTGTGTGTGTGTGTGTATACATATGTATATAATGTAGGGGGACTCATTATTTTATTAACATTAATCATCCATGTATTGAGCGGTGATAATTTATCACTGCTTAATAAACTGACATCTCTGTATTCTGGTGCTGTAATCTCGTAAAGTCTCACGAGATTCCAGTATCAGCAGCCATTCTCCACTGTTGGAAGCATTTGTAGATCTCTTCACTCCTTCAAAGGTGAAGCGATCTACAAAGCCTCATAAACTGGCACACAGAGGAGAAAGATCTTCACTGTGAATGCCAGAGAACGAAGCAGTGAAATCTTTTCACTGCTTCATAAACGGACACCAGTACGAATACATTACATCACTTCCAAATGTTTGAACTTTTGTAACTTTAGTAAACTCTTAATTTTCTATATGAGACTAGCATGCAAAAACAAAAAAAATGGCCGATCATTCTTCTTATAATCTCATTGTGTGTGTACCAGGCATTAGGCAGGACTTTGGTATCCTCCCCCTCTCTTCTTCCCCATAATTTGGAGGGGAGGAGGTCTGTAGTCCTCAGAGAACGATGTAACATATAAAACTGCAACTCCAACATCAGCAAGATTTTTGGAAGAATCAACAGGGATTTTTTTTTGCTCTAACAGATATAAAAAAATGCTTTCAATAGTAATTAAGAGACAAAAATGGACCAAATAATTAGGGTCAGGGTTTACATACCTTTTAACATATGAAATTAAAACATTCAGTCATAATCAGGTTAAAAAGTATAAGAATTTCAATTTAAAGTGGATGTAAACCCTCACATATACCTAGTGAAGTGAACAGCCTCAGATGATACACAGAGATGAAACAGACCTCCCTACATTAGTTTTACATGTATATCTGCTGTCTTCAGCTTGCTATATTCTTTAGAATTCTAACATTGTGTTTACTTCCTCATTCAGCAGTAGGAGTGGATTCTTGGCATACACTGTGTGACAGCTGATTGAAGGAAAGGCACACACCCCCTCCCCACATAGGCAGCGGAATGAAGATACTTTCAGGCCTGTGCTGTGACAAGACAAGCCCTCTGCTAATTTATTTATAGCACCCACCCCAACACAAATTTCAGGCTGGTTTTATCTCAGTTGTGGGAGAACTTGTCAGAAGTTATCATGCTGATAACAGAGGAACGAAACAGCAGAAAGACACAGGACTTTGGAGCTTTGGAGAGAGATAAGTAAACACTACAGATATATGTGCCCAGCTCAAATTTCATGAATGGGGTTTACATTCACTTAAAATAGAGTTGACCTACAACCGGGCGGCACAGTAGTGTAGTGGGTAGCACTCTCGCCTAGCAGTTAAAAGGGTCACTGGTTCAAATCCCAACCATGACACCACCTGCCTGGAGTTTGCATGTTCTCCCTGTGCCTGCGTGGGTTTCCTCCGGGTACTCCGGTTTCCTCCCACACTCCAAAGACATGCTGGTAGGTTAATTGGCTTCTGTCTAAATTGGCCCCAGTATGTATGAATGTGAGTTAGGGACCTTAGATTGTAAGCTCCTTGAGGGTAGGGACTGATGTGAATGTACGTATATGTAAAGCGCTGCGTAAATTGACAGCGCTATATAAGTACCTTTAATAACAATAATAATAACCATGACCCTTTACCTTCCCTTTCTGGTTGGACGCTGATGTCTCTAGTCACCTGCTCATTGAGCTGTTGGCTGGATCAAGTTCTGTTCTAACCTCTGCAGGGTTGGTAAAGTCCAAATGTTCATGAGCACAGCTTTCTTTTCATACTTTTATAAAGATGAGGAAATCAAACTGCTGTTGGCGTCCCTTCATTTTTGACATAGCACTTTTGAATGAAGTGACTCTTTAATATTAGCTCTAGTTCCGTTACAGTAGTAGAATAATTTAACGAATGTGACTACATTACACATTGAAAAATGAATCTGTTCAATTTCTGAGGATATAAAGAAGTCTGTAAAGAGTTAGGTTACCATGGAAACATGATAAAAAGGACAATCAGAATTTCACATTTTTTTCCTTTGCATCATGTTGACAGTCTCAATTAAGCCAGGCTGTGCTCCTTATTGATAGAGGCTGGAGGGCTGACTTTTCCACAAGCAGCTAACAGAAAATTGTTCTCTCATGCTGAACGTTGCAAGCTAGAAGAATGCTTTGCTTCAGTAACTTCTGGCTAGACTCACTTGTGAACCGCACTGCTCAGTGAATAGTGAATCTCCTTTATCTGTTGTACAAAGGAAAACTTGACCCAAGATTAACAACTGACAAAAAGTCTCTATTTAATCTGCACAAAACGGGAACATACTGAGGTGTGACCTGTACACAGAATAGTTGTAATACTCTATCTTTGTTATTGCCACCAGATCTCCTTTGGCCTTGTGCATATAGATTTTGTAGTTACTTTTACTTTTATATGGTTACGTTTCGCTCTGCTTGCTTTGGGTTTAATGAATTCTATGTAAAGAGGACTCTAGCAATGCCAAAGTTCAGGAAAGAAAAGAATATATTTTATTTTTATAACAAACATTTTTTTTTTTGTTTTTCCTTTTGTGAAAATTAGAGCTTAAATTGCCATGGTTTCACTAATGAATGTAATTACATTAAAATGACTATCTCCAGCTGTTTCACTTACAGCAGAATATATATATCAAATATATATATCATACGATCATGCTAAATGAACAATTCCCACTAGGCTTAGAGAATCCTACCTTGGTATCCATAGAAATAACTAGCACATGAGTGGAGAGATTGGACATGGCAGACAGGAGAAATACTGTGTGTCTAGCTACACTAAAGATTCTGCTGAATTTGTCTGAACAATTTAGAAAGCTGTCATTGTGGAAGATGCACTTTCTTTTTTTTATAAGAGGAACGGAATCATGGAAGATGGCTGGCTCATATGTTGTACAGCAGCAAAATATCAGCAAGGAACTGCAAATCTGTTACGTAGAGGGATCGTGAATGTATTTCTATATGTGGCAATAATTTAGTGATGATTAATTAAAATATCTTGCTTGGCTGAACCTAAGAGATACACTATATTGCCAAAAGTATTGGGACACCTGCTTTTACATGCACATGAACTTTAATGGCATCCCAGTCTTAGTCCATAGGGTTCAATATCGAGTTGGCCCATCCTTTGCAGCTAAAACAGCTTCAACTCTTCTGGGAAGGCGTCCACAAGTGTTAGTGTCAATGGCAGTGTGTTTTAGGTAGAATAAAAAAAAAGTATATAAAAGTATATAAAAAAAGTATTGGGATGCCTCCTGCCTTTACACACACATGAACTTTACTGGCATCCCAGTCTTAGAAGTTAGTACGTAGGGTTCAATATTGAGTTGACCCATCCTTGCAGTTATAACAGCTTCAACTCTTCTGGGAAGGCTATCCACAAGTTTTAAGCCTCATACACACTCTAGGACTTTGTACAAACTTTCCTGTGGATTTTTGTACAAAGGGCGTTGGCCATAAACTAATTAAGCATCACCAAATCACATGGTTTTTCAGCTCTTTACCGCCACCCTTTGGTCAACTACTGTATTGTTGTCTGATCTGTATTGGTTCTGAGCATGCGCGTTTGTACAGTAGGTGACCGCAATATTGTGTCAATCTCGCCGGTTATTGGCGAGATTTGACACCTGCGAGCCCTGTCGTGGGAGCCAGCGCCGAGCTGGCTCATTCATCGGGAAAGGAAAAATTTGTTTTTTCCTTTTGCAATGAGCGAAAAGCATTGCCGACAGGAGTTTGATATGAATCATGAGGGGGAACTCCATGAAAAAATGGCGTGGGGGTTGGTTCCCCCAAAATCCATACCAGACCCTTATCCGAGCACCCCTACTCATTCGCCTGGGGAAAAAGTGTCAATAAAAAAACACTAGACAGGTCTTTAAAGTAATTTATTACGCAGCTCCGGGGGTCTTCTTCTGACTTCGGGGGTCTCTTCCAACTTCTCTGCTCTCTCCGGCCTTTTCTCCAACTCTCTGGCCTCTTCTCCAGGTCTTGGGTTCTTCTCCCGCGCTCCGGTTCTTCTGCTGGGCTCCTCTGCTATCTTCTGCTCTTTTGCCACTTTTTTGCTAGCGGTGGCTCGGTCTTCTCCGTCGTCTTGTTCCCTCTTCTCTTCTTCTGATGTTGACGGAATCCCAGTCTTAGTCCGTAGGGTTCCATATTGAGCTGGCCCACCCATTGCAGCTATAACAGCTTCAACAAGGTGCCCACAAGGTTTATGAGTGTGTCTATGGGAATGTTTGACTTTTCTTCCAGAAGCACATTTTTTAGGTCAGGCACGGATGTTGGACGAGAAGGCCTGGCTCGCAGTCTCCGCTCTAATTCATCCCAAAGGTGTTCAATCGGGTTGAGGTCAAGACTCTGTACAGGCCAGTCAAGTTCCTCCACCCCAAACTCGCTCATCTATGTCTTTATAGACCTTGTTTGTGCACTGGTGCCCAGTCATGTTGGAACAGGAAGGGGCCATCCCCAGACTGTTCCCACAAAGTTGGGAGCATGAAATTGTCCAAAATGTCTTGGTATGCTGACGCCTTAAGAGTTCCCTTCAGTGGAACTAAGGGGCCAAGGCCAACCCCTGGAAAACAACCCCACACCATAATCCCCCTCCACTAAATGATTTGGACCAGTATAAAGTTCATGTGTGTGTGTGTAAAGGCAGGCGTCCCAATACTTTTGGTAATAGAGTGTATTTCTATATGTGACAATATTTTAGTGATCATTTATTAATTAAAATATCTTGCTTGGCTGAACCTAAGAGATATACAGTATTCTTGCTATTTTGCTGTACATTTTGAGGCTCTAAATAACTTAAAGTTAGCACTGAACAGACTGTGACAATACAATGTTGTTCAAACACCAGAGTGCCTGCACATACCTTTAGTTGACCTCCAAAAAAATCAGGGTGACTCTAGCATACTCATCAATATGAAGGGTTGTCTTCAGCTGGCCATAGAGGATTTGAATCTTGACCAGTTCAGCAGGGACCAGTCGAAATTCAAACCATGTATGGGCAGGCTGATTGTACCCAAGTTGACAGATAGATCAACTTTGGTACAACCGGTCTGTCGGATTTTTCATGCGATTATTGCCAGCAGCTGACTGTGTTGATGGGGGAATCGCACCATCTATGGCCAACTTTCCTGGCAAATGGGAACAAGTGAAAGGGATGTAGCCCTGCAGTCTAAGGCTAGGTTAACATCTAAGTGTTTCCTGGCGTTTGCAAGGGCACAGCAGCCCATTCATTTCAATAGGCTGCTGTATCTGCAGGAAACACAGTAAAAATGTCCCTGCACCTTTTCAAAACTGCAGCTGCAGGGAAACCGCATGATGCTTTTGCACCATGTGGTTTGAGTGTAACATTGGTTTGGGAGTAACTTGTTTGAGAGCGTTTTGCAAGACAAGCAACATTTTTTATTACATTTTAACTTGATATACAAGCGATATCTTGATATACAAGTAGATTATGTCACAACTGAGTATAAAAGAAAAGATAGGCTCCTCCAAGTGTAACAATGTGATTACATTTAATGAAGGTACAACATATAGCAACTCACATGATGATTAAAAGAGGCACATCTATTTATGCAGGCATCTGGGATAAAGCTGTCCACATAGACCATCCTCCGTACCGCCATCGACATCATCCCTTCCACGCTGCGCTCCACAAGCGGTTCAAGCCTTGCTTTCAGATGGCTCTACTGCAGGGTAGACTTCCCTGTCACGTTTGCAGACTGACAGTGAGAGCCGGGGTTGTGGAGGACGTGGGCAACTTTTCCCCCGGATGCCTGCATACTTAGATGTGCCTCTTTTAACCATCAACCATGTGAGTTGCTAAATGTTGTACCTTCATTAAATGTAACCATATTGCTACACTTAGAGGCACCTCTCTTCTCTTTTATACTTTGTAGCTCCTGCTGGTTTTTACTTCTAATCCCCTTGTGGAGGCTTTCATTTGTGGTTGGACATTTTATGGTTACACAACCTATCACATTGCTATAATCTTTTTATATGAGCTATAGACTGAAGGACTTATGAATAAATGGTTGTGAAACGAATCATTTGCGTTTCCATTATTTCTTATGGGGAAATTTGCTTGGATATACAAGTACTTTGGATTACAAGCATGTTTCTGGAACGAATTATGGTCCCAATCCAAGGTTTTACTGTACGCTTATTGCAATTTTTTTTATCAAAAATATGTAGAAGAATACATATTGGCCTAAACTGATGAAGAAATTAGTTTTTTTCTCAAATCGCCTTTCAGGACAACCTTGGAGAGAGCATAGCTCCGCCTTCTTCACAGGAAACACATGCAGGCTTTAAATCCCTCCTATTCCACCATGGCCTCAGTTATTGTGTTTCCTCCGCCATGGTGGAAGCATGTGCCTGGAACCAGGGAGCTGCGCTCTCTCCAAGGTTGTAAAGTGTAATGCCGCGTACACACGAGCGGAATGTCCGACTGAAAAAGTCTGACGGAAGCTTTTCATCGTATATTCCGATCGTGTGTATACCTCATCTGACTTTTCTGTTAGAAAATTCTGACGGACTTAGAAATAGAACATGTTCTAAAGATTTCCGACGGAACCAATTCCTATCTCGAAAACCGCTCGTCTGTATGCTGTTTCGACGGACCAAAAACGACGCATGCTCTGAAGCAAGTACGAGACGGAAGCTATTGGCTACTAGCTATTGAACTTCCTTTTTCTAGTCCCGTCGTATGTGTTGTATGTCAGAACGTTCTTGACGATCTGACTTTGGTCGGACTTTGGTTTGACCATGTGTAGGCAAGACCGCTTGAATGGAATTCCGTCGGAGTTCCATTGGAGAAACCTTCGGAGTTTATTCTGACGGCAAAACCGGTCGTGTGTACAGGGCATTAGGCTTACCGTTTGTTTTTTGTGTCCAGCGACCATCCCAGCACCCCCCCAGGGGTGGGGGGTGTTCCAGGGTCCCCGGTCTCTCCATCTCAGGGGAGTTTAGGGTCCTCAGGAGGTGTTTCTATGTGCCCAGGTTCCGCATTTTTGGCTGTGGTGGCCGGGCAGGGGCCGCTGCCGGTCAGCGGTTCCAGGTCCCGGCCGGCGAGTGCGTCATGTCCAGTGACGCGGCTTCCTGTGGGGGCATGGCGCCTGTGGTTCTAAGCACCTGGAATGCAGAGACTAGGGGGCGGGTCCATAGACGGGCACTTCCGCTTCTGGCTCTTGCTGATGACGCGGGACCAGGAACATTTTTTTTTTAATCAAATCATTTTTTTATTTCTTTTATATACAAACATTATAAACAACGATAACAACATACAACCCAGCACATATAGAGAGGGAATAACAAAAGAAAGAAAAAAAAAGAAAAAAAAACCCTCACCCCTGACCCCCATGCTTCCCCCCTGCCTCCCCATCATTCCCACATTTATCTGGACCCCTCTCTTCATACATCCAGAATATCAAACCATCTTCTCCATATTTTTTCAAATTTCCCTAGACTGTCTCTATGTAAAAAGGTATATTTTTCCCTAATTATGGTTTCCCTTACTTGCATTTTCCATTCTGCTACTGTAGGTGGATATGGTGACAACCATTTTGTGCTATAAGCTTACGAGCCTGAAATAAACTTCTATTTATTGATACCATGTATTCACCCAGAGTTCTTAGTTCATCCATTTTACCCAGGAGACATCCCCCCAGTTCTATAGAAATCTCAATCTCAAATACATTATTAATCATAGATACCACCCCATACCAATAGCGATGGAGTTTAGGGCATCTTTATATCATGTGTATTAAGTTGACTGCCCTCCCTTTACATCTAGGGCATTGGTCTGTATCCCTCCGTTTCCATTTACTGGAGAAAAATAATTTCTCTGGTGTATAATGCACCCTATGTAGGATGAATAGTTGTGGGTAAATTTTGAGTTGGAGATAGAGAGGCCAGAGGTATTGCCGACAATGCCAATGCCCACTGTTTATCAGAAATTGGCCCTATATCGCTAACCCAAGCTGATCTTGCAGGTATATCCACAACACCTTTAGTTTTCTCATATAATATATCATATAATTGTGATATCAAACCCTTCTTTCCATCTTATCGAGCAAGGCTATTACCACTGATTTATTGAACTTCAATTCATGCGATTGACCCTGTGCTTTAAATGCATGTCTGAGCTGTAAAAATTTAAAAAATCTTTGATTTGGGATATTATATTGATTTCTTAATTCACTAAAGGTTTTCATCTCATCTTCCTGAAATAACTGTATCATGTACCTTAGTCCCTTCTGCCTCCAAATTTCAAACCCTTCCAGTTTCAACAGTTCCATATAGCTACTATTGTTTCATATTGGAGTATATGACGTATATCCCTTTATTGCAGTAATTCTCCTCATTTCCTGCCATATCTTATCAAATAGTATTCCCGTAAAAATCTTTTATCGGACAATTGATTTCTCGACTCTAGTAGGGAATTTAATGGGTAGTCTTCATAAACTGATAGTAACAGCCTCTGTTTAGGATCAGAGTCTGATACTATTGTCCAACCATGAAAATGTTGTAATTGAGAGGCTAGAAAATAATTTTTGGGATGGAGGATCGCCAGTCCACCTTCTTCATTGGTTAGCATTACTGTTGTTTTTTTTAATATTTCAAATACTTTTTATTAAGAAAATACATTTGTTTTCCACGCTTAAAAATCACATTATTTAGTCAATGTACAATTCCCACAACAAATTGCAAGAGCAGGAGATAAAAACAGCAAGGGTCCGGGTAACAAACCATATTTTCTCCTTTATCATCCCATCTCACCCCCTTCCCTTTCCCTCTCCCCATTCATCCTTACAAATAACTTCCATTCTCAATCAAACTTCCTTTCATACTCATTCACAATGACATATTCCAAATTATTCCAACTCCAACCATTGCTTCCATATTTTAACAAACTTCTTATGGTTCCTTCTCTTCTTATATATATATTTCTCCTTCTCAATTGTATCATTTACCACTTTCACCCACTCTATTACTGTTGGGGGGTCTTTATCCTGCCACTTTCGTGCAATTAACTTCCTTCCTTGGAACAAGCATCTGGTTACTGCAACTTGTGCAGATCCCAGTACTTCTTCCTCTTCTATTAAGCCCAAAAGACATATCTTAGCCTCTATACTCAATGATGTCCCAAGCAAAGCATTTATTTTTCTTATTATTCCCTTCCAGTACCTGTGCAATTTGGGATACGATCTGTGAGGACGAAAGCGAGGCCTCAGGTCCCAGAGCCAGGACCCGTCTTCCATCTTAAGAGATGGTATTTCACTCAGCTCCGGTACCTTCCCTCAAAATTGTGTGTCCAAGGCGTGCCCAACTTGTAGGTATCTGTAAAATAATCGGTTTGAAATTTCGTATTCTTCACTAATTTCCTGAAATGATTTCAATCTTCCTTCCCTATACAACTGTGCTAGGTAGCGGATACCTTTTCGATCCCATTCCTCTACTTTCCCCTGTACCTTAAGTTCTTTTAAATTCTCACCATTAATTGGGTTGTTGGGCATCCAGATCCAAAGGAATCTACTTCCACAGCTTCTACTACTATGCTATGACTTACTAGTCTGTTCTTCCAGATTAATTCCCTAAATACTCCATCTAATTTTTTGAACCAATGTTTTGGGATCAATACTGGTGAGTTATGTATTACATATAATATTTGCGGCATCCACACCATCTTAACCACTTAAGGACCGCCTCACGCCGATGTACGTCGGCAAGGCGGCACGGGCAGGCAAAATCACGTACATGTACGTGATTTGCCTCCCGCGGGTGGGGGGTCCGATCGGACCCCCCCCGCCGCCCGAGGCGGTCCTGTTCTGTCCCCCGGCGATCAGAGACGAGGGGGAGGCCATCCGTTCGTGGCCCCCCCTCGCGATCGCCGCCGGCCAATGGGAACACTCCTTTGCTGCTGTATGCTAAACAGCAGCAAAGGAAGTGATGTCATCTCCCCTCGGGTCGGTAGTTTCCGTTCCGGCCCGAGGAGAGAAGACAGGTATGTGAGTGCACCAACACACACACACACAGTAGAACATGCCAGGCATACAAAACACCCCGATCCCCCCCCCGATCGCCCCCCGATCCCCCCCCAATCAACCCCCCCCCTGTCACAAACTGACACCAGCAGTTTTTTTTTTGTTTTTTTTCTGATTACTGCTAGGTGTCAGTTTGTGACAGTTACTGTGTTAGCACAGTTACTGTTACCCCCCTGTAGGTCTAGGGTACCCCCCTAACCCCCCCTAATAAAGTTTTAACCCCTTGATCACCCCCCGTCACCAGTGTCGCTAAGCGATCATTTTTCTGATCGCTGTATTAGTGTCGCTGGTGACGCTAGTTAGTGAGGTAAATATTTAGGTTTGCCGTCAGCGTTTTATAGCGTCAGGGACCCCCATATACTACCTAATAAATGTTTTAACCCCTTGATTGCCCCCTAGTTAACCCTTTCACCACTGATCACCGTATAAGTGTTACGGTTGACGCTGGTTAGTTCGTTTATTTTTTATAGTGTCAGGGCACCCGCCGTTTATTACCGAATAAAGGTTTAGCCCCCCGATCACCCGACGGTGATATGCGTCGCCCCAGGCAGCGTCAGATTAGCGCCAGTACCGCTAACACCCACGCACGCAGCATGCGCCTCCCTTAGTGGTATAGTATCTGATCGGATCAATATCTGATCCGATCAGATCTATACTAGCGTCCCCAGCAGTTTAGGGTTCCCAAAAACGCAGTGTTAGTGGGATCAGCCCAGATACCTGCTAGCACCTGCAATTTGCCCCTCTGCTCGGCCCAGCCCAGCCCACCCAAGTGCAGTATCGATCGATCACTGTCACTTACAAAACACTAAACACATAACTGCAGTGTTCGCAGATTCAGGCCTGATCCCTGCGATCGCTAACAGTTTTTGTGGTAGCGTTTTGGTGAACTGGCAAGCACCAGCCCCAGGCAGCGTCAGGTTAGCGCCAGTACCGCTAACACCCACGCACGCACCGTACACCTCCCTTAGTGGTATAGTATCTGATCGGATCAATATCTGATCCGATCAGATCTATACTAGCGTCCCCAGCAGTTTAGGGTTCCCAAAAACGCAGTGTTAGTGGGATCAGCCCAGATACCTGCTAGCACCTGCGTTTTGCCCCTCCGCCCAGGCGAGCCCAGCCCACCCAAGTGCAGTATCAATCGATCACTGTCACTTACAAAACACTAAACGCATAACTGCAGCATTCGCAGAGTCAGGCCTGATCCCTGCGATCGCTAACAGTTTTTTTGGTAGCATTTTGGTGAACTGGCAAGCACCAGCCCCAGGCAGTGTCAGGTTAGCGCCAGTACCGCTAACACCCACGCACACACCGTACACCTCCCTTAGTGGTATAGTATCTGATCGCATCAATATCTGATCCGATCTGATCTATACTAGCGTCACCAGCAGTTTAGGGTTCCCAAAAACGCAGTGTTAGCGGGATCAGCCCAGATACCTGCTAGCACCTGCGTTTTGCCCCTCCGCCCGGCCCAGCCCACCCAAGTGCAGTATCGATCGATCACTGTCACTTACAGAACACTAAACGCATAACTGCAGCGTTCGCAGAGTCAGGCCTGATCCCTGCGATCGCTAACAGTTTTTTTGGTAGCGTTTTGGGGAACTGGCAAGCACCAGCGGCGTAGTACACCCCGGTCGTAGTCAAACCAGCATTGCAGTAACACTTGGTGACGTGGCGAGTCCCATAAGTGCAGTTCAAGCTGGTGAGGTGGCAAGCACAAGTAGTGTCCCGCTGACACCAAAAAGACAAACACAGGCCCTTTGTGCCCATAATGCCCTTCCTGCTGCATTCGCCAATCCTAATTGGGAACCCACCACTTCTGCAGCGCCCGTACTTCCCCCATTCACATCCCCAACCAAATGCAGTCGGCTGCATGAGAGGCATTTTTATGTCCTCCCGAGTACCCCTACCCAACGAACCCCCCCAAAAAGATGTTGTGTCTGCAGCAAGCGCGGATATAGGCGTGACACCCGCTATTATTGTCCCTCCTGACAATCCTGGTCTTTGCATTGGTGAATGTTTTGAACGCTACCATACACTAGTTGAGTATTAGCGTAGGGTACAGCATTGCACATACTAGGCACACTTTCACAGGGTCTCCCAAGATGCCATCGCATTTTGAGAGACCCGAACCTGGAACCGGTTACAGTTATAAAAGTTAGTTACAAAAAAAGTGTAAAAAAAAAAAATATATGAAATAAAAAAAAATAGTTGTCGTTTTATTGTTCTCTCTCTCTCTATTCTCTCTCTCTATTGTTCTGCTCTTTTTTACTGTATTCTATTCTGCAATGTTTTATTGTTATTGTTATTATGTTTTATCATGTTTGTTTTTCAGGTATGTAATTATTTATACTTTACTGTTTACTGTGCTTTATTGTTAACCATTGTCAACCATTTTTTTGTCTTCAGGTACGCCATTCACGACTTTGAGTGGTTATACCAGAATGATGCCTGCAGGTTTAGGTATCATCTTGGTATCATTCTTTTCAGCCAGTGGTCGGCTTTCATGTAAAAGCAATCCTAGTGGCTAATTAGCCTCTAGACTGCTTTTACAAGCCGTGGGAGGGAATGCCCCCCCCCCACCATCTTCCGTGTTTTTCTCTGGCTCTCCTGTCTCAACAGGGAACCTGAGAATGCAGCCGGCGATTCAGCCAGCTGACCATAGAGCTGATCAGAGACCAGAGTGGCTCCAAACATCTCTATGGCCTAAGAAACCGGAAGCTACGAGCATTTCATGACTTAGATTTCGCCGGATGTAAATAGCGCCATTGGGAAATTGGGGAAGCATTTTATCACACCGATCTTGGTGTGGTCAGATGCTTTGAGGGCAGAGGAGAGATCTAGGGTCTAATAGACCACAATTTTTTCAAAAAAGAGTACCTGTCACTACCTATTGCTATCATAGGGGATATTTACATTCCCCGAGATAACAATAAAAATGATAAAAAAAAAAATATGAAAGGAACAGTTTAAAAGTAAGATTAAAAAAGCAAAAAAAATAATAAAGAAAAAAAAAAAAAAAAAAAAAAGCACCCCTGTCGCCCCCTGCTCTCGCGCTAAGGCGAACGCAAGCGGCGGTCTGTCGTCAAACGTAAACAGCAATTGCACCATGCATGTGAGATATCACCGCGAAGGCCAGATCGAGGGCAGTAATTTTTCCAGTAGACCTCCTCTGTAAATCTAAAGTGGTAGCCTGTAAAGGCTTTTGAAGGCTTTTAAACATGTATTTATTTTGTTGCCACTGCACGTTTGTGCGCAATTTTAAAGCATGTCATGTTTGGTATCCATGTACTCAGCCTAAGATCATCTTTTTTATTTCATCAAACATTTGGGCAATATAGTGTGTTTTAGTGCATTAAAATTTTAAAAAGTGTGTTTTTTCCCCAAAAAATGCGTTTGAAAAATCGCTGCGCAATTACTGTGTGAAAAAAAAATATGAAACACCCACCATTTTAATCTGTAGCTTTAAAAAAATATATAATGTTTGGGGGTTCAAAGTAATTTTTTTGCAAAAAAAAATAACTTTTTCATGTAAACAATAAGTGTCAGAAAGGGCTTTGTCTTCAAGTGGTTAGAAGAGTGGGTGATGTGTGACATAAGCTTCTAAATGTTGTGCATAAAATGCCAGGACAGTTCAAAACCCCCCCAAATGACCCCATTTTGGAAAGTAGACACCCCAAGCTATTTGCTGAGAGGCATGTCGAGTCCATGGAATATTTTATATTGCGACACAAGTTGCGGGAAAGAGACAAATTTTTTTTTTTTTTTTTTTTTGCACAAAGTTGTCACTAAATGATATATTGCTCAAACATGCCATGGAAATATGTGAAATTACACCCCAAAATACATTCTGCTGCTTCTCCTGAGTACGGGGATACCACATGTGTGAGACTTTTTGGGAGCCTAGCCGCGTACGGGACCCCGAAAACCAAGCACCGCCTTCAGGCTTTCTAAGGGCGTGAATTTTTGATTTCACTCTTCACTGCCTATCACAGTTTCGGAGGCCATGGAATGCCCAGGTGGCACAAACCCCCCCAAATGACCCCATTTTGGAAAGTAGACACCCCAAGCTATTTGCTGAGAGGTATAGTGAGTATTTTGCAGACCTCACTATTTGTCACAAAGTTTTGAAAATTGAAAAAAGAAAAAAAAAATGTTTTTTCTTGTCTTTCTTCATTTTCAAAAACAAATGAGAGCTGCAAAATACTCACCATGCCTCTCAGCAAATAGCTTGGGGTGTCTACTTTCCAAAATGGGGTCATTTGGGGGGGGTTTGTGCCACCTGGGCATTCGATGGCCTCCGAAACTGTGATAGGCAGTAAAGAGTGAAATCAAAAATTTTCACCCTTAGAAATCCTGAAGGCAGTGATTGGTTTTCGGGGTCCCGTACGCGGCTAGGCTCCCAAAAAGTCCCACACATGTGGTATCCCCATACTCAGGAGAAGAAGCTAAATGTATTTTGGGGTGCAATTCCACATATGCCCATGGCCTGTGTGAGCAATATATCATTTAGTGACAACTTTATGAAAAAAAAAAAAAAAGTGTCACTTTCCCGCAACTTGTGTCAAAATATAAAATATTCAATGGACTCAATATGCCTCTCAGCAAATAGCTTGGGGTGTCTACTTTCCAAAATGGGGTCATTTTGGGGGGTTTTGTGCCACCTGGGCATTCCATGGCCTCCGAAAATGTGATAGGCAGTGAAGAGTGAAATCAAAAATTTACACCCTTAGAAATCCTGAAGGCGGTGATTGGTTTTCGGGGCCCCGTACGCGGTTGGCTCCCAAAAAGTCCCACACATGTGGTATCCCCATACTCAGGAGAAGCAGCTGAATGTATTTTGGGGTGCAATTCCACATAGGCCCATGGCCTGTGTGAGCAATATATCATTTAGTGACAACTTTTTGTAAATATTTTTTTTTTTTTTTTTTGTCATTTTTCAATCACTTGGGACAAAAAAAATAAATATTCAATGGGTTCAACATGCCTCTCAGCAATTTCCTTGGGGTGTCTACTTTCCAAAATGGGGTCATTTGGGGGGGGTTTGTACTGCCCTGCCATTTTAGCACCTCAAGAAATGACATAGGCAGTCATAAACTAAAAGCTGTGTAAATTACAGAAAATGTACCCTAGTTTGTAGACGCTATAACTTTTGCGCAAACCAATAAATATACGCTTATTGACATTTTTTTTACCAAAGACATGTGGCCGAATACATTTTGGCCTAAATGTATGACTAAAATTTAGTTTATTGGATTTTTTTTATAACAAAAAGTAGAAAATATCATTTTTTTTCAAAATTTTCGGTCTTTTTCCGTTTATAGCGCAAAAAATAAAAACCGCAGAGGTGATCAAATTCCATCAAAAGAAAGCTCTATTTGTGGGAAGAAAAGGACGCAAATTTCGTTTGGGTACAGCATTGCATGACCGCACAATTAGCAGTTAAAGCGACGCAGTGCCAAATTGGAAAAAGACCTCTGGTCCTTAGGTAGCATAATGGTCCGGGGCTCAAGTGGTTAATTAAGTTGGTCCGACCAGCCCCTGAGAAAGGTAGTCGGCCCCACACCCTACTCTTCTGTCTGAGTTTTACCATAAGTGGGACTACATTTCCTGCTATAAACTGCCCTGGATCCTTGGTCATATTAATACCCAGATATCTCATTTGGTTAGCTACCTTTATTTGGGTTACCTGTTGTGGGAGTGGCTCCGTGGGGGGATCTATGGACATAAGCACAGACTTCTCCCAACCAATTTCCAATCCAGAAAAATGCCCAAAGTCTTGTACCAATCTCATAGCCCCCTCCAAGGAAGATTGTGTATCCCAGAGGAACAGCAAAACGTCATCAGCATACATAGCAATTCTTTCCTCTCCTATTTTCCTTTTAAATTCTTGAATCTCTTGGGAAGCTCTTAAGGCAATGGCCAGGGGCTCCATTGTGAGGGCGAAGAGCAGGGAGGACAAAGGGAACCCCTGTCTCGTCCCCCTCTCCAACTGAAACCACTCAGAACTCTCCCTATTTATTCTTACCTTGGCCTTGGGGCCCTCATATAATAATTTTATCCAACAAACAAAGTAGGGACCAAACTGAAATTCCGCCAGTACCTTCCACAAATAGTGCCATTCTAAGCTACCATAAGCTTTAATTGCGTCTAATGATAGAATAGCTCTATTCCCTCAGTTTTCTACCGGGATCTGCATATTTAAATAAACTCGCCTTATATTTAGGCTTGTAAATCTATCCGGTATAAAACCAGTTAGGTCCGGGTGTATTACCTTACCAATTATTTTATTCAATCTTGCTGCTAGTGCTTTTGTGGGGATTTTAACATCCGAACATAAGAGGGATATTGGCCTATATGAGGCTGTTTCTAATTGATTTTTCCCTTCTCTTGCTAATACAATTATTATTGCTTCTGTCATGGAAAGTGGTAATTTCCCTTCCCCTATGGCTCCATTGAACACCTGTAGAAGTTTGGGTAATAATATATCTCCATGTTTTTTATAGATTTCCATTGGCAAGCCGTATGGCCCCGGAGCTTTCTGATTTGCCATATCTGCTGTTGCTTTTCATAATTCTTCAAGTGTCAGTGGGGCCTCTAATCCCTCCCTATCCTCCTTTGACAGTGAGGGTATTTTCAATTTTTGGAAAAAGTCCCATATTTCCCCTTCCACATTTCTCTGTGAGGTACTGTACAAATTTTTATAATAGTTCTTAAACTCATTAACTATTTCAGGGGTAGTCCTTCTAGTTTTACCTTCCTTGTCCTGTATTGCAAGGATAGAAGCTGGAGGGCTATTTGCCTTGGTTATTAGGGCCAGAATTCTCCCCACTCACTCTCCTTCTCCAAAGAAAGCCTGCCTCTGAACTAATTTTTTATTTTCTACTTTTTCCAAGGCTAAATTTTTATATTCATCTTGTTTCTTTACCCACTCATCATAGCTATCAGGGGTTGGTGACTCCACATACCGTAATTCCGCCCGTTCCACCTCTTCTCTCACCCTAACTTCTTTAGCCTGAGATTGCCTTTTAACATGGGTTATTTTTTGTATCAGTACCCCTCGCAGGTATGCCTTCAGGGTATCCCAAATTGTTCCCAATGACGCAGTCCCTGAATTTAAATCTATAAATTCCCTCAGGTTGGCAGCAATCTCCTCAGTGTCCTTGAATATCTCCAGCCAGAATGAGTTTACCTTCCAGATCCCTCTTGGCTTATAATCTACCTCTTCCACTATCTTCAAAGCTTCTTTATTGCACAATATGAAGTCAATCCTGGACAAGGTAGAGTGTGATCTAGAGTGGCAGGAGTATTGTTTTGCCCTGGGGTATCACCTCCTCCATATATCCACCAACCCTGTCTCTTCACAGAATAGAAACAATGGGCCACCAGGTGTTCCGTTGGTAGAGGCCCCCTGTGGGAACCTGTCTAAACTTCTATCAATGCTAAAATCTCCTGCCACTATGACCGGCACTCCCGGCTTATCAGCAATAAACCCCATCAAATCACATAGGATTTCCGTGTTAAATGGTGGAGGGATATACACATTAGCTAACACGCATTCTCTATCTTCAATCGCACAAAAAAGAAAGACATACCTCCCATTCTCATCTATTTTCCTTTGCCTACAGAAAAAAAAAACACCCCAGAATCTATCAATGTACTCACCCCTCTTGAATAGGAGGTGTGAGTCGAGTGATATTGCAACCTAAATTTCTTATGTTCTAAAACATTGGTTGTTTCTTTCCCGAGGTGTGTCTCCTGCAGGCAAAGTATTCCGGATCCATCCAAACTAATCTCTGAAAAAATTGCCCGTCTGTTGGACGGATCCTTCACCCCCCGTACATTCCAAGAACATATCTTGACTTTCCTGGTTTTCCCAGTCCGACCTGGGTTCTCCCCTCTCCTATCTCCAATCCCTACCATTTTATTATTCCATTTTTCTTATCTCTACAAAATAATTCCTTAACTTTATTCCAATCTCTTTCATATTTAGTGTTCACAAGTACTTCTTCCCCTGTGTATTGTGATCTCTTTTTTAGTGGTTTATCTTCCCGTGTGAACTCAAACCCTATCCCGCATATATTCTCGTAAACCATCCACAGCTCGCATCCCACATTCTCACCTTTCTCTCCCCCCCTTCTCCCTCCTGAGCCATACCTGATCCATCCATTCACTATTTCTCCTAGTCTTCCTTGCAACTTTAACTTCACCCCATTCACTCCCCTCCTCCCCTTCTCCCCCCCTCTACCCCCCTGCCACCCTTACCACCCCACTCCATCCTCCTCTCACCCGCCCTACCACCTTTTTTCTGCCCATCTTTGGGCCCATGTTGAGGGCTTCTAAACTGAACACATTTCTTCCCCAAGGTGATAATTCTCAACTTTTTCTGAAAATAAAAAATTTTTTTGTGTGTTATAATCTAAGTTAAATAAGGGGGAATCAATCTATTGTGAAAAAAAAAAATAAGGGGGAATCAATCCCCAGTGTCTCAAATATCTCAATTGTGTTCCTTGTGTCCATTGATCCCCAAAAAACCCCTTAATTTATAATTAATACTCTGATGTTCCCCCCTCACAGGGAAAAGCGACTCAGACCTTTTCACACTCTACCCTGAGTCTCTTTCCCCTTTCCCTCTCTCCCCCGCTCCCATTTCCATACATATAACTGAAAAAAGAAAAAGTAGAAAAAAGAAAGTTCAGGTATAAGAGAGAAATATCTTCCACATTCTGATCGACCTCATAACTCTACACCCTGCTGTATCTTCCCTTCATTCTTTTCCAACAATAATGTCACTTCTGCAGGTGTATTAAAAACCTGGTTTCTCCAAGGGCTATCACTTTTAATAGTGCTGGATACAGCAGTGCATAATTAATTTTTAGCTGTTGCAGTCTACGCTTGCACTCTGTAAATTTTGCTCTTTGTTTCTGCAATTCAGGAGGATATTCCTTATCACTCTTGCCTTTAGGAGAACCGTATTTTTATCTTTGTAATACAGGAATTTAATGATCATGGGCCTGGGCTGGCTTCCTGTGGGCAATGCCCTAGATGGAACTCTATGCGCACGCTCAATGGCAAAAAAATTTGAAAAAGAGTCTCTGCCAAATATTTCTTTAAACCACATCTCCATATCTACAGGATTGTTACCTTCACCTTTTTCGGGGAGACCTAGTGCCCTTACATTTTTCCTGCGTGATCTATTTTCCATTTCATCCATTTTGTGGATGCACATATTCAACTGTTTCTGCATCAGCTGTACTTCCTGTTTTATTGGGTTTTCATCATCTACTATCTGGCTAAGTCTCCCCTCAAGAACTGTCATTCGTGCAGATACCTCCTGTATGTCATGTCTTATTAATAATATATGTTCTCTGATATGTTTAAGCTGGTCAAATAATTTGTTTAAAGATGACTTACAGTTGTTGATTGCCAAGAGAATCTCTTTCAGGGACGGCTCTTTCTCTGCTGCTAAAGTTGGTACAGATATATCTTCCTCTGCCCCTTGTTCCATCTCCAGACCTGGAGGTATCGCTATTACTGGAATTGCTACTGGCGCTGCTGATGCTGCTAGTGCTGCTGCAGATCTTGCAGCTTTTGCTGTTGTTCTTATTGGCATATCCGCCATTGAGCCCTGGGTGTACAGCCAAAGGGGCCTGATGCTGTAGCTCACCTCCTTTCTTTGGCGTCTGATTCTGCGTGTGTGCATATCTCTCCGCAGTAGCCTGACTTGCCTTCTCCATGGGTCCGCGCAGGGCCTGGGCGCTCACTCCTTCACCCATTCCTTCCTGTATGGCCGCCTAATCCCCCCCGTCTCCTAGACATGCAAGGCAGCGGGTCCGCTCGAACACTTTGCTAGAGTCACAGGCAGCCGCTCTATCCCACGATAGCACCAACTCCCCCACACTCTCACCAGGGGTGTGTGCTGTTGTGACTCTCTGCGAGAGAGCCATAGGGGGGCTCGCTGCACGCTTCTCCGGCTCCAATGCACCCAAACGCCGTCTGCTGTTCCGTCCCCCAGTGTCTTTCTTCTCTCTCCCTTCCTAAACCTCCACCATCTCAGATATGGGAGCAAGTGTGAGGTCCCGAATCGCAACGACCTCTCACCTCAACATCCGGTCACACCCTCCCCATCTCTATCCCCAAATATTTCACTGTATCCTTAATTTGAATTTTGCAGGCTTGATTTAATAGAGGGGTTTTAAACTCATCTAGGGGTAATAATATGGATTTAACCCAATTAATCCGGAAACCCGAAAATAGCTCATATATGGAGACAAGGCTCATAAGTTCCATGAATGAATTTGAGGAGACCCCCAGGAAAATAAGAGCATCATCTGCATAAAGAGCTACTTTATCCTCTCTTCCTGGCCAATGGAATCCTATTATTTCTGTTGATTGTCCAATGGCAAGGACAAGAGGCTCCACTGCTATAGTGAACAATAGTGGGGACAGGGGGCAGCACTGCCTTGTCCCTCTCTTGATAAGGTAAACAGACTGCATAGTGTATTATTAATCCTTACCCTTGCTTTAGGGTCCCTTTATAATATTTTGACCCATTTTAGAAATCCTGGGCCTATACCAAATGCTTCCAATACAGCCCATAGGTATTCCCACTCCACCATATCAAAAGCTTTTTGGGCGTCTAAACACAATATTGCTCTAGATCCCATATTTTCCATAGGTAATTGCAAGTTCAAAAATAACCTGCGAATATTTGTTGATGCGGCTCTCTTTGGAATAAAACCCGTTTGATCCTCATGTATCAAACTGTTAATGTAATTTGATAGCCTGTTTGCAAGAACCCTAGCCAGAATCTTGACATCTGAGGTGAAAAGAGATATAGGGCGATAAGACTCAGGTAACATTGGGTCCTTTCGCTGTTTAGGAATCACTATTATTATTGTTTCCTACATTGATTCTGGAAGTTTTTGTTTTTCAAATGCGTCTTTTAGTACCTCTAAAAGTTCTGGTAGCAGAATCTTATCAAATTTTTTATGTCTCTGTCGGTAGTCCATCCATCCCTGGTGCTTTATTATTATGGGTTTGTGTAACTGCAAGTACTAACTCTTCCAGGGGTATAGGACTATTGAGAGATTCTCTATCCTCCGTTTTAAGTTTTGGGAGAACCAATTTATCCAAAAATTGTTTGGCTTGGTTCATTGACTTGGACACCTTTGACTCATAAAGTGAGGTGTAGAAGTCAACAAATATCTTCTGGATGCTACCCGTATCATGCATTACCATTCCTTCCAGGTCTTTGACCGCTGCGATAGTTATCGGGCCCTTGTGTGCCCGGGCTATCACCGCCAACATACGATCCACCTGTTCCCCCAACTCATAATGTTTTTGCGTTTGAAAAAATATGCTATTTTCTGCTTTAGTTAAGGTTAAAGTTTTATAAATTTCCTAGGCCTCCTGCCATGCTGACCGCTTTTCTTCTATGGGATCCATAATGTAATCCTGCTCTGTTTAACTGCTTCAGCCCCGGAAGATTTTACCCCCTTCCTGACCAGAGCGTTTTTTGCGATTCGGCACTGCGTCGCTTTAACTGACAATTGCGCGGTCGTGCGACGTGTCTTCCAAACAAAATTGATGCCCTTTTTTCACCACAAATAGAGCTTTCTTTTGGTGGTATTTTATTGCCTCTGCGATTTTTATTTTTTGCGATATAAACAAAATAAGAGCGACAATTTTGAAAAAAACGCATTCTTTTTTACATTTTGCTATAATAACTATCCCCCAAAAATATAAATATATTAAAAAAACATTTTTTTTCCTCAGTTTTGGCTGATCGTATTCTTCTACATATTTTTGGTAAAAAAAAATCGCAATAAGCGTTTATTGATTGGTTTACTTAAAAGTTATAGCGTTTACAAAATAGGGGATAGTTTTATGGCATTTTTATTAATAATTTTATTTTTATTAGTAATGGCGGCAATCAGTGATTTTTATTGTGACTTGTTATGGCGGACATGTCTGACATTTTTGACACATTTTTGGGACCATTGTCATTTATACAGCGATCAGTGCGATTAAAAATGCACTGATTACTGTGTAAATGACACTGGCAGTGAAGCGGTTAACCGCTAGGGGGCGGGGAGGGGTTAAGTATGTCCTAGGGGAGTGATTACTAACTGTAGAGGGATGGGCTAGCAGTGTCATTATTCTGATCACTGCTCCCGATGACAGGGAGCTGTGATCAGTGACACTTGTCACTAGGCAGAACGGGGAGATGCTGTTTACATCAGCATCTCCCCGTTCGTCCTCTCCGATCGCGACACGTGACTTTTTCAAGGATCACTGACACGTGACTTGAAAAAGTCACGTGTCAGTGATGTAACGCGTGGGAGGAGCTTAGGACGTTCAGTGCTGCAATACACCTGAAGGTTAACAGCAGCTGTTTCTCTATTGGAAACCTCGTCCACAGCGGCTCACTGCAATCTGCATATTTGAATGCTTCTAATAGACCGGGAGTTTGTGAGTGTATCTCTTGTCCCTGTTTTGCTTATGTACTATCTAATAAGTTCACTGCACAATGATCTATTTTTTCTTTGCTTGCTTTGCATAAAACCTTTATCCTGAGAGCCGAATCACCAGCAGTATTATGGCTTAAGTGGGATGCAAGAAAAACTAAATATCCTGATACAAACAGTCTAACCCAGTGAGTCAATCAATCTGGATTAAGGGAAAGAACTGTTTAATCATTTTTACTTTCCCCCGCTATTCAACTCTGCCTGGACATTGTACTCAGAGTGTTATTATTATTTTATTTATATTCACCGTCACATCACCAATTTGAAGATTTATTTTGGCAATTTTAACACATGTATTAGCACCATAATTATTTATTTATTTTATTCACATGTATGCATTTTTTATTCCTGGATTTAAGCTTAGTCGCAGCAGCACATTGTGCACTATTTATTTAAAGTGCATCAATTTTATATTTAGCCCCCCAAAACCAATCCTCCCCCTCTTACGCTCCCAAACATTCCTGGGAATACCCACCACCCATCCTGGTTGGTAGTGACTGCAGCCCCTTACTACAGTCCACCTGGGATTTATATAAGGGGACTGTCTAGTGGCCCTAAAACAGTTACAAGTGTTATGCTTGTGAGAAAAAGGAAAACAATTGTCCACAGTTTCAATATTCAGGTATATATAGGTTTCAAAAGGTGGAAAGGAGAGAGAGAGAGAAAAAAAATCGAGAAAGTTCAACAAGTTGATTCACATTCAAGAAGTCTTTTTGTTCTCCTTTGTATGTCTTTAGTCCAACCAAGCATTGACCGCTTCAGGATCTTCAAAGAAAAAAACATTTTCTCCATCCATAATTCTCAACTTAGCTGAAAATAACATTGAATATGTTATCTGTTTTAATCGCAAACTGCGCTTTATCGCTTTAAATTTTGCTTGTTTCTTCTATGCTTCCAATGAAAAATCTGGGAAGAAGGAGATTTTATTACCGTTATATTCAAGATTTCCTATTTGACATGTTTTAGCAAAAATTAAATCTCTGTCTCTGTAATTTAACATCTTAATAATCACTGTCCTGGGTTTGCTTGAGGAGGGAATTGGGGGGCTGGGAATGCGATGGACCCTATCAATTGTATAAAGTTTTGAAAAACCCTCCATACCCAATGTATCCATTATCCATTTTAAAAAAAAAAACGGTCGTTTATTGACCTCTTCATGTGCCGGAAGGCCCAGGATACGGACGTTGTTACGTCTTTGCCTATTTTCGAAATTATACAATCTCTGGGCCTGATCTTTTACTTGAACTTTGGTTTGTTGGAGTTCCCTTTTTAAAGAAGGCAAGGCGTTGTCCGTTGTACTGACCCTATTCTCCAGGTCCGTTGTACATTCACATTTTTTTTTATTTTCTTGTCTTATCTTATCTAACCGTAATATCCTTTTTTAAATCTAACATTTGATTTGTTAGAGATAATAAAGAGTTATTGCATGCCTGTACAGCAGAAAAAACATCACTTAATGTTGGTTCCTTTATTGTAATTTTACTCACATTGCTACCCTATTGTTTTAAGCTTCCAGCAGCTTTATTCCCTCCTATACCCTGTTGGTCGCATTCCTCCGTTCTTTCTTGTTGCTCTTGAATCTGATCCTCATTGGGAATAATGTCTGGTGTCATATCCGATATACATCTTCCCTCCATACCCCAGGATACCCGGGAAACCCTCGGGTGCTGCGTTTTATTAAGGTCCTGCTGTATATTATCCTTTAAGATCAGGTCTTTTTCATCCCTGGGTCCCAACCTGGACATGCTGCGGGTTTCAGGCATCAACTTTGTCATATCCTCCCCGACACCTTTTTTAAGGATATCCAACGATTGTATTTTTTTTATACTCCCAACGCTTTCCTTAAATTGTTCTTCCCCCACATGCGTTTTTTTTACATTTTTTTCCCCTCTTTTACTTGACATCTTTCAAATTAATGCTTTCACCTTCTCCTCTTAGTTTTAATCAAATTCTAAGCTCAACTCTATCTTTCCCTTTGCTTCCTCTCTCCTCCCCCCACTCCTCTCTGCTCCACCCTTCCCCAACTTCACCTACCCCTCAATATGTCCAGTCTTGCCTGTTAGTTCTACCCCAAGAGACCAGTTTTAAACAAATAACACCCGTTCAGTGATACTTCCAATATAATATTCAAAATTCCATATTCAGTGCTGTATACAGTATTAATTTTATTTTTTATTTTTTTCTATTTTTAGTAATTACTACTCAGCACTGTACAATGTTCATAAGCAATAACTGTTCAGTATTCAATGTTCATCTTTCAGTACACGTTATTCAGTGTTCAGGGCTCTACACAGTAATTATAACCGTACGTTATTCAATGGAGTATTCCAACATCCACGCACAACTTAATATTCCTTAACTATGTCCTATTTAATTTCCAATGTTCAGTACACAACACGGTAATCTGAAATAGTCTCAATTTAATATTCGATATTTAGCATTAATATAATCTGTATTGTCCATCCAGTCTTCTATATTCAGAGCTCCGTACCACACTCATTTATAATATAGTTTTGTTGTTCAGTTGTCCAGCACAATGTATAATGTCAGTGCCAGTTCTGTATTCACTATTCAGAAAACCGTATCAACCTCACTAATGGGTTTATTTCAGTATTCTTTATCCTGCACAGTATTTAGTGTCCATGCCAGAACAGTTTTTATTGTTTAACGGTGTGTTCAGTGCAAACATTAACCCATCGGCTTCAACAGTATATATAATTAAAGCCTATTTGGATCTTCACAGTGGATTCCTCAAAGGTTTTCACTTAACCTGTCTTTGGTAAGTTCCTTGGGAATTTTAAACTTTATCCATTCAGACTGTTTTGAAGCAAGTTTAGACAAACAGCAATCCATAGCCTATTAACCCACTATTCATGAAACAGCTAAATTGTAGCTATCTCATTTAGTATGTTATATCCCCTGTGGGTAGATCCAGATATATAGCTTCCCAACTTCTTAGCCCCTGCCCGGGTGCCAGACTCCTCCACATAATCCAGCAAACTGACAGGCAAATATAATGAAAGCGAATATCCAAAAACAGATTGCAAAAATATAGCATAAATCCTTAAATGCAGCTATATAGTGCAGTGGCGGCTGGTGAAGTTTTAGGATAGGGAGGGCGCCAGACACCGCCTATGCTTTTTGACTCCTCCACTTCTCATAAGCCCCACCCCTTATATAATCCACCCACTCTGTCCTCTGTATTGAACTTGCATCCACGCATATTGTCAGGAGTATACAGCTCAAAATTACAGGACAGAGTATACAGCTCAGCATCACAGATACTGTATGGTATGTAGTTTAACAATAGTATATAGCAGCCAACACCACCGATAGTATATAGCAGCCAGCACCACAGATAGTATATAGATCAGCACCACAGATAGTATATAGATCAGCACCACAGATAGTATATAGCAGACAGCACCACAGATAGTATATAGATCAGCACCACAGATAGTATATAGCAGCCAGCACCCCAGATAGTATATAGATCAGCACCACAGATAGTATATAGCAGCCAGCTTTTCAGAGGAGTGGCAGTCTTTTATAGTAAGTAGTAAGAGACTCAGAGCATCAGAGGAGAGGGACATATGCATTTGCCAAGTTATGACAGTGGACTCACCAATTTTGCAGTCTCTTATGTCCTCCACTTGAAGTTTTGGCCTTCTGCAGCTATACACACACACCTATCTAGCACCATGCTGTGTATGTACATCAGAGGGTTGGGGCTGCTAGTGTGGGCACAGCAGGGATTGGTCACTACAAGGGGTCTTCAGCATCCTGGGGGCCTATGCTGTTCACTCTGAATCCTGCTATATCCAAAATCTCAGTCACAGGACTGAGATATTGAGTGACACTGCAGGATCAGCGCAGGCAGCTCCACATGCAGCACAGTTCACTGTACACCCATCCAGCTTCCAGTCACGGAGTTCTGGCTGGGCTGTGGGTGGACCGTGGAGGCGGAGCCGCTGAAATTCGGCAAAGGGCATTTCCATACACTCAGGGAGGTTCAGGACAGGTGAAACCCTACAGTCCAGCTGGAAGGCAAAAGTAAAACCCGCTCAGCCCGACTCCCAAGTGCAGCTGCCCCGCTGCTAGTAGTCCATTGTCCGCCGTTCACCTTTGGACAAAAAATGTAAAGAGGGTTCATCAGACCACATACACCCCTCTTTCCCATTTCCGTGGCTAGTATTCTTCAATCAATGCACAGGACTTGGTTTCCCAGTTAGGCTTACAGGTTTAACACAAAATCTTCCTTACTCTTGTCTTCACTACGTTTTAATTGAATTATTACAGAATACCGATTTTGTTGTCTGTAAGTCACCCATGACTTACAATACCGTTCCTACGGGTGCTGCATACAAATAAACCTTGTCACTCGCGCACAGCCTCTCAGCAAGAACAGAGCTCAAGACGGCACTCGTATCTCTGTGATTAAAATATAGAAATGTATTTGACCTATAGAACCACATGGCTGGAAATAATAGCCTCCCACAGATTGAAATACTCCCCATATGCTTCATTTGGCAATCTAATGCAAATTTTAAGTAACATTCCACGCACGACTGTATTTACATTTCAACAGAACCTTAAATGTTTTTTTTTTTTCTCCTTTTCTTTTATGTCCTGACTAGCCATGTGTGATAGGAAAAGGTTTCTAATTTATACCTACCTGGGGCCCCAGTAGGTGTCCTTGTACCTTATTCTATCTTTTCATGAGGCTAGTTGGAAGATGGGTACGTTTAAGGCAGCACTGAGATGCATGGTCATTCCGTGCAGTCTCTCACCTTACAGCAGTTCCGAAGAACGGACGTCACTTCCAGCTTTCGTCAGTTTCAGAAAACCCGGAAGTGACCTCGAGATCTTTAACAACAATGCTCCCGCCCGTATAATTACAGTAATTTTACGGACGGAAGCTACTCTGCTTTCTGTATTTCGCCACAAGGCGGGTTAACAGCCTGCAAATGAAGCGCCATGTCTGCAATCTCGTGATTGCATTGACATGGCACTTCCCATAGTGCACTGTGTCCGGCGCCAAAGTGCACTATGTTAAAGGATTTTTTTTTAAATTTCTTAAAGGGGCAGTTTTAATTTTTTCTTTTTTTTGTGACTACAGGAGGGGGGACGGCACCCAGGCCCCCCCTATGGATGGGCCGCCACTGATATAGTGTAATACCATGGTTCTGGACTTCTATGTTCTTGAATAGTGCTGGATTGTTATGTAGACAGAGTTGTTACTATGCCATATAAAATGCAGTCCAGTATGATATGATACTTTTGCACTATATTTCTTACATTCCTGAGTAGCTTCCTGGGTAGCAGTAAGTGATAATAAAGTGATAGTGTAGTCAGGATACACTGATAATGTTTGTATAGTAGTATACTCAGTCTGTAGTGTACTGTGAACTGTGCAAGTCTCTGACTTTCACTCCCTGGATCCGATCCTCCAGATGCTGTTTTGTTTGTTTAACACAGGCAGACTCTCACGCCGACACACTGTCAGCAGAACCGACTAATCAGGCAGGCAGACGAGCGGCTCCTCTCCTTACTTCTCCCCCACCTCCTAACTTTCAGAAATCAACTTCAGTCAACTTCAACATCAGCTTCAATTTCAAGGGTACAGCATAGGATTATGAAGAGGTCTCTGAAAAAAAAAAAAGCACACTGCACAGGACACAAAGCTCGGAGATTACAGTCAATATCAAAAGTCCATTCCGCTCTGCTCTAAGTACACTGCACTGACCTGCACTACACTGCTCTGCTATTCTCTGAGCGGATTCCTGACATATATGGATGTCTTACTGTGCTGTAGTATTACTGTTCCTCTCCAAACCCAGATGGATCCTGGATGGCACCTGGAAGGCTCCTAGTTAGTCCACCAGCAATCCACTTGCACTTACACTAGTGCGTCTGCTCTGCCGACTGGATCAGGGAGGTTTAGAGCAGGCTAAGTTAGTTTAGGAAAGCAGGATTAGTGCTCCAGTAATCCGGTGGTGTTCATCCTCTCAGGATGGGAATGGTGGCACAGCTCAGCATGGGCTGTTGGAAATGCCTACTCACATTGCTTCTGTCTCAGACCACTTCCCCCTCCTCAGACCGGGAAAATATAAAAACCTATTGTTTTTTTTGTCATTGCTGCTGCTTTTCTCTGCAAGATGGATGAGAGACAGACAGCCACGGCAGATGCAGGCACCCCTAGCATCTGTCAAGCCCAGGTAAGAGAGGTACAGTGGTGCCTTTTTATTCTAATCCGTATGGGCTTTTGTGGGGTGTTTGTTTGTTTCCTCCCTGAGAGGAGCCTGTAGCTGAAGAGTCAGAGGAGGTTACTTCACTTAGACCCTGCAGCGTGGACTGGGTGCCTTACTGATAACACTGCTCGGGTTTTTTACTGTTTCTTCCCTTTGGCTTGGTGGTGGATTAGCTGTACACTAGTGGCAATTATTTTAGGAACCTTAGGTTTAGTTTAAATTTTATCCCGTTACAGGAAAAAGCGTTAGGAAAAACTAAACATGTAAATCCACCAAGTCAAAGGCAATGTCCTTCTTGCAAGAACCCCCTTAGAGATTCATGGCAGAAGGCGATGTGCAGATCCTGTATTAAGGACCTGGTGGAGGAAGAAACATCCCAGCATTACAAGGACTTATTCTCTTCAGTACGGGAACTTACGAATTTGCTGAGTTCTGTCAAGTCCCTGTTGGTACAGAACCCAGCAGCTCAGTTTGAGCCCCAGCATCCACCACCTAGTCCAAGAGCATCCTCATCCAGGCCATTGGAGGCTGGGGACTCAGGTGATGAAGGGGAAAGTACTCTTCTCTCACTCAGGAATTCAGATGAGGAGGAAGAAGAAGACTATAGCCGAGCCTCTCGGTACAAGTTATCTTTGGAGGAGGTGGACGACCTCTTAAGAGCAATCTACACTACCCTCGAAATTCAGGAGGAAAGGGTACAACTGTCACTTCACGACAAAATGTACCAGGGTCTGGATGAAATTTTTAAACACAGAGTGTTTCAAGTTCATAGGGACCTATCAGAGCCAGTAAAGAAAGAATGGAAGGACCCCGAAAGAGGCCCGTTCTTCTCCAAGACCCTTAGGAGAAGATTTCCCTTCGAAGAAAAGAAGTCCGAGGTCTGGAATAAGAAACCACAGGTAGATGCCAATTTCTTGCAGATTTCCAGACGCACAGACCTTGCCTTTGAGGACATGGGTGTGTTAAAGGATGCGATGGATAAGAAGGCAGACTCCCTCCTTAAAAAAGCTTGGGATTCTACATCAGTCAGCCTCAAACCTGCTATGGCTTCCATGGTTGTGGCAAGGAACCTGGAATGCTGGGTGGAGAAGCTGAAAAGCCATATTGAAGCGGGCACACCGTGAAAAGATCTGTTAGAGTCTTTTCCTTTAATATTAAAAGCAGTTAAGTATATGGCTGATGCATCTGCTGAATCAGTCAAGTTGGCAGCAAGGTATTCAGCAGTGGTGAACTCAGCCAGATGTGCGATCTGCCTGAAAACCTGGTCTGGTGACACAGCTTTTAAGGTTAAGCTGTGCAGTTTACCTTTTTCGGGTGATCTGCTTTTTGGTCCAGACCTTGAAACAGTCTTAGATAGGACAGCCGACAAGAAAAAGGCTTTCCCTGCTAAGAAGAAACAGCCGATTAAAAATAATTTTCGTGCTGTTCAACAGCCCCAAAAAATAAGGAACAGGACTGTAAGAGCTGTTGGGGCTCCCAAAGGGGTAAGGGAAGAGGAGGAGTTCTTTCCAGATCTCCCCCAGACCAGCCCTCCAAAAGTAAGTGACAATCTCACCCCAGTAGGGGGAAGATTGTCGGCTTTTCACCTACAGTGGAACAAGACATATCCATGTATGTTCGTGAAAAGCATCATAACTCAGGGATACAGGTTGGAATTCTCAGAGCCACTCTGAGCAGATTTTATGTTATAGCCCTACCAAGAGATCGGGAAAAAGCTTCTGCAATGTTGAGCCTGCTGCAGGATCTGATTCAGCAAGAAGTGATTATCCAGGTTCCAAAAAGTCAGGAGGGCAGGGGCTTCTACTCTCATAGATTCCTAGTGAAGAAGCCTTCGGGGGAAGTATTGATTGATTCTGAACTTAAAGATCTTGAACAAATCAATTTGGTACAAGCATTTCAGGATGGACACAATTTTTTCAATTACGAAACTGCTGACTCCAGAGTGTGTCATGGCATCCCTGGATCTAAGGGATGCTTACCTTCATGTTCTGATAAATCAGGCTTCTCAATGCTTTCTACACCTAGCCCTGGATCTGGGGACCTCAGTTTGGCACCTCCTATTCAGAGCTCTGCTGTTTGGACTTTCATCCTCCCCCAGAATCTTCACAAAAATAATTGGCGGAAGCTCTGGAACTTCTGAAATTGAGAGGGATTTCAGTTGTCCCCTATCTGGACAACCTGTTGTTCTTTGCAGATTCCAAAGAACAAGTCTTGTCAAATCTCCAGGTGTCACAGGCTCACCTCAGGAATTTAGGGTGGCTCCTAAATCTGGAAAAGTCAAATCTGGAACCCTCACAGGAGATGAAGTTTCTAGGTTATACCATAAACTCGGTGCTTCAAAAAGTCTTTCTACCGCAGGAAAAAAGGGAGAAGATCCAATCAGTGGTGAAACAAGTTCAGAACAACCTGTCAGTGTCAGTCAGGTCAGCTATGGCGGTCTTAGATCTTCTTGCGGCATCGGTTCCTGCCATTCAGTGGGCCAGATTGCATTCCAGATCCCTTCAGTTAAACATCCTACGCAGTTGGTCCTATCAGGAGCCACTAGAGAAACAGATAACGCTTTCCTTAAAGGTAAAGAGGGCTCTCTGGTGGTGGAGAAATCCATCCAACCTGACAAAAGGCCTTTCTTGGGTCTTGCCCCTGGACAAGCGTCTAACGACGGACGCGAGTTCTTGGGGCTGGGGAGCCCATCTGGACGGTCAGTCTTCTCAGGGGGTCTGGTCCAAGTCAGAAGCGCAAAAATCCTCAAACTGGTGGGAACTGAAGGCAATTTTTCTTGGTCTCCTAGCCTTTCAACATGTAATAAGGGGCCATCATGTTTAGGACAATACAACTGCAGTAGCTTACATACTGAAACAAGGGGGAACCAGGAGCAAAAGACTCCTAGAGTTGGCCAATCAATTACTTACCTGGGCGGAACAGAACGTAGCCTCATTATCAGCAGTCCACCTGAAAGGTTCTCAGAATCTACTAGCAGATCTTCTAAGCAGAAGGAGGCTGGTGGAGGCGGAATGGAGCCTGAACCAGGAAGTTTGCTTGATGGTCTCTGAAGCTTGGGGGCAACCTCAAATAGATCTATTTGCCAACCAACAGAACTCAAAAGTATGCAAATTATTCTCTCTCCACCGAGAAGATCAAGCAGTAGGCATAGATGCCTTCGCCCATCTGTGGCATTACCAGCTGTGCTATGCTTTTCCCCTCTTTCCTTTGATACCACTGGTCCTAAGGAAATTCAGAGAAGAAAAGACCAATCTGATCCTGGTCACTCCCTTCTGGCCAAAAAGGCCTTGGTTCGCGGCTCTATTAAATCTGGCCAGGGAACCTCCATGGAAGCTACCGTCCAGAAAAGATCTTCTAACGCAGGGGTCAGTGAACCATCCAGAAGTGGACTATCTTCAGTTAACAGCTTGGTTTCTGAGGAAGACCTCTTGAAGGCAAAATGACTATCATATAAAATAGTAAAGACCCTTCTTTCAAGTAGAAAAGAAGCCACTCAGGCCATATACATGAAGGGCTGGAAAAAAATTAACTCCTAGTGTGCTTTTAAAGGCCTCCAGGTTAAAAGTTCAGTATCGGTTCTTGAATTTCTCCATGAGGGAATGGAGAAGGGACTGGCAGCCAGCACCCTGAAGACCCAGGTGGCGGCTTTATCTGTTATTTTGAAAGAACTTTATCCAAAGAAGTTTTTATTTCAAGGTTTTTCAGGGCACTCGCACAAAATAGACCAGTAGCCCTTAAAGGTTTTCCCAGTTGGGACTTGTCCATTGTTTTGCAGGGTCTCTCAGGAGCTCCGTTTGAATCCTTACAAGAAGCATCCTTGCAGAATTTGGTTCTCAAAACAATTTTTCTAATGGCCAACACCTCTGCAAGAAGAATCAGCGAGCTCCAGGCTCTGGCAGTTACAGAACCTTTCCTGAAAGTTTTTGCAGAGTGGTCCTTCAAACGGACCCAGCATTTCTTCCCAAGGTTTCCTCAACCTTCCACCGCTCACAAGAAATAATACTGCCCACTTTCTCTTCAACTCCGACCAATCCAGGAGAAGAAGCTTTTCACACTCTGGATGTGAGGAGATGTTTGTTACACTTTCTTAAAGTAACCAAAGATTTCAGAAGATCAAATGCTCTCTTTGTGGTTTTCTCAGGCTCACGCAAGGGAGAGAAAGTTTCCAAAAGTACGCTGGGCAGATGGCTTAGATTGGCAATCAAAGAGACCTACAAAGCCAAAGGAGAAATACCCCCTTCAGGTATTGGTGTTCATTCCACAAGATCTACGGCAGTTTCCTGGGCTGAAAGGGCCGGTGCCAAACCTGAACAAATTTGCAAGGCTGCTACTTGGTCCAACTATTCAACATTTTTCTGACACTATAGCTTGGATTTACTGTCCGCTGCAGATCAAGCCTTCGGTAGGAAGGTACTGCAGGCAGTAGTGCCACCCTAGGGTAAGTTTCTCGGTTATCCTCTCCAAGGTTGTCCTGAAAGGCGATTTGAGAACAGCATAGTTAGACTTACCGGTGATGGTATTTCTAAGAGCCTTTCAGGACAACCGTTACTTCCCTCCCTTTGTTTATCTTAGAAGTGGTTTTAAGTATGTATCATGGTTGTTTGGTGGTTTTCTGTGCTTTGTTTTTCAGTTTGTCTGAGACCACAATAACTGAGGCCATGGTGGAAGAGGAGGGATTTAAAGGCTGCATGTGTTTCCTGTGAAGAAGGTGGAGCTATGCTCTCTCCAAAGTTGTCCTCAAAGGCTCTTAGAAATATCATCACCGGTAAGTCTAACTATGCCTTTTTTTGTTGTTTTTGGATATTTATTATAGCAAAAAGTAAAAAATATAGTTTGCTTTTCAAAATTGTCAGTCTTTTTTTGTTTATAGTGTAAAAAATAAAAACTGCAGAGGTGATCAAATACCTCCGAAAGAAAGCTCTATTTATGGGAAAAAAAGGACGTCAATTTTGTTTGGGTACAGTGTTGCACGTCCACGCAATTGTCAGTTAAAGCAACGTAGTGCTGCATCGCAAAAAATGGCCTGGTCATTAAGGGGGAAAATCTTCCGGTCCTTAAGAGGTTTAATAGCATTGTGGGAACTGAGACCCAGGCAGCACACATACAGGACAAATAGGTAAGCATGAAGAAAAGTCTTACCAATAAAAACATACCATAAAAAAAAAACCTGGAAGCCCATGTTCTGGAAGCCCGGTTGGAGACAAAGAGGAGCAGGCACTAGAAAAGAGTAGATAAGTGATGGTTAGGAAGGTTAGAGGGGAATGTGCCAGGGAGGCTGATCCTGGGCTGGAACATCCCAATAAGTACGCTCCATTGAGTGACATTGGTGAAACCAGTCAGAGACCAGCACTGCTGGAGCTGAGGGACTCCCCTAGCTACCAGGGGAAGAACTCCTCCAATGAGAGTGGGGGGGAAGTGAAGGGAAAAGAAAGACAGATTCTGGTGGTATTAGACTCAATTCTTAGAAGGACAGAGAGGGTAATCTGTGACAAAGACCTGAAGCGCCGAACTGTATGCTGTCTACCCAGCGCTCGGGTTCGGCACTTCACGGATCTGGTGAACAGGTTGCTGGGAGGGGCTGGGAGAAACCCGGCTTTCATGGTGCACGTTGGCACCAATGACAAAGTCAGAGGCAGATGGAGAGTCCTAAAGAATGATTTTAGGGACTTAGGAGCTAAATTGAGGAAAAGGACCTCCAAGGTAGTATTCTCAGAAATACTACTGGTACCTCGAGCCACACCAGAAAGGCAGAGGGAGATTAGGGAAGTAAACAAGTGGCTGAGCAGCTGGTGTAGTAAGGAGGGGTTTGGGTGTCTGGAGAACTGGGCTGACTTCTCAGTCAGTCACCAGTTCTATAGTAGAAGGGACGGACTGCACCTAAATGAGGAGGGTGCAGATCTGCTGGAAGTGAAGATGGCCGAAAAGTTAGAGGGGCTTTTAAACTAGGCGACGGGGGGAGGGTTCACAGGTAGAGATAGTCAGCGAGGAACATATTCCAGAGGGTAGTATTGGGGACATTAGTGGTAGGTTGACTAAAGCACATAAACCCAAGGGAAGTATAGTAACAAGTCCTATTTGCAATCTCAGAACACCCAATAAGAGGACAGTATGAGACTGGTCTAAACTACGGGATGTTCACAAATGTCAGGAGCCTGGCGGACCAGATGGGAGAACTAGAGATACTGCTGTATGAGGAGGATTTAGATTTTGTGGGAATTTCATACTTGATTTGATTGTAGCCGTATTAGTGCAATTGTGACAGAGAAAATTGAGTACTGTCTGTGATACTTTTTTTATTTGCACTAACATACAATTTTTCAGGACAAGCCCGAAAGCTTGTCCAGAAAAATTGTATGTTAGTGCAAATAAAAAAAGTATCACGGACAGTACTCAATTTTCTCTGTGGGAATTTCAGAAACTTGGTTCAACAGCTCTCATGCTTGGCTGGAAACAATTCAAGGATATTCCCTTTATCGCAGGGATAGAGAGGGTACAAAAAAGGGGAGGTGTATGCCTGTATATCAAGAATGGTGTACAAGTTAATGTGAGCGATTACATCACTAAGAGAGCTAGGGAGGAGGTGGAATCCTTATGGGTAGAGCTCCAAAGGGATGAAACTAAGGGGAAAATAATACTGGGAGTATGCTATAGGCCCCCAGACCTGAGGGAGAAGGGGGAGGCGGACCTCCTATCACAATTTGAATTAGCAGCAATGATGGGATATGTCATCATAATGGAGGATTTTAATTATCCAGACATAGACTGGGCGAAGGAGGCAATTTAGGAATCAGCGGTCACAGATCAATTAGCTTCAGTATAAATTACACAAATAGGCACTGAATTTCAGTAAAAAAAGAGCCAACTTCCCTAAACTACAAACCTTGTTAGAAGATATAAATTAGGATAAAATCTTAGGAACAAAGAACATGGAGGAGAGGTGGGTTTGCTCTAAGCGCATATTAAATAAGGGCATTAGCCAGTGCATCCCATTGGGAAATACATTTAAAAGAGCGAACAAAAGTCCTGGATGGCTTAACTCCAATGTAAAAAGGCATATAAAAGCAAAGGAGAAGGCCTTCAAGAAATACAAGGCTGAGGGAGCATCATTAGCATTCAGACTTTACAAAGAAAGCAACAAGAAATGTAAGGGTGCAATTAGGGCGGCTAAGATAGAACACAAAAGACACAAAGCGGGGGAGAGCAAAAAAAATCCCAATAAATTCTTTAAAGCGGAGTTCCACACAAAAATGGAACTTCTGCTTTTCGGAACCCCCCCCCCTCCGGTGTCACATTTGGCACCTTGCAGGGGGGAGTAGATACCTGTCTAATACCTGCGGGTATCTACCCCACTTCCCATCCCTCCCCCCGCTGTGTTCTGGAAGACACACGGGTCCCAGGAGACAGCAGGGATCAGTGGGAATGCGCAGCGCGAGTCGCGCATGTGCAGTAGGGAACTGGGAAGTGAAGACGCAAGGCTTCACTTCCTGATTCCTTTAGCGAAGATGGCGGCAGCACTTGAGACCCGAGGGACAGATCAGCTTCGGGTGCCGACATCGTGGGCGCCCTGGACAGGTCAGTGTCCATATTTTAAAAGTCAGCAGCTTCAGTATTTGTAGCTGCTGACTTAAAAAAAAAAATCTGCAGAACTCTGCTTTAAGTATATAAACAGTAAAAGAGGGAGGACAGACCTTATTGGCCCCATAAAGAATGATGAAGGGAATCTGGTTACTAAGGATGAAGAGATGGCAAAGGTATTGAATTTATTCTTCTCCTCATTCTTCACGAGGGAATCGGGGGGCTTCAGTAATCAAAACTGCAGTGTGTATCCTCATGACACATCTCAGGAAGCACCCTCATGGCTAACAGAGAACAGAATTAGAAATAGACTTGGAAATCTTAACATTAATAATTCACTGGGACCAGATGGCTATCTCTGTTGCTGCTCTTTTATTAAAATTGTTTTTAAGTCTGCACCCAGAGGCACCTCCTTTCTTTGTTTCTAATAGATGGCTAGCACCCGAGGGTCCTTAGGGAACTCAGTCAAGTAATTGCCAGACTATTGTTCCTAATTTTTACTGACAGTCTACTGACTAGAATGGTACAAGCTGATTGGAGAAAAGCCAATGTAGCACCAATATTTAAAAAAGGGCCAAAATACATCCCTGGGAATTACATACCAGTTAGCCTAACATCAATAGTATGCAAGCTCTTGGAGGGGATGATAAGGGACTATATACAAGATTTTAGTAATGAAAACAGTATCAGCAGTAATCAGCATGGATTCATAAAGAATCGTTCCTGCCAAACCAATCTACTAACCTTCTATGAGGAGGTGAGCTGCCATCTAGATAAGGGAAGGCCCGTAGACGTGGTGTATATCCTGATTTTGCAAAAGCATTTGACACAGTTCCCCATACACTGTACAAAGTAAGGTCCGTTGGCATGGACCATAGGGTGAGTACATGGATTGAAAACTGCCTTCAAGGGTGAGTTCAGAGGGTGGTGATAAATGGAGAGTACTCTGAATGGTTAGGGGTGAAAAGTGGGGTCCCCCAGGGTTCTGTGCTGGAACCAATTCTATTTAATTTGTTCATAAACGACCTGGATGATGGGGTAAACAGTTCAACCTCTGTATCTGCGGACGATACTAAGCTAAGCAGGGCAATAATTTCTCTGCAGGATATGGAAACCTTGAAAGAATATCTGAACAAATTAACCGCTTACCGACCAGCCTCCGTCATTTTACTGTGGCAGGTTAGCATGATCCAGCAAACAGTTGTAGCTATACGCCGGCTTGCGGGTTCGGGGTAGCAGACGCGCCCGCTGCACTGCGGGGGTGCTGATGCTCGCGGCCGACAGTCGTGTGTGTGTGTAAACACACAAATCCCTGTTCTGAGCGTAGTGCCAGATTAGCTATTAGCTAAGAACCACGATCCGTCACTTACTCTAGTCAGTCCCCTCCCCCTTCAGTTAGAATCACCTCCCAGGGAACACAGTTAACCCCTTGATCACCCCCTAGTGGTAACTCCTTCCCTGCCAGTGACATTTTTACAGTAATCAGTGCATTTTTATAGCACTGATCGCTGTATAAATGCCAATGGTCCCAAAATGGTGTCAAAAGTGTCCGATGTGTCCGCCAGAATGTCACAGTCCCTATAAAAATCGCAGATCGCCGCCATTACTAGTAAAAAATAATAATAATAAAAATGGTATAAATCTATTCCCTATTTTGTAGACGCTATAACTTTTGCGAAAACCAATAAATATACTCTTATTGCGATTTTTTTACCAAAAATATGTAGAAGAATACACATCGGCCTAAACTGAGAAGAATTTTTTTTTAAAAAAATGGGGATATTTATTATAGCAAAAAGTACAAAACATTGGGGGGTTATTTACGAAAGGCAAATCCACTTTGCACTACAAGTGCATTTGGAAGTGCAGTTGCTGTAAATCCGAGGGGGACATGCAAGGAAAAAAAAAAACAGCATTTTAGCTTCCACATGATTGGATGATAAAATCAGCAGAGCTTCCCCTCATTTAAGATCTACCCATCAGATTTACAGTGACTGCACTTTCAAGTGCACTAGTAGTGCACTTGTAGTGCAAAGCGTATTTGCCTTTCGTAAATAACCCCCATTGTGTTTTTTCAAAATTGTCGCTCTTTTTTTGTTTATAGCGCAAACAATAAAAAACACACAGGCGATTACATACCACCAAAAAGCTATTTGTGGGGAAAAAAAGGACATCAATTTTGTTTGGGTGCAGCGTCGCACAACCGCACAATTGTCAGTTAAAGCGACGCAGTGGCGAATCACAAAAAATGGCCTGGTCATTCAGCAGCCAAATCTTCCGAGGCTGAATCGGTTAATGGGGTGGGCAACTGTATGGCAAATGAGGTTTAATGTGGAAAAATTTAAAATAATGCATTTGGGTGGCAAAAATATGAATGCAATCTACTCACTGGGGGGAGAACCTCTGGGGAATCAAAGACGGAAAAGGACTTGGGGGTCCTAGTAGATGATAGGCTCATGCAATTATCATGCAATCCCAAGCTTCTGCTAACAAAGCAAACTGAATATTGGCAGGCATTAAAAGGGGGATTAACTCAAGATATAAAGCAATAATTCTCCCACTCTACAAGACTCTGGTCCGGCCTCACCTGGAGTATGCTGTCCAGCTCTGGGCACCAGTCCTCAGGAAGGATGTACTGGAAATGGAGCGAGTACAGAGAAGGGCAACAAAGCTAATAAAGGGACTGGAGGATATTAGTTATGAAGAAAGGTTACGAGCACAGAACTTATTTTCTCTGGAGAAGTGACGCTTGAGAGGGGATATGATTTCAATTTACAAATACCATACTGGTGACCCCACAATAGGAATAAAACTTTTCGGCAAAAGGGAGTTTAATAAGACATGTGGACACTCACTAAAATTAGAAGAAAAAAGGTTTAACCTCAAACTGCGTAGAGGGTTTTTTACTGTAAGAGCGGCAAGGATGTGGAATTCCCTTCCACAGGCGGTGGTTTCAGCAGGGAGCATCAATAGTTTCAAAAAACTATTAAATAAGCACCTGGACGACCACAAAATACAGGGATATACAATGTAATACTGACATATAACCACACACATAGGTTGGACTTGATAGACTTTTTCAACCTCCCCTACTATATAACCATGTAACTATGTAACTATATAGGTAAGTATGATTGTTTATTTCCCCCCATTCAGGTATACAGGTTTATAGAGTCTAAATAAAAAATCAAATAGTGTGGCGCTAAATGAATACAACATAATAGAAAATATACCGTACCTAATGTGCATGAAACACTAATATAAATTAATGATAAATATCTCAATTCATAAAATGCAAAACTGTGAAATAAATTCATATTTACATTTCATAAGAAAAACACCCCAACATAACAATAAAATTAGTGTGCTGAAAAACCAATATTCAAATCGTATCAGTGGGGGCCGTCCATAGGGGGTGCATGGGTGCCGCCCCCCCAAGCTATTCACAAAAAAAAAGCGTCACTTTAAGAGTGACCAGGCGCCGAACACACGGCAATCTATGGGAAGCTTTCCAGCTTGCAATCAGCTGATTGCAAGCTGGGAAGCTGAATTGCCCATGTGCAGGGTGCAAGCATTGCGCCCACAAACACTCCCATTCCTCAATGATTTGTTTCTGGCCGCCTGTTCTTTATTTTTATTGGCGGGGACCGGAGGACGGTGGGCGGTCCTTTTTCTGAGACACTTCCGGTTTCGGCTCACTGTGCTATGGACTGGGCTTCGTGTACAAACATGCTGGAGTTTCTACTCATTTTTCACCTCCCTGGGACAATACTCTGGGCTCCTGACCCTTCACAGCATGGAACTGAATTCCCTTGAAGCAGCCTGCAGCAGCAATTGATGTCAAGACAATGATCACACAGTAAGTGTCTGGAAGGGAGAACTGCCAGCCTCTGCTCTACAGATAAGATAATGTCAGGTGAGGGATTGGGGAACAAGTGCACTGTATAGAGAGGTGAGATAATGAAGCCAGCAGTGTGTGTGCAGCTTGTTACTTCCTCTCACTCACTTTCTCCACTTCCCCCTCTCCCTAACCTGCTTGCTTGGAATGGGGGTCCTGCTGGAACAATCAGGTGGGGCTGTGAGGGGACCATGAGAGTGTTTAGGAGGGGAGAGGAGGGGTGGAGAGGGCTTAACCTGTCAGTGTGTGTTTGTACATCTCTACTGCCTGTGTGTGTGCTACACTGAGACACCTCCCCCACTGTATACAGCATGTCACAGTACACAGTCCCTCTCCTTCACACACTACTGTGTATGGCATTGCCCACGTCCCTGTTTAACCACTTCAGTCCCGGAAGGATTTAACCCCCTTCCTGACCAGAGCATTTTTTGCGATTCTGTACTGCCCTGCTTTAACTGACAATTGAGCGGGCGTGCGACGCTGTACCCAAACAAAACTGACGCCCTTTTTTTTTCCACAAATAGAGCTTTCTTTTGGTGATATTTGATCAACTCTGGTTTTTTTTTTTTTTTGCGGTATAAAAAAAAACAGTAAGCAATATTTTTTATTTTCTGGTGTAAAACATCCAATAAAAAAATTGAAAAAAATCAAATTTCATAAATTTAGGCCAATATGTAAAAACAAATCCCATTTTTTACATTTTTTTGCGAATAACTGCATTTGATGGGCACAGCGGCTGCGTTTGATGGGGACAGTGGTGGCAATTTATGGGTATAGTGGCTGCATTTGATGACACAGTGGCTGCGTTTCATGGCACAGTGGCTGCGTTTGGTGGCACAGTGGCTGCATTTGATGGCACAGTGGCTGCGTTTGATTGGCACATCGGCTGCAATTGATGTTTTTTTTTTTCAGTTTGTTTGCGCCCCCCCCCCCCCAAAAAAAAAATTTCAAGCACCAGCCACTACTGAATCCTATAAATAAATAATAAGTCCCAATTCATAAATTTAAAATATCGAAAAAAGTAAATCATGTGCAACATCCAAAAAAATATAAGGTGTATAGTCCCACATCTAAGTGCAAGTGAATGCCACTCTTATCCAATAAATATCAGCAATCCAAGGAATAATTAGTTGTTACATCCAATGCTGATCACCACAGTGATATCACCCATGATATAAGATAAGGTTGGCTCCTTACCAGATAGTGTGGGCCTTATTAAATGGTCAACAGCACATTTAAAATAACCAGGATGTCTTCCTGTCATTCCTCATACAATTGTTGCAGACTCTCCGAGCAATGTAATGCAAAGCAAGAAAACAACGTCTCATAATGCAATATGTTTAAAAAATCTGTATCTTTAATAATAAAAGTGCACTTACGTATTTTCCACAGTAAAATCGAATTAAACGATCCACAGAGTGGTTTCCCGAGCAGGCAATCTCCAAACACCGGTGTTCTGCAGTCAGATAGCGTAAAGGTGTCATGTATAGGCCCTGCCTGATGCAGGCTTTGTCAAAAAATGACGTCTTCAGGGGAATTGGCCCTTATTGTTTTTATAGGTTTATAGAGTAGGGATAGGAGGAAGAAGATGTATTTTTTAATATCTATACCAACCCCTCATTTATTGTAAGAGCCTATATAAAAGTAAATCTCCAGCCTCTTTGTTTACAAATGTCATTTACAGGTAATTTATTGTATTTTTACATTATATACAGGTATATTGTACAGATGCACCACTTCACAGGCAGATTTAAAACATGCCCCAGGTAGGGTATTTAAAGGAATAAAGCATTTTTAATGTTTCACATTAAGCATTAATAAAACTGCTGATCCCTGCCAAACTATATTTTTTACTTCTTTTTTTTTTTTTGCATTAATTCAAGTCCCTTCTGGCATTGCTCAGCAGCCCATGCCCTTTGTTTGACAATCTCTTGCCTATTATACTTGAAAATGGGCAAAAATGTGTTTTAAAGATTCAACTCCGATTGACTAACATTGGGTCCTGGTTAATGTTCAGAACACGCACAGTACAGTGAACCTCCGGCAAACCAAACCAATTCTCACCCCCAGTTAGAACAAGACTATAAAAACTCAAGTAAGCAACGTATAAAAAATGCAGCTTGCCAGCCCTTATATATGAAATATTAACTGAAATATTAAGTAATGTAATCTGCCTTTACTGATATATTCTTATCTGCAAACTACACCCTGCTATGTAATGGAGGTGAGAGAGGGAGGTTTTTGTAGTCCAAGTAAGGCAAATTGGCTGAGTTGACAACCTTTCTCCTCCACAGATACAGTGCAATAAGCACTGTCATCCTAGGACAGGAGGTGTATTGCTGTCAGGATTTCCAGATGAAAATAAAGGAAAAAAGCCTGAAAACTAAAACTAATGAAGCCACCAAATCGAAAGACTGGTAATCTGCAATATATTTCATATCTGTTATTGGGAGTAGATAAGCTTTACTGGCTGTTGGCATAACAGCAAAGCAGGGAATGCATTGTTTTCAATGGGTTGGCCAACTCATGGACTTGCATTGTGAGATGGAGTCGTAAAGCACAACAGCACTACAAAGCCTGATGATGTAAGGAGCATTTATACTTCTTCATGTACAAATGTACATATGTAATTAAACTAAATATACAAACAAGTTAAAAAATGAACACATTGATATTACTATTTATATCAAGCTGATCTATTTTAAATGTACAGTATATCTAAAAGAATGTTCTCAATTCTATACATTACCTTTAACTGCCTAGTCAGGAGTCTAACGTACAAATTAATCTTTGTAAGGAATTGATTTACACTTGGAATTTTGCTGTTTTCTACAAAAAGGTATAGATTATTACCACATCATTAAACTGGACTGCTTTATGCAATGTCTTGAAGAAAGAAACTATGATTTCTGCTGGAAAATATTTCTAAAGGGGACAGTGATAGCTTTTGGTAAGTCCCGTAGTTGGCTATGAGATCAGTTTGATGTCATAGGAAGCTGCACTGAAAAACGTAAGTTTACATATGTGTTCTTTCTTCCATTGTCAAAAAGTGAAGTTAAACTGAACAAAATATTGCAGGAAAGTTTGCTTCTTATGACAACATTGTGACATTAAAGTATCCCAAATAATGCTCTTTAGACTAACTTTAAAGTCTAAAGACTACGTGAACAGGTTCTTAAAGTGGTTGTAATATCTGTTACACCACTTTTACCTACAGGTAAGCCTATAACAAGGCTTACCTGTAGGTACCGTGAATCTCTCCTAAACTTGCACAGTTTAGGAGATATTCCGTATATGCGCTGCTGCCAACGTCATTGGCGCATGCGCACTGAAGAAACAGGCCGCTGGTGCCGTTTCTTCAATAGAAGTGCCGTGACCGTCGTCTTTCCGATGTATTCGCACGAGTGATATAATCGCGGCTTCGGTCAATCAGAGCACCGGAGCCGCGAAACCAGAAGTAACTCCGGTGGAACATGTCAGCCCTGTACTCGGAGTGATGACTCCGATTCAGGGCATCGTTTAGCGGTAAGTATTTCATAATGAGCTAGCATGCGATGCATATTAGCTCATTATAACTTTGTCTTGTGGGGTTTGCTTTTTTGTGTTTAGTTTTTTCGAGGTTTACAACCTCTTTAAATTAACATTGGCAAGTTTTTAAAGTGATATTAAAGTCTTATTTTTTTTGTTAAAAAATAACAAACATGTTATACTTACTTGTTCTGTTTAGTGGTTTTGCACAGAGAAGCCCAGATCCTCCTCTTCACGGGTCCCCCGTGCTGGCCCCTCCCTCCTGCTGAGTGCCCCCACAGACAGCAACTTGTTACAGGGGGCAACCTAGCTGAGCTGCTGCTCTATGTGTCCATACAGACACGGAGCCCAGGCTCAGCCCCGCCCCTCTCTCTCCTCATTGTCTTACTGACTTTGATTGACAGCAGCGGGTGTCTCAGCCAAACAGCATGTAGAGTCCCCAGACTTGTCCCCGGTAACTCTTGTGCAACATTTCTGGATTGATAGGGAGCTAAGGTAAGTGTTAGGGGGGTTGAAGGGGGGCTACTGAACTCAGAAGGTTTTTTATCTGCATAGATTGCATTAGAATAAAAAACCTTCTGCTTTAGAACGACTTTAAATGTGAGAACTAAGCTTCACACTTTTTAGGAGTCAAAGCCTCTGTGAAATAAGCTAAGTAGGGGGAAATGCTTTCTTCCTCCAAATAGATAAATGCATTTGCTTTTTGATAAAAAAAAGATTGTGAGACCCTTAAGCCATGTGTACTAGGGCCGAATGTCGGGCGACATTGACTGGTTCATTAAAAACCGTCTGACATTCAACCTGAGTGTATAGCAGCCGTTTGGCTGGCTTCTGTCAGACGAGCATGCTAGAAAACCAGCAGTCAACCGGCTACCGATCAGCGCTCTCAGCCAATGGCGGGGGGGGGGGCGTCCCCCTGTCAGAACACAATAGCTCAGCAGGGGAAATTGATGTATTAACATTGGATCGTTAATACAGCAGCTCTGACACTGGAGCTGTCAGTTTTCAACTCACTGGGTTGAACGAAAAAACCTTGGGCAAGGGGCAAGAAATATAATTTCTCTGAATATACTGGAGGGTTTGCACTGATTAAGGCTTGCTCCACACCTTTATGTTTGCACTGTGGTACAGTTGTGGCATTTTCAATGCGAATTGGCAGCAGATGAAAATGCATGTGAACTTGGATTTACAAGCATATGAACATGCTAAAAAAAGGACAAGAACGTTTTATACAATTTGCATTGATGCAACACATGTGAACTAACCCTTTTCAAACCAATGCATTGACATATGTGTGAATGAGCCCTAAATTTTGTTTGGCACTTCTTGTAACAGTGATAGGGGTCCGGAGTGTTATATTCTCTGTTGTATTACGATCATTCCCACTTTAAAATGATTAGTATTCAAAGTAAAATTTTATGCCGTGGACTGTGATCATAATTGGTCTACTGTGTAGCATTTATACTATGGCATGTTGATTGAAACAGAGTGGGCATGTTAGCTGTGCTTAGTTTGAGAGGCGACAATTTGCTATGCTAATACAGAGAGAAGTAAGCAAGATCAGAATACATATGCTGAAAATAGTCAGTGTATGAGGGCTTTGTTAGATATTTTAAAGAGAAAGTAAGAAAATGACTTAGGTACAAGCGAGAATGAAACACGAAGTGCTTAGGATTAGGATTTCCTCTTCTTTTTTTTCTCCTGGTGACTGGATGGCTCTATTTTATCAAAACAATAGGGTTGGTTTACTAAAATTGGGTTGTGAAAAATCTGGTGCAGCTCTGCATAGAAACCAATCAGCTTCCAGGTTTTATTGTCAAAGCTTAAATTGAAAAAGCTGAAGTTAGAAACTCCAGCTTTAGTAAATCAACCCCAATGTTTTGGGTAAAGTTCTACTTTAAATTCCACAGTTGTGACTTCAATAGGAATAGAACATTTGCAATGGGAACACTTCTTTTGGTGAAAGACCTTTTCTTCATTCCTGTTGTGCCTACAAGACAGTAAGTGAAAGTAAATCTCCATAACAGAGGAGACAAACAAGCAACCCCCCCAGTCAGTTGATCGAACCACCGAACCCCCCCGTCGCCCGCTTGTCCACCCACCAACCCCACACTTACCCCATCTAGGTCGCGGGCAGCTTCGGCTCCTTCCTGTGTCTCCGCCTCCTTGGTGGATTCCCCTGCATCTCCAGCTTCACGGCGGCTTCCTCCTTGGCAGCTTCCCCTGCGTCTCTGACTTCACAGCGGCTGCCTCCTTGGCAGCTTCCCTCCTCCTTCCCTCAGCGGCCAATACGATTGCTTCTCCTCTCGGCCAATCAGGTCTTCAGACCTGCTTCCTGATTGGCAGGGAGGAGAATCACGAAGACAATAGGAAATATTAACTTTCTATTGTCACACAACTTTTTGAAGCCAATTAAAGCCTCTAATCATGTGCTTCTGAAAAAAAAAGAAAACCTCATTGGAATCCATGTGTCCAACACTCTGCATGTAGATTAGGGGCCTGCTCATGGTTTAGGGGGGCTGCGCCCCTGCGCCCCTTATGGACAGGCCGCCATTGATAGAAACTCAAATAAAGGTTGTAACCATTTCCTACTCAGTCCAAAGCTAAAGAGAAAGGTTTGCGCTTTTGATAAAATTTTCAAAAAAAAAATATATCATGTTAATAAAATAATTCATAATAAAATGTCAATAATAGCATTACGTTACCCTGCATATTTTTTGTTCTTATTAGAAAACATCAGAAAAAAATGATGTACTTGATAACCTGGGAATATCAAAAAGTGTTTTTTAGTTACTAAACCTGCATGTGCCTGTTCTTTTGGCAGTTGGCTTTTTTGTATGTTGATTGTAGAGAATGAAAAAAGGTATATAAATGACTGCTGAACTTACCTCTTTGAAAGTATATTTTTCAAGCAATAATATTATTCTAAAATGAAAACTAGTTTTGCACAGGCAAAATAATGTTTTTTTTCATTTCTGATCCTAACAAGCTATCATTATTTTGCATTTCATCTTCAATTACATTTTCAGGTGTACTGCAAAGTTTCCACGTAGTAACTTATTTCAGGTATGCTACATGCATCTGAAAGAAAATGAACCTTTACATTATCATATAGTCTGAGTGCAGTCTGGGTTTTTTTTTTATGATTAAAAAAAACAGAATGACATTAGCCAGAGGCATTTGTATAAAAAGGCTCATTTTGCAGTCACACCTCTTTACTCCATGCTGTGCACATGTAGCTTGGAAAAAGCACATTACCCCTAGGCAAGTTTTGATTGCAGTTATGATAATATTTTGTGAAGGAAACAATACTTTGACAAATGTAAGTGAATACAGAATCAGTATTCTAGGATTGGGTCACTTTTGCATTTAATTATCTGGTACATTGGAGACATACTTCTGCTATTATAGACACCTGACAAATTCGATTCTCAAGTCTGCAAGATATGATTTCAAAAGAAATGTATTCATTAAAATGTATATATAAGTTACCAGCAGCGTATCAGGTTTGTATAGTTTAAAATGCAAAATGCCTAGGGTTTTTTATACCCAGCAGGTGACTGTCTAAAACGTGAACATAAAACAATTATTTGTACAGAGAAGAAAAATCAACTGATGTAAAATACATCTGCTTTTACTTGTTAGGAAAGCTGAAATGCTAGCACTAAAAAACAGAAATAAAAATAAAGGTATAGAAAAATAAAAGCTATTGTTCTCACAGTAAAATCTTTTATTTGATGTCTATTGAGTGATAGAGGGGTGACGTAAATCATAGAGGTATGGGTTATGCTGCTGCCTTCAGAAGGCAGACACTAGCTAGCAACAAAAATGTTGAAACAATGAAGTTCCAACGACCATAACCCTAACTAGTATGCCATAGTTTTGTGAACAAGCAGTTCATTGGGCCTAGACACATATGGTTGGAATCTGTATCCCTCAAATGGACTTCAACAAAAATATTTTACAGTAAGCACAAAAATCTTATTGTCAAAATCAAGGGTCTCCAAACTGCGGCCCGAGGACCAGATGTGGCCCTTTGCTTGCCTTTATCTGGCCCTTGGGGCACTATTCCTTCCACTGATACAAGACATTATTCTTTCCATTGAATCCAATGAAGGAGGACTATTCCTTCCACTGACACCAACAATAGAGCACTATTCCTCACAAAGACACCAATGATGTATTTTTTTTACTCCCACTGACCACAAAGCCTAAGGAATTGTTTACTCCTACCTATGCCAGGGCATTTTCTACCCCCACTGTCCACACTCCAGCCCCCCCAAAGTTTGAAAGGCAGTATACTGATCCTTTGTTTCAAAAGTTTGGAGACCCCTGGTCTAAGTCTTCCATAGTGATACAGGAATGAAGTGTTTCACAGACATACAGGATGTACAAAAGCTGATGGGTGGGCAGCAGCCACTGAGAGATCCAAGATATGTGGACTAACCAAAGAAATTTTTTGCAGAAGGCTAGGGAATAATTTGAGAAGGAATAGGAAATTGCTTCTGTACAGGAGACCAACAAGGAGCCTGGTGTATCAGGTTATGTTGGGAGCACCACAAGAGGAGGACAGTCATGAAAGGGTTAGAACCTTAACAGCAAATGGAGAACAACTAAACAAACACAAAAAAATGCAACACACAGGGACAACTAGGTTCAACAGCAAGCTGGGTAATACTGTAAATATGCAAACATTGAATTGAAAGACAAAGCAGATAAAGAAATTAATTAATTCATCTGCTGCAAATAACAAAATCACCGGAACTTCTAATGCGTTATGAGCTTAATAGTAGAGTAGAGGCTCACAAGGTGACCTTTTGTGTTTGCCCCTATTTATTTGAGCTGAACTCAAAGATCTATGGCTTTTTCTATGTGTCAAATATTGTTCACAAATCTGTCTAAATCTTAAGCCCCATACACACGATAGGACTTTGTACAAACTTTCCCTTGGATTTTTGTACAAAGGGTGTTGGCCATAGGTTTGTATTGCATAAAGACGGCAGGACTTTTCCAGCCAACTTTCACCAAATCACATGGTTTTTCAGCTCTTTACCACCACCCTTTGGTTAACTTCTGTATTGTTGTCTGATATTGTGTCAATCTCGCCACTTTTTTCGGCGAGATTGACACCTTGTGAGCCGGGTTCACACTGGGGATCTGACTTGGATCCCTGCCAATGCCAGGCACTGTGTTTGGTATGAATCTTGAGGGGGAACTCTACGCCAAATTTTAAATAAAAAAACGGCATGGGTTCCCCTCCAGGGGCATACAAGGCCCTTAGATCTGGTATGGATTTTAAGGGGAACCCCGTACGCCGAAAAAAGGTGTTGGGGTCCCCCCAAAATCCATACCAGACCCTTATCCAGACCCTTATCCGAGCACGCAGCCTGGCTGGTCAGGAAAGGGGGTGGGGACGAGCGAGCGCCCCCCCTCCTAAGCTGTACCAAGCCATACCAAGCCATATGCCGTCAACATGGGGGGTGCAGTGCTTTAGGGGAGGGGGGCGCCCCTACCCATTCACCTAGGGAAAAAAGTGTCAATAAAAAAAACACAGTACACAGGTTTTTAAAGTAATTTATTAGGCAGCTACGGGGGTCTTCTTCCAACTCCGGGGGTCTTCTTCCGACTCCGGGGTCTTCTTCTGACTTCGGGGGTCTCTCCGGCGTCTTCCAGTGTCCAGATCTTCTGCCGGCTCCTCCGCTATCTTCTGCCGCTCTTTTGCTAGCGGTGGCCCGGACTTCTGAATCATCTTCTTCCCTCTTCTCTTCTTCCGATGTTGACACGACGCTCTCTCCAGCTGGAATGCTCTCTGAGCACTCCTCAATGGACTTATATAGGCGGTGACCCCGCCCCCTTATGAGGTCACAGTCCCAGGGCATGGTGGGACTGTGATCTCATAAGGGGGTGTGGTCATCGGATGACATGACCACACCTTCTATGAGATCTGAGATATAACAATCGCGTAAAATAGAAAACCTATCATCTCCTCTGATGGATATATCCACACAATCAATCATTTGTATTTTCAAAAATCTTGTATTACTAGCATGTGCATCAATTAAGCGTTTAGCCAAATTGCCAAATTTAGTTTTTTTTTATAATTTGGATGTCTCACGGATGATCATTCAATCTGTTGCATAATCTCCTGGTTGTGTGACCCCCATACTGTATATTACAAATATCACAGATATCACAAGTCCTCAATTGTCTTATGGTACAACCTCAATTTAAAAAAAGTTGAGACACTGTGTAACATCTACATGAAAACAGAATGCAACTATTTGAAAACCTCATAAACCCATATTTTACTCACAATATAAAATAAAAAACATATCAAAGTAGAAAATGTACCATTTTCAAAGAAAAAATAAGGTAATTTTGAAAGTGATGGCAACAACACATTCAAAACAGCTGTGATTACTAGTGATCATATGATTGGCTACAACTAATCACATGGTATAGGGTGCTGTTATTGGTCCAGGTACCATGTGATAGCTGTGGGCTAATTACGGCATCACTGTATAGGAAGCACAGCTCCTATGAATGACATTGTTGACATTGTGATCAAGTGACATAGCGATCACATGATCCCCAGGCCGCTCAAAGCAGCCAGGTACCGGGAGCCCCAGGCTGGATGACGTACATGTACGTCATCCAGCCTGCCCATACGCCCCGTAAATGTACTGTGGGCAGTCAGCAAGTGGTTAAACAAGCTAGATAGTAACATCATACCCAAAATAGGCACCTTTATAGCTACAAATTTCACATCTTCCTTCAATATTACCATGTAACATGAATCGTTCTATACTGTATCTCATAGAAAATATTAAGCCACCATACAAATTTTACCATAAAAACAAATATCTTATTGTCTTTATCTTAAGGAGTAGTAGAGTAGAAAAGTCATTTATAGGGATGTCAAAAAGCAATCCAGCTGATGGATGTGTAACAGTCATTGAGAAATTCAACAGATGTGAAATTAACCAAAGGGAAAATTGGTCCAAGGCCAGAAAATATTTGAGAAGAAGGTATTCTGCAAGGAAGGACAGCTAAAGGGAGTCTGGTGTATCAGAGTATGTCAGAAGCACTACAAATGGAGGACTGTTGTTAAGTGAGTGGTATAAATTTCAATAGCAAGTAGAGGACACCTAAAGCACATAAAAAAAATCAGGTATAGACAACTAGATTCAACAACAAGATTGTCAAAAATGTAAATATGTAATATTGTAAGGAAAGACAAAGCCAATACATAAATTTATTAATCAATCTTGTACAAATGGCTAAATCACCTGATTCTCGACCCTGTAACACATCTCCCTCTGGAATTAGCTCAATCTGGGTGGGGGAGTCACAAATTGGGAGAATTCGTTTACACACATACATAGATTCTAAACATTTGTAGATAATTAGCATAAATCACAGGTAAACACAACAAAAAGTTAGGTTAATCTTACATTACATTCAATGTCATCATTCCTGTCAGAGTGTATTGGATTAACATTACCTTATTACAAATCCAGCATAACAAGCGTGATGCTTTTCACTTGTTAAATTTCCGTACTGTATTTCGTAGAAAATACTAAAGTTGGCATACATTCGATTAGATATTCTGATTTGAAGAATGGCGTTTAAAAACAGGTTGTGGTTGCTTTTAACATTTGATTTTGGAATGAATAGACTTTCCCAAATGAAAAACATTCACTGTTAGAAATTCATTTTTTTTATAAGAAAAAATTCCTGCTCATCCTCATTAATGTAGTCAAAAACAAATGTTGATTTGACCCAAATAACAATTAGAAAATTGAAAGAACATTCTGAAAAGTTGAAGAATTTTAGAGTGAAATTTTACTAGTGTTTGGTCATCTTAATTGTTTTTGAAATTCATTCTTCTGCCTTTTCATACCTATCATCACTTTTACCCTATGCCTTCTCCTCACAGAATTATCCACTTCAAGACCAGACTGTTTCACCCTCTTCCTGCCCCAGGCCATTTTTCAGATTTCATCACTGTCGCATTTTAAAAATGTTTTCTGCTACATTTCTTTGGTAAAAGGAACCCAAACAAGTGTATATTATTTAGTCTGTGTAAAAGTTAGAGTTTACAAACTATGGTATCGTTGAAAATTGATCAATTCTGATGTACTGACTACTTAGCTCATTTCTTGAAGCCCTAATATGCCAGCACAGTACAAATACTCTGCAAATAACCCCTTTTTGGAAAGTAGACAGTCCAAGGTATTTAGCAAGAGGCATGGTGAGTTTTTTTGTAATCTTTTTGTCATAATTTCTTGGAAAAAGGAGAAATTATTTTTTTCACAAAGTTGTCATTTTAACAATTTAGTTCTCATACACAGCTCAGGCATACTCCAGGACAGGTGAAACACCCACAAAATGACCACAATTTGGAAAGCAAACACCTCAAGGTATTTTCTGAAAGAAATAATGGGGTTGATTTACGAAAACAGGAGAGTGCAAAATCTGGTGCAGCTCTGCATAGAACCCAATCAGCTTCCAGATTTGTTTTGTCAAAGCTTAATTGAACAAGCTGACGTTAGAAGCTATCATGACTACCATGCACAACTGCACCAGATTTTGCACTCTTTAGTTTTAGTAAATCAGTGAGTCTTTTGAAAATTACATTTTTTGCTGCATGTTTTTTGGAAAATGTAGCACAAAGTTGTCAATTAATAAGATATTTCTAACACACAGCATATATTTACAATTACACCCCAAAACACATTTTGCTGCCCTCCCGAGTATGGGGATACCACATGTGTAAGACTTTTTCACAGCTAAGCCACATTGAGAGTCCCAAAATCCAAGGAGCACATCCAGGCATTCCAGGGGCATAAATTGCACATTTAATTTCCTGTCTACCTATGACATTTTTGGAGGCCTTGGAGCACCAAGACAATAGAAACACCCACACAACTTCATTTTTTGCCACAATTTTTTTGAAAAATGTGGAAAGATAATTAAAGTCATTTTTTTATGCAGCCCTGTTTAATAAGGTAATTTTCACTCAAAGCATGGGCATACTTCGAATTACAACCCAAAACACATTGAGCTACTTCTCCTGAGTATGGGGTACCACATGTGCAAGACTTTTTTACTGTTTGGACTGATTATGTACCAGACATTGTATCTTATGTATCACATAAATCAACCAATCATATCAAAACCAATGAGCTGTAATGGTCACCTCTATACGAGTGATCAGGGAACCTATAGCAGTCCCTGCACCTATAAGCCAAGCAATCCTACCCTACTGCTACTTGGCTGCCACCAGGAATGCCATGTTCACTTGTCATAAAGTACAGGAGACTGAAGAAAAGAAGAAAATAGCTCTCGTGGTTCCAGGAGTACAGTTGTCTGCAGGGGATGTCTGGTGTGGTGCCTAACTGTACTGTTTAGTTTTTTTTTAATTCATTGAAGTATATTTTTTTGCAAAAAATTGCGTTTGAAAGACTGCTGTGCAAATACAGTGTGACATAAAATATTGCAACAACCGCCATTTTATTGTCTAGGGTCTCTGCTAAAAATATATATATAATGTTTGCTGGTTCTAAGCAATTTTCCAGCAAAAAATACAAATTTTAACTTGTAAGCAACAAATGTCAGAAAAAGGCTTAGTCTTTAGGCAGGGTTCACACTATCTTCTCATGCGGCTCACAGCAGGGGTCTGGTGCGTCCCCGTTCACCGTTTCATGTACAATTTCAGCCTGAATTTTTGGCTGAATTTGGATCTGAAATGGACCAAAAGACCGGACCAGAGCCACAGCAGAGGTATGTGAACCGGCTCCATAGAGAGCCGGTCAAAACCTCCTGCTATTGCGAACTGGATGCAGGGAACCAGAATCCAATCCGCAGTAGTGTGAACCCAGCCTTAAGTGGTTAAACAGACCTAATTTACAGACCGAAGTTCATCCCTTTGATGTAAAAGAACCAAATGATACATTGTTTATAGTAATCTCTCAGCGATGAACAATGTTGATAAACATGTTTTTTTGGACAGCTCTGAACAGAGAACGGCTCTGCACTTGTTACATAGAATTGTGGAAATGCTGGATTAAGATTGTGCAGCTCTAGGTGACACTGGAACTGTGTCAATGATCAGGGAAACTGTGACTGATGTGACAGTAATCAGGGACACTATTACTGGTGTGGTGGTGATCAGGGACACTGACTTGAGTGGTGGTAAGCAGGGACACTGTGACTGGTGTGACGGTGATAGGGACACTGACTGGCAGCACTGGTCTGGTGACATTGTACTGCTGTGGCGGTGATATGATCTGAGACAATGGCCAGCAGCACTGACATACAGTAATATCAGAGCAGAGCAGCAGGGAGGGGGTGAATTGTTTTTTTTTAATTTTTTATGTGATTGATTACACAGTCATCATGACACTATTCAATGTTTACTATTGTGGTCACTGTGATTGGTCACAGCATCACATGACATGGGTAATTTTGGGGGGACATACACATATGTACTCCCACTCTAGCCGCTCATGCGTGCCTTTGGAGTCATGCTTTGATCACTGTGTCCAGCAGATCACAGATCAGGTACAGGGCCAATGTCATTGACCATGTACCATGTGATCATTGTAGCCAATCATAGCTACTACAACTTCTGTGATCGCTGTGATTGATCACAGCAATCACTTGGTATATGGCCAATGACATAGGGACACAGCAATCACAGCATGCCCCAAAGGTTCACACAGGTGACTAGAGTGGGAGGACATATGGGTACATCCTCCCAGAATGACCTTTAAGCTGGCACAATCACTTGATTACTATAGTCTCTTTCTCTAAACTTATTAGTAAATTCTATAGACTTCATATGAAAACTAGTTAGGTCTGAACAATTTTATTTATATAAATATATGACTCAGAAGGTTGGGTGTGTCATTGCCATCCTCCCTTGTAACTTTAAAGACCAAATATATACCTCAAATTGGGATTTTATGGGCAATGTAATGATTAGAAAAATTGTTAAATTAAAAGAATTTTATTAATACAAAAACGAATAGAATACATATAAACGTACAAATCAATATATGTTTTTGGGGTATTGAATAGTTAAAAAAGACATCAGATACATGAAAACAAATGATGCATCCTACTGCTAAGTACAAGCACCACCCCAAATTGGTACAATGGCGTCCTGATAGCAGATTTCCAACGCGTTTCAACTTTTGTTAAAGCAAAGTCTTCCTCAGGGAAGGACTGCATCGCATTCTAAAATTTCAAACAACAACATGATTACTAGTATATATATACACATGTGCATATCACTTGTATCTAAAGCAATCGCATTTCAACTAAAGAATTACATATGCCTCCTAAGAACCACCAGTTCTTTTATTTTTGATTTCTTTGAATTTTCTTTTTTCATTCAACATTTTTCTTATTTAAAATACCTTATGTTTTTCAGCCTCTTAATCTGTATGGCTGCCAAATATTGGTTCTCTTAAATATACCAGGCCGCCCTGTAGAGGATATTTGAGCAATATAGACAATCGGTGATTAGGGCCCCCGCCAGCACTGGGAAAGCATTTTTCACAGCTACATGCCTCAATGTAAGTCGCATATATCATTCTTTAGTTGAAATGCGATTGCTTTAGATACAAGTGATATGCACATGTGTATATATATACTAGTAATCATGTTGTTGTTTGAAATTTTAGAATGTGATGCACTCCTTCCCTGAGGAAGACTTTGCTTTAACAAAAGTTGAAACGCGTTGGAAATCTGCTATCAGGACACCATTGTACCAATTTGGGGTGGTGCTTGTACTTAGCAGTAGGATGCATCATTTGTTTTCATGTATCTGATGTCTTTTTTAACCATTCAATACCCCAAAAACATATATTGATTTGTACGTTTATATGTATTCTATTAGTTTTTGTATTAATAAAATTCTTTTAATTTAACAATTTTTCTAATCATTACATTGCCCATAAAATCCCAATTTGAGGTATATATTTGGTCTTTAAAGGTCTGAACAATTTCTCCTTGATCTGATATGTTGTCCCCTAATGATATGCTGAGGGTGCCAATCCTAATCATGCAGCAAAGAATTTCTAGCAATAGGTTTCTTATATTGTTTTGTAGGGATTCCCTTATTTATATCCATGTATAGCAAGAGCCACATAATATATTGTATTTTACTGTTCCTTGCAGGTAAAATATACTTAAATTGCTGGTGTTTAAGTAAGTAACAAAATCTCCCACCAACCCATCAATATATTGTCATATGTGGGCACAAATTTTGCTCCCATCGAGGCGTAGCATCTCTGGAAGTAGAACGCACCATCAAAAAGAAGATAACTGTGTCAATAAAAATAGATACCTTCAACAATCACATTTTTCAAATATTGACTATATTGACTATACTGATCTAGGTGATAACGCAATGCCACAGACCCGAATGTATGGGGAATAAAATAATATAGAGCAGATGCATCACAAATAATCTACTTCATATCAGCATACTATTCCAGCATTTCTAACGTCTACATGAGATTTGTGGTATTCATGAGATAAGAGGACAGTCTTTGTACTAATGATTGTAACAATCAAGCATTTCAGTCACTTAAAGTGTTACTAAACCCAGGACCCTGCATTCACTATATCTGGTCTCTCACAGTACAAAGAACATGGAAATGCAATTATTTTAGTAAATATAAACGGTTAAATACCTTTTCTCATCAGCAGTATACAGTAGAGCAGTCTTGTGACTTCTATCAGACTCCCGCCGAGTACTGATTAAAACTTTTAGGAGTTTTCATTCTCCTCTGACTGTCCTATGAGACTGCGTGACCTCTGACTTTGTCTGGACAGTGCTGATTGGCCCTGTGCTGATCACTTACACCCTCACAAAAAAAAACCTCTCTAGCAATATATACCAAACTGAGCATGTGCAGAGTGCCCCTAAGGCTTTGTTCTATCAGCAGATGGATTAGGTACAGTAAAAGAAGGGGCGGATCGGAGAAGACAGGATGAAACAGCCTTTTTACACAATGCAGAGAATTAACCCCTTAGGTTCCACACTGAGTATAACTGTTGTGGGTTTAGTAACACTTTAATCCCTCATGCAATGATCCAATACTTGCTAATATCGGACGCCCAGTTATATGGGCCGTGTCTTTATACACTACACAAATGGTGACACACTGGTATGACTGGATGATCTAGTACAAAAGTCTACATAGTTTACTCAACAAAAACTCCTAAAGATACTGCATTTGAGATAAAACCCTTTACTTTCTTTTTAAACTGCTCTGTTGGATTCAAAGTGTGATGCCAATACAAGTCATTTAACTTATAGTGTCTTAGCCTCATTGTATTATTTATCTGTATTCAATACTACAACTGTTCCTCTCTAATTTGTCATCCTTATAGTATTATTTGGACTATTTTTTTAGGCCTTCCAATTCTTTCCTATTATTTCTGGACATTATGTCATTCCTACTAGAAAAACCTATTCCATGCTAAACTGGATAATTCTTTCCTTACATGTCTCTGAAATGTATCCAGGGCTGGAAAATCTTTCAATAACAAAATTAAAATCCAATAATTTTTCATTTCAATCCTAATCCTTGGGGTCTGAGAAACCACATCAGAAGCTTGTGAGTCTATCATATCACACCTATCTGGAGTTTCCAGTTTATCATGAAATAAATATTGCCCTCCTGTAATGCTTGTAGAGCTTGAAGAACAAGTAAATCACGTGAATCACTCCAATGTATTATTATAAGTAATATTAATAATGAAAATATGAAGCTTGGGAAAACAAACTCTAGCATACCAGGGAATAGGAATTCTAGGAAAAAGAAAGGACTTCAGAAGAAACAGTGAAGAAGAGCCCTTCGAACATACACAATTGTTTACAGAAAGGTGTGACAACCTGCAATATAGATAAAACAAAAATCTTCATCTATTATAATTAGGTCCCAAGTGGACCTCCATACAGACAGAATACCAGCTACCAGCTACCCCCCCCCCCCCCCCCCCCCCCGTTCGGTTCACACCAAAACTTGCGAACAGGCAAAAAATTTGTGCTAACACCATTAAAGTCTATGGGACATGAACATGAAAAATCAAAAGTGCTCATTTTAAAGGCTTATATGCATGTTATTGCCATAAAAATGACCCGGGTCCTGCCCCAGGGGACATGTATCAATGCACAAAAAGTATAAAAAATGGCTGTTTTTCGGGAGCAGCGATTTTTATAATGCTTAAAGTGAAATAATAAAAATTAAATATTCTTTTAAATATCATGCCTGGGGGTCTCCTTAGTCTGCCTGTAAAGTAGCGCATATTTGACATATTTATAACAGTACCAAAGCAAAATGATATTTCTAAAGGAAAAAAATTTAATTCAAACTGCTCACGGCTGTAATGTATTGTCAGATCCCAACAATATAGATAAAAATCGCAAAAAATACCAAAAAAAAATTGCGCGGATGTCCCCCCCAAAAAAACATACCAGGCCCTTCAGGTCTGGTATGGATATTAACCACTTGCTTACCGGGCACTTAAACCCCCCTCCTATCCAGACCAATTTTCAGCTTTCGGCGCTGACGCACTTTGAATGACAATTGCGCGGTCATACAACACTGTACCCAAATGAAATTTTTATCATTTTTTCACCACAAATAGAGCTTTCTTTTGGTGGTATTTGATCACCTCTGCGGTTTTTACTTTTTATTAAAAAAAATGTAAAAAACTGAATTTTTTTTTAAAAAAAAGTTTATTTTTTTATATTTTGTTATAAAAAATTTTAAACGGGTATTTTTTCTCCTTCATTGATGTACGCTGATGAGGCGGCAGTGATGGGCACTGATGGGTGGCAGTGATGGGCACTGATGGGTGGCAGTGATGGGCACTGATGGGTGGCAATGATGGGCAGCACTGGCAGGTGGCACTGATTGGCACTACAGGTGGGCATTGATAGGTGGTACTTGTGGGCATTGATAGGTGTCACTTGTGGGCACTGTTAGGTGGCACTGTGGGCACTGTTAGGTGGCACTGTGGGCACTGTTAGGTGGCACTGTGGGCACTGTTAGGTGGCACTTTAATTGGGCACTGATGAGGCAGATGTGCCTCTTCCACTTGGGGACCGATGTCCCTCACATCCGATCCGGTGATCGGCTTTTTTTTTCTACTCGCGCTGTCAGCGTGAGTAAAAAAAAAAAACGATTACCGATCTTTTGTTTACATCATGTGATCAGCTGTCATTGGCTGACAGCTGATCACATGGTAAGGGGCCGGGACCGGCCCCTTACACAGATCGGTGATCAGCCGAGTCTCAGAGACTCGGTGATCACAACGCGCCCAGCGCGCGCCCTACAGGGCGCGCGCAGGGAGCGTGCACAGGGGAGGCCGTCATATGACGGCCTCCCGGGAATGTAGGTCCGCGCTGTAGCCGTCATTCGGCTATAGCGCGGATACCAAGTAGTTAAAGAGAAGCCAACACCAAAATGTAAAAACAAAAGGTGTGGGGTCCCCCAGGCTCCCAGGCACTATGTACTCTGAACAGCAGTACATATACTATACAGCCTGCCCTATACACTCTGCAGAAAAATTGGGCCTTAGGTGTTGGTGGTGCCAAAACACTGTAACTCCTCACAGTTACTCTTGTTGAGTGCAGGAACAGGCCCTGCTGTGAAATATCATATCAAAAATTGTAATTACATAGCCCTGTTAAACAGGGGCAGAAAAATTGGGCCTTGGATGGTAGTGGTGGTGCCACAACACTGTAAACCTCAGAGATACTCTTGTTGGGTGCAGGAATGGGCCCTGCTGTGAAATATTATATCAAAAATGTAATTGCATGCCCCTGTTAAACAGGGACAGACAAATTGGGCCTTGGGTGGTGATGGTGGTGCCCTAAACCAAAAAATATTGTTGGAAGCTAGCATCATCAAGATTGAGGAGGAATAGGATAATCAGCATAGGCAGTCTTCAAGGGATCCCAGATCCATAGCAAATTCAATCAGTTACATCAGCATCAGGTGCTTGATAGCAGCTGATCCAAGACTGGTTCATTTTTATGAATGTGAGCCTATCAACGGAGTCTGTGGACAGGCGCACTCTTTGATCCGTTACAAACTATCCAGCAGCACTGAATGCGCATTCAGAAAGCACACTGGAGGCAGGACAGGCCAGTAGCTCGATTGCATATTGAGCAAGTTCTGGTCAGTGGTCCATCCTCAAGACCCAGTAATCCAGTGGATGCTCTGTTGGAAATGTCTCCAAGTCTGCTCTTGCCCCTAGATATTCCTGCACCATATAATGCAGATGCTGGCAATGGTTGCTTGAACTGATCAGACCTTGGCGCTGAGGACTGAAAAATTGTTTAAAGGCATCGGTCAGCCGGCCACCTTCTCCACCGTTCTTCCTCTGACTGAACGAAGCCTCAGCAACACGTTGTCCAGCACCAGGAAATGGTAACCTCCCAGGGTCTGGAAATATGTTACACAAACCTTTCTTCAAGGCCTCCTGAAGATGTTTCATCCTCTGCTCCCTCTGCGAAGGCAGGATGAGTTCTGCAACTTTACCCTTGTAATGTGGGTCAAGAAGGGTTGCCAGCCAGTAATGATCCATCTCCTTGACACCACGAATCTTAGGGTCCTTTCGCAGGCTTTGCAGAATCAGGGAGGCCATGCAGCGTAAGTTTGCAGAGGCATTCGATTCTGAGTTCTCTGGGTCACTAAGGATCACATGATCTGTAACTACCTCCTCCCAGCCACGTACAACCCTTGGATTTCTGGAAACTGAAAACCATACCTTGAAGACTGCTGCTGAGGGTTATCCTCTACATCCATGCTGAAACAATCCTCCTCCTCTTCCTCTTCTTTCTGTGTGTTTGGCGGGCCCGCAGGAATGCTATCTGGATAAAGGGGGGCTTGAGAGGAAAGGAAGTCCTCCTCTTCCTCCCGCTGTTCTGCCTCAAGTGCCCTGTGCATGTGCTCCAGCAGGAAGACTAGAGGTACAGTGTCACTGATGCATGCATTGTCGCTGCTCACCATCCTTGTGGCCTCCTGGTGACAGGACAGTGCATGCATCCTTGATCAGTAGCGTTCGGCGTGACGAAAAGAAGCCAAGTTCCCCTGACCCTGTCCTGGTGCCATACTTGCACAGGTACTCATTGATAGCCCTCTGCTGTGTGTGCAGCCACTGCAGCATTGCCAACGTTGAGTTCCATCTGGTGGGCATGTCACAAATGAGGGGGTTGGTGGACAGGTTGCATTCCCTTTGAATGTCAGCCAGCCGAGCACTGGCATTGTATGACCGGTGGAAATGACCACAGACTTTTCTGGCCTGCCTCAGGAGATCTTGTAAGCCTGGGTACCTGGTCAAGAACCGCTGCACCACCAAATTCAGGACGTGTGCCAAACATGGAACATGGGTCAAGTGCACCTGTCAGAGGGTGGAGAGAAGGTTGGTGCCATTGTCGCCTACAACCATTCCTGCCCGAATCTGGCATGGCGTCAACCACCTCTGAGCCTGCCCCTGCATAGCTGACAGACTCTCTGCCCCAGTGTGGCTCCTGTGCACTAGGCAGACCAACTCTGCATGGTATCTTTTAGCCTGACTGCTTGCGTAGCCCCTTGAATGCTTACAGAGCACAGCTGGATCAGAGGAAAAATCTGCAGACGAGGCCATAGAGGAAGAAGAAGAGGAGGGGGTGGAAGAGAGAGCTGTGCCAGAATTACCACTAGCGTTTTGGAGGCGTGGTGGTGGAACAAGCTCCAACAACACTGAACCCTGTCCTACATCCTTCCTAGCTACCAGCAGAGTTACCCAGTGCGCCGTGAAGGAAAGGTAACGTCCCTGCCCATGCCTGCTAGACCATGAGTCAGCGGTAATACAGTATCTCACCAAAATGAGTACACCCCTCACATTTTTGTAAATATTTTATTATATCTTTTCATGTGACAACACTGAAGAAATGACACTTTGCTACAATGTAAAGTAGTGAGTGCACAGCTTGTATAACAGTGTAAATTTGCTGTCCCCTCAAAATAACTCAACACACAGCCATTGATGTCTAAACCGCTGGCAACAAAACTGAGTACACCCCTAAGTGAAAATGTCCAAATTGGGCCCAATTATCATTTTCCCTCCCAGATGTCAGTCATTAGTATTACAAGATCTCAGGTGTGAATGGGGAGCAGATGTGTTAAATTTGGTGTTATTGCTCTCTCACTCTATTATACTGGTCACTGGAAGTTCAACATGGCACCTCATGGCAAAGAACTCGCAGAGGATCTGAAAAAAAGAATTGTTGCTCTACATAAAGATGGTCTAGGCTATAAGAAGACTGCCAAGACCATGAAACTGAGTTGCAGCATGGTGGCCAAGACCATACAGTAGTTTAACAGGACAAGTTCCACTCAGAACAAGCCTCAAGTCTTTGGGAAATAGATGTATGAGTACTGCCAGCATTGCTGCAGAGGTTGAAAGTGTGGGGGGTCAGCCTGTCAGTGCTCAGACCATACACCGCACACTGCATCAATTTGGTCTGCATGGCCCAGAAGGAAGCCTATTCTAAAGATGATGCACAAGAAAGCCCACAAACAGTTTGCTGAAGACAAGCAGACTAAGGACATGGATTACTGGAACCATGTGCTGTGGTCTGATGAGACCAAATTAAACGTATATGGTTCAGATGGTGTCAAGTGTGTGTGGCGACAACCAGGTGAGGAGTTCAAAGACCAGTGTGTCTTGTCTACAGTCAAGCATGGTGGTGGGAGTGTCATGGTCTGGGGCTGCATGAGTGCTGCCGACACTGGGGAGCTACAGTTCATTGAGGGAACCATGAATGCCTACATGTACTGTGACACACTGAAGCAGAGCGTGATCCCCTCCCTTCGGAGACTGGGCCACAGGGCAGTATTCCAACATAACGACCCCAAATACACCTCAAAGATGACCACTGCCTTGCTAAAGAAGCTGAGGGTAAAGGTGATGGACTGGCCAAGCATGTCTCCAGACCTAAACCCTATTGAGCATCTGTGGGGCATCCTCAAACGGAAGGTGGAGGAGCGCAAGGTGTCTAACATCCACCAGCTCCATGATGTCATCATGGAAAAGTGGAAGAGGACTCCAGGGGCAACCTGTGAAGCTCTGGTGAACTCCATGCCCAAGAGGGTTAAGGCAGTGTTGGAAAATAATGGTGGCCACACAAAATATTGACACTTTGGGCCCAATTTGGACACTTTCACTTAGGGGTGTACTCACTTTTGTTTCCAGCAGTTTAGACATTAATGATTGTGTGTTGAGTTATTTTGAGGGGACAGCAAATTTACATTGTTATACAAGCTGTTCACTCACTACTTTACATTGTAGCAAAGTGTAATTTCTTCAGTGTTGTCACATGAAAAGATATAATAAAATATTTACAAAAATGTGAGGGGTTTACTCATTTTCGTGAGAGACTGTATATATATATATATATATTATTACATCGCCTGAAGTGTATCAGTAACAGTACACCACTGCATGCACTGTAGGCTACACTGGATGGAAAGTATATATATATATATATATATATATATTTATATACTAGACTGTATATATATATTTATATATACTAGACTGACTGTATATATCTATCAAAAAATACACTGCCACTAACTGAATAATCTGCCTGCTTAATCTAACTCAAGCTATCTCTCTGTCCACACCAACAACACTACACACGGCCCATGTGTAAGCAGCTTCATATAGTGTGGTGCGTGGACTTAGTCCTCTTGAGCCATGATTGGCCAAAGGCACCCTGCCTTTGGCCAATTATGGCTCTCTCAGCAGAGAGCGCTGTGATTGGCAAAAGCATGCAGGTCTGGTCCAATCATCATACAGCAATGCACTGCATTATGGGGTGTTCCGCGGCGCTCAAATTTCCTGCGAACGCCCCATAATGTTTGCTGTTCAGCGAAAGGGCGAACACCCGATGTTCGAGTCGAACTTATGTTCGACCCGAACATCGAGCTTATCCCTAATAAGCAGGTCATACATGAATAATTTTTTTTGTTCAACTCTGGTTGAAAGAAAACCATTTTTATAAATGTGTCAAAACATCAGCCAAACTGCAACAAATTAACGAAGTGAAAAAAGTAGCAAAAATATATAAAAAATAGTGATGCCGCCTTTCACACTCAGTAAAACTTGATTAGATACTTCAAATCTGAAGGGGAGATATGCATAAAAAGATGGCCTCTTACCAAATCTGATTGACCCCAAGTTATAAGGGTCAAGATCTCCTTACATCAACCACACACTATGATGATTTCCAGCCGATCCACTCTAAACGGTCGCTCATGAGCTCTCCCTCAATAGAGACGCCAAGAGAGAATAATCATTCAGCATGCTCCGGCACCAGCAGCGATCAGCTGTGATGTTTCCACCTGAAGTCTCTAATGGGGATGACAGCTCTCTTCCTTAGTGAATGGCAGGGTGAATTTTTTATGTATATAGCACTTGCTAGACATGTGCAGGATGAAAAAATTAGTTTATTTTAGTTTCATTTCGATTCGTTATTTAACTAAATTCATTTAGTTAAATTCGTTGCATTCGTTACATTCGTTTTCAGAATTAGTTTTGTTTCGTATTCGAATTCGAAATAATTCGACCGCATTTGGAAAAATTCGACTGTATTCGAAAAAAGCTATCAAATTCGAAAAAATTCTACCACATTCGAAAAAAAACTGTCAAATTCGAAAAAATTCGACCGTATTCGAAAAAAAATATCAAATTCGAAAAAATTCTACCACATTCGAAAAAAACTGTCAAATTTGAAAAAATTCTACCACATTCGAAAAAAACTATCAAATTCAAAAAAATTCTACCACATTCGAAAAAAACTATCAAATTCGAAAAAATTCTACCACATTCGAAAAAAACTATAAAATTCGAAAAAATTCTACCGCATTCGAAAAAAACATTAACTGAATTTGAAAAAGTAAACTATACATAACCATTTTGCGAAATTTGAAATTTGTATAGAATGAAATTGAATTCCAATAGAAAAGATTAGGATAGAATAGAAAATATAAAAGAATAGCATAAAAAAACAATAGAACAGAATAGAAAAAAATATAGTATATTGTATTCTAATCTTTTCTATTCTAATTCGAATTCATTCTGTACCAAATTCCAATTTCGGAAGATGGTTATATATATATTATATTTTTTTTCTATTCTGTTCCATTGTTTTTCTATGCTTTTATTTTCTATACTATTCTAAACTTTTCTATTCGAATTTGAATTAATTCTTTGCGAAATTCGAATTTCGGAAGATGGCTTCTAAAATTAGAATTTCGTATAGAATGAATTCGAATTTGAATAGAAAAGATTAGAATAGAAAATAATAGAAACAGAATAGACTAGAAAAACAATAGAACAGAAGAGAATAAAATAAAATATATATATATTATGTTTTTTTCTATTCTGTTTCATTTTTCTTCTATGCTATTCTTTTTTATTCTATTCTAAACTTTTCTATTCGAATTTGAATTCATTCTATATGAAATTCGAATTTCGGAAGATGGCTTCTGAAATTCGAATTTCGTATAGAATGAATTTGAATTTGAATAGAAAAGAATAGAAAAGAATATTCTAGAAAAACAATAGAACAGAATAAAATATAATATATTATATCTTATTCTATTCTGTTCTATTGTTTTTCTAGTCTATTCTTTCTACTCTATTCTAATCTTTTCTATTCAAATTCAAATTCATTTTATGCAAAATTTGAATTTCGGAAGATGGTTATATATATATATATATATATATATATATATATATATATATATATATATATATATATATAATATTTTTTCTATTCTGTTCTATTGTTTTTCTATTATTTTCTATTATATTCTAATGTTTTCTATTTGAATTCAAATTCATTTTATACAAAATTCGAATTTCAGAAAATGGTTATATAGAAATAGAATGAAATCAAATTCTAATAGAAAAGAATAGAATAGAAAAGCAATAGAACAGATACATATAGAATTCGATTTCATTCTATTTCATTCTGTTTCTGTATAACCATTTTCAGAAATTCAAATTTCGTATAGAAAAGATTAGAATAAAATAGAAAATAATAGAAAAACAATAGACCAGCATAGAAAAAAAAAAAAAAAAATATATATATATATATATATATATAACCATCTTCTGAAATTGAAATGAATGAATAAAATGAATTCAAATTTGAATAGAAAAGATTAGAATAGAGTAGAAGAGAAAGACTAGAAAAACAATAGAACAGAATAGAATAAAATATATCTATTATATTTTATTCTGTTCTGTTCTATTGGTTGTCTAGTCTATTATTTTCTATTCTATTCTTTTCTATTCAAATTCAAATTCATTCTATACGAAATTCCACTTTCAGAAGCCATCTTCTGAAATTCGAATTTCGTATAGAATGAATTCAAATTCGAATAGAAAAGTTTAGAATAAAATAGAAAAGAATAGCATAGAAAAACAATGAAACAGAAATTTGATTTTGGTCTATATGAAATTCGAATTTTGGAAGATGTTATATATATATATATATATATATATATATATATATATATATATATATATATAAAACATCTTCCAAATCTCGAATTTCATATAGACCAAAATCAAATTTGAATATAAAAGATTAGAATAGAATAGAAAATAATAGAAAAGAATAGACTAGAAAAACAATACAACAGAATAGAAGCAAATATAATATATACATTATATTTTCTTCTATTCTGTTCTATTGTTTTTCTAGTCTATTCTTTTCTATTATTTTCTGTTCTAATCTTTTCTATTCAAATTCGAATTCATTCTATACAAAATTCAAACTTCAGAAGCCATGTTCCGAAATTCGAATTTCGTATAGAATGAATTTGAATTTGAATTGAAAAGACTATTATAGAATAGAAAATAATAGAAAAGAAAAGCATAAAAAAACAATAGCAGAGAATAAAAATTTTATTTTTATTTTTTTCGAATTCGATTCGAATTTGTTTTCGAATTCGATTTGAATTTGTCTGCGAATTCGATTCGAATATGTTTTCGAATTCGATTTGAATTTGTCTTCGAATTCGATTCGAATATGTTTTCGAATTCGATTCAAATTTGTCTTCGAATTCGATTCGAATAAGTTTTCAAATTCGATTCGAATATGTTTTCGATTTCGTTCGTTTTTTTTTCGGATTCGTTTAAATTCTCTACTTTTGTAATTCGGAAATTCGGATGCATCCGAATTTCCGAATAATGAAAAATTAGTCCGAATTTCGATTCGGAACGAAACGAAATGCACATGTCTAGCACTTGCCTTTTATCTTCAAATAAGGACTCCTCCGATAGTTCTGGGCACCAGTCCTCAGGAAGGATGTACTGGAAATGGAGCGAGTACAAAGAAGGGCAACAAAGCTAATAAAGGGTCTGGAAGATCTTAGTTATGAGGAAAGGTTGCGAGCACTGAACTTATTCTCTCTGGAGAAGAGACGCTTGAGAGGGGATATGATTTCAATATACAAATACCGTACTGGTGACCCCACAATAGGGATAAAACTTTTTCACAGAAGAGAGTTTAACAAGACTCGTGGCCACTCATTAAAATTAGAAGAAAAGATGTTTAACCTTAAACTACGTAGAGGGTTCTTTACTGTAAGAGCGGCAAGGATGTGGAATTCCCTTCCACAGGCAGTGGTCTCAGCGGGGAGCATTGATAGCTTCAAGAAACTATTAGATAAGCACCTGAATGACCACAACATACAGGGATATATAATGTAATACTGACACATAATCACACACATAGGTTGGACTTGATGGACTTGTGTCTTTTTTCAACCTCACCTACTATGTAACTATGTAAATGTTTTAAATAATATGTTGGAAAAGAAAAATGAAAAACTTCATGGTGCAGTAAATCAAAGTATTTATTCCGAGGATTTTCTCTTGCATGGCACAGAAATATAAAACAACACACAGCACTTGAGCTATCAGGCTACCAGCTGGTGTGTGGTGACGTCCAGGGGGTTCTGTCCAACTGACGCGTTTCTCTATAACAAGCATCGACTGGGAAAGGAGATACCCGAGTCGTCAGACACCACGGTATTTATACAGAGCAGGAGTGACACCGGAAGCTCAGAAATCATCTGCAGCTGACGGGTGTGACACACACAGCAATTACTTTTACTCAAAAATTTACTTTTAAGCAGTGAACCTTAAACACAATATCACCTATAATGCTTTAGTGGATTGGAATAAAATCAAATAAACATCTAAAAAAAGTCCATGTGCGAACTAACATTACATACATTCAAATGCTGTTTAACAGTCCTTTATCAGTAACGACAACGCATTAAAAAACCTAAATACATATTTAAAACATATATATTCCCTAATTTATGTTTGACTAGCATGATCTATCCAACAGCAATTAGGATTAGTAAAACCTCAAAAGGTCCCAAAATGTAAAAAATACATAAACCCATTTCTGCTGTTCTGTCTTATAAACCATGGAAAATTAAAAAAATGGAATAATCAAATACATTTTAAAATACATTTTACATTAAATTTTATAAGCTCATTAAATATATTAAAAAATAATTATAATTAACTTTTAAATGAGAAACCCCTTTTTAAAAACTTTAAAAAATGATAGTGTTGTTAAAGCACTGACTACCAAGTGCCCCCAGAAAGATATGAAAAATTTATTTAAAAATATATAAAAAATCTTATAAAAATAAAAAATATATATATAAATCATACCGGTACTTGAGATTTTTTATTTTAATGACACTTGGACACCAAAAGGTTTCTTTTAGGAAGTCACTTTCACCACCTTCAATACCCTATTTATTTTAATCTTCCATTTAATATTTTATTTAATATTTGATTTCATATTCCCCATGTGTACATATGTGTGCAACCACCAGCCGGACAGCCCCTAAACAGTGGAACAACACCACATATCCCACGCTAAAAAAGAAAATGAGGTGAGCTATTAGACCAAAGCAACCTTCAATATTTTAAACAAACATTAGGGATAAAAAAACTATTGAGAAGTAAAAAATCAACTGTTATTAATATAACAGTTGATATCCCATTCAATGTTAAGCCCCATGGGATGGTAAGAGCAAAGATCAAAAATCCATTGAGTTTCTCTTCTGGATATTTGCCTTTTCATCTTACTGCCCCTCCAGTGGGGAGAGTACTTCTCAATGGCTATAACTTTTAGTTCCGTATGGTCTCTCCCAAGACACTCACGGAAATGTCTGGATACACTATGGCCAATAAAACCTTCACGTATGTTGGTCAGATGTCCTCCAATTCTAATTTTGAAAGCTTGTGTGGTCCACCCCACATATTGGAGCCCACATGGGCAAATTAGTAAATAAATGACACCTATCGTCCCACAAGTAATACAATTATCAATCTCATACCTTTTGGAAGTGGTTTTTAAAGAGAAGGAAGAATTTCATACTGTTTTGGATGTACTGCACATTTTACATTTTTTGCAGGGAAAAACTTTTAAGGTATCCAAACATGCCAGTAATTTGTTCTGGCGGATCAATACTACTTGGAGTCAAGGTATCTTTAAGAACAGTGTTTCTCCTGAATATAACATTCGGTTTTTCTGGGAGTTTAGGTCCTAAGACACTATCACTTTTTAATACCTCCCAATGCTTTTTTATGATTCTATTGATCCACCAGTATTGTGAGGAGACCATCGCCCATTTATATGGGTTATTTTCACTAGCCTCTCTTACTTTGTGTTTCAATAGAAGACTTCTGTCCATATCCCTAACTTGTTCTAGATCTTGATTCAAAGTGGCCAGGTTATAGCCTTTTTCCAAAAACCGTTTGGATAGGGTTTCGGCTGGAAATCATCATAGTGTGTGATATAAGGCGATCTTGACCCTATAACTTGGGGTCCATCAGATTTGGTAAGAGACCATCTGGCTCTTTTTATGCATATCTCCCCTCAAATTAGAAGTATCCAATCAAGTTTTGCTGAGAGTGAATCACTATTTTTTATATATTTTTGCTACTTTTTTCACGTTGTTACTTTGTTGCAGTTTGGATGATTTTTTGACACATTTACAAAAATATTTTTTGTGAACACTTTTCCACAATCCCTTTAGAATTCACTTGAGATGTTTATATATTCTCACTTAACAATGTTTTAGTGATTCATCTGTTTGGATTCACGTATTGTACAGAATCATTTATTGTACATATTTATTCATGGTACACAATATTTCACATTGTGTTTATATAATTTGCGCATCTCTTTTGTGTTTAAAATCTATGTTGAAATTAATTATTTAATTTTGTTAGGAGTTAGCAACATTTATTTATGCCTACAAGTGTTTTCATTATATATTTTTTTCACTTTTTTATTTAGGTATTTTATATGAATGATTGGGTGAGCACAGATTGATTCACACACGCACATACATTGAAAGAAAACCAAGCAGAATCCCCTATCCACAAATTCAATGTGGATGGGGAATCACTCCTGCTGAGCTATTGTATTCTGTCAGTGGGAAGCCTCCCAGTCGGCAGAATACAATGATCAGTGTTGCCAGCTATAGCTTAAGGCTGGTCATACACTCGCAGCATGTCAGTCCTTGGCACTCTTGTTGGTGGCCTGTGTCCTGTGGCACCCCCGTTTGACTTAGATTATTGAACTTTCCCTTCTGTACCATGTTTTTGGAAACTGTGCTGGATTAACCTCCTGAGTATCCTTATCCAAGGTGCGTACCCCTGCTATTGGGCTCCCCGTACCCAAACACTGACAAAACAACTCAGCCAGTATGGAGTTTGCGGGGTTGGCTGAAGCATTAGCAACATTGACTCAACAGATAAGCATGCTGGCAGTGTCTGTGCAAGACCTACAAACTAACCAAACCAACTTACGAGCCAATCAAGCAAAATTGAGCAGTATGGTTAATATACCTACACCTGCTCCTGTGCCTGAAGCACCTGTGACGTATCTAGAAAGAGGTGCTACTGCTCCTGAACCCAAAGTTGCATTACCTGATAAATTCAATGGAGATCATTTATTACCACATGCCAGATTCTCTTTTCTCTACAAGCCCGTACCTCTACAAACCCGTAACAGATTTTGTCAGGATACGGACTGTGATCTCTTTTTTGACTGGTGAACCTCAGACCTGGACTTCTGAGGTGCAGAGGGTTTCTAAACCATCATTTATTACACATACATAGCCCTATATTGAATTCTAGGGGTGCCTTCATAAAAGCTATGGATGCACTGTATTAGGATCCCCATAAAGTATCCTCTGCTGCAGCCTCATTCCGAGCCCTCAATCAATGAAGAAGAAATGTTGAGGAATATATTACTGAATTTTGTCATCTGGCAGTAGAATCTAACTGGAATAAACCCACTCTACTAGATCAGTATCGATTAGGACTTTCTGAAACCCTGAAGGATGAGTTGGCCAGAGTCGGTGTTCCATCCACACTTGCAACCACTGTCTCCTTGTGTATATAGATCGATAGCAGATTACGGGAGAGAAGACAAGAATGGGCCAATAATTACACTATTCCTCAGAGGCGCAATTTTTTCTCTGCCCCTTTCAATCCTGACATATCCTCTGAAGCTCCCACAGATGAACCAATGCAGATTGTAACAGCTCAAGGACCTCTCTCTGATATAGAGAGATCTCATCGTAGATCTATAGGACTATGCTTATATTGTGGAAAGCCAGGACATCAAGTGAAGGAATGTAAAGCTAAGCCAAGTTCTGGGGGAGGTAAGCAATCTAATATATTCTCCATCTCACAACAATTGCTCCATACCATGTCCTCTTATTTGATTAGCTCTCTCTCTTTACAGTAAAATAAAGAGCCTGTGAACCTTAATGCAAGGAGCTAGTGGCTGCTTTATGGACACTACATTAGCTAAAGCTTTGTCAGTACCTACTACCAATAAAGAGGTACCTACACAAACTCCTTTAAAATCTGGTCCTATTACCACAGAAACCATTTCCCCAGAAATGACCATGCGATCATGCCATAGAGAGACACTCTCTTTTAATCTCGTCTGTTTTCCCATTTTTCCGCTGGTATTAGGAATACATTGGTTATGGAGACGCAACCCTGCAGTAGACTGGCAAACTGGTGTATTAAAGATTCACAGCTTGAGGTATTAGAGAACTAGATAGACAGTGCATAGAAGAAAATTCTATGCACTGTCTATCTAGTTCTCTAATACCTCAAGCTGTGAATCTGACCTTGGAGCCTACTACTAATGACAACAATATGTCAAAGATTCCTGTACACTATTTGGCCTTTGTTGATGTTTTTGAGAAGAAAGGGACTGATACTGTCCCTCCTCACCGAGATTATGATTGTCCTTTTGAATTGTTACCAGGGGCTCCAAAACCTTATAGCAGGACATATCCTCTTGCAGAGCTTGAATTACAAGTTTTAAAAGAATACATTGATAAAAATTTAAAGAAGGGCTTCATAAGGCCATCTACCTCCCCTGTTGGCGCTTGGATTTTTTTTGTAAGGAAAAATGATGGGGGCCTCTGTCCACGTGTGGAATATCGAGCACTGAATGCTATTACCATTAAAAATAAATATCCACTGCCTTTAATTCTTGAATTAATGGAAAGATTGCGTTCTGCTACCTTTTACAGCAAGATTGATCTACGAGGAGCTTATAACTTAGTGAGGATTAGAACTGGAGATGAATGGGAAAACTGCCTTCCGTTCTTGTTATGGATCTTATGAATATTTAGTAATGCCATTTGGATTATGCAATGCTCCTTCCACATTCCAGCGGTTTGTCAATGATGTTCTGCGGGATATTCTAACACCTATATAGTAGTATACCTGGATGAAATATTAATATACTGTCCGGGCTGGGCTCAGCCCTTCCCTCTCAAAGCTGGCCGCTCAGCTGTCTCACATGTTGATGATATCCTGCTCGTCAGTCCTGCTTACTTAAGCTGTCCAGCCGAGATGATCTCTGCCTTCGCCTTTGTCACATCTCTAGATATGCTCTCCTGTGTTCCTGTTAAAGACTTGCTTGGCTAACATTCTTTCTGACTCCAGATGCTGCTTGCTGTTCTACTACGCTCATCTCTGACTCACGTTTACTCTGTTTACCTTTTTTTATTATTATTAAACAAGTGTGATTTAACTGTACTTCTGTCTCAGTCTGATTCATGGTTTCTGACAGTAGGCGAAGGCCATGAATTCAGAAGATGCAGTCAATCCACTTGTTGGTAATATTTTTTCCAGGTTGGATGAGCAGGATCACCACGGCTCACCTGGAATCTCCCACTGTGGCAGCTCCGGTACAGCCTGTGTTTCAGGCCGTCCCTGCTGCTGCTCCATTCTCTGTGCAGGCACCCACCTTGAGTATTACCCCTATAAGAGGTATATCTGGTTCCGCTCCACTTCCCCAGCAATTAGGGGGTGATTTGGTCCAATGCAGAGGGTTTCTAAACCAGGTTGAGATATACTTTGAGATGCTGCCCCAGGCATTTCCCAGGGACAGAAGCAAAGTAGGTTTCATAATATCTTTGCTTTGTGAGAGAGCCTTGGCCTGGGCAAATCCTCTATGGGAGACACAAAAACCTGTTGTCTTGGGTTACCCTGAGTTTGTGACTCCGCTTCTGCTGCCAAGTGCCTCATGTCCATCAGAGTATGAGAACTGTTGCCGATTACACCATTGAATTCCGTAATCTGGCAGCAGAGGTTGCTTGGAACAATGAGGCCCTCATGGCTGCTTTTTCTCATGGTCTCTTGGATACCATCAAGAATGAGATAGTAGCCTGAGATATACCCACTGAGCTGGAGAGGTTGATCACATTTGCCATCCTCATTGACTCCAGACTCAGAGAAAGACTCCCTTTTAAGGAGCGCTTGCGGAAGCCTCCTGTACATTTGTCTCCGAACTTTGCAGTACCACCCTTTCCTCCCTCACCTCCCATGCCCCCTGGTACTGAGTTGATCTGTGAAGATGAACCCATGCACTTGGGCTTCACGCATCTCTGCGGATGAGAGAACCCTTAGGAGGAGGGAGAGATTGTGCCTTTATTGTGGCCAGGCAGGTCACTTTTTGAAGTCTTGTCCTACCCATCCAAGGAACGCTAGAAACCTTGAGGTACTGTCACGGACAGACCTTAGGTGGCATTGTTTCATCCCCAGTTATCCAGAAGGATAAGCCCCTGGTTTCGGTTACCCTTTCTTGGGCTGAGTCGTCTGTCGAGATACAGGTTCTAATCAACTCTGGGGCTGCAGGCCTGTTCATTGATGCTGCCTTTGTATCGAAGCAATCGATTCCGCTGCAGCTGTATGACACTCCACTTGCCACTGTGGCTCTTGATGGAATACCTCTACAGCCTGCTCATGTGACTCATGAGTCTGTTCCATTGTCCATGGCCGTAGGGGCTCTTCACCATGAGATAATCCAATTCCAAGTTATTTCTTCACCTAAGTTTCCGCTGGTTATTGGTTATCCTTGGTTACAGAGGCACAATCCCTCTTTTGATTGGCTCAGTGCTGGGGTTCTCTCCCGGTCACCACAATGCAGTAAGACATGCTTCCAGAAGGTAGCCAAGGTCCTGTACATTTCTTCACTCTTATCCCTGCGGGTAGTTTGCCTCCAAACCAGTCGTATGATTGCACAATTGACCTTCAACCTGGTGCCATACCCCTTCGTGGCCGGGTTAACCCTTTGTCGGTCTTGGAGGATAAGGCCATGGAGAAGTATGTTGCAGACGCATTTTCTTGAGGTTTCATCCGCAAATCCTCCTCTCCTGCTGGTGCTGGTTTCTTCTTTGTGAAGAAGTAGAGTGGTGTAAGAGAACTATCGTTATGCTCTGGGTGCACACGCGCACGCATGCGCGCATAAGAAACTTTGCGGATCGCAGATGCGCCAATGCGCGTGCGCAAAGGAGTGTGCACGTCTGTAGGAGCGCGTCCACGCTTCCCTTTGGCACCAGACAGCCTATTTAAGGGGCGCACTGACCTGTAACGGATGCTGACTGATCTTCAGCTGTTCCTGTACCTGTATCCTGTTGTATCCTGCTGTTACCTGCCTGATATCCGTTGCTGAACCTTGGCTTTCCTTGACCTTGCTTCTGGACTCCTACACCTCTGATTACTGGTTCCTGATCCCGGCTTCCTATTTGACCCTCCTCCTGCCTGATGACTTGGTACCTTGCTGCCTGCCTGCTACTGAACTCAGCTATCCTTGTGTATACTTCGCTTCTGTCTCCTGTTTGGCTCTACACTGCCTTCCATGTGTCCACAACTATGTTCCTGCAACCTGCTGCAACTTTCTGCCTTCCAAGAGTCGCATCTTCTGCTTCAAGCTTCCGGGGCTACATCTGCAGGCACTCGTGTTCCTCCTGTCCCTTGGTTCCTTCTGTCTACACTCTCAGCAGGACCCGGGCTGGGGATTCAAGAGGGGCTGACCTTGTCACTTTAGACTTCGACCAGGTACGTGACGAGTGGTGAACTGAGACCTTGTATTGATTATGGGGGTCTCAATCATTTCACGATTAAGAATGCCTATACGATTCCATTAATTACGGAGTTATTTGACCGCCTCAAGGGTGCAACATTTTCACAAAGCTGAACATTCTGCTGAACCTTTGTTCAAAATACTTTAAACATCCCACTATCTACAAGTGCCCTCATCTTTGCGGATATTGGGCAACAGGAAATCTTCAGTACTCAAGAAGAGATAGCTGGAGTGCTGTCTAGACCTGGTAGAGCTGTAGGACATCAGAATGGAACAAAATGGATTATGCCGCTTGCTGATAGAGAACGCCCTGGGAAGCCCTGAATAGTACACATTCCAGATCCTGACTGAACAGGGATACAAGCCCGATGGAGGAACTGATGGCCCAATACAGCTACTAAGGAGGAGACCCATTCAAAGCTACCCACTCTATGCCTACTACCCCTGCAGGGGTAACTACGTCTGGTGAGTGGGGAACCATTGGGGGAGCACTACAGTCACACTACCTGCTGTGCACCGAAGTTACATTATCTATGGAATATTGAACATTTTGGGACTACTTACATTTTTTGTTTTTTCTTATCTATATGCATTTTTGATTTTTGATTAGGGTTTGGGCTATCATACTGGACACTTAACACATATATGCTTAGCTGTGGATTTTTTTGCACTGTATTAAGTAGAGTACGCTCACACACTTAGCGTTTGTATGGTAAGGTATGGATATTCTGGACATTTCTGCACTTTAATATTGTGTATACATTTCTTATATCATATACTTATAATTATTTTTACTTTGTAGAATTTGGTTGACTCACAATCAATCGGAGCTAGCCCTATTTAGATATATTTTTTTTTAACACATACTCACCTAGATTGTATATATATTACACGTTTTCTATATATTGTCTATTTATGGATTGATATATTTTCCACTATTCACCTCTTATACTACTATGTGGGAGCACGTTCACTTTTTATATGATGTAAGGAGTCTAGTATGATATTTCATACTACCTCTTAACAAACCACTTAGCACCATATAGGGTAGCGCCAATCACCCCATTCTTTATACCTACTCCTGTAAGTTCCTTTGAGAACCCAAAAGGGGAGGCAGCAACCCACACTATCCTAAGCGCGGAATCTATTTTAAATTTGCTCACAATAGTGCCTTGAATTATGCTTCCCGATTGTCCCCGTTTATGGCAAACTATGGTTTCCAACCTTCCATGTTGCCTGACTCATTTGTTCCGCAGAGTATTCCCGCGTTAGAGGAGCATCTCCGTGGTCTTCGTTCCACAAGTCCAGGAGGCTTTGCAACATGCTAATGATAGGTACAGACTCCATGCTGACCGCAGACGGCTGCCTGTGCCTTCCTACCAGATTGGGGACAGGGTCTGGCTGTCATCTCGCAACCTCCGACTTCGTGTTCCCTCTCTGAAGTTCGCACCTCAGTTTATTGGAGCTTTCCGTATTCTTCGCAGGATTAACCCAGTGGCTTACACATTAGACCTTCCTTCTAATATGCGCATTTCAAATGTATTTCATGTCTCCTTATTAAAACCTTTGGTTTGCAACCGCTTTACCACCTCGGTGCCTCGTCCTCACCCTCTACAGGTTGAGAACCATGAGGCGTATGAAGTACAGTCCATTGTTGACTGCCGTAGGTTCTGTGAGTGCATACAGTACCTGGTGCATTGGAAAGGGTACGGTCCAGAGGAACGTCTTGGGTCTCATCCTCAGACGTACATGCCCCTGTCCTCCTCCGTGATTTCCATAGATATTTTCCCCTCAAGCCTGGTGGTCCTCCGAGGGGGAGGGGTCATTGAGGAGGGGGTACTGTCAGGGCTGGACTCAGCCCTTCCTTCTCAAAGCTGGCCCCTTAGCTGTCGGCTAATTGCCGGCTCCTATCTCTCCACAGTGACTCACCTGTTGATGATATCCGGCTTGTCAGTCCTGCCTATTTAAGCCATCCAGTCCAGATGATCTCTACCTTCGCCTTGGTCACATCTCTAGAGACGCTCTCCTGTGTTCCTGTTAAAGACTTGCTTGGCTGACATTCCTTCTGGCTCCAGATCCTGCTTGCTGTTCTATTACGCTCATCTCTGGCTCCCTGAGGTTTTGGCTTGTCTGACTATCCATTCCGGTCCCTGAACTCTGGCTATGTTTTGACTACATTTAATCTGTTTACCTTTTTTATTATTATTAAACAAGTGTTATTTAACTGTACTTCTGTCTCAGTCTGATTCATGGTTTCTAAAACTCTAAACTCTACCACAGAGAAAGAACATATTAAACATGTTAAGACAGCATTGTCTCTACTAAGAACTCATCGTTTGTATGCAAAACTAGAAAAATGTGCTTTCAATGTGAAAACTGTAGATTTCCTGTGGTATATTATTTCACCTGGTTACATAGAGATGGACACCTCCAAGATTCAAGCCCATGGCCCCTACACCCCGAAGACACTATTTTCTTGGTGCCAGGGGAGTTTCCCACTGTGTCGGTGGTTATAAGTCCTAATGTGGGTTTCGGTCAGTTGATGCCAGACAAACTGTGGTAGGTGGGTCTGAGCACATTCCAGATGAAACAGAGTGTATCTATAGCTCCTATTTATTTGAAATGTAATTTACCATCCCTTAGTCTAAAAGGAGTCAATAGAGGTGGGTTGTACATATATAATCCTCCTCTTTTGATTCAATAAAATAGTATTCTCATAATAATGACACCAGCAATATTATACATATTTACATTGTTCAGGGCTTAAAATGCCTTTATTGTACATATTTGCACCATTTAGGGCTTAAAATGCCTTTTTCTGAAATCTGACAGACACCAGGGTCTTTCTGCTCTGATGATCTGATGATCTGTGTGCTACAAATAAACTAATTAACAGCGCTATACAGCGCTATACACATTACATCTTATATATTTTTTCCTTCCTTCCTTGAGTGTGTGAACGTCGGAGTCATGTGATTCCGACGCCACACACATTGAAACACATCCTGTATTAAGAGTTGCCCCGGCAACCAGACGCGCCTCTCCTTCTCCCCAAGATACCGCGCCCACACTCCGTAGTACACACAGAACGAGGAGGGCTTGACGTTGCGGTGGGGGAAGCGTGGAGGGAGGCGCCCGTTGCCTAGACAGCAAAGAGAACTGGGAGACGCTCTCCTCCAGCCTATGTTAGGCTGGAGGCGTCCGTCACCCAGACAACAAAGAAAGGAGGCAATATTCTTCTTTCACTTACCTTAAAAGGAGGTTTTCTGATAGTGACGGCGGCCAACCCAGGCCACGCCCCTTACACTGCACTAATCAATAGGAGATCACTCTTTGATCTGGGCCATGCCCACCACATAACCACGCCCATATCCCCTACATTAGGATGCCAGGGACGCCCAAGGGCAGCATTTCACAACTGGCTTTTAACAAGAGAGGAACTCCAGGACTAGAGCTCCCTGTCACCCATAAATGGGGATTCTACCTGCACATGCTATACAACAAAACTTAAGGTATGTTGACTGGGGTATTTTTTTACTTGGTGGTTGTTTTGGGAGACAGAGTTCCCCAATAACTACCAATATTCCTATTTTTGATTCATATATATTTCTCTATCCCTTCAAAATTTAAATTCTTATTTAAGTGCCATCCATGTCTTTCAGCATTTTTGCTATTTATGGCTGCCGAATATCGGTCTTTTTCTAAAGCATACCAGGCCGTCCCGTAGAGGATAATAAGCGGTTTAGACAAATTGGTGACTAGGGTCCCTGCCAGCACTGGGAAAGCATTTTTTGTAGCTACATGCTCCAATGTAAGTCGCATTTGTTATTTCTCAGTAAAAATGCGGTTTTTCTAGATATAGGCGATATGTATGTATGTATGTATACCACTAGTAATTATGTTGTTTTCTGAAATTTTAGAATGTGATGCAATCCTTCCCTGAGGAACACTTTGCTTTGACAATAAAGTTGAAACGCGTTGGAAATCTGCTATCAGACACCATCATATCAACTTGGGTGGTGTTTGTATTTAGCAGTAGGATGCATCACTTTTTTTCATGTATCTGATGCTTTTTTTCTTAAAAATACTCAGTTAAAATATGTATTTGTATGTTTCACTTGTATTCTATTCGCTTTTGTACTAATAAAAATTGACTTTTAACCTAATAATTTTCTGATCACTACATTGCCCTAAAAATCCCAAATCGAGGTACAATATTTGTTTTTTTGAAATAATAGGGGATGATGGCAATGACACACCCAATCCTCTGAGTCATATATTTGTGAATAAGATTCAAGCCATATTATCTTGGCCAGTACCTACAGACAAAAAAGGGGTACAATGTTTTATTGGCTTCTGTAACTTCTATAAAAGATTCATACGCAATTTCTCAAAGGTTGTTCAGCCAATTACAGCTATCACAAAACAAAAGGTGAAATTTCAATGGACTGAACAAGCCCAGCAAGCTTTTGATGAGTTGAGAGACCTATTTACTTCTGCACCTGTTCTAAATTTACCTGTCCGCAACAAACCATACTATGTTGAAGTAGATGCTTCAGATACAGCTGCAGGTGCTGTACTATCATAGAGATCCGGTGAAAAAGAACTCCCACATCCAGTGGCCTTTTTTCCATGCTCCTTTACTCCCTCTGAGAGAAATTATGATGTGGGGAGAGAGAATTATTAGCAATCAAACTTGCATTGGAAGAATGGAGACATCTGCTAGAGGGCACTAGCACACCCATCACGGTTTAAACAGACCATCGCAATCTTGAATACTTACAGACAGCTAAAAGATTAAAACCATGTGAAGCCCAATGGGCTCTTTTCTTCAACTGGTTCCCCCTGCTGATAATTTACTGCCCTGGTTCTTGGAATGGTAAGGCTTATGCCCTTTCTCGTATGGGAACTGACACATCTTCTCCAGGTCCTGAACCTTGTACTATATTAAATAAAGACTGTTTTTTGGCTACTATATCATCACTATGGGATACTGTCAGATCTCATACTAATGTGAATGATAAACCTTCCACAAACCCCCCAATAAACTATCAAAATTGATTTTTATTGTACAAAGGAAGAGTTTATGTCCCTCCTGCTGCAGTCGCTGAAGTACTACAATATAACCATGATACTCCCATAGGGGGTCATGGAAGCATACATAAAACACATGAACTGATTTGAAGAACCTTCTGGTGGCCTTCCTTATTAAAAGATGTGACATTTTACGTTTCTACCTGTTCTGTTTGTATTTGTGCTAAAGACAGCCACAATCGCCCTCAAGGTCTTCTTTTGCCTTTGCCTGTTCCTTCCAGGCACTGGACTGACATTTCAATGGATTTTATTGTTGAGTTACCCTTGGCACATAGTTACAATACAATTGTCAACCGCTTTTCATCCTCAATCAAATGGCCAAACAGAACGTACCAACCAAACCTTAGAACAATACCTGCGATGTTATACAACCTATCTTCAAGGTGATTGGGATTCATATCTATCTTTAGCTGAATTTGCATATAATAATCAATTACACCATCAATTACACCATTCCATTAACTCCTCTCCATTCTATGCTAATTATGGCTACCATCCCACTATGTTGCCTGGATCCCCAGTTGCTGATACTGTACCCGCTGCTAATAATCGTTTGGAAGAACTTTTCAGTACTAAAGAAGACCATAACTCGTGCCCAGACTAGGTATAAGGCTTATGCGGACAGACACCATAATCCTGCCCCTCAGTACCAACCAGGTGATCGAGTATGGTTATCCACCTTGTTCCTAAAACTGAAATGTCCTACCCGAAAATTAGGACCGAGATATGTGGGACCCTTTGCTATTCAACGTGTCATTTACCCCACTGCAATGAAATTGAGTCTAACTGATTCCTATAGGGTTCATCCTGTCTTTCATATTTCTCTGTTAAAGCCTGCTGTCCCAGATCCTTGTCCCTCTAGCTCCCTATCTACTGCTGATCCTATTATTGTAAATGGAGAGGAAGAATATGAGGTTGAGGACATCTTAGATACTAGATTATGCCATGGTCATCTGGAATACTTGATTCACTGAAAAGGCTACAGTGTTGAAGATTGTCCCTGGGTTCCTGCTTCTGATGTGTATGCTCCTGCGCTTGTACGCACTTTTCATAGGCGTCATCCCGGCCATCCTGTCCTTTTGCACTCCTGGAGGTCATGCCTTGTGCAGAGGCACCGTCACAACACGCAAACTACCTGTACCAACTCGTCCTCGTACTCGCAGCATGTCAGTCCTTGGCACTCTGGTTAGTGGCCTGTGTCCTGTGGCACCCCCGTGTGAGTATAGTGAGGCCTCTAGCACATGTCTGATGGCATCCTTATATCAAGGTGGCAGCACCAAAGTGCTTCCTGTTATAGACAGCAATTGCATCAATTCCACCACACTCTCCGGAGGTCATTTCCTGCTTAATCACTATAAAGCTGAGAGGTTCCAGAGAGAGAGTGCTTAGTTGTTTTAGACCTACCCACAGTGTGTACCTGTTCTTTACCATGTGATATTGCTACCTGACTTTTGCTATGTTTATTGACTCTGATCCTTTGCTGCCTGCCGTGACCTTCTGCTACATTTGACTTAGATTATTGGACTTTCCCTCGCATTTTTGGAAACTGTGCTGGATTCACCTCCTGAGTATCTTTATGCAAGGTGTGTACCCCTGCTATTGGGCTCCCCATACCCAAACACTGACAGGTTGTGCAAAAGTATATTGATCAACTTAATGTTCAACCAGCCCATCAGGTTTTTCTCCATAATCAGTGCCGCTGGCTATAGCGGACTACACTGATTACTGCATTCTGCTGCTGGTTGAGCATAAAAAACATGAATTATGTATGGCCAGCCCAGGTAGGTATCAAATAACATAATCCTCACTGTAAGGAGGGAAGTATATAAGCAGGGTTCTGGAAACAGGCGTTTAGACTAGGGATGAGCTTCGGGTTCGAGTCGAATGTAAGTTTACAATTGGAAAACCTCAAGAAAAACATCAATGATGTCATTCAAACAAATAAAAACATCATTGATGTTTTGGGGAGAATTTAAAACCCCTCCAAATCACTTTCTTCTTTTGTGTGCTATAAAGTTCAAAATGTTTTAGCAATTTTTAGAAAAGCCAAATTTGGAGGATGCACACAGTGTGCCAACATGTGCTATCTGCCATCACGGGAGATCAATGTAGGCGTTTTGGGGGTGCAACCCCTTCCTCAATAATAAAGTAGCTGAGAGGAAGGGGTTTCTCCCCCAAAACATGTCCCTTGATCCCCCATGATGGCAGCTAGCACATGTTGACATTGGCAAATTTGTGTGCATCTTCCAAATTTGGCTTTTCCTGGGGTGACTTCACCCCATCTGAACGTAATATCAACACAGTTCCTAAATAATCATGTCTGATATTGCCTTCAAGTTCTACCAAATGTGAACTTTGTAAGTTCAAGATTTGTGTCTTTCTTGTTGGTTTTACACATGCCTGTTTTATCTTAAATGGACATTTCTATTTTTGATAATGCCACCCCAAAAATTGTTATACAACAAACATGTTGGTTTGTTTTAAAAACCTTTTCTAAATGCACATGTGATTGTGCAGGTATTAAAAAGATTGTTAATCAAGAATGTGTGGATTATTGTCTCAACGCGACAACACTTTTGTGGTGATGTAATTGCTGCTTTCTGTGAAAATGGGGGTTCTTTCCTAAGGGCAAATCCTCTTTGCACTACAAGTGCAGTTTCAGTGCAGTTTCAAGTGCACTTGTAGTGCAAAGTGTCTTTGCCTTTAGTAAATAACACCCAACAGTGCTTTGTTCAAGGTTACACAATCATGCCATTTTCAGGACTCCCCACATTTCTGTCAGGGTCAGCTAAAACAAACACAAGCAGTAAATGTCACAAAAGATGTGCTTTTTTTTTATTTGATAAAGGCTTCACAAATTGTCTGGCATATTGATGGCCCCCCTACCCACAAAGAACTCAAGGTATCTTAACCGAACATCACGGGCACTCAGGGAGGGCAAGCCAGGACGGCCACTTTCAAGCGCCGTCAGGGTTGTTTCATTGATCATTCCGGCCTTAGGCCCAACTGAGCCAGCATAGTTGGCAGAATGTTGGCGTAAAAAGTTATGTAGAACACAGTACGCCAGGATTATATGATTATGATTATACTCCGCCATATGAATGGGTGTCAGAAATAGGCGGAACCGGCTGGCCATGATTCCAAATGTGTTCTCCACCACTCTTCTGGCTCTGGCCAGCCGGTAATTAAAAACCCTCTGTTCCGGGGTGAGGGTCCTCATCGGGAATGGCCGCATAAGATGGTCCCCCAGCGCAAATGCTTCATCCGCAATGAAGACGAATGGGAGTCCTTCCACATTCTCTTCTGGAGGTGGCAAGTCCAAGCTGCCATTCTGGAGATGCCTGTAAAACTCCGTCTGGGCGATGACTCCACCATCGGACATCCGGCCATTCTTCCCCACGTCCACATACAGGAAGTCGTAATTAGCTGACACCACAACATCACAATACTATTGAACCCCTTGTAATTATAATAGTACGACCCCGAGTTGGGGGGTGGGACGATGTGGACGTGTTTCCCATCAATTGCCCCTCCGCATTTAGGAAAGACCCACCGCTGGGCATAGTGGGAGGCCACAGTCTGCCATTCCTGTGGCGTGGAAGGAAACTGTTGAGGAAAACAAAAAAAACTTAGTATTTTTGCACATAAACATGGAAAGCAGATTATAGACACAAACATTCTTGGCCAGCATCCGGATAACATTCATTAAGGGGAATTTTACAACACCAAAGTATAAGTAACAGGTAACCCTCTTCACTTCATTGAGAGATGAATGCCTAAATACAGGGTATTACTTGGAACAGCCCCTCCTTAGTTACACTATTGGCAGACCACTGGACAGGTAAGAAGTGTCATAATACAAAGCTATAAATACACACTGTACACATTTGAGCACATTTGGACATTCTGCTATTACCTATCAAGATAATAGGATACAAAAACTTGAAACAGTACCATTTGAAAGTATACAGGCAGGCCCTTGCACTACATGCTTTGGGGAATTCATCCATAAATCTGAGCAGAAAAGAGATGGGTATAGTGTGTATGGGTTTGGCAAAGTCAGCAGATAGATGATTGAGGATAGATAGAGAATTGGTATCAGCTGACTTAACAGTTGGGGGGAGGGAGGGTTAATACAAATGATTTGGGGACACACAAAAAAGCCTCTGGCACTCTGCCTGAATTTAAAGCAAAAATCAGATTTCTAAACATTTTAGGGGTGTTTGGGGTAAAGCACTACTATGGAGCTGATAAAATACATTATTAAGTGACTACATGAGGTGAATATAGGCCCAGGAGAGACCATGCTGGGGAGGTAAGTGAAGGCAAATATGTATGAAGGACTAAAAAAATAATTACGTAAAAATCCAGCATGCATGAGAACAAAGGGGACATTCACAGCATATTCCAATCATGGTAATTAGGGAATCAGGAAAGAAATACAATGTATTAGCAAACATTCAATACAATAAAATGTGATATTAAAGGATAAAAATCTTACCTTCATATACTCCTTCTGCAGGACCCGCATGACGGCAGAACAGGTCTCTTGGATAATGATCCCCAGAGCCTGGGGGGAGATGCCTGTCGAGAACTTCAAGTCCTGCAGGGTTCTTCCCGTCGCCAAGTACCGCAGGGTAGCGACGAGCCTCTGCTCCGGAGTGATGGCTTGCCTCATGCAGGTATCCTGCCTGCTGATATAGGGGGTCAGCGAAGCCAACAAACGGTGAAATACGGGGTCCGTCATCCTGAGAAAGTTCCTGAAATCATCAGGATTATTCTCACGGATCTCACGGAGCAAAGGCATATGAGAGAACTGGTCACGCTTAAGCAACCAATTCTTGGTCCATGAATTCCTCCCCACCCTGTTCATGGACTGGACTTGTGTCAAGGTCAGGACCCCAACACCAAGCCCCCTGCAAAGCACGAACTCTACGAGGAGTACGTATATGCAACATGGCTAGAAAACGGTCGGCTGCTCAGAACGAAGTAACAGAACGCACTGAAGAACAGCAAGGCCTTTGAATACCGACCTGAAAAACAGTAACGAGCAAACAAGAACACAATGACAAGTCAACGGTACTCGCTGCACGCACTGAAGAGCAGATACAAACCCACAAGCACAAACTGAACTGCAGAAAACTGAAAATCTGAAAGCCACGAGTCTGAAAAAGCGCCTCTCACTAAACTTTTACTAACACGAGATTAGCAAAAGGAGCCCAAAGGGTGCCGCGCTTGGTTCTGAACTGGCCTTTTCTAGTCTCGTTGTACGCGGTGTATGTGACCGCGTGGTTGGCGATCGGAGGTTCCGACACCTTTGTGTGACCGTGTGTACTCAAAACAAGTTTGAGCCAACATCCGTCGGAAAAATCCGAGGATTTTGTTGTCGGAATGTCCGATCAATGTCCGACCATGTGTACGGGGCATTATACTTAAGGCAGGCGAACGAGACAGCTGCAATGTATTCAATATATATATATACACATCCCGTCTTTGTATATATATATATATATATATATATATATATATATATATACACTGTATACAGTTTAGCTTCATTTCACTGCAGACCGTTCCTGGTGTATTGTGTCTAATATACTTCAGCCAGGCAGGTGACTCACTGAGCTCAGTGCATTTAATAGATATATATACAGACTTGTGTATATATATATATATATATATATATATATATATATATATATATATATATATATAGTCTAGCCAAGCCTATACCTGACTAGGCAATTGCCTGAGTGCGTGTTCAAAGACACTTTCAGCCAGGCAGGTGACTCACTGAGCTCAGTGCATTTAATAGATATATATACAGGCTTGCATATATTCATTCTAGCCAAGCCTATACCTGACTAGGCCATTGCCTGAGTGCATGTTCAAAGACACTTTCAGCCAGGCAGGTGACTCACTGAGCTCAGTGCATTTAATAAATATATATACAGGCTTGTATATATATATATAGTCTAGCCAAGCCTATACCTTACTGTAGGCCATTCCTGGTGTACTGTTTTTAGTAAACTTCAGGTGTTGTTTTGCTAATCTAATTGTACAGTATGTCTGGAAGGCCACCAAGGAGAGGCAGATGCTCACAGGCCACTAAAAGAGGGCAAACAGGCTCTGTGTCTACAGCAAACAGTGCTGGTCGTGGACATGGTGCATCCTCAGCACGTGGCTGTGGGGCGCGCTTGTCCTTTTTTTCGGGAGCTAGCCGTGTTGAGCCGCAACATGCGGAAGACTTGGTAGAGTAGATGACCATGCCGTCCTCATCCTCCTCATCCTCTCTCACCCAGGCTCAGGTTACTTTGTCTGCCAAAGCAGCTGCCAAATTGGCCTCTTCCCTCAGCTCAATGGCTTCAGTCACTCCTTCCCTAGCCCCACCATGTCCTCCTGAGGAGTCCCCCGAACTGTTTGACCACAGTGTTGGGTACATGCTGCAGGAGGATGAGCAGCGTTTTGAGGGCTCCGATAATGGTACACAGCTTGAGGAAGGCAGTTACGTGAGCCCAGAGAGAGGGGGTGCCCAAGAAGGACAGAAAACTGGCAGTCATGTTCCCCCAGCTGCAGCATACTGCCAGGTTTGCTTCAGTGACAAGGAGGGAGGTGATGATGAGGTCACTGACTCTACACGGGTGCCTGATAGGAGAGCGGAGGAGGAGGAAGCACATCTCCACCGAGGCAGGATGCCCTCCAGGGGCTAGCTTAAGGGCAGCCAACTGACTGCATCACACCACAGAGCTCCGCATGTGCAGGGAGCTGCTGTCTCTGCGCGTTATTCCAAAAGTTCTTTGGTGTGGGCCTTTTTTGAGACGTGTGCAGCAGATCGCACCGTTGCTTTTTGTAACATATGTCTGAAGCATATCTCGCGTGGCCAAAACCGCAGCCGCTTGGGCACCACACGCTTGACCAGACATATGTCGACCTGCCATGCAGTCTGTTGGCAAGCATACATAAAAGACCCACACCAAAGAACATAGCGGACCTCTTCTTGCTCCTCAGCTGGGATCTTCAACCCCACTATACCTTCAGTCCTCTCAGAAACCTGCACGGAGAGGAATGAAGGTGTAGAATTAGGTGTGCCACTGCCAAGTACTTACGGGCAATCTGCTATCGGTACACCAACGTCCGATTGTACCAGGCAAATTTCCCTGCCCCAGCTACTGCACCACCGAAAGAAGTTCGCTCCCAGCCATCCACATGCCCAGCAGTTGAATGCTAGCTTGGCTAAATTGCTAGCATTTCAACTGCTGCCTTTTCAGTTGGTAGACTCTGCCCCCTTCGGTGAGTTTGTGGAATGTGCGGTTCCTCAGTGGCAGGTTCCCAAGCACCACTTTTTTTCATTGAAGGTGATTCTGGCTCTCTACCGGCATGTGGAAGGCAATGTCTTGGCCTCGCTGGACAGGGCGGTCAGCGGTAAGGTGCATATTACGCTGACTCATGGTCCAGCAGGCATGGACAGGGATGTTACCTATCTTTCACGGCACACTGGGTGACTCTGCTGGCAGCTGGGAAGTATGCAGGACAAGGTGCAGTAGTGTTGGAGGTTGTTCCGCCACCACGCCTCTAAAATGCCACTACTGGTGATTCTGACACACCTCTCTCCTCCACCCCCTCCTCTTCTTCTTCCTCTATGGCCTCTTCCTGTGCTTTGTCCTCGGAACCAGCGGTGCTCCGTAGGCGTTCAAGGGGCTATGCAAGTAGGCAGGCCAAAAGATGCCATGCTAGGCTTGAGCTGGTGTGCTTGGGGGACAGGAGCCACACTGGGGCAGTGGTTTTGTCAGCAGGGGCAGGTTCAGAGGTGGTTGACACCACGCCAACTTAAGGCAGGAATGGTGGTTTGCAACAATGGCACCAACCTCCTCTACACCCTAAGACTGGGACAACTGACCCATGTGCCCTGTTTGGCACATGCGGTTCTTGGGCAGGTACCCGGGCTTACAGGATGTCCTGAGGCAGGCCAGGAAAGTCTGTGTGCATTTCCGCCAGTCATATAATGCCAGTGCCCAACTGGCTGACCTCCAAAAGGAATTTAACCTGCCCAAGAACCGTCTAATCTGTGACATGCCCACCAGGTGGCACTCAACGTTGGCCATGCTGCAGCGGCTGCACACGCAGCAGAGGCCCATCAATGAGTACCTGTACAACTACGGTTTGTGGAGGATTGTGTCAGCATGGAGGTGGAGCCTGGCACTCAGCATCAGCAGCAGTCTTCAAGGGATCATTTACAGTCCCAAGAAACCCATGGATTTGTACATGGCTGGGAGGAGGTGGCTGTGGATCATGTCGTCCTTAGTGACCCAGAGGACTTCGGACCGAATGCCTCAGCAAACCTACGCTGCATGGCCTCCCTGATCTTGCAAAGGCTGTGGAAGGATCCTCGTATTTGTGGTATCAAGGAGAGGGATCATTATTGGCTGGCAACCCTCCTTGATCCATGTTACAAGGATAAGGTTGCAGACCTTATCTTACCGTCGCAGAGGGAGCAGAGGATGAAACATCTTCAGGAGGCCTTGCAGAAAGGTTTGTGCAATGCGTTTTCAGAGCCTGGGAGGTTAAAAATTCCTGGTCCTGGACAACGTGTTGCTGAGGCTTTGGTCAGTCACAGAAGGAGTGGTGGAGAAGGTGGCCATCTGTCTGATGCTTTCAGACAATTTTTTAGTCCGTAGCCCCAAGGTATGATCAGTTCCAGCAACCATCACCAGTGTCTGATTTACATGGTGCATGAATACCTAGGGGCAAGATCAGACTTGGACACCTTTCCCACCGAAAATCCTCTGGGTTACTGGGTCTTGAGGATGGATCACTGGCCAGAGCTTGCACAGTGTGCAATTGAGCTACTGGCCTGTCCTGCATCCAGCGTTCTTTCAGAACTCACTTTCATTGCTGCTGGAGGCTTTGTAACCGATCACAGGGTGCGCCTGTCCACCGAATCGGTCGATTGGCTGACCTTGATGAAAATGAATCAGTCTTGGATCACCAGCTACCAAGCATCTGATGCTGATGTAACCGAATATTTTTTTTTTAATGTGAAATCCCTTCAAGACTGCCTATGCTGATGCTGAGTGACTATCCTGTTATGCTGATTGACTATCCTCTTCCTCCTCAATTTTCATGCTGATAGCTTGTAAGCACATTTTTAGTTCTGGGCACCACCACCAGTGGCTAAGGCCCAATTTTTCTGCCCCTGTTTAACAGGGGCGTGTAATTACAATTTTTGATGCAATACTTTGCAGCAGGGCTCATTCCTGCGCTCCAACTAGAGTATCTGTGAGGAGTTGCAGTGTTGTGGCACCAGCACCAGTGCCTAAGGCCCAATTTTTCAGCCCCTGTTCAACAGGGGCATGTAATTACAATTCTTGATCTAATATTTCACAGCAGGGCCCGTTCCTGCACCCACCAAGAGTAACTGTGAGGGCTTACAGTGTTGTGGCAACACCAACACCTAAGGCCCAAATTTCTGCAGAGTATGAAGGGCAGGCCCCTACTTTCAAACATCCAAATTACAAATGACTCTTACTTTCAAACAGAAGGAGACAACAGGAAGTGAGAGGAAATCTACCTCTAGGAAGGGAAATTATCTCCTGTAAGAGTTAATATGGGAAAAAGTTGTCTCTGATTTATCACCAATCCTTGTTTAACTTAAAACCCCCAAATTTTCAATATCCAATTGTCATTGGGACAGAAAGTGAGGTGAAATCTTCTGAACAGGTGCACAGACAGCAAAACAAAGTATACAGCGGTGATAACCCTTCCCTTTGTTTTCCCAAAAGCTTAAAAATAGATTTTTTGGCTGGAGCTACAGTTCAAAATTACAAACCAGTTCAAAATTAGAAACAGATTTTACTTAAGAACAAACCTACAGTCCCTGTCTTAGTATATAGGGCCTGGGAGCCCCACGCCTTTCCTTTTTTTTTTATTTGGGTGCAGGGTTCCCCTTAATATCCATACAAGACCCAAAGGAGCTGGTAATGGGCTGGGGGTGAGGGGGGTACCCATGCCTTTTTTCTCAATGATTTTCATCCATATTGCTGGGACCAGACATTACATTAAAGCCGCAAGCAGTTTTAAATGACTTTTATTCCTTTACAAATGTCATTTTATGCAGGGACTGTTCTAAACACGGGAGACACGCGCCACTTTACAGGCATACTATAGACACCCCCCAGGCATGATATTTCAAGGAATATTTCACTTTTATTTTTTCACTTTAAGCATCATTAAAATCACTGCTCCTGAAAAAACATCCATTTTTAAAACTTTTTTTTGCATTAATACATGTACCCTGGGGCAGGACCCGGGTCCCCAAACCCTTTTTAGGACAATAACTTGCATATTAGCCTTTAAAATTCACATTTTTAATTTCTCACGTTCGAGTCCCATAGACTTTAACGGGGTTCGAAAGATCGTGCGAACTATCGATCCATTCGCAAGTTCTGGTGCGAACCAAACTGGGGGGTGTTCGGCTCATCCCTCGTTTAGACCTACAAAGCATAGTAACACTATGAAACCACTGACACTGTCCGGCGAAGGCAACAGCTTAATTAAGTCTCAAAATGCTTCTGGAAAAGGGTCATGCACATTCAGAAAAGTGCAAGGGGAGTCAATACAAGGACTGACTCCTCTCATACATTCAAGGTGATCAGTCATATCAATGACTAACCTAGTGCAGAGTCCAAAATCCAGACTAGGCAACCCAGCATAAGAAAAGGGCAACAGTGCTAAGAGGAGTATATGAACAAAGTGCTCATAAATACCACAATCGAGTAGGGAATAAATGGGATAATGTAATTATATTTTACAAGGGAGATAATACACAAAAAAGGAAACTCTCAGAACTAGGACACTAAAATGATGTCAGTAAATATGGAAAGCATTTCACAAAGGAAATCTGTAAGCACCATAGCAAACCTAAAGTCAGTGGTACAATGGCAACTCTCAAGACCTCTTCAAGAAAGTCAGGTCTGATGGGATGTTCAAGATAGGGGGGACTGGGAAAAAAAAAACAAATAAATCCAATAGGAAGTTGGTATATGGTTTTAAATAGAAGGTTTACCACTTGAAAATCTACACTCTACATGAGCAAAGGACTTTACTCCCCTATGAGATAGTGTACCTGTTCCAGATGTATAGAAACAAAAGAAAATGGGAAACTTCTAAGTATATGTAGCCTCCAGCAAAGCGAGGGACTGGGCCATTACCCGATGAATAGTCAATAGTGTCAGATCTATAGACTCAGTCTGGCAGACATCCAATCACACTTTGAACGGAGTAAGGCAAACATTACATATATATCTGGAATATTAAAATATGGAAAAACCATATCGAATAGACCAATGGTGTATATGATGGCAGTCATCATTTTTGGGTGCAGCACATGTAGTTACACCCAATGAGTCTAACAGTCGTAGCTGCTGGTCCTCCCAACTCCAACGTGGGATGAATATGTGGGGGTGCACATCAAAGCCAGCACAGGATACATACGTAACATTCATTAATGGGTCACAGCGAAGGCCACCCCACCCATCAATAACCACAACCACTCAAGCAGACCACAAACAGCTCCACCACACATAACCACACCACACTCACACCACACTCTGTGACCCCGCCCCCTTCTAACATCACATGACATCAAAAAGGGGTGTGGTTACTCGTTATGTCACTGGATGGCCCCGCCCTTGCCTATATAAGAGCTGTCAAAGCAAAGAGACAGCAGTCGGCGGGAGGCCTCCCATGGAGGCAGAGCGTTTTGCAATTTTTGCAATTTTTCAGGTCCGTCGGGCGGTGTGATTGATGGTGGATTTACATCGCAAATTTTTTCCCACAATTCTTGGGAATATAAAGAAATGTCTTTATTTTTTCACAAAATTGTCATAATAACAAGTTATTTCTCACACACACCATATGCATACTTCCAATTACACCCAAAAATATATTCTGCTACTCCTCCCAAGTATGGTGATACCATATGTGTGTGACTTTTACACAGCCTGGCCACAAAATGCAGGGAGCACCATCAGGGGTTTTAGTAGCATAAATTACACCTCTAATTTCCTAACAACCTATTACACTTTTGAAGGCCCCGGAGCACCAGGACAATGGAATTACTCACAAAATGACCCTATTTTGGAAAGCAAACACCCCAATGTATATTCTATGATGTATTATGAGTTTTTTGAACAGTTAATTTTTTTCCACAAGTCTTCGGAAAATGTGGAAAGAAAATGGAAACCTATTTTTTTAACTCAAAATTGTCAATTTATAAGATATTTCTAACTCATAGCATGTATATAGCAAAAATTACACCCCAAAATATATTCCGCTACTCGTCCTGAGTATGGCGATACCACATATGTGAGACTTTTACACAGCCAGTCCACATACAGAGTTCCACCATTGAAGTAGTACCTTCAGGCGTTCTAGGAGCATAAATTACACATCTCATTTCATTCCTACCTATCACACTTTTGAAAGTCCTGGAGTACCAGGACAATGGAATTATCCACAAAATGACCCCATTTTGGAAAGCACACACCCCAACGTATATTCTATGAGGCATGGGCTGCAGATAGGTACTTGGGTACTCTGATGGTCTGCAGATAGGTACTCGGGTACTTTGATGGGCTGCAGATAGGTACTCGGGTACTCTGATGGGCTGGAGACAGGTACTAGGGCAACCTGATGAGCTGTAGATAGGTACTCGGGTACTCTGATGGGTTGTGACAGGTACTCTGAAGGGCGGTGACAGATACTCAGATGGGCTGTGACAGGTACTCAGGTACTTAAATGGGCTGTGACAGGTACTCAGGTGGGCTCTGACAGGTACTCAGGTGGGCTGTGACAGGTACTCAGGTACTCGGGTACTCCGATAAACTGTGACAGGTAGTCAGGTACTCGGGTACTCAGATGGACTGTGACAGGTACTCAGGTACCCAGGTGGGCTGTGACAGGTACTCAGGTATTTAGGTACTCAGATGAACTGTGACAGGTACTCAGGTACTCGAGTACTCAGATGAACTGTTACAGGTACTTGGGTACTCAGATGGGCTGTGACAGGTACTTAGGTACTCGGGTACTCAGATGGGCTGTGACAGGTACACGGGTACTCAGATGGACTGTGACTGGTACTCAGATGGGCTGTGACAGGTACTCAGGTAGTCAGGTGGGCTGTGATAGGTACTCAGGTACTCGAGTACTCATTTGGACTGTGACAGGTACTCAGGTACTCAAATGGGCTATGACTGGTACTCATATGGACTGTGACAGGTACTCAGGTACTCGGATACTTTGATGGCTGGTGACAGGTATTTTGATGGCTGGTGATAGGTACTTTGATGGCTAGTGACAGGTCTTCTTTATTAGGGGGCAATCAGTGTGATTGGTGTACACTGTAAGCGGTAACGAGATGTTACCACAATCTCCTTCTCACACACGTTCGGTGTGTGAGCAGGAGAACCCGGTAACATCCTGTTTCATTGGCTCTTTACCGTGATCGGAGTTGGGCTGAGTCAGGGTGACAAGCGTTGCCCCCGATCGCCGCTCTGCGCTCACCCTAGGGCCGCACATAAGCGCCATGCACTTGGACAGTGCATGTGACTGGCTGTGATTGGACACAGCCGGTCACACGGTAAAGAGCAATTTTTTATTGGCTCTTTACACGGATCTGGAATGGGCTGTGTCCGAGGGACACGCCTCATCCCTGATCGTCGCGCTGCGGGACCCGGGGGCTCGCAGGAGCAGTGAGAAGCCGAGTATGTCATATGATGCCCACCCAGGATGGGAGATCCCATCTGCAGAAGTCATTTGACTATGGGCCTGGAGGGAAGTGGTTAAAATCTATAGCAGACCCAAAGGGCCTGGTATGGATTTTGGAGGGACCCCACACAGTTTTTTTCTTAATTCTGTCATAGGGTTCCCCTTAACCACTTCAATACACTGTATTATATACTCTGCACTGCACTATATACTCTGCACTGTATTATATATACTACACTGACTGCACTGTATTATATATACTACGCAAGCGCCCCATATGTTCGTTTGTTCTACGAAGAAATGAACAGCTTATGTTTGAGTCGAACTTATGTTCAACTCAAACATCAAGCCCATTACTACTTCTGATTCTTGCACTATGTGTGATATCCACTTCTGACTTCTGTACTCTGTGTGTTGTGCACTCCCGATCCTTGTACTCTGTACCATACAAACTGTTGGCACTATATAAATCCTGTATATTATTAATGATAATATTAATACTCCTGAGCCCTGTGGGTTATGCAGTCCTGATACCTGCCCTCTGCACATTATGCACTCCTGACTCCTGCACCCTGTAAGTTATTCACTCCTTAGCCCTGCACTCTGTAAGTAATGCATTTATGACCCCTGTGCAAAATCCACTCCTGACCCCTGTACCCTATGCAATACACACTCCTGACCTCTTGCACCTGAATATCACGCATTCCTTATCCCTATACTCTGTACATTTTGCACACCTGAGCCCTGAAGTTTATGTGTCATGTAATTCTAACCCCTGCACTCTGTGGTCTGCACTCTTCATTATACTCTCCAGACCCCTGCAGTCTGTGAGATACACACGTCTGTGCATTACACACTCCTGAATACGGCAACCTGTACATTATACACTTCTGAGCCATGCACTCTGTGCTTTATGCCCTGCTGAGCCCTACACTCCAAGTACATTATATACTCTAGAAGTTCTTCTTTGAAGTGGTAGTTCACCTCTGAAATAAATCATTTACAAACAACATTCTTATTCTATGGCTACCTCTGTAATCGTATTGCACCAAGTGTGGATTCTGGCCACACTCCTATTCTCCTGCATTTAGGATGTATATCTGCCAGCTACTTACAGCAACACTATGAAATTAATAGTGTTGTTGCGCCACCCTCTAGCAAACAACATTGAGTAATTGACAGTTCCAGTGTAAAACAAAGATTATGCACGGTTTGCAAAAGGGTGTGTGTCGAATGCCACCTGTGATTAAGCTCTTCATGCTCCTATCACAACACATCCGGTGCTCAGTTTGCTGCAATACTGCACACCGGTGACAATTTTGTGATTTCCAGGAGACCAGTGAACTCTCATGAACGGAGCAAAGCATGTCTGTCGTAAATTGTGATAGTTGATCTCGGGGGAACATTTGATGTCAGGTCTCCACCTCTCAAGGGCAACAAAATGTGGATTGCAAATAGGGATGAGCTGAACACCCCCGGTTCGGTTCGCACCAGAACTGTGAACAGGCAAAAAATTTGTGCAAACACCATTAAAGTCTATGGGACGCAAACATGAAAAATCAAAAGTGCTAATTTTAAAGGCTTTTATGCATGTTATTGCCATAAAAAGTGTTTGGGGACCCGGGTCCTGCCCCAGGGGACATGTATCAATGCAAAAAAAGTTTTAAAAACAGACGTTTTTTCAGGAGCAGTGATTTTATTAATGCTTAAAGTGAAAGAATAACATTTAAATCTTCCTTTAAATATCATGCCTTAGTATGCCTGTAAAGTAGCGCATCTTTCCTGTGTTTAGGACAGTACCACAGCAAAATGAAATTTCTAAAGCAAAAAATGTCATTTAAAACTGCTCACGGCAGTAATGAATTGTCAGATCCCGGCAATATAGATAAAAATCATTGAAAAAAAATGGCATGGGTCCCCCCCAGTCCATTACCAGGCCCTTTGGGTCTGGTATGAATATTAAGGGGAACCCCACACCAAAATGTAAAAAAAAATTGCGTGGGGGACCCCCAAAACCCATACTAGGCCCTCCAGGTCTGGTATGGATATTAAGGGGGACCCTGCGCCAAAAATTTTTTAAAAATGGAGTTGGACGCCTCCCACCGAGGCAGAGTTTTTCATTTTTTTTTCCCTCGGGTCATCGGCGCTGTCATCGAAGATGAATGGACATCGCGGGACATTTTTTTCTTCTTTTTCTGTAATTTTTACCATTTTGACACTTTTTTTGGTGAATGTGTAGGGGTACAATGTACCCAATACCCATTCACATAGGGGGGCAGGATCTGGGGATCCCCTTGTTAAAGGGCCTTCCAGATTCCGAAAAGCCACCTGCCCGCAGACTCCCACAACCAACGGGCAAGGGTTGTGGGGAAGAGGCCCTTGTCCCCATCAACATGGGGACAAGGTGTTTTGGGGGGACCTCAAAACACCCTCCCCATGTTGAGGGCATGTGACCTGGTATTGCCCCTTTTCCTGCGGCCTGCCAGGTTGCGTGCTCAGATAAAGGTTTGGTATGGATTTTGGAGGGACCCCCACACCATTTTTTTAAAATTTTGGCGTGGGGCTCCCCTTAAAATCCATACAAGATCTGAAGGGCCTGGTATGGATTTTGGGGGGACCCCACGCAATTTATTTTTAAAATTTTGAGGCATTGTTCCCCTTAATATCCATACCAGACCCAAAGGGCCTGGTAATAGACTGGGGGGGTGAACCCATGCCATTTTTTCATTGATTTTTATGTATATTGCCGGCATCCGGCAATACATTACAGCCGCAAGTAGTTTTGAATTACATTTTTTCTTTTACAAATGTCATTTTGCTGCTCTCATTCATAAAACTATATACGGCTGCTGTGTAAGCAGCCTTACATAGTGTGGGGCGTGGACTAAGCCCCCTATGCCATGATTGGCCAAAGGAACCCTGCCTTTGGCCAATCATGGCTCTCACAGCAGAGCGCGCTGTGATTGGCCAATGCATGCAGGTCAGGTGCATGCTTTGGCCAATCAGCAGCCATCAACGCACTGTGATCTCGCAGTGCATTGACGGTCTCACAGTTTATTATGGGGCATTCCGCGGGTGCTCTAATTTCCCACAAACGCCCCATAATGTTCTGTATTCGGCGAACAGTCGATGTTTGAGTTGAACTTACGCTCGACTCGAACATCTGGCTTATCCCTAATTGCAAAGTATAATTGGATCAATGTTGATGGATATAGATAAGGAAATGAAAAGGTATAATATGTCTGTCAATTGGAATCAATATAATGTATTAGTAATATTTTCAAATCTTGTGACGTGACGATGGTGTACTACAACCCACGTGAAGAATTAAAAAAGTGGCGCTATCCCAAACACACTCTCTGTGGTGTCACTATTTACAGTGAATATCCTAATCTGATGAACACTTTTTTAAGGGTGTGTAAGTGAAAGAATAATTATATAAATAAACCCAATGAAAACAAAAACACCAAAATAAATACAATACCTAAAGTGACTCAGTGCTGACATTACTGAAAAACCACATATGTGTCACTCCTATAAACAAGTGTATAGCATTACACCCAAAATACGATGTAAACATTTAAACATAAAGTGCGTGACTTAATAAATAATAATTAAAGTCCAAAACAAGTGCACATATGTGTGAAAAAAAGTCCGTGATGATGATACAAATCAACTGTGCCACAGCAAATCCTTATAGTTCCTGAAGTTAACTTGAACTTTCCACCACACCTCTGTGTTCAGTGCTCCCTCTCCCAATAGACAGTCTCTTACCCGCTCTCTATGCCTCCACTTTCGTATGAGGCTATCAAGCATAAGAGTTTCCAGGCTACCAGAAGGGGTTAAATATATTCCATCCAGGGACTCGTTCCATATGCAAATGAAAGAGAACTCCCAATAGTGTGATACCGTAAAAACTTTTAATAATGCACACTTCAAAATACACTTCACAAGATCCACTCACATTGTATCAACTCTATAAAAGCACAGCAAAAATCCACGGCAATCTGTACACTGCAATCTCAACACAGCAACCTGGGTAAGCTTTCCTATGGGGTATGCAGTCACGGCGGACCTTGCCACTTATGGCGTGTAAGGAGTCTATCTCACCCTCTCCTCGCCCGCTCGTCCAATGGACCCACCGTCTCCCCTGATAAGCGAACCACAGAGCTTGCTTCCTTCTGTCACACAGTATATGGTGTTTATCCTTCGCTCGGCCTTGCCCCCGACATGTTTCGCTACAACTGTAGCTTATTCATGGGATAGGCCGCTCAGAGTGTCAATCTACCTTTATACCATCTCTTCTCTCTATCTAACTAGGGGAATCACAGTGCGCATGTGCGTCCTGTGTGTCACGCGCCTGCGCAGTCAGAGTGTCCCCGTGAGCGCAAACCGCAGCTGTTTACGGCTGTCGGTTCATGATACCAAGCTGACCTATGCAGCGGTATCAGAATACTGGCATCCCACTGCTTAATCACCATTATTTATGGAGATTCTACAGCTCGGTGACTCACCTATTATCTTAATGGGTATCCTGACATGTTTCTCAGAGCGCTCTATGCGCTTAATGCAAAAAAACATGCAAGTGTGTTTTACCACCCATATAATAAAAAAGGGGTACAGAAATTCTCCAATTAAGTTATTATTATCACAACTCATTGGTGTGTAACATTAAGTGTCCACACAAGTATGACCCAAAAGAAGCATACAAAATGCACTAAACATATATAAAATATAAAAATGGAGGAATGGGTATGGCTGGCCCAAAATAAAATCAGACTTGTCTAATCTGATATTGATACATCTAAAAACATTAATATTAATCATGAGTAAGTAATAATTTTTTGAAATATTGATACACATCCCAAAAATTATAAATAAAAAATAGAAAAAATTTTTTTTTATATATATATAAAATATATTGCATTTCTCTATTTAATGAAACCCTCAATTCAAATAGTGACATATCTATATCCTATAATTCCTATATGCAAAAAGTAATTTCTGATCTGTCCGCTAGCGGTAATTAACATAGTTAAAAATAGGTATGTCAGTATAACTAAATATCATACAAACCCTATAGGATATTAGAATTCAAATATGGGACATGTAGAAAAAAGTTTTTTTATGGAAAAATATTAAATGGAAAAATATTAGGCTACCTAATAGCAAAATCAGTGCTTCCATGTTACTAGGGAATAATGTACTCTTCTTATACCAGAATACCAGAATACCCTATAGGGTATTAAAATTCAAATATGGGACATGCAGAAAAAAGTTAAATGGAAAAATGTTAGGCTACCTAATAACAAAATCAGTGCTTTCATGCTACCAGGGAATAATGTACTCTTCTTATACCAGAAAGGGTCTGCTTAATCAACTAAAAGTCGTTGATGAAGCAATTGAGGTCTAGTTCAATGTTGAGCCCCCTCGGGGTAAGGCTTTTAAACAGGAATATCCATTCCGTTTCTCTGCGTGACAAATCCCTTACTCTGTTCGAGCCCCTCCAGGAGGGGTGTACCACATCTATGCCACAAAATTGTAGCAAAGATGGGTCCCGTTGGTGTTTCTCCCTAAAATGCATAGAAACACTGTGGTACTTGTAACCATTTCTTATGTTAGTCAAATGCTCACTAATCCGGATCTTCAATTGTCTTTTCATTCTGCCAACATAATACAAGCCACAGGGGCACCACATGAGGTATACAACATGTGTGATGGTGCATGTGCTAAATTCTTTAATCACGAACCTATCCCCTTCTCTGTTGGTGACATTGGTAACACCTCTGTTACTGACCTTCACTGTCTTACAACAGACACATTTCCTACAACAGTAGAAACCACTAAAATTAAAGGACAGGGATCTTGGATTTGGTGGATCCAGGATCTTTTTCACTATTTGGTCTCCTATGCTTGGGGCTCTCCTATATATAAATCTCGGCTGGGTTGATAGAATGTCTCCCAAGTGTTTATCTTTACATAGGATATACCAATATTTCCTGAAGATGTTCTCAATATCCTTGTACTGGCAATGGAACCCGGATATAAAACTTAATTGATGTCTGGTTTCCCCACTTTGTACTTCTTTTTCCTTCAGACATTGTTCTCTAGGGATTTCAGCTATTTCCTGTGTGATTTTGGCTAGTATGTCTTCCTTATATCCCTTCTGAATGAATTTCTCCTTCAGAATGTCCGATTGTGTCAGGAAATCTTCCTTCAAGGTGCAGTTCCGACGGATCCGCAATAGTTGGCCCTTCGGAATATTTTTTATCCATGATGGATGATGTCCACTGGCCACAGACAAATAGCTATTGCGGTCCGTCGGTTTGAAATACACCTTGGTTTTTAGCGTTCCATTTACTTTCTCTATAGTGACATCTAGAAAATTAATTGATTTCTCGCTAATTTGGTATTCCAATTTAATATTGTTTGTATTCCTGTTTAATTGTTCCAGAAATAATTCCAACGATTCCTTGGATCCTTCCCATATTAACAAGATGTCATTAATGAACCTCCGATAGAAGATCATTTCGGGTCTGTTGATGTTAAAAATGCGCCTATCCTCCCATTCAGACATGAACAGGTTGGCGAGACTGGGGGCGTATTTCGCCCCCATTGCCACGCCAACCTGCTGGGAGTAAAACTGTCCATCGAACCAGAAGTAATTGTGAGACATGCAGAAATCTAGTGCATGTCCCACAAATTTCTTCTGTACAAACGAGATGTCGTCACGCTTAATGAGCGCCCAATTAAGGGCCAACGCCGCATCCTCATGCTGTATGTTGGTGTAAAGCGAAGCTACGTCTGCTGTCACTAAGTAAGATGTCAATGTAGGGTCAAGCTTCACTGGTTCCAACAGACGTAACAAATCCGAGGTATCCTTCAGGTATGCTTTCGTTATCTTCACACTAGGTTGCAGGAACTTATCTAAAAATTCACCAAGCCTTGCGGTGACTGATCCAATCCCGTTTACTATGGGTCGTGGAGGTGGGTGCTGGATATTTTTATGCACTTTAGGTAGTGTATATATCACTGGTATACGATTTGCACTCGGGACCAAATATCTTTTTTCTTTGGGGTTTAAGGCCCTCATCCCAAATCCCCATTCCACAAGTGTAGCCAATTGTGTACTGTATGAATCTGTAGGATCCGATTTCAATTTCATATATGTATTTTGGTCACTCAATAGTTCCACCAGTTGATCATGGTAAAATTGCTTATCCATGATTACCACCCCTCCACCCTTATCAGCTGGACGAATAATGATGTTTTTCCTATTTTCCAAGGAATTAATCCCCTCCTTAATATAGTGGGGGTTTACCCCTTTCTTAACCGGGAGTTCCTCAATATCTTTTAATACAAGGTTTTTGAACACCTCCACGAAATGGTTGTTTTGAATTAGGGGGTTGAAAATAGATCTGTTCTTTAAGCCACTATCTATGTTGCCCGGGATCTGCGAAGCCCTTATACTTGCTTCCACCGGATGATTTAAAAAATGTTTTTTTATATTTAATGAACGGATGAACTTGTGTGTATCGATGTACACCTGAAATTTGTTCATTTGCTTTTTCGGTGCACATTTAAGGCCTAAGTTTAAGATGTTCATTTCCTTGTGGTCCAACGTGACACTGCTTAAATTATAAATTCCGGTATTTACATGTCCCTCGGCCGTTTTTTTGGATTGCCTTGATCGACCAGCCCTACATCCCCTCCTTCTCTTGGTGGGGGCCCTGTGTTCATGCCTTGCATGTAGGGGGGTCCAAGCTTTCCTCCCCCTCTCTGATGTTGTGTTCAGGGGTATCCTCTCGGTGTCCCCCGTTTCCCTCCCCTCCCCCGTTGTCCTAAAAAAGAATTGCTGTATGATGGCGGATCATAATGGCCTTCATCTTCCAACCCAGCATATCTATTGTACAACGGGATTCCATTGTTCATTTCCGGATAATGGTTCGGTGGGGGATGTTGTCTCCACTGCTGATATTCTTGTGGAGGATGGTAACCTCGTGGTCCATCTCCTCTGTATGGTGATTGGTAATTGTAATCCCCCCTTCTTTGTGGGGTATTATTTCTGTGAGGTCTTGGTGTTTGATAATTATACTCTCCCCTTCCTTGTCGTCCCGGTCTAGGTGAGTATCCATATCCTTCATTATAATTGTTATTCCTCACCTGGTAGTCCCCATTCTGGTTGGTACCAACAGGTCCCTGTTTGTTCTTTTTCGTAGTTTTTTGCCCATTTTCCTTCTTGGTAGGTTTGGGTTGGGATTTTCTCACAGTGGGTTCTACCTCCTGACTAGAATCCTCAATAGTCACTTCCTGGTTCCCACTGTTCATACTCTGCCAAGCGTAGATCCTATTCGTCCTAAAATCGTTTGAATCCCTCGTGAATTTCTTCACCTTCTTTTTTTGTGTTTCACAATCTACTTTCTCTAATTTCTTTTTCATATTAGTATTAAAATCTTTGATTTGGTTAGATTCCTTGATGGGTTCCAATTTCTCTTGCAACAGCCTAATATTTTCATTAATCCTACCTAATTTAATTTGCTTTCTTTTTAAAACCAAACTTTGTAGCTCTCTACCAGCTCTATTAAAAAATGCCAGCCATTCTTCCATAAAATTAGTCATTAAGACCATCCTGTGGGGGTACTTCCCACCTCAGGCTCCTAAAGATTAAGTTTTCCTTTTGGTAGTGCTCAAAAGTGAACACATCCCACCACGCTTTTAATTGCTTCTCTAGGAGGTTTTCCAATGATCTCAGTGTTCCTGAGAAATCCTCCTCATCTACAGTCATATCTTGGTTAATTGAAAAAACATGTTCAGGATTCATTTGTGTATTAGACAAATAATTAAAAGGGTCCATGGCAGCTAGTGGATTATTGTATGAATTAATTAATAAGCGGTCCTTCTAGGTATAATATCCTGCATACACTAAGTTAACCACCACTGCGCCTCGGAAACTCAGTCTAGATGATAATTGTCATCAGTATGGTATAGCCTACCTATAGCTGCCACTTAGTGAATGTCAATGTATGAGTAATATTTTCAAATCTTGTGACGTGACGATGGTGTACTACAACCCACGTGAAGAATTAAAAAAGTGGCACTATCCCAAACACACTCTCTGTGGTGTCACTATTTACAGTGAATATCCTAATCTGATGAACACTTTTTTAAGGGTGTGTAAGTGAAAGAATAATTATATAAATAAACCCAATGAAAACAAAAACACCAAAATAAATACAATACCTAAAGTGACTCAGTGCTGACATTACTGAAAAACCACATATGTGTCACTCCTATAAACAAGTGTATAGCATTACACCCAAAATACGATGTAAACATTTACACATAAAGTGCGTGACTTAATAAATAATAATTAAAGTCCAAAACAAGTGCACATATGTGTGAAAAAAAGTCCGTGATGATGATACAAATCAACTGTGCCACAGCAAATCCTTATAGTTCCTGAAGTTAACTTGAACTTTCCACCACACCTCTGTGTTCAGTGCTCCCTCTCCCAATAGACAGTCTCTTACCCGCTCTCTATGCCTCCACTTTCGTATGAGGCTATCAAGCATAAGAGTTTCCAGGCTACCAGAAGGGGTTAAATATATTCCATCCAGGGACTCGTTCCATATGCAAATGAAAGAGAACTCCCAATAGTGTGATACCGTAAAAACTTTTAATAATGCACACTTCAAAATACACTTCAAAAGATCCACTCACATTGTATCAACTCTATAAAAGCACAGCAAAAATCCACGGCAATCTGTACACTGCAATCTCAACACAGCAACCTGGGTAAGCTTTCCTATGGGGTATGCAGTCACGGCGGACCTTGCCACTGATGGCGTGTAAGGAGTCTATCTCACCCTCTCCTCGCCCGCTCGTCCAATGGACCCACCGTCTCCCCTGATAAGCGAACCACAGAGCTTGCTTCCTTCTGTCACACAGTATATGGTGTTTATCCTTCGCTCGGCCTTGCCCCCGACATGTTTCGCTACAACTGTAGCTTATTCATAGGATAGGCCGCTCAGAGTGTCAATCTACCTTTATACCATCTCTTCTCTCTATCTAACTAGGGGAATCACAGTGCGCATGTGCGTCCTGTGTGTCACGCGCCTGCGCAGTCAGAGTGTCCCCGTGAGCGCAAACCGCAGCTGTTTACGGCTGTCGGTTCATGATACCAAGCTGACCTATGCAGCGGTATCAGAATACTGGCATCCCACTGCTTAATCACCATTATTTATGGAGATTCTACAGCTCGGTGACTCACCTATTATCTTAATGGGTATCCTGACATGTTTCTCAGAGCGCTCTATGCGCTTAATGCAAAAAAACATGCAAGTGTGTTTTACCACCCATATAATAAAAAAGGGGTACAGAAATTCTCCAATTAAGTTATTATTATCACAACTCATTGGTGAGTAACATTAAGTGTCCACACAAGTATGACCCAAAAGAAGCATACAAAATGCACTAAACATATATAAAATATAAAAATGGAGGAATGGGTATGGCTGGCCCAAAATAAAATCAGACTTGTCTAATCTGATATTGATACATCTAAAAACATTAATATTAATCATGAGTAAGTAATAATTTTTTGAAATATTGATACACATCCCAAAAATTATAAATAAAAAATAGAAAAAATTTTTTTTTTATATATATATAAAATATATTGCATTTCTCTATTTAATGAAACCCTCAATTCAAATAGTGACATATCTATATCCTATAATTCCTATATGCAAAAAGTAATTCCTGATCTGTCCGCTAGCGGTAATTAACATAGTTAAAAATAGGTATGTCAGTATAACTAAATATCATACAAACCCTATAGGATATTAAAATTCAAATATGGGACATGTAGAAAAAAGTTTTTTTATGGAAAAATATTAAATGGAAAAATATTAGGCTACCTAATAGCAAAATCAGTGCTTCCATGTTACTAGGGAATAATGTACTCTTCTTATACCAGAATACCAGAATACCCTATAGGGTATTAAAATTCAAATATGGGACATGCAGAAAAAAGTTAAATGGAAAAATGTTAGGCTACCTAATAACAAAATCAGTGCTTTCATGCTACCAGGGAATAATGTACTCTTCTTATACCAGAAAGGGTCTGCTTAATCAACTAAAAGTCGTTGATGAAGCAATTGAGGTCTAGTTCAATGTTGAGCCCCCTCGGGGTAAGGCTTTTAAACAGGAATATCCATTCCGTTTCTCTGCGTGACAAATCCCTTACTCTGTTCGAGCCCCTCCAGGAGGGGTGTACCACATCTATGCCACAAAATTGTAGCAAAGATGGGTCCCGTTGGTGTTTCTCCCTAAAATGCATAGAAACACTGTGGTACTTGTAACCATTTCTTATGTTAGTCAAATGCTCACTAATCCGGATCTTCAATTGTCTTTTCGTTCTGCCAACATAATACAAGCCACAGGGGCACCACATGAGGTATACAACATGTGTGGTGGTGCATGTGCTAAATTCTTTAATCACGAACCTATCCCCTTCTCTGTTGGTGACATTGGTAACACCTCTGTTACTGACCTTCACTGTCTTACAACAGACACATTTCCTACAACAGTAGAAACCACTAAAATTAAAGGACAGGGATCTTGGATTTGGTGGATCCAGGATCTTTTTCACTATTTGGTCTCCTATGCTTGGGGCTCTCCTATATATAAATCTCGGCTGGGTTGATAGAATGTCTCCCAAGTGTTTATCTTTACATAGGATATACCAATATTTCCTGAAGATGTTCTCAATATCCTTGTACTGGCAATGGAACCCGGATATAAAACTTAATTGATGTCTGGTTTCCCCACTTTGTACTTCTTTTTCCTTCAGACATTGTTCTCTAGGGATTTCAGCTATTTCCTGTGTGATTTTGGCTAGTATGTCTTCCTTATATCCCTTCTGAATGAATTTCTCCTTCAGAATGTCCGATTGTGTCAGGAAATCTTCCTTCAAGGTGCAGTTCCGACGGATCCGCAATAGTTGGCCCTTCGGAATATTTTTTATCCATGATGGATGATGTCCACTGGCCACAGACAAATAGCTATTGCGGTCCGTCGGTTTGAAATACACCTTGGTTTTTAGCGTTCCATTTACTTTCTCTATAGTGACATCTAGAAAATTAATTGATTTCTCGCTAATTTGGTATTCCAATTTAATATTGTTTGTATTCCTGTTTAATTGTTCCAGAAATAATTCCAACGATTCCTTGGATCCTTCCCATATTAACAAGATGTCATCAATGAACCTCCGATAGAAGATCATTTCGGGTCTGTTGATGTTAAAAATGCGCCTATCCTCCCATTCAGACATGAACAGGTTGGCGAGACTGGGGGCGTATTTCGCCCCCATTGCCACGCCAACCTGCTGGGAGTAAAACTGTCCATCGAACCAGAAGTAATTGTGGGACATGCAGAAATCTAGTGCATGTCCCACAAATTTCTTCTGTACAACGGGATGTCGTCACGCTTAATGAGCGCCCAATTAAGGGCCAACGCCGCATGCTCATGCTGTATGTTGGTGTAAAGCGAAGCTACGTCTGCTGTCACTAAGTAAGATGTCAATGTAGGGTCAAGCTTCACTGGTTCCAACAGACGTAACAAATCCGAGGTATCCTTCAGGTTTGCTTTCGTTATCTTCACACTAGGTTGCAGGAACTTATCTAAAAATTCACCAAGCCTTGCGGTGACTGATCCAATCCCGTTTACTATGGGTCGTGGAGGTGGGTGCTGGATATTTTTATGCACTTTAGGTAGTAATTCAAAACAAACAACCATTTCGTGGAGGTGTTCAAAAACCTTGTATTAAAAGATATTGAGGAACTCCCGGTTAAGAAAGGGGTAAACCCCCACTATATTAAGGAGGGGATTAATTCCTTGGAAAATAGGAAAAACATCATTATTCGTCCAGCTGATAAGGGTGGAGGGGTGGTAATCATGGATAAGCAATTTTACCATGATCAACTGGTGGAACTATTGAGTGACCAAAATACATATATGAAATTGAAATCGGATCCTACAGATTCATACAGTACACAATTGGCTACACTTGTGGAATGGGGATTTGGGATGAGGGCCTTAAACCCCAAAGAAAAAAGATATTTGGTTCCGAGTGCAAATCGTATACCAGTGATATATACACTACCTAAAGTGCATAAAAATACCCAGCACCCACCTCCACGACCCATAGTAAACGGGATTGGATCAGTCACCGCAAGGCTTGGTGAATTTTTAGATAAGTTCCTGCAACCTAGTGTGAAGATAACGAAAGCATACCTGAAGGATACCTCGGATTTGTTACGTCTTTTGGAACCAGTGAAGCTTGACCCTACATTGACATCTTACTTAGTGACAGCAGACGTAGCTTCGCTTTACACCAACATACAGCATGAGGATGCGGCGTTGGCCCTTAATTGGGCGCTCAGCAAGCGTGACGACATCCCGTTTGTACAGAAGAAATTTGTGGGACATGCACTAGATTTCTGCATGTCCCACAATTACTTCTGGTTCGATGGACAGTTTTACTCCCAGCAGGTTGGCGTGGCAATGGGGGGCGAAATACGCCCCCAGTCTCACCAACCTGTTCATGTCTGAATGGGAGGACCGCAATAGCTATTTGTCTGTGGCCAGTGGACATCATCCATCATGGATAAAAAATATTCCGAAGGGCCAACTATTGCGGATCCGTCGGAACTGCACCTTGAAGGAAGATTTCCTGACACAATCGGACATTCTGAAGGAGAAATTCATTCAGAAGGGATATAAGGAAGACATACTAGCCAAAATCACACAGGAAATAGCTGAAATCCCTAGAGAACAATGTCTGAAGGAAAAAGAAGTACAAAGTGGGGAAACCAGACATCAATTAAGTTTTATATCCGGGTTCCATTGCCAGTACAAGGATATTGAGAACATCTTCAGGAAATATTGGTATATCCTATGTAAAGATAAACACTTGGGAGACATTCTATCAACCCAGCCGAGATTTATATATAGGAGAGCCCCAAGCATAGGAGACCAAATAGTGAAAAAGATCCTGGATCCACCAAATCCAAGATCCCTGTCCTTTAATTTTAGTGGTTTCTACTGTTGTAGGAAATGTGTCTGTTGTAAGACAGTGAAGGTCAGTAACAGAGGTGTTACCAATGTCACCAACAGAGAAGGGGATAGGTTCGTGATTAAAGAATTTAGCACATGCACCACCACACATGTTGTATACCTCATGTGGTGCCCCTGTGGCTTGTATTATGTTGGCAGAACGAAAAGACAATTGAAGATCCGGATTAGTGAGCATTTGACTAACATAAGAAATGGTTACAAGTACCACAGTGTTTCTATGCATTTTAGGGAGAAACACCAACGGGACCCATCTTTGCTACAATTTTGTGGCATAGATGTGGTACACCCCTCCTGGAGGGGCTCGAACAGAGTAAGGGATTTGTCACGCAGAGAAACGGAATGGATATTCCTGTTTAAAAGCCTTACCCCGAGGGGGCTCAACATTGAACTAGACCTCAATTGCTTCATCAACGACTTTTAGTTGATTAAGCAGACCCTTTCTGGTATAAGAAGAGTACATTATTCCCTGGTAGCATGAAAGCACTGATTTTGTTATTAGGTAGCCTAACATTTTTCCATTTAACTTTTTTCTGCATGTCCCATATTTGAATTTTAATACCCTATAGGGTATTCTGGTATTCTGGTATAAGAAGAGTACATTATTCCCTAGTAACATGGAAGCACTGATTTTGCTATTAGGTAGCCTAATATTTTTCCATTTAATATTTTTCCATAAAAAAACTTTTTTCTACATGTCCCATATTTGAATTCTAATATCCTATAGGGTTTGTATGATATTTAGTTATACTGACATACCTATTTTTAACTATGTTAATTACCGCTAGCGGACAGATCAGGAATTACTTTTTGCATATAGGAATTATAGGATATAGATATGTCACTATTTGAATTGAGGGTTTCATTAAATAGAGAAATGCAATATATTTTATATATATATAAAAAAAATTTTTTTCTATTTTTTATTTATAATTTTTGGGATGTGTATCAATATTTCAAAAAATTATTACTTACTCATGATTAATATTAATGTTTTTAGATGTATCAATATCAGATTAGACAAGTCTGATTTTATTTTGGGCCAGCCATACCCATTCCTCCATTTTTATATTTTATATATGTTTAGTGCATTTTGTATGCTTCTTTTGGGTCATACTTGTGTGGACACTTAATGTTACACACCAATGAGTTGTGATAATAATAACTTAATTGGAGAATTTCTGTACCCCTTTTTTATTATATGGGTGGTAAAACACACTTGCATGTTTTTTTGCATTAAGCGCATAGAGCGCTCTGAGAAACATGTCAGGATACCCATTAAGATAATAGGTGAGTCACCGAGCTGTAGAATCTCCATAAATAATGGTGATTAAGCAGTGGGATGCCAGTATTCTGATACCGCTGCATAGGTCAGCTTGGTATCATGAACCGACAGCCGTAAACAGCTGCGGTTTGCGCTCACGGGGACACTCTGACTGCGCAGGCGCGGGACACACAGGACGCACATGCGCACTGTGATTCCCCTAGTTAGATAGAGAGAAGAGATGGTATAAAGGTGGATTGACACTCTGAGTGGCCTATCCCATGAATAAGCTACAGTTGTAGCGAAACATGTCGGGGGCAAGGCCGAGCGAAGGATAAACACCATATACTGTGTGACAGAAGGAAGCAAGCTCTGTGGTTCACTTATCAGGGGAGACGGTGGGTCCATTGGACGAGCGGGCGAGGAGAGGGTGAGATAGACTCCTTACACGCCATCAGTGGCAAGGTCCGCCGTGACTGCATACCCCATAGGAAAGCTTACCCAGGTTGCTGTGTTGAGATTGCAGTGTACAGATTGCCGTGGATTTTTGCTGTGCTTTTATAGAGTTGATACAATGTGAGTGGATCTTGTGAAGTGTATTTTGAAGTGTGCATTATTAAAAGTTTTTACGGTATCACACTATTGGGAGTTCTCTTTCATTTGCATATGGAACGAGTCCCTGGATGGAATATATTTAACCCCTTCTGGTAGCCTGGAAACTCTTATGCTTGATAGCCTCATACGAAAGTGGAGGCATAGAGAGCGGGTAAGAGACTGTCTATTGGGAGAGGGAGCACTGAACACAGAGGTGTGGTGGAAAGTTCAAGTTAACTTCAGGAACTATAAGGATTTGCTGTGGCACAGTTGATTTGTATCATCATCACGGACTTTTTTCACACATATGTGCACTTGTTTTGGACTTTAATTATTATTTATTAAGTCACGCACTTTATGTTTAAATGTTTACATCGTATTTTGGGTGTAATGCTATACACTTGTTTATAGGAGTGACACATATGTGGTTTTTCAGTAATGTCAGCACTGAGTCACTTTAGGTATTGTATTTATTTTGGTGTTTTTGTTTTCATTGGGTTTATTTATATAATTATTCTTTCACTTACACACCCTTAAAAAAGTGTTCATCAGATTAGGATATTCACTGTAAATAGTGACACCACAGAGAGTGTGTTTGGGATAGCGCCACTTTTTTAATTCTTCACGTGGGTTGTAGTACACCATCGTCACGTCACAAGATTTGAAAATATTACTCATACATTGACATTCACTAAGTGGCAGCTATAGGTAGGCTATACCATACTGATGACAATTATCATCTAGACTGATTTTCCGAGGCGCAGTGGTGGTTAACTTAGTATATGCAGGATATTATACCTAGAAGGACCGCTTATCAATATAATGTATTGTCAGATGCTTGTCATCTGATTGGATGTATGTGAAAGTTTATTTCCACTTTAATATAGGCTGTGTGCAGAAAAACAATGTAATGGAAGAGTTTTATTGTTTAAAAATTAGCGTGCTGTGGATTGTATGTGTCTGTTATACTCTCACTTGTGGCACAGCAATGAAAGCATATTTTGTATGTAAAAGGACTGTGGTATACAGTATGTGTGTTTTGTATGGCATGAGTATTGTCAGGACGTTTGAACGATTAATTAAGTCTGTGACATTGATAGTTTAATCCAGGGGTCTCAAAACTGTGGCCCTCCAGTTGTTCAGGAACTACAATTCCCATCATGCCTAGTCATGTCTGTGAATGTCAGAGTTTTACAATGCCTCATGGGACGTGTAGTTCCACAACAGTTGAAGGGCTGTAGTATGGAGATCCCTGGTTTAATCAATCGATATATATGACGGTGCCTCCAATATAAAATAAATAATTAAATATAAATATGCTGACCTAGTTAATTATTCCCTGAAATAACTCTATGCAATTATTCTTAAATGTAAGACAATTGTGTAAATGTATGGACTACGATAACAGAAAAATAAATTAGGATTTTTTTTTACAGTTAAGTCATCAACAATCACGTATAGCAGCAGAATTGATAGTATGATGTAGACATAAAATGTATATTCCACAACGAAATACCTAAATTTATGTGGCTAAAATGATATGCCTAGTAATAGCTGAATTGGATAATTTTCTTTCCACTTGTAAGTATAACTGTGTGTAAAATAAATGGACTAAGCTAGCAGACCACTAATCTGCTCTGTCATACTGCCTCCCTGGATTTCTCTGCAGCTCAGTGAAGTGTTTGAGTTTATGCTACAAACTGTGTTAACACAGCTTCAATTCAATTAATTAATCCCTACGGTTTACGATACAGTGAGTGGAATATCACATCAAACAAGCAAAATTCTATCACTCAAATAAGGCAATATATCTAAGTCAGTTGCATTTGGGAGTAAGATGGAGTTTTCAAAGTAATGCGCAAATTATACTTTACCCAAGAAGTTATTGGTGCAGAGTTTGGATGAGGTTGACGATCAAGATCCAGCTCAGGATGAAGATGAAGATTATGATTCAAGATTGTGGTTCAAGATGGCACAAGATGGATCAAGATGAATGGATAGATATGAATGAAGCCCAAGATAGAGTATGATCCATCTTCTCTGTCTATGAGTTTCTCCTTTTAGTCCCAAGATCCTAGGGATTAGCCCAGAGGGTGTAGTTTAGAATAATTACTCACCTCTGATTGGAGGGTAGTATTACCAATTAAGCAATTATTTGCACAGCCTATACCAGTGTTTCTCAACTCCGGTCCTCGAGGCGCACCAACAGGTCATGTTTTCAGGATTTCCCCCAGATGAAACGGCTGTGGTAATTACTAAGGCAGTGAAAACTGATCAAATCACCTGTGCAAAATAGTGGAAATCCTGAAAACCTGACCTGTTGGGGCGCCTTGAGGACTGGAGTTGAGAAACACTGGCCTATACATTAACGTGTCCACCAGATGACACTCTAGCACTATAAATCCATATATTAAGTCTTCTGGGAATAAAAATGGATTTATTTAATTCAATCTATAGAGGTTACAGTAATTTTATCCTTGGATTAATTTAAATGTGTCCATTTACTAAGAAGGTATATAACTACTGTATATCTCTCTGGGATGTTTGTGACATTATTTGTCATTTTAATCTTTGATATATTAGCATCTTAAACATGAAACCCTGGCTCAAGAGGTGTAAATTTTATCCGATGATCCATGTTAAATTATTAAACTTCTTAAAAACGTTTGAATACATTTTGCACCATTTCCATGTTACTCCTGGAAACATATAGATTACTTATTATAAGGATTACAATCAAACATAGATATCGTAAAATTCTTCTTATGTTCGAGTTCTTTTGGCTAGTGTAATGACTTTTATATAAAGTACATACATTAACAAAATTATGTAACCTTTTATAGTCTTTTACAAAATTGTCAAAGGTATCAAATATTTATCTTATAAAATAATGAAAAACACCTATTTGACTTGACTTGAAGGTTGTTAGGATTTCTCAAGAAGGAACAATAGAAGTCTCAGTGTCAGTAGGATGAGTATACAGAAAGTGTTGTCTCTGCCAGCTGGATAAACATTGAATGTTTTCCTTAACCACTTTAATATTGGACAATTTTACCCCTTTCCTGCCCAGGCCAATTAGCTTTCAATGCTGTCACACTTTAAATGACAATTAGTCATGCAACACTGTACCCAAAATAAATGTTTAACATTGTTTGAGTGAGAAAGAGTTTCTTTTTGGTGGTATTTATTCACCACTGGGTTTTTTATTTTTTGCTAAATAAACGAAAAAAGACCAAACATTTTGAAAAAAAAAACAATTTTTTCTTAAAGTCTTTTATAAAATTTTGCAAATAAATAATCTTTCTTCATACATTTAGGCCAAAATGTATACTGCTACATTGCTTTGGTGAAAAGAACCCAAATCAGTATATATTATTTTGTCTGTGCAAAAGTTATAGTCAACAAACTATGGTATTTATATTTGAAAAGTGATCAGTCCTGATGTACTGACAATCTAATTTCTTGAGTCCCTAAAATGCCAGGACAGTACAAATACCCCCTAAATGACCCTTTTTGGAAAGTAGATTGTTCAAGGTATTTAGTAAGAGGCATGGCAAGTTTTTTGCAGTTGTAATTTTTTGTCACAACTTTTTGGAAAATAAAGAAATTAAAAAAAAAAATGTTTTCACATTTTTTACATACTGTCACTAGTGCAGTACAGCGTTGTCATATAACTGGTGTGGTGTTGACCATGTACACTGACTGGTGACAGTATTTAATATTTTTCTTTTTCGTCTTTTTCTTTTTTGAATACAAATGTTTTTCTTTTTTTATGATTTTTCTACATACTGTGACCAGAGCAGTACAGTGTTACTATCGTGATGCTGTACTAGATGAGTAGATGATCAGTATTTTTTTTCACACTCTGTGATTGCTTATAACAGTAATAAAAACTGTTATAAGCAATCCATTGTTTACTATTGTGAAGCTGAAACTGACCACAGCTATAACATGATATAGATGCACTGTGAGTGGTCCAGTCTGTACCATGTGATCACTTTGACCAGTCACAGAGGTCAACACAATAATGCACAATGAAGCCATTCACTGTGTAAAATGCCCATGTGATCTGTTGTGATTGGTCACAGCGATCACATGGTACCGACAGCGGCCCAGTACACTTATTTGTCTTCCGCTGTGTTCATACACAACAGGTGACAAATCGCACTGCAGCGTGGCCTGTGGGGCGCATGCGAGGTGTGATCATGGGAGGACGTTATATGACATACTATACTATAGGCCGGGTGGGAAAAAGTTAATCATAAAACTGGTTCATTTGGTAATGCCATGTAAATAAACGAGGAGATGTATTTGTCTTTCCCTTAAAGCGGATCTTCACCCATTTTTTAAACAGCATCTCAGTGGCTTCTAAAGGCAGCACCGAGTGACATATGGAGCTTTTTTTTTTTTCCCTACCTTACGTTATCTGTCTTTCCTTTGTTCTGTCCCTGCGGCTGTGGGCATGGACTTTGCGGGTATTATCGTCATATCCTTTCTTCGCCGCACTGTCTCCTGGGTCGGCGCACTGTCTCCTGGGATTTCATTGTCTTTCATCCCAGGAGACATTGCGGATAACCTCCGCCAAATCTCGTGAGACTTAACCAGGAGCTCTTAACGGCGATCCGATTTGTCTTTACTGCGCATGCGCGAGATCGGGGCTAGAACGGGCGGTGCATGCTGGTCAATCAGCAGCACCGTATCCCGGAAGAGGATGCCTGTGGGCTTCACATGCCCACAGGCAAGATGAAAACCCACTACAGGAACTTTTATAAGTTATTTTTCCTAGAGAAAAATGAGAGCAGTAAGCTGCAGAAACGGAACAAGTAAGTTAAAGATTAAAATAGATTAAACATTGTCAGTGTTAGAAAAAAATAAATTATGTGGAGACAGTGAAACACCGCTTTAAACAGCCAGTTTCACTTTTAAAAAGGATTATTTTTCTACAGGTGTTGTTTACAGATAATTGCACTCAGTTTTCCCTTTTCCAGGAGGTATTATCTATTATATATTGAATTCAACTATTGGATCCAACTGTTTGCACTTTAATAATCTCTTTGCTTTGACAGATATTTCCTCAAGGTCCCTTTAGCTCTGAGATAGGTAAACATTCAGGTGACACATTTGATTTTGGCTTATCTGAAGCTTAGTCTAGTTTCCCTCAAAAAAAAAAAAACATATTTTATAGTTTAAAATGATAGAACAATCCTAAGGCCTGATTCATACTTTTGCATTTTTAGTGCTTTTTGCATTTTGCAGATTTGCACTATTTTTTTGCAGATTTGCAGTCCATTATGCAGTCCAATATGCATTTTGCAGATTTGCAGTCCATTTAACATGGTTTCCTATGGAACACGTTCTGTATGGCAAATCTGTAAAATGCAAGCACTAAAAATGCATAGGTGTGAATCAGGCCTTTTTTTTCACCCAATCTCCTTTAAGCTCTGTTTTTGAATTTTTGCCACACCTATCATTTGCTCTGGCATGCTGCACAGGCCACCTTATTCTTCTCCTTTGGCTACAGCAGTGGTCATCAACCCTGTCATCAGGGCCCACTAACAGGCCAGGTTTGCAAGATAACTGAAATACATCACAGGTGATATCATTTGCTGCTCAGTGATTGCAGTATTCTAGTCTGCATCTCCATAAGGTAATACATAAAACCTGGCCTGCTAGTAGGCTCTGAGAACAGGGTTGATTACCACTGGCTTACAGGTCTTTTACAACCCTATTCCTGTTCCTGGTAAATTATTAAAGAAGGAGGCAAGAACAACCAGGCCACCTTATACTATAGTTCGCCAACATCTCTCAATGGAAATTTATAGAAGACCACAAATGGACTCTGGCATAGTGACACCTGGTGGATCAGTATGGACAACAACAGCTCTAAAATAATCACTTGATGTACAATGTAGTAACAGCACCATTTTCTCTATATAAAAGACATAAATTGAGAATACATATAAAGTCAAAATGATAAACAGGCTTGAAATACACTGACAAAATCAATAAAAAATAAGCAGTAACAGAGTTCCATTTACCGTAGTCATATACATAAGAATCATTTGTAAAATGTGTTATATTAATGGAAATTAGTTACAAAGTCCAGAAATACATAATAGAGCCAAGAGATACAGACATTAAACTGAAGGGGGGGCTAGTGTAGACATATAAAAGAAATTCTGGAAGCGAACGCTGAAAATAGATGTTATTATTTTTCCGTGCTACCATGTGGCCCCATGGTGGTTCAGCAGATGTCAGCAGCTTTGTTTTTAATTATACGGCTGTATATGGTTTTCGTATTCGCCTTATCACACTGTGAGTGCAAAAATACTTTATGCACATAATGTTCCATGACATGATACGTGATATACAAATAGATATTGATTTGATGCATTCTTTTGCAGATAAATGATATTCCTCAGATGTTGCACCCCTGAAGAAATAATTTCACTTCTGAAGCACTTCAGGTGTTTCTCTGTACATCAAATCCTACAAGATTGCATATATGACAACAGGAAATGTGGATATATTTTGTATAAGTTTGCTAATAATATGGTGTGAGATGCTATATAACCAAACATTTCAGTCGTACTGTGTTTTAATTGATATTTTATTATGATTGCCACAAATAAAGAATGTAAAGAACATTTAATATAGCTATACTATGCTTGGTTTGGTTTGCCTAAAAAGTCCTATAGGGGTAGTTTTGTGTGTTTAAACGTTCCTGGTAAATTGACCCTCACTGTCAATATACATAAACTATGCCCCACCTATTGAAATTATTATAATGAATATTGTGTTTTTGTAATCAAATGTGGTTATTACAGTAAGCAAGCAGTGCTTTAGTACCCTTTTAAATGTACCACTTTCATGCAATTTAACATTTTTGGGGGGAATAGCATTGATGAGTTGATGTAGATTGACAGTGAGGCATTCCAATAGATGCAGGTTACAGGGTGTGACAAGAGCAGTCAATAAACATAAACACCACCTTACCAACAATCCACATAAACAGAGGTTATGGAGAAAGGATGATGTGCTCCCATGCATAGGCGTGCGCAGGGGGAGGGGTGCCAGGTATGACTGGGCACATCCTGATTTCCCCTACTGCCTGGGCTTCCCCTTGTGTTGTGCCCCCCATTGCAGTGCTGCTGGCTTCCTTCCCCTCCCCCCCGGCTGCTGTGGGAGATGTTTCAGGATGGGGAGTAGGGGAAGGGGCTAATCAATATGTAATTTACCAGCCCCTTCCTTTTCTAAATGAACACAGTGAACACACTTACTCATTGGGGTTTATTTACTATAGCGTTAATATGAGAATGGGAGAATAAATACTCTCAAAATAGCCAAAACCCGGCTAATTAGCTCTAAAATGAATTCACTATAGCTTCTGGGAAAAAATACTCCCAAGATAAAATTCACTATAGCTCCCGGATAACAGATATCGCCCAAACTCTTACTCCTGCTAGAACTTGGAGAATTGCACATGGAAATAATGTTTAGAGCATGATATGATCACCTAAATGGTACTTAAATATGTGGTAAGTCCCCCTTACGGGACTTTTAGGGCCCTGGTGATTGTAAGTACAGTCACCACAAATACTACATAGTAATAGTAAAAATTTGAAAAATAGAAAAAAAAGTATGACAAAATATATAAATGATTATACAAGAGTAAAAAATGTTAGAAAAATACATGTAAACATAATATGTGGCTGTGCAAATGCACATCAAATGACACAGCAATACTGTATACTACTGAAGGGTTCCGGACCACCGTGATGGAAAAACAGAGTCCATAAACCACATCCAACATGTTTCAGAATGTATTCTTTCTTCAGGGGTGTTTTTTTTATATATAGCAAGAGGGGTGAACAATAATAACACTAAAATATAAACAAACACATTTTAAAGAACAGTATGGTATACATCATGCATAGTATAAAGAACAAAGAACTTGCTCACTATAGTAGTTGTGTCCCACATGTTGATGAATTGAAAGAAATATAGTAGCCACAACAATTTAAAAGCATCAAAAATTCACCCAGGGATGGCTCAAGACCCAAATCCAACTCACCACACCGATAGGTATGAATGTGTAGGCCCAGCAAGACCGGGTACAGGAACGCCCCCAACAAGGTGGGTGTGCCGTAGAGAGATTGTATCATGTGCGGTTTGAAATCTATGCAGAAACAAAGGAATTATATGTATGTGGTATAGTAAAGTGGATAAAATATATTATCCAAACACCCTACAGATATTCACTCTGTAAGATGACATAGAGGTGTGGTAAACTGAGTGTGTATGTATATATATATATATATATATATATATATATATATATATATATATATATACCGTATTTATCGGCGTATAACACGCGCCGGCGTATAACACGCACCCCAAGTTTAGGAGGGAATTTTAAGGAAAAAACTTTTAGGAGGGAAGTTTAAGGAAAAAAAACTTACATTTAAATGCCCATCAATGCAGCCTCATCAGTGTTCATCTGCAGCCTTTCCCCAGTGTCCAGTGCAGCCTTGTCAGTGCAGCTTTGCCCCAGTGCAGCCTTGTCAGTGCAGCTTTGCCCCAGTGCAGCCTTGTCAGTGCAGCTTTGCCCCAGTGCAGCCTTGTCAGTGCAGCCTTGTCAGTGCAGCCTTGTCAGTTCAGCTTTGCCCCAGTGCAGCCTTGTCCCCAGTGCAGCTTTGCCCCAGTGCAGCCTTGTCCCCAGTGCAGCTTTGCCCCAGTGCAGCCTTGTCCCCAGTGCAGCTTTGCCCCAGTTCAGCTTTGCCCCAGTGCAGCCTTGTCCCCAGTGGTCCGTGCAGCCTTGTCGCCGCCGACATACAAACGTTTTGTTTGTATTTTTAAACATGGCGCCACGGAGTTCGGAGGGACTCGGGGGCGCTCGTTCAGCTGAACGAGCGCCGCCGAGGACACAGTGACTGGGCGGAGCCGAGATACACATAGCCGAGGCTTCTCGGCTATTCTCGGCGCCGTTCACAGTCACGCCCAGTCCCTATGATGGACATAACACAGGTCCAATGGCGGGACTGGGCGTGACTGTGAACGGCGCCGAGAATAGCCGAGAAGCCAGTCACTGTGTCCTCGGCGGCGCTCGTTCAGCTGAACGAGCGCCCCCGAGTCCCTCCGAACTCCGCGGCGCCATGTTTAAAAATCCAAGCTATGTGATCTGTCGGAGCGATCGCTGCGATCGCTCCGACAGATCACAAAATAGCGGGGATCGGCGTATAACACGCACCCACGATTTTCCCCTTATTTTAAGGGGAAAAAAGTGCGTGTTATACGCCGATAAATATGGTATATATCCCAAAAATGCATAGTATTTTGTATATAGAGCCAGATGCTTAGGGCAAGAGGTGTTAGAAGTTCTATAACGAATGATTTACATTTCATATTTTCAATCCTTTTCTTCGTCTGTTCGTAATTTCGTTTGTTCGTGTTCTCAAATTGTTCTTTTGAATGGACAGTGTTATGCCCTGTACACATGGTCGGACTTTCCAACGGAATATGTGCGTTCGGAGCTTGTTGTTGGAAATTCCGACCGTGTGATGGCTCCATCTGACTTTTTCCATTGGAATTTCCGACACACAAAGTTTGAGAGCATGCTATAAAATTTTCCGACAACAAAATCCGATCCTTTAAATTCCGATCGTATGTAGACAAATCCGACGGACAAAGTGCCACGCATGTTCAGAATAAATTAAGAGACGAAAGCTATTGGCTATTGCCCCGTTTATAGTCCCGACGTGTGTGTTTTACGTCACCGCGTTCAGAACGATCAGATTTTCCGACAACTTTATGTGACCGTGTGTATGCAAGACAAGTTTGAGCCAACATCCATCGGAAAAAATCCATGGATTTCGTTGTCGAAATGTCCGATCAATGTCCGACCATGTGTACGGGGCATAAGTGTATCTTAATATGTATGTTTGTAATTTCATGTTCTCGAATCGTTCTTTCAACTGGGCAGTGTAATAGTGAGTGATGTATCTTACTTAATATCTTTAGCCAATCGAGGGGGGCGTGGCCGGATGTGGTCGAGGCAGCACACATCTCTGCAGGGCTCCGTGTATCCTGTCATAATCCGTTTTGGAGCATTCTAAACTGCATATACACGGGACCAGCTCCTGGGGGAAGGTGAGAGGAACGCAAGGATGCGATCATCGGCCTCCAAAAAGCTGCCAAAGACTCACACAGAGCAGAACAGAGCCACGGAACACTGAGCAGCGCGCCAAACACACGGCGGCCAAGATGGCGCAGGCGTGGGACACAGCGGAGCCGAGCGCTGAAACTGACACAGCAGGGGACCGACTGCTAGTGGTGGACACGGAGGCAATCACCAGACCAATACTGGAGGCGATAAATGCTAGTAAGTTGAAACTAATGGGGAGAATAGATCATCTGTCATCCGCTGATCAGACATGACCTTGATAAAATAAGGGGCAGGCTCACCACGGTAGAAGACAGGGTCTCCGGGGTTGAAGATACTTCCCATACTCAGGGTACCCACATTGCTGAGCTCTGTGACCTGGTGAGCTCCCTTCAGCGTAGAGCAGATGACGCTGAAGACCGCCAGAGAAGAAACAACATCAGGGTGGTTGGCCTACCAGAGGGAGCGGAAGGTGACAGACCAGTACTGTTTGCTGAAGAACTCTTCATGAATCTACTCTCTCTGAAAGATTTACCCCCCACCTATGTGGTGGAGAGAGCGCATAGAGTCCCTACTAGAAAAAGACCCCCAGGAGCATACCCCAGACCATTTTTGGTCCGATTCCTGAACTACAGGGATAGGGACATAATTTTGGCAAAATCCAGAAAGTCCACAGAGTTGAAATTTGAAAACGCTAAGGTAATGCTGTTCCCTGACTTTTCGGCAGCCACGCAACAACAGCACTGCTCCTTTAACGATGTCCGCAAAAGACTCCGTGAAAAGGAAGTGCAGTACAGCATGCTGTACCGAAGCAGGCTCAGGGTACAGTACAAAGGCAAAGTAAAATTTTTTGATAATCCGGCACAGGCATGCGACTGGCTGGATAAGGAACTTTCCTAATAGCATTTCGCTCAAAGGCGCTTTTCGATAAGGAGATGTGAACAAGGAAGATCCGGGACTCTGTTTGCACCTGTTGTGTAGATCATGGAAAGATGCAATTTGAATTTACATAAGCTTTTTATTTGAAACCCCTGTTTAGGAGTATTGCTATTTAACCACTTGGTCAAGAGATATTTCAAAATGGCGGAAATGTTTCTCCCAACAATTATTTCATCCAATCAAGGAAGGACATATCTCATTCCGGCACAGGATGGATAGGCAAGTCCTCTGGAACCCCCCGTGCATCGTGGAGAGGAGGAGCCATGCACTTATTTGGGGATCTCACGGCACTCTTGAGGAATCCAAGTCTCTTTCCGCCTGACTCTTATGACAAGGGTATTCATTAGGGATGAGCTTCGCGTTCGAGTCAAACAGGAGGGGGGGCGCTCTCTCGTCCCCCCTTCTTTTCCTGCGGCCTGCCAGGTTGCATGCTCAGATAAGGGTCTGGTATGGATTTTTGGGGGGCCCCCACGGCGTTTTTTTTGTCGGGGGGTTCCCCTTAAAATCCGTACCAGACCTGAAGGGTCTGGTATGGAATTTAGGGGGACCCCCACGTCATTTTTTTTTAAATTTTGGCCGGGGTTCCCCTTAATATCCATACCAGACCTGAAGGGCCTGGTATGGAATTTAGGGGGACCCCCACATCATTTTTTTTTAAATTTTGGTTTGGGGTTTCCCTGTGGGGAATTCCCATGCCGTTTTTATCAATAAACTTCTATGTGTATTGTCGGACCGGCAATGCAATAGCCGCGAGTAGTTTAAATGGCTTTTTTCCTTTCAAATGTCATTTTGCTGTCAGACTGTTCTAAACACGGGAAACATGCGCCCCTTTACAGGCATACTATAGACACCCCCCAGCTATGAAATTTAAAGGAATATTACACTTTTATTGTTTGACTTTAAGCATTATTAAAATCACTGCTCCTGAAAAAACGGCAGTTTTTAAAACTTTTTTTTGCATTGATCCATGTCCCCTGGGGCAGGACCCAGGTCCCCAAACACTTTTTATGACAATAACTTGCATATAAGCCTTTAAAATTAGCACTTTTGATTATTCATGTTCGTGTCCCATAGACTTTAATGGTGTTCGCGTGTTCGAACAAACTTTTTTCCTGTTCGCATGTTCTGGTGCGAACCAAACAGGGGGGTGTTCGGCTCATCCCTAGTATTCATATTCAAGTCTCCCTGTTAAGTCTACGTCTGGAGGAGTACTGATTTTCCTGGTCAATTTTTTCTATTGGTTCCCGGATTTTCCTTTGTTTTTTCCCCTACATCTTTTTCATATTTCTTTTTCGGTTTGTTTTTATAGTTTATTTTTTCCATTTTATAAATTGCACCCTCGTGAGCTGAGTTCTGTGGGTTAATGCTACAGCTTTACAGTAAGGAAAATGTCAACGTTTGAGGTTGTGCTTGCATTGGTCCTTCCACCTGTTGTGACTGACACTTATTTGCTTCAACACTTCACCTAATGTAATGGTTGGAGCACAGAGAAGTTGAGAGACCGCCATAAGCTCACTGCCAAACTTTCGATGTATGCAGCCAGAACTCAACGCAAGTTTTTGTTTTTGTTTTTTGGGATAAAGCTACATGCCAGATTTTTTTGTGTTTTTTTCGGGTTGTTTTCTGGTATAATAGCAGGGGAGGGAGTTTCAGGCTTACTTGTCACAGCTCAATTATTAAATGTTCATATAGGCTATACTTTTATTTGGTCACCATGGAAAATGAGTAAGGAATTAACAGCTACATTTTGTAGAATCCTAATATTTCAATGTAATGAACATGGCAGATAGGTTGAACATTGTGTCTTGGAACGTCAGAGGCCTGAACCATTAATTTAAGAGAGCCTCTGTTTTCCAATACTTAAGGCAATTTAAACTAATGTTTTTGCAGGAGACCCATCTAGATGGAAGCAGGGTGTTATCTCTGCGCAAACCATGGATACAGAAAACTTTCCACTCAACTTATTCCACCTTTGCCAGAGGAGTGTCTATACTAGTTAGCAAGGCAATACCATGTAACGTACACCAGGTTATAACTGATCCAGCTGGACAATATGTGGCAGTGGCAATGGATGTGTATTACAGTCGGATGCTATTGCTAAATGTTTACATGCCTCCCCCTTTTCAGACCCAGTTTTTATATGACATGCTGACCCATTGGGCTCAGTTTTCACATCATCCCCTGCTCTTGATGGGAGATTTGAATGCCGTGTTGGACGTGGCGTTGGATTCTACCAATCAGAGTAGACCAAGTTCGGCAGACTTGAGAGGGTGGGCCTCAATGGCCAGTTTGGTGGAGATATGGAGATGGAAACACCCGACAGCTAGATGTTACTCACACATCTCCCTAACACACAAGTCAGCAGCAAGAATTTACCTGGTCTTTGGGAATGTAGGTGTATTACAGTATGTGGACAGTGTTGAGTACTGAGCAGGAGGTCTTTCAGATCATAACCCTCTCTCTCTCAGCCTGTCCTTTCCGACTGGAGCGAACCGAGTCGGTTGGTTACAAAATGAATAGGTGGCAGCTCAATTAGAGGAAACCATAAAATCTTATTGTTCCACCAATGTTGATACTGCTGCACCACCAATGGTATGGGATGCCTTTAAGGCGGTTGATAGAGGAGAATGCATTTCAGCTATAAAAACTGCAAGGGTTAATGAAAACGAGGAGTTAAAGAACTTACAACTGAGTGAGCGGGAATGTGCGGAGGCTTATGCAGGATCCCCTACTGGGGCCTCGTATGAGTCCCTGCTGGAGGCGGGACGATATCTATCTCTGCATGTGAATAGTTTGACCAGTTCTGAAATGACCAAAACAGCACATGCGGTGTTCGCAGAAGGGGATAAGAATAGTAAACTTCTGGCAATGCTGGTAGCGGACCAGCGACCCATTGCTCATATCCCTGTCATCAGGAATAAACAGGGCGCTATGATATCTGATCCAGCTGCAATTATGCAGGAGTTTATTGATTTCTTCACATCCTTATACTCACCGATATCTGAATATGACTCAGAGGCAATGTGTTTACTGTTAGCGGGTTTACCCATCCCGAAACTGACTGTCCAGGACTGTAATATACTAGAAGGCAAAATAACAGTAAAGGAGATTCAGGCTGCAATATTTGCCTTTCCACCCAATAAGGCCCCGGGGCCTGATGGGTTCCCCATTGATTTTTCTAGAGCAAATGTAGAGCAGCTGGCAATAAGACTTAACGGGTTGCTAGAATATTGTTTAGATAATTCCTCCCTACCAAACTCCATGTTGGAGGCCTATATGATCCTATTGCTAAAGCCAGGGAAGGACCCAACGGATTGTGCGTCTTATCATCCGATAGTGCTTTTGAACACTGATTTAAAGATCCTAACCACACTGCTAGCGACTAGACTAGCCATGGTTATCCCATCAATAGTCAACATTGACCAGATGGGGTTTATGCCGGGGAAATCGACGGACACAAATTTGAGGAGACTCTTTACTCATACGCAATTACCACCCGCAGAGTCTGACACCAGGATTGTAGTATCTATTGATATAGAAAAAGCGTTCGATTCTGTGGATTGGAATTATATGTTTAAGGTCTTAGAGATTACGGGATTCGGGCCCCCATTTCGAAAGTGGATATCTACGCTATATAGGAATCCCAAAGTGGCCATAAGATTGGGTTCAGCAGTGTCTGAGTACTTTGAGGTGGGCAGAGGCACCAGGCAGGGTTGCCCGCTGTCCCCATTTCTTTTTGCCTTAGTTATGGAGCCCTGGCGGTAGCCCTGAGGTCCTCTGGGGATGTCCGGGCGATTAAAGTGGGAACAATACATAAAACCTTGGCCTTATATGCAGACAACATGCTCCTGTTTCTCAATGACCCCGGAGACTCTTTGAGGGCGGTCTTGAATATATTAAATAAATTTGCCCTATTTTCGGGGGTGAGGGTAAACTGGAGCAAGTCGTCTATTCTCCCTCTAGATGAAAAAGCTAAGGAGGGGGCAGACCGGAACCTTCAACTACAATGGGTGGAATCTATCAAGTATCTTGGGGTAAAAATCACTGCAAAAGTTCTGGACTACTACTCACTAAACTTACTTCCACTGATAATTTTCCTTAAACAAAAAGTGCAGGCCTGGACGAAATTACCCCTGTCCTTGGTGGGTAGAATTAGTCTTTTAAAAATGAAAGTTCTCCTGGTAATCCTATACTTCCTTAGACATGCCCCGGTTTGGATACCAAAATCATATTTTAGACAAATAGACAGTATAGTGGGGTCATTTCTCTGGGTACCTAAACCCCCAAGGATAGGACTGAAGGTGCTCCAAGAGCCGAGTGATCGGGGAGGGTTGGCATTGCCAGATTGGCATAAATATTATCTGGCAGGGCAAATGGTTTTTGCCCGTAGATGGCTTCTATCAGATGATGGGGATGTCTATCAGATTAGAGGCAGCTTATCTTGGGTCCTACGAGAGTTTACGCCTAGTCTTGTTTAGGGGTACCAAATCAGACTTACCAATCACCTTGACGATGCTGGCCACTGTTAGAGCATGGGGTTTGGTGGTTAAATTAGCATCTCCCAGCTACCAAGGGATTTCCCCATCATCTTCACTATGGATGAATCACACGTTACCTCAATTCTACAACTTGCCAGGTCCTATGATCTGGGCAGTCAAGGGAATTAAAACACTTAAAGACATTACATCATATGGTGAACTCCTAACCTTTCCCCAACTAAAATCCAGACACGACTTACCTAATTCTTACCTTTTCAGGTTTCTCCAGCTCAGACACACCTATCAGATGCAATTCAAGGAGTTGAGGGTGGAATCCCCGCCCTCGGCACTTGAATCCATGCTCACAGAGGAGGATTTGACTAAAACTCTCTCAGTAACATACAAAGAATTCTTTAAAATAACACCAAAGGCAGTAACCAACTGTAGAATGAAATGGGAGGCAGAAGTTCCAGAGATACAGGGTGAGGACTGGGATGACTTATGGACACAACCTTTTAGTCATCTAGTATCAGCAAGGGATAGACTAATACAATTTAAATTTTTGCACAGAAGCTACTACACGCCGGCTAGGCTTGCCAAAATTTTGGGAAGTGACTCGGCACAATGTTGGAGATGTTCGTTTTCTCCAGCTAACGCTGAGCACATTTTCTGGTCATGCCCACCCATCCAGGATTTTTGGAAGGAAATCACACAGTGTGTCTCGGCACTTTTGTCAGTACCCATCCCAATGAAAATAAAAGTATGCCTATTGGGCTTGGTGGAGGAGGTGGTTCCATCAAGGGCTCTGAGAACGTTACTCACTAACCTTTTGTTTTATGGTAAAAAATCAATATTACTTGGAGTGAATAAAGATGCGCCAGACATTAATTCTTGGAAGAGGCTGATCAATACTATGCTGCCTTTTTTATAAATCCACATATAGGGTGAGAGGGTGTGAAAAAAAGTTTGACAAAATATGGAAGGCCTGGTGTGAATCTGACACAACGATCGGATAGGGGATAACTAGCTTAGAACTTCTGAGTTTGGGGTTGGATAACTGATGGGAATGTCTTGAGCTGAAATAATATTGTTATTATTACAGTGATACTCTTACTGATGTTATCCTAGGTCAGGAATATAGTAATATATCAATACAATAAGGTATTCTGTGTTGATCAGGCATAACATGCTTATATTTGCAGGTTGTTATCATTGAGCTGTGACAAGGTGGGAGGGAGGGAGGGGGGAAGGGTAGTTGGGGTATATGTGATAGAGTTAGTTGACTAAGTTAGTCAACAGTCATGCTAGGCCCTGCGTGGCCGAATTATACTGGACACGACCCAGATGTCTGTATACTTGATAAAACTGTTTTAATAAAAAGAAATTTTCAAAAAAAATATCTTTAGTCAATCAGCTTATCCCTTTTGTGTCTGAGTCACACTGCATTCCTGAATCTTTTTAAATTCAGTTGAGGAGGAGACTGAGTCAGGTCTCGTGACTGAGGGAGTGGACTGGAGTAAGTACAGGACTTATTAGAAAAGCAAGCATAAGATTATTATTCTTTATTTCCTACAAAAGTACAAATCAACGAAAAAGGCAATCTCACAAAAGTAACAATTACTAAATTACGAGTAGTGTACCGAATAAATGAAAATTATTATCTAACAAAATGACAAATTTCGAATAAAAAAAAAAATTGGACTGGAATTACGAATCATTTCGTATCAAAGAAAATATAACTGTTACGAAAATACGAATGAGTCCGAATGTGAAACCTTGCGCTTTTCGAAATTGCGAATCATTAGAATAACGGAATTACGAATCATTTCGTATCAATGAAAATATATCTGTTCCGAAAATACGAACGAGTCTGGATATAAAAACTTGCATCTTACGAAATTACGTATCATTACGAATCAACGGAAACGTAGAGAAACGAAACAAAACTAAACAAATTTTTTTGTTGTTCACATGTCTACTTCTAACTATATTGTCAAATGCTGCAGCATGATTTCCATGCCTTTTATGTTTTTAAATTAATGTACCAAATGTTTATACTAATGTTGAATAGGGATGAGCCTAACACCCCCGGTTCGGTTCAAACCAGAACTTGCGAACAGGCAAAAGATTTGTATGAACACGCAAACACCGTTAAAGTCTATGGGATACGAACATGAAAAATCAAAAGTGCTAATTTTAAAGGCTTATATGCAAGTTATTGCCATAAAAAGTGTATGGGGACCCGGGTCCTGCCCCAGGGGACATGTATTAATGCAAAAAAATTGCCACGAACACCACATAATGTTTTTTGTTCGGCGAACAGGCGAACACCCAATGTTAACCACTTGACCACCAATGTGAACCACTTGACGACCGCCGCACGACTATATACGTCCACAGAGCGGCACGGGCAGGCAAAAGGACATACATATACGTCCTTGCCTTCCCGCGGGTGGGGGGTCCGATCGGACCCCCTAGGTGCCAGCGGTGGTCGCCTTTGGTCTGGCAGCGATCAGAGATGAGGGGGAGGCCATCCAATCGTGGCCCCCCCTCGCGATCGCTGCCAGCCAATGAGATTCTTCCCCTGCCTTTGTGTAGTACACAGAGGCAGGGGATGTGATGTCATCTCTCCTCGGCTCGGCAGTTTCCGTTTCGGCGCCGAGGAGAGAAGACTGAAATGTGAGTGCACCAAACACACACACACAGTAGAACATGCCAGGCACACATTACACCCCCCCTTTACCCCCCGATCCCCACCCGATCACCCCCCGATCACCCCACCATCCCCTGTCACACTGACACCAAGCAGTTTTTTTTTTTGATTACTGCATGGTGTCAGTTTGTGACAGTTAGTGTGTTAGGGCAGTGAGTGTTAGCCCCCTTTAGGTCTAGGGTACCCCCCTAACCCCCCTAATAAAGTTTTAACCCCTTGGTCACCCTCTGTCGCCAGTGTCTCTAAGCCATAATTTTTCTGATCACTGTATTAGTGTCACTGGTGACGCTAGTTAGGGACGTAAATATTTAGGTTCGCTGTCAGCATTTTATAGCGACAGAGACCCCCATATACTATCTAATAAAAGTTTTAACCCCTTGATTGCCCCCTAGTTAACCCTTTCACCACTGATCACTGTATAACTGTTACGGGTGACGCTGGTTAGTTCGTTTAATATTTATAGTGTCAGGGCACCCGCCGTTTATTACCGAATAAAGGTTTAGCCCCCTGATCGCCCGGCGGTGATATGCGTCGCCCCAGGCAGTGTCAGATTAGCGCCAGTACTGCTAACACCCACGCACGCAGCATATGCCTCCCTTAGTGGTATAGTATCTGATCGGATCAATATCTGATCCGATCAGATCTATACTAGCGTCCCCAGCAGTTTAGGGTTCCCAAAAACGCAGTGTTAGTGGGATCAGCCCAGATACCTGCTAGCACCTGCAATTTGCCCCTCTGCTCGGCCCAGCCCAGCCCACCCAAGTGCAGTATCGATCGATCACTGTCACTTACAAAACACTAAACACATAACTGCAGTGTTCGCAGATTCAGGCCTGATCCCTGCGATCGCTAACAGTTTTTGTGGTAGCGTTTTGGTGAACTGGCAAGCACCAGCCCCAGGCAGCGTCAGGTTAGCGCCAGTACCGCTAACACCCACGCACGCACCGTACACCTCCCTTAGTGGTATAGTATCTGATCGGATCAATATCTGATCCGATCAGATCTATACTAGCGTCCCCAGCAGTTTAGGGTTCCCAAAAACGCAGTGTTAGTGGGATCAGCCCAGATACCTGCTAGCACCTGCAATTTGCCCCTCCGCCCGGCCCAGCCCACCCAAGTACAGTATTGATCGATCACTGTCACTTACAAAACACTAAACACATAACTGCAGTGTTCGCAGAGTCAGGCCTGATCCCTGCGATCGCTAACAGTTTTTGTGGCATCGTTTTGGTGAACTGGCAAGCACCAGCCCCAGGCAGCGCCAGGTTAGCGCCAGTACCGCTAACACCCACGTACGCAGCATACGCCTCCCTTAGTGGTATAGTATATGAACGGATCAATATCTGATCCGATCAGATCTATACTAGCGTCCCCAGCAGTTTAGGGTTCCCAAAAACGCAGTGTTAGCGGGATCAGCCCAGATACCTGCTAGCACCTGCGTTTTGCCCCTCCGCCCGGCCCAGCCCAGCCCACCCAAGTGCAGTATCGATCCATCACTGTCACTTACAAAACACTAAACGCATAACTGCAACGTTCTCGGAGTCAGGCCTGATCCCTGCGTCGCTAACAGGTTTTTGGTAGCGTTTTGGTGAACTGGCAAACACCAGCGGCCTAGTACACCCCGGTCGTAGTAACACTTGGTGACGTGGCGAGTCCCATAAGTACAGTTCAAGCTGGTGAGGTGGCAAGCACAAGTAGTGTCCCGCTGCCACCAAGAAGAAGACAAACAGTCCCGTCGTGCCCATCATGCCCTTCCTGCTGCATTCGCCAATCCTAATTGGGAACCACCACTTATGCAGCGCCGTAATTCCCCCATTCACATCCCCAACCAAATGCAGTCGGCTGCATGAGAGGCATTTTCTTTATGTCCTCCCGAGTACCCCTACCCAACGAACCCCCCCAAAAAAGATGTTGTGTCTGCAGCAAGTGCGGATATAGGCATGACACCCGCTATTATTGTCCCTCCTGTCCTGACAATCCTGGTCTTTGCATTGGTGAATGTTTTGAATGCTACCATGCACTAGTTGAGTATTAGCGTAGGGTACAGCATTGCACAGACTAGGACACACTTTCACAGGGTCTCCCAAGATGCCATCGCATTTTGAGAGACCCGAACCTGGAATCGGTTACCGTTATAAAAGTTACAGTTACAAAAACAATGTAAAAAAAAAAACACAAAAAAAATATAAAATAAAAAATAATAGTTGTCGTTTTATTGTTCTCTCTCTCTCTCTATGGCAGGGCGATGTGATGTCATCTCTCCACGGCTCGGCAGTTTCCGTTCCGGCGCCGAGGAGAGAAGACTGAAATGTGAGTGCACCAAACACACACACACACACACAGTAGAACATGCCAGGCACACATTACACCCCCCTTTACCCCCCGATCCCCCCCCGATCACCCCCCGATCACCATTCCCCCCCCTGTCACACTGACACCAAGCAGTTTTTTTTTTTTGATTACTGCATGGTGTCAGTTTGTAACAGTTAGTGTGTTAGGGCAGTGAGTGTTAGCCCCCTTTAGGCCTAGGGTACCCCCCTAACCCCCCCTAATAAAGTTTTAACCCCTTGATCACCCCCTGTCGCCAGTGTCATTTTTCTGATCGCTTTATTAGTGTCACTGGTGACGCTAGTTAGGGACGTAAATATTTAGGTTCGCCGTCAGCGTTTTATAGCGACAGGGACCCCCATATACTATCTAATAAATGTTTTAACCCCTTGATTGCCCCCTAGTTAACCCTTTCACCCCTGATCACCGTATAACTGTTACGGGTATCGCTGGTTAGTTTGTTTATTTTTTATAGTGTCAGGGCACCCGCCGTTTATTACCGATTAAAGGTTTAGCCCCCTGATCGCCCGGCGGTGATATGCGTCGCCCCAGGCAGCGTCAGATTAGCGCCAGTACCGCTAACACCCACGCACGCAGCATACACCTCCCTTAGTGGTATAGTATCTGAACGGATCAATATCTGATCCGATCAGATCTATACTAGCGTCCCCAGCAGTTTAGGGTTCCCAAAAACGCAGTGCTAGCGGGATCAGCCCAGATACCTGCTAGCATCTGCGTTTTGCCCCTCCGCCCGGCCCAGCCCAGCCCACCCAAGTGCAGTATAGATCCATCACTGTCACTTACAAAACACTAAATGCATAACTGCAGCGGTCGCAGAGTCAGGCCTGATCCCTGCGAAGACAAACAGGCCCGTTGTGCCCATCATGCCCTTCCTGCTGCATTCGCCAATCCTAATTGGGAACCACCACTTCTGCAGCGCCCGTAATTCCCCCATTCACATCCCCAACCAAATGCAGTCGGCTGCATGAGAGGCATTTTCTTTATGTCCTCCCGAGTACCCCTACCCAACGAACCCCCCCAAAAAAGATGTTGTGTCTGCAACAAGCGTGGATATAGGCATGACACCCGCTATTATTGTCCCTCCTGTCCTGACAATCCTGGTCTTTGCATTGGTGAATGTTTTGAACGCTACCATGCACTAGTTGAGTATTAGCGTAGGGTACAGCATTGCACAGACTAGGACACACTTTCACAGGGTCTCCCAAGACGCCATCGCATTTTGAGAGACCCGAACCTGGAACTGGTTACCGTTATAAAAGTTACAGCACTGTCACTTATAAAACACTAAATGCATAACTGCAGCGGTCGCAGAGTCAGGCCTGATCCCTGCGATCGCTAACAGTTTTTTTGGTAGCATTTTGGTGAACTGGCAAGCACCAGCGGCCTAGTACACCCCGGTCGTAGTCAAACCAGCACTGCAGTAACACTTGGTGACGTGGTGAGTCCCATAAGTGCAGTTCAAGCTGGTGAGGTGGCAAGCACAAATAGTGTCCCGCTGCCACCAAGAAGAAGACAAACACAGGCCCGTCGTGCCCATAGTGCCCTTCCTGCTGCATTCGCCAATCCTAATTGGGAACCACCACTTCTGCAGCGCCCGTAATTCCCCCATTCACATCCCCAACCAAATGCAGTCAGCTGCATGAGAGGCATTTTCTTTATGTCCTCCCGAGTACCCCTACCCAACAAACCCCCCCAAAAAAGATGTGTCTGCAGCAAGTGCGGATATAGGCGTGACACCCGCTATTATTGTCCCTCCTGTCCTGACAATCTTGGTTTTTGCATTGGTGAATGTTTTGAACGCTACCATGCACTAGTTGAGTATTAGCGTAGGGTACAGCATTGCACAGACTAGGACACACTTTCACAGGGTCTCCCAAGATGCCATCGCATTTTGAGAGACCCGAACCTGGAACTGATTACCGTTATAAAAGTTACAGTTACAAAAACAGTGTAAAAAAAAAAAACACAAAAAAATATATAAAATAAAAAATAATAGTTGTCGTTTTATTGTTCTCTCTCTCTCTATTCTCTCTCTATTGTTCTGCTCTTTTTTACTGTATTCTATTCTGCAATGTTTTATTGTTATTATGTTTTATCATGTTTGCTTTTCATGTATGCAATTTTTTATACTTTACTGTTTACTGTGCTTTATTGTTAACCATTTTTTTGTCTTCAGGTACGCCATTCACGCCTTTGAGTGGTTATACCAGAATGATGCCTGCAGGTTTAGGTATCATCTTGGTATCATTCTTTTCAGCCAGTGGTCGGCTTTCATGTAAAAGCAATCCTAGCGGCTAATTAGCCTCTAGACTGCTTTTACAAGCAGTGGAAGGAATGCCCCCCCACCATCTTCCACGTTTTTCTCTGGCTCTCCTGTCTCAACAGGGAACCTGAGAATGCAGCCGGTGATTCAGCCAGCTGACCATAGAGCTGATCAGAGACCAGAGTGGCTCCAAACATCTCTATGGCCTAAGAAACCGGAAGCTACGAGCATTTTATGACTTAGATTTCGCCAGATGTAAACGGCGCCATTGGGAAATTGGGAAAGAATTTTATCACACCGATCTTGGTGTGGTCAGATGCTTTGAGGGCAGAGGAGAGATCTAGGGTCTAATAGACCCCAATTTTTTCAAAAAAGAGTACCTGTCACTACCTATTGCTATCATATTTACATTCCCTGAGATAACAATGAAAATGATTTAAAAAAAAATGAAAGGAACAGTTTAAAAATAAGATAAAAAAGCAAAAAAATAATAAAGAAAAAAAAAAAAAGCACCCCTGTCCCCCCCCTGCTCTCGCGCTAAGGCGAACGCAATCCTCAGTCTGGCATCCAATGTAAACAGCAATTGCGCCATGCATGTGATGTATCACCGCGAAGGTCAGATCGAGGGCAGTAAGTTTAGCAGTAGACCTCCTCTGTAAATCTAAAGTGGTAACCTGTAAAGGCTTTTAAAGGCTTTTAAAAATGTTTTTTGTTGCCACTGCACGTTTGTGCGCAATTTTAAAGCATGTCATGTTTGGTATCCATGTACTCGGCCTAAGATCATCTTTTTTATTTCATCAAACATTTCGGCAATATAGTGTTTTAGTGTATTAAAATTAAAAAAAAGTGTGTTTTTTCCCAAAAAAATGCGTTTGAAAAATCGCTGCGCAAATACTTTGTCACTAAAAAGTTGTCACTAAATGATATATTGCTCACACAGGCCATGGGCATATGTGGAATTGCACCCCAAAATACGTTCAGCTGCTTCTCCTGAGTACGGGGATACCACAAGTGTGAGACTTTTTGGGAGCCTAGCCGCGTACGGGACCCCGAAATCCAAGCACCACCTTCAGGCTTTCTAAGAGCGTAAATTTTTGATTTCACTCTTCACTGCCTATCACAGTTTCGGAGGCCATGGAATGCCCAGGTGGCACAACCCCCCCTCCCCCCCAAATGACCCCATTTTGGAAAGTAGACACCCCAAGCTATTTGCTGAGAGGTATAGTGAGTATTTTTCAGACCCCACTTTTTGTCACAAAGTTTTGAAAATTGAAAAAAGAAAAAAATAACTTTTTTTCTTGTCTTTCTTCATTTTCAAAAACAAATGAGAGCTGCAAAATACTCACCATGCCTCTCAGCAAATAGCTTGGGGTGTCTACTTTCCAAAATGGGGTCATTTGGGGGGGTTTGTGCCACCTGGCCTCTGAAACTGTGATAGGCAGTGAAGAGTGAAATCAAAAATTTACACCCCTAGAAATCCTGAAGGTGGTGATTGGTTTTCGGGGCCCCATACGCGGCTAGGCTCCCAAAAGGTCCCACACATGTGGTATCTCCATACTCAGGAGAAGCAGCTAAACGTATTTTGGGGTGCAATTCCACATATGCTCATGGCCTGTGTGAGCAATATATCATTTAGTGACAACTTTTTGTAATTTTTTTTTCTTTTGTCATTATTCAATCACTTGGGACAAAAAAAATTAATATTCAATGGGCTCACCATGCCTCTCAGCAATTTCCTTGGGGTGTCTACTTTCCAAAATGGGGTCATTTGGGGGGGTTTGTACCGCCCTGACATTTTAGCACCTCAAGAAATGACATAGGCAGTCATAAACTAAAAGCTGTGTAAATTCCAGAAAATGTACCCTAGTTTGCAGACGCTATAACTTTTGCGCAAACCAATAAATATACGCTTATTGACATTTTTTTACTAAAGACATGTGGCCGAATACATTTTGGCCTAAATGTATGACTAAAATTGAGTTTATTGGATTTTTGTTATAACAAAAAGTAGAAAATATCATTTTTTTTCAAAATTTTCGGTCTCTTTCCGTTTATAGCGCAAAAAAATAAAAACGGCAGAGGTGATCAAATACCATCAAAAGAAAGCTCTATTTGTGGTAAGAAAAGGACGCAAATTTTGTTTGGGTACAGCATTGCATGACCGCGCAATTAGCAGTTAAAGCGAGGCAGTGCCAAATTGGAAAAAGTCCTCTGGTCCTTAGGCAGCATAATGGCCCGGGGCTGAAGTGATTAAAATAAAAAGTTGATTTTTTTGCTTTGTTTGACTTTTGCAGACTATAGATACATATTTTCTAAGTGCAAACTATCCATACTCCTTCAAATCTGTATTAAATCTAGTGGCATACAAAAGTTTTTTTTTGTTCACACATGCAATTCCTTGAGTAAAAAGTGTAATGGGGGGAGGGGGAAGAAACCCCTCCCCAAAAAAGTAAACAAAATAACAAACAAAAAAATCTCTGCGTCAATGCTGAATTTCAGGGCTCTATTAATTCTTTTGTGGACTAGGTAAACCACAAAATATGTCAACTAAATGTGAATTCTCTCTAAGCACCAAATTAAGAAAAAAATACCCCAAAAGCAATTTTATTAAACAAAATTTGACATGGAGTCTTCCCTAAAATCGATACCAGGCACTTTGGGTCTGGCATAGATTTTAAGGGGAACTCCATGCCCAAATTTGAAAAAAAATATGGTATGGACCCCCCCCAAAATCCATACCAGACCCTTGTCTGAGCATGCAGTTTGGAGGTCAGAATGGGGGAGTTACGAGCAAGCACCCCCCCTCCTGAACCATACCAGGCCACATGCCCTCACCATGGGGAGGGTGCCCCTAAAACACTTTTCACCTCGATTGGAGGGCTCCCACCAACTGCTGTCTCTTCGCTTTGACAGGTGTTATATTGGTAAGGGCGGGGCCACCCAGTGTCGTAACCGGTGACCCCACCCCCTTCTGATGTCATATGATGTCGGGGGGGGGGGGCACTGGGTGACGTACATATGAGAAAAATTTTTTACAAGCAATAGTCAACCAGATTACCAGTTAACAATAGCCCATCATAGCCATATATTTTATCTTCAATTGTTGCACAGTTGTACTGCTAAGGTTAAACACAGTAATTAGTGTTATAAAAGTTTCAGGCAGCTGTGAAGAAATACCATAAAGTAAGAATGTTTTCAAAAATATATTTTAATAGTTTATTTTTATCAATTTACAAAATGCAAAGTGAGTAAATCAAAATTTGATGTGACTACCTTTTGGCTTCAAACCAGCATTGATTCTTACACTTTGTACACTTGCGCAAAGTCAGGGATTTTGTAGGATTAGAGTCAGGTGTATGATTAACCATTTATACCAAGCAGGTGCTAATGATCATCAATTTCATATGCAGATTGAAACACAGTCATTAACTGAAACAGAAACAGTTTCATGCCACAGCTCATACACCATGGTAAAACTGAACATAGCAACAAGACACAAGATAGTTATACTGCATCAGCAAGGTTGTGTTCATTAGTTATATGTTTTGTTGTCATGCTCATTATCCATCACTCATAGAACTGATAATATTCCTTGAAGTGGAATTTTAGTCAGAAATTTAGGTCCTGCTAGGTCACTTCATGCTGGCCCCTATGGTTTAAAATCCAGTAATACACTATCTCACTCTGCTCTGTTAATGCTCAGTTGCTCTCTATTTCCAGACACTGTACCAAATTTGTAGAGGATGATCTGCTGACAGCTTTAAGATTTACTACTGTTCAGGGGCTCTGGACAGCAAAATGGCAGCATATCGGAAGAAGTAACAGGAACAATGCTGAAGGCAATTTACAACAAACACACATTTTGGTAGCATAATTATTAATATAGAATGTATGTTCCTTGCTAAAGTACATTATTTTTATCAAGTTGTTATGGGTAAAGTTCCACTTTAAATTATTCTTGCAGTATTTCAGTGTCCTACAGAAGCCTCCCAATATATACACTGAAAAATGCTAAATATAAAATGAATACTATGTGCTGGTAAGAGTGAAGTGTTGAACAGCTGTTATACCTTTTTGTCAGAGTTTATAGATACTGGAAAAGTTTCACCCAATTTTGTCCTTAGCACTGGGTCAGGCCATGCCCTTCTCTGTACCATGTAGTAGTTGCATCTGCTCTATCCTTTGTTTTGTTGATTGTCTGTGTGTTGTCTTCTGTGTTTTTACTTCTTATCAGAATTTTTGCTGTCTCATTCTTTTCTTATGGTTTGCTATTTTCTGGTCCTGCTCCCCCACTGTGCCCCTTCAGAACCACTGTTTATTTCCCCAAATGTTTTTAGGCTCTCCAATATCTTCCTTTAAAGTCTCTGCTTGTTCCATGTAGACACTCTACAGCTGTCATAGTTGTGATGTTTCTCACTAGCGGTCTTTGCTGCCCCAGGGTCTCCCACTTCAGATCTCTTATTCTCTATGGGTTATCCCTTTCATGCAGGGATCTTTCACTAGAGCATGCTTTGTTTTCCCCATCATTCATCATCTTGACTTGTGGTTATTAAACATACTCTGATCTCTCCTACATGGCCTTTCTCTCTTTCTGGGATCACTCACTTGAATGCTCTCTGTGCTCCCCATTCGGTCTCTCTCTCACCCTGCAGTCTTTCATTTTAACAGTCTTTGCTCTCAGATCTGTCTCTTAAGTAATTTTGCTCAAAAGCTGAGGCCTCTTTCACTTCGGGGTCTTTCACATTAAAAAAGGTCTCTGTTCTCACCCTTAGGTCTGTCTTGCATCCTGAGATCTTTAATGATTCTAATATGCTAGAAATGTGGTGTGGGAAAAAAAAAGTTTTCATCTCTTCTATCTCCTAATGCCTAAAGTTAAATCCCTAACATTTGTTCAGTGTGTATGAAATTATAAGCAGTTAGGTGAAATGTAGAGTTGGTCTATGTCAAACACAAAAAACTAAATGGGAATAAAAATGTTAAACATAAAAGAATCTTCTAACGCTTCTAAAATTTGCATAACAGACATTGCAAATCCCTTTCATATGTATGGTTTAAAGTCAAAAACTATTTCTATGTATGAGTTAAATGTGACTTGATGATACTGCTGTGTGCCACACTCGACTAAGCTCTTTTAGAAATTATTGCAGGTAAGTAGTGAATACAACGACCATTTTACTGTTGGAATTCTATAGCACTTATAGACTACATGGTGCAGTGCTTTGGCTACTTGCTCAGTAAAGTAAAATTTTAAAGGTCACTCTAATCCTTTTGAGTTAATACCCACTTAGAGAATGCGGGTGAGAAAGGGAAATTCACACTTCAACTGGTGTTCCGCTGTCAGAAGCCGGTCTCACTGCACTGAGCAATGTGTCAAATTCATTTTCACAGCAAAGGCTATCTAAGCAGCCAGATGAAGCTTGTTTCTTTTTCTAAATGAAATCTTTTAGCAAGCCCCGGCTACATAGAACCCCGTAGACAGACCCTGAAGCCGCCCTGGTGGGATTTAATAACTTGGATCATATATTTGATAAGTGGCTTGCTTTGATGCCCTGTCTGTCATCCCCAAGGATGGGGAAACCATGCTGTTGTTTATAACATTTGTCTGGCTTATCCCAGCGCAACAACTAGTTAGAAAGATCTGAGGCATCTTTATGCCCTCCATCTTCTTTCTCTCCCCTGCTGTGTTTGTGTACGTCTCCCTTTGTTCCCTTCTGAGCTGCTGCACTAATAACAGTAGTAGAAGAACTGCTGTTGGGTGCTAATCTCTCCCTTAGAACTTCTTTTGTCAGCTTTTCCTTGAGACCCCCAGATGAATCCTAGCATCTGCCAGTCTGCTTATTAAAAGCAAGTGCTCCTGTAAAATTATCTCAATAGGACAAATAGGCTTGTTTTTTTTATCCCTACAAGGGCATATTTATGCAATTTGCATTTTAAAACTTGGTACTCTTCAAAATTGTTAACAAAAAAAGCTTAAGCTTGCATTTTAAATTGAGAAGTTGAAGGAATATACAATAGTAATGTATAAATTAGGGAAGTGTCTGAAAAAGGTTCTTTAATGACCTGAAGTGTGCTGACCACCCATTTTTTTCAGTTTATATGTATAGCAGCGTGCTCTTTCCCTGCCACCTGCCCCTTTTTATAGCCACTGTTTAAATGCATGAACTTTCCACATTTTGTACTTTTGTGTACGTGCAGTAAGAGCAGTAGTGGAAGGCTGGCAGAGACAGGCATTTTGAAATAGGGGAAGCGGCAGGATAACAAATATTTATACACATAAATACACATCTTATACTACCTCCCAACTCAGCTAGCAGCCATCAGTGTTAAGAGGTCACACCTTCAAAATCCAGAAATTTACATCAGAGCCTCAGCAGAAGTTCGTATGTGTTTAGGCTGCTCATGGATGTCTCAAAAAGCAAAAAAATGTTCTAACTCCTTGCAATTAGCAGGCCATTTCTGTACTTTATGGTGGCAGGCAGTTTGAGGCACTCACTATTGCACAGGATTCGTTTTTTAATTATTGAAAAAGCTCCCTGAAATCGGGGCTGATCCTTTAACCTTCTATGCATCAGAGTGAACACCAGAATAACCACATGTGAACTCCTGTGAATCAGGGAAACACAGCCAGATATCTTCCTTTTTGTTTTCTTATTAAAGTTTTCTGCTGGTCTATGATCAGTCTCAACAAACTTACTACATAGAAAAAAAGTCCCATGACTCCTACCAAGGATTGATGTAGTTCATCCACCTAAGCATCACAGCTATAAAGTTCAACATTTCAGGCTTAGCAATGCCCTTCCTAGAGCGCTTCGCACTTGGAGCGTACACTAGATCTGAGACATTGTGCTTTATGGCTTTCATGCTTTAAAAAATGGCTGACTCCTTCCTGAAATTGTTGTCCCATCCTGTGAAGCTTATAAACCTACCAACATCTAATGATAGTGTTTGTCTGTGTATACTGTATGTATATGTGTATATTATGGGTGATCAGCTTCAAGCAGAGAGCTTTCAGGAAGGTATATGCCAAAGTGTTTTAGGGCCTTCATGCCCATGTTTATTCAGGAAGGAAAAAGAGGTTCACTAAGTAAGATATTCATTATAGTGTGTAGTATCCCATTAAAAGTTGAATCCAATAATCTTCCCTTCTACCAGGATAGAGAGGTGGTAGCTCCTTCTAATGTGTAGATCACCTAAAAGAGGGCAAGCAGAGTAACACATGGCCAACACCTTAACATTCCCATGGTGGTTTTGCAAGTACTGCTATATTTTTTGGATTGAAAAAACCTGACAAACCTATAGTGGGTGCTCTTCTTGATACAAAATTTGCATCTCCTGGCTAGTTGTGAGACCACACTGGGTCTGCTCAGACCTGCAGACATATTCCATAACAGCCTGCATGTAGCCTTTCTCAAACATATGCACTGTTCATCCCAGGGTAATACAAATGATTCCACAGGTGGGGAAAAGAGGGTGTGGCCCAAGCTTAACCCTCTGTATACTGCTAGAGACTTATCACTGCCACCAATTTATCATATGAAATGCCACAACCTAGATGGCAGGTAAACTCCATCCACAACTCTCTCTAGAGTGCCAAGGGCTGTTTGTTACGCTATATACAGTATACTACTGTTCTTCCCTATAATATATATCTATAGGACACTCAGGGAATGAACACGTAGGTTTATCCTGCACTTTAATTCAGCAATGCAGGAGGGCTGTACAGCAAATCTGTAAACAAAACATCTTCCTGTATGAGTTACTAACTACACTCAGGTAAGTTCCTGACTAAATGATGCCACGTAATTGGTTCACTAGAAGAGACAGCCATTGTATCTTTATGTGTGTCTGTCAGCACTCAGCCTTTTCATGCAGCAGCATGCTCCCACAGCAAAGAGAGTGATTGAAATAGATCAGTGTAGTGTGGCCCTATGTTTAGGTCTGGGAAAAAAATGAGAGAGGACACACTGCCTTTCATCTTTTTTTTCTGGACCTTGAGGGACTCAGAAGTATGCAGATGTAAAAAGACCCAAATTAATATCGGTCCACCTGCCATAGACCTGCATGTAACTTTAAAACAGATCCATCTGAAAAACTGATAGGCGGACCTAAATGAAAAGCCCTTGTAAAAGAGTTATAATTAGTGTGAATCAGTTCCCTCATTCCTATTTCTGATTCACTGGACTTGTAACTCTAGGTTTCTAAGTATCCAATCCTGCACATTTCTGCTGCCACTGCTCTACAAAATTGAAAACAAGTACTAAAAGCTCTCTGAGCTTAACTAACACCAGGCACCTGGGGTATGTGACATGCATATTCTGCTGGGTTCTCCCAGGTCCCAACACTGCTACAACCCACTTAAAAATACAAATTCAATGGTTCTTTAGCAAACTCCTCTTATCCTGTCCACCTGTCTGAGGGGAGGTCTCAGAGTATCTCTCATCACTGACAGGTGCCACACGCAATAAGATTTTAATTTCTACCTTCAAATGTGTAAAATATAAATGCCAGCTGGAAATTGATTGAGTATGCAACTTGTCTCAGCCTAGGTTCACATTGTTGTGGGTTAGAAATTGTGCGAGTTCAGCCGAACTCACACGATTTCAACCCGGCAACGCAGTCCGACTTCAGGGGCGATTTAACAGACATCTGTGCTGGTTCCTGTACAGATGTCTATACATATTGCCCCCTAAAGTTGAAAAAAGTAGTACAGGAACTACTTTTGGGAATTGGTGCGGTGACATGTCAAATCGCATGCCAAATCACTCCAATGTGAACCTAGGCTCAATGCTGCACTCTGTGCTATGTGTTAAGTAGCTAATCACTGCACTCTACAGCTGTCACCAGTATCAAATACAGTATAAAAACTGCAGAGGTGAGGAATATGTAATGTACAGTGTAGGCTACAGATTTCTGAGCACCAAAACTTGTATATTACCCTGTATGTTACATATTCCTGACCTTCACACTCTCTATACTATGTTGTATGTTACATACCCCTGGCTGTCATACTCTGTATGTTGTGTTGTATGTAGGGATGAGCCGAACACCCCCCTGTTCGGTTCGCACCAGAACATGCGAACAGGAAAAAAGTTCGTTCGAACACGCGAACACCGTTAAAGTCTATGGGACACGAACATGAATAATCAAAAGTGCTAATTTTAAAGGCTTATATGCAAGTTATTGTCATAAAAAGTGTTTCGGGACCTGGGTCCTGCCCCAGGGAACATGGATCAATGCAAAAAAAAGTTTTAAAAATGACCGTTTTTTCAGGAGCAGTGATTTTAATAATTCTTAAAGTCAAACAATAAAAGTGTAATATCCCTTTAAATTTCGTAGCTGGGGGGTGTCTATAGTATGCCTGTAAAGGGGCACATGTTTCCCATGTTTAGAACAGTCTGACAGCAAAATGGCATTTCGAAGGAAAAAACCCATTTAAAACTACTCGCGGCTATTGCATTGCAGGTCCGACAATACACATAGAAGTTCATTGATAAAAACGGCATGGGAATTCCCCACAGGGGAACCCTGAACCAAAATTTAAAAAAAAAAATGACGTGGGGGTCCCCCTAAATTCCATACCAGGCCCTTCAGGTCTGGTATGGATATTAAGGGGAACCCCGGCCAAAATTAAAAAAAAAAATGACGTGGGGGTCCCCCTAAATTCCATACCAGACCCTTAAGGTCTGGTACAGATTTTAAGGGGAACCCCCCGCCAAAAACCCCCCAAAAAACGGTGTGGGGTCCCCCCAAAAATCCATACCAGACCCTTATCCGAGCACGCAACCTGGCAGGCCGCAGGAAAAGAGGGGGGGATGAGAGAGCGCCCCCCTCCTGAACCGTACCAGGCCACATGTCCTCAACATTGGGAGGGTGCTTTGGGGTAGCCCCCAAAACACCTTGTCCCCATGTTGATGAGGACAAGGGCCTCATCCCCACAACCCTGGCCGTGGTTGTGGGGGTTTTAACAAGGGGACCCCCAGATCGCGGCCCTCCCCCCTGTGTAAAATGATAAGGGGGTACTTACCCCTACCATTTCACTAAAAAACTGTCAAAAATATTAAAAATGACAAGAGACAGTTTTTGACAATTCCTTTATTTAAATGCTTCTTCTTTCTTCTATCTTCCTTCATCTTCTTCTTCTGGTTCTTCTGGCTCTTCTGGTTCTTCCTCCGGCATTCTCGTCCAGCATCTTCTCCGCGGTGTCTTCTATCTTCTTCTCCTCGGGCCGCTCCGCACCCATGGCATGGGGGGAGGCTCCCACTCTTCTCTTCATCTTCTTCATCTTCTTCTCTTCTTCTTTTCTTCTCTTCTTCTCTTCTTCATTTTCTTCTCCGGGCCGCTTCGCATCCATGCTGGCATGGAGGGAGGCTCCTGCTGTGTGACGGTGTCTCCTCGTCCGACGGTTCTTAAATAACAGAGGTGGGGCCACCCGGTGACCCCGCCCCCCTCTGACGCACGGTGACTTGACGGGACTTCCCTGTGACGTCACGGGGAATGCCACAGGAAAGTCCCGTCATGTCCCGTGCATCAGAGGGGGGCGGGGTCACCAGGTGGCCCCGCCCCCTGTTATTTAAGAACCGTCAGACGAGGAGACACCGTCACACAGTGGGAGCCTCCCTCCATGCCAGCATGGATGCGGAGCGGCCCGGAGAAGAAAATGAAGAAGAGAAGAAGAGAAGAAAAGAAGAAGCGAAGAAGATGAAGAAGAAGATGAAGAAGATGAAGAGAAGAGCGGGAGCCTCCCCCAATGCCATGGGTGCGGAGCGGCCCGAGGAGAAGAAGATAGAAGATGCCGCGGAGGAGATGCTGGACAAGAACGCCGGAGGAAGAACCAGAAGAACCAGAAGAAGAAGAAGATGAAGGAAGATAGAAGAAAGAAGAAGCGTTTAAATAAAGGAATTATCAAAAACTGTCTCTTGTCATTTTTAACATTTTTGACAGTTTTTTAGTGAAATGGTAGGGGTAAGTACCCCCTTACCATTTCACACAGGGGGGGCTGGGATCTGGGGGTCCCCTTGTTAAAGGGGGCTTCCAGATTCCGATAAGCCCCCTGCCCGCAGACCCCCACAACCACCGGCCAGGGTTGTGGGGATGAGGCCCTTGTCCTCATCAACATGGGGACAAGGTGTTTTGGGGGGCTACCCCCGTATATCTAGGGAATGACTTCCTGATTTAATGAGCCATTTTACGTGGTAAACGATCCAAAGGGGTTAATTTAATTTATTTTAATACCTTTCTCCTCTTTTTTATGTATGGCTACACCTCCGAAGGACGCCATTTAATTATTAGTTTTAACTCAATTTAATCCAACCTAATTTGTTAGGATTCACCTTTTTGCGTTTCCCGCTTGTTGGGAATAACCTACGTGCGATGTTAACTTACTCTTATGAATGTTAATTGGTCTATTTATTTATATCCCAAACTGGCACAGGTTGCTATGTACATTCCCACATCCAAGATGGCGATCTTGTGTCATCCGCCTCTAATTGGTGGAACGCAAGGTGATTTCCGGTCCCGTCCTCAGAACGAGGTCTGGTTACGTTATTTTACTACATTAATGCGACACGTCAGTGCGTCGCCCGTGCCCCAGACGACGTCAGAGTGTGACGAAACGTACGTCGGGCGTGCTGACGTGCTGCATCCACTGTTTACAGTCTACAGGACGGGCGATCGCTCTCTAGCCGGCCGGCTTATATGTTTGTTGTTATTTATCCGAATGTAAGTGCAACTCTTTTGTTTTTATTAAAAAGTAAAGCAGGATTACGCTATGTTGCCTTTCCTTCTTTCTTGGTACACCTCCTTTGAGATTTATCCCTAGCCAGTGGTACATCTCCACCTAGAGTGGTAACTGGGAGAACAGCGTGCTTAATCCAAGCCAAGGTGGCGTGGTCCTCTTTGATGGTCCATCCTGAAAGGCCCCGACCGGGTTAAGGTCGCAAGCTCTTCCAAGCTTGCCGTTTGGTAAGCGCATAATTTTACTATACCACAGTGGTGCGGTGAAGGACTTATTGTTTCCACCTACCTCATCTTTTTTTATTCACCATCTATGATCGATACTGGTTAGGATTGTTCATCCCATTTATTTATGCCAATTTATGAACTTGGAGTCTACCCATATTTGGGCCTAATATCCCACTTGTTTGTTTGTTATATCATATATAACTAATTTTTGTCACAGCGCTGCTTTTTTTATATTTATTATGTTATGTGCGTATCTCACTTTGTAGCGGCTGCTTTTATGTTGTCTTTTGACCAATTTGTCACTTTTTGATTGCTTTTTTCAGTACACTTTATGCATTAATTTTTATGGTATAGCGCGGTGTTCTGCCTTTTCCTTTTATCCATTGTGGGGATGAGGCCCTTGTCCTAATCAACATGGGGACAAGGTGTTTTGGGGGGCTACCCCAAAGCACCATCCCAATGTTGAGGGCATGTGGCCTGGTACGGTTCAGGAGGGGGGGGCCGCACTCTCGTCCCCCCCTCTTTTTCTGCGGCCTGCCAGGTTGCGTGCTTGGATAAGGGTCTGGTATGGATTTTTTTTTTTTTTTGGCTCGGGGTTCCCCTTAAAATCCATACCAGACCTGAAGGGTCTGGTATGGAATTTAGGGGGACCCCCACGTCATTTTTTTTTTAAATTTTGGCCGGGGTTCCCCTTAATATCCATACCAGACCTGAAGGGCCTGGTATGGAATTTAGTGGGACCCCCACATCATTTTTTTTTTAAATTTTGGTTCGGGGTTCACCTGTGGGGAATTCCCATGACATTTTTATCAATGAACTTCTATGTGTATTGTCGGACCGGCAATGCAATAGCCGCGAGTAGTTTTAAATGGGTTTTTTCCTTCGAAATGTCATTTTGCTGTCAGACTGTTCTAAACACAGGAAACATGCGCCCCTTTACAGGCATACTATAGACACCCCCCAGCTACGAAATTTAAAGGGATATTACACTTTTATCGTTTGACTTTAAACATTATTAAAATCACTGCTCCTGAAAAAACGGCCGTTTTTAAAACTTTTTTTTGTATTGATCCATGTCCCCTGGGGCAGGACCCAGGTCCCCAAACACTTTTTATGACAATAACTTGCATATAAGCCTTTAAAATTAGCACTTTTGATTTCTCCCATGGACTTTTAAAGGGTGTTTCGCGGCATTCGAACTTGCCGCGAACACCCCAAATTGTTCTCTGTTCGGCGAACTTGCGAACAGCCAATGTTCGAGTCGAACATGAGTTCGACTCGAACTCGAAGCTCATCCCTAGTTGTATGTTATGTATTTTTGTCTGCTGCATTGTGTACATTACATACCCTGATTGCTGCACTGTGTTCTTTGGTCTTTGCATTGCATACTTCTGACCCCGGCATTTTGCGCATTATGAACTCCTGGACTCGGAACTCTATACTCTAAATACTCCTGACCTTTGCACTTTGTGCACTTCTTACTCTTGACCCCTGTGCTCTGTATATTATGTACTCCTGACCTCTGCACGTTACATACTACTGACTCCTATACTATATAAACTGACCCTTACACTGTGATGTACATAATATACTCCTGATCCCCCTCACTCTATTTTCTATATTGCATTTACTGTACATACTCCTGAACAAAGTATTCATTTGAGTTGATTTACTAAAACTGAAGTGCACAAAATCTGGTGCAGCTCTGCAAAGAAACCAATCAGCTTCCAGGTTGTTTTTTTTTTGTCAAAGCTTAATTTAACAAGCTAAAGTTAAAAGCTGTTTGGCTACCATGCACAGCTGCACAAGATTTTGTATCTCCAGTTTTAGTAAATCAGCCCCATTGTCTCAACAATTTCTAGTTGTTAAGCAGTCCCTGACAATTTTAAAGAAGGTCGTCTATAAGGTAGGCACATACAATGTGTCAGCTCTCTGTCTATGTGCAGAAAAGCATATGTAATGGAAGAGTTCCGGTTTTAAAAATGATTTGGCTGAGGTTAGGGTTATGTATATGAGGCTCATGCTTGTGGGAAAGTAGTTAAAGAATATTTTGTGATTGCTGAATGACTGTAGTGTATATATTTTTTTGATAATACGGTAAGTAGGCTTGGGTTTTATTTACCCATACTTTTTAAGCCTCTCTTGCTGTTGGCACAGTTAGCCTGCACCACCATTTGCCACAGCATTCTATGCATGCAACATCATGTTGTTCAATAACCTTTTCGCAAATAAATCATTTTTCATCATAAATTTGGGCCAAAATTTATACTGCTACATATCTTTGGTAAAAATAAACCAAATTAGTGGATATTATTTAGTCTGTGTGAAAGTTATAGCGTCTATAAACTATGGTGCAAATCACTGAAAATTGATCACATCTGATCACATCTGATGTACTGACAGCCTATGGGCTCTTTCACATGGATGTGTCCGTGAATGGAGCCCGCTCTGCTCAGCGGGGAATTGCTCCATCGATCCCCGCTGAGCAGGCAGATGACAGGTCCATCGCTGCGCACCGTGCAGCGACGGACCTGTCAGAGCGCCGCTCTCCCCTAGGGGGGATCGAATGAAGATGGACCGTAGAGTCCGTCGTCACCTGATCCGATCCGCAGATGGATGGAAAAGTAGGTTTTTCCTCCGTCACACTTTTTCGTATCAGAGCAGGTCGGATGTCAGAGGACATGTCACCGCTGACATCCGACGCTCTGTAGAGGTCTATGGAGCGTCTGCTCAGGTCCGCCTAAAAAACTGACAGGCGGACCTTTCATGTGAAAGGGGCCATTTCTCATTTCTTGAGATGCTAACAAGCAAGGAAAGTACAAATACTCCCAAATTACCCATTTTTGAAAAGTAGACAGTCCAAGGTATTTACTCAGAGACATGGTGAGTGTTTTTAAGTTGTAATTTTTTCCCACAATTCTTGGGAAAATTAAGACTTTTTTTTACACAAACTTATCATATTAACAGGTTATTTCTCACACACACAGCATATGCATACTTGCAACTAGACTTTTCCACAACCTAGCCATATACAGAGGTCCAACTTTATAGTAGCTCCTTCAGGCTTTCTACGAGTATAAATTGCACATCTCATTTCTCAACCACTTATTACACTTTTGAAGGCCCTGGAGCACCAGGACTATGAAATTGCACACAAAATGACCTCATTTTGGAAGGAAGTCACCCCAACTTATAATCTATGAGGCATAATGAGTCTTTTGAACGGTCCATTTTTTTCCAGAAGTTTTTGGAAAATGTGGAAAAAAAATGAAAACGCATTTTTTTTTTAGACAAAGTTGTCAATTTATAAGATATTTCTAACACATAGCGTGTACATAGCAAAAATGATGCCCCAAAATACATTTCGCTACTCCTCCTGAGTATGACGATACCACATGTTTGAGACTTTTACACAGCCTGGCCACATACAGAGGCCCAACATTGAAGTAGCACCTTCATGCATTCTACGAGCATAAATTGCACATCTCATTTCTCAACCACCTATTACACTTTTGAGGGCTCTGGAGCACCAGGACAATGGAATTGCCCACAAAATTACCCAATTTTGGAAAGCAAACACCCCAACGTATAATCTATGAGGCCTAGTGAGTTTTTTGAACGGTTCATTTTTTTCCAGAAGTTTTTGGAAAATGTGAAAAAAAAATGAAAACGCTTTTTTTTTTTACACAAAGTTGTCCATTTATAAGATATTTCTAACGCATAGCATGTACATAGCAAAAATGACACCCCCAAATTACATTCTGCTACTCCTTCTGAGTGTGGCGATACCACATGTTTGAGACTTTTACGCAGCCTGGCCACATACAGAGGCCCAACATCCAAGTAGCACCTCCAGGCATTCTATGAGCATAAATTACACATACAACTTTCTGATTACAATCACATTTTTGAAGGGCCTTCATATTTCTAAAACATAGTAGGTACATACCAAATAACAAAAGATCACCTGTGGTTTTAGAAGTGCAGTGGTCCACAGAGGAGAGCATCGGTCCAGGCAGAAGGAAGGGAGGTGGTCAGCAACAGCAAAAGCAATCATCCAGGCAGCAGGCAGAAATACTCTCCATAGTTCATACAGGCAGAGATACTGTCAGCACAACCAAAGCACAGCCAGCGCACAGCCAAAACATTTGTCCAGGCCAGGTAGCAGGCAGAGGTGTCAGGCAGAATACTGTTCATAGTCAGTAGAGGCAGCAGGCAGATATATGGTCAACACAGCCAAAATATTGGTCCAAGCAGCAGCAAGAAACATGGTCCATAATGTCCTGGAAACAAAACAATAGTCTCCTGCGCTCCAGTGTTTTGCTAGACACGGGTGGGGTGATCCATTCTTTGGTATAAGGCAAAGTCTATAATCTTGAAGCCCTCCTCAGAACAATGAGTATTCATACAACTAAAGAGAAACAAGAAAAAAAGGAGGACGCACCGACCTAGTGCATTCCCGATATAAAAGTTTTATTAAAAATATATGCAAAATCAATGGTACTACTCACAAACGAGAGTAAATACAGGCTTTTCTTATGAGTAAAACTGCATCCCTTGGCACCTGCAGACAGGACCTGATGACGGGAGGTATCAGATTGTACCCCAAACGGCTGAACGGCTGACGCGTTTCAGGGGCGCACCCCTTTCCTCGGAGCCTAGGCGGTCTGTGGCTGCTTTGTCCTGTGTGCCTCAACTTATGCATCCATATGCCCATGCCCCAGATGACCACTCCCCTACTAAGCCACTCCCATCTACATGAGCTGGCTCCAACCAAAGGGACGGAACTTTTTCTTTTTGCAACCCGCTACACTAATGGCACCAAATGCAGGGTGGCCAACAAACAAATCGATTAGCCACACAGATATTGCATCACTCTAAAAAGTATATTATATGATGCTCTTCAGCGGGCAGAAGTGTTGGGTGGAACGCAAACACACCTGCACTTCCGGGCCGCGCTCCTCGTACGACTGACTTGCTTTGGATGCGTGCGTGGAAACGGAAATGACGCCGCGTGAGCCGGAAGTGTGGGTTGGAACGCAGGGACACCCACACTTCCTGGTTCTATGACGGCGTGCGTTCCAATGGGCACTGTGGGCTAATGAGGGACCCCAAGGCTAATGGAATAGATGGATAATAATGAAAAGTGTGGCGCTAATGAGTGGTGAGACACATGTTACTAGTCAAGTAGTAGTGATCTCTATAGAGGAGTAATAAAGCTAAAGTGTAAACTTATGAAGTGAAAGGTAATTGATTTATAAAATATCCCCAAGGAGTGTAGAGTATAAAGTAATAGTGAATACTTAGATGTGTAAGGGGGTAGGATACTCAGTAACAACCTGTAGGTTAATTAAGAAACAATCGTGCATACAGAACCATATTCCAAAAAGATAATACAGAAAAATAGTGATGCAAGGTATCTTAATATACTAAGTATGCAGCTCTACAAAAATAATGTTCATTAAGGTAAAAGCCAAGAGAAAGGACGTCCAAATCCCTAAAAAGGGTAAACATATATGGATACTCAAAGTCTATTAATGGGTGGATGGGGTACTCCTAATTTAGTCCCACAGCCATCTGGGCGTAAGCCGTCTTCCTATAAGATGATTACAGGCTGTTTAGGGAGGGTCCTTAGGTACAAGCAGATTCTTGACTCATGTGGGTGGTCTCAACACAGGGAAAGAAAAGCAAAAGGATGCCCTTACCAGATAAGGTGGACTCACAGGCCGTTGGCGGTGAGTCAAACGAGCTTGCACCGTCAAGCGGTATGGGGTGAAGATCTGTAGGAAGACTTGTGTAGAATCTTGTCAGAAGTCCTCAGATGGTATACCAAATTAGGATCCGGGGCCCCCAGGATTCGGTTTCGGTCGCCGAATGACCGTTTTCTTTAAAAGCCCGTCATATGAACCAATAGGCAAAGAAAAGAAAAAAGCTTCCACATAGTGTAAATCCTTATTTTGTAAAAAGCGTTAGAGCACTTTATTAAGGAGTACACTCCAAATTTTTTTTTTTACAAGCGAGGGCAGTAAAAACTCGGCTCAAAGTAAAATTGATATAAAAAAAGAATAAAAAACGGTATAAAAACAGCGCAGTGGGTAGTGGTGGGGTGTAGTCATAAAGACCCGACGCGTTTCGCCTCCAAAGGCTTCTGCTGGGGTATGAATAAGCCCCCCACACAACTGCGCTTTATATATTCTGTCATAAATGGAGTGTAACAGCTGATTAGCGCTGTTACACAGGATGACTTCCGGGTTCGGCAGCGTCACTGGTGACAAACAGTCACATGATATTTTTGTGGCCAATCGCATCTGCAGGGAGCTGGTCAAGGACCAAGCCTCACTTCTAATCTCCAATCGACAGAGCGTCAATCCTATTCGTCCTGGTGGTCACGTGGTGTGTCTTCCAAGGAGTGACGATAGGCCGCTCTCGGCCTGCGTGTCATAGGAGGCAGGAAGTGAGGACTTGTCAGGCTAAGACATGGAATGCAAACATAGCGGCGATCCATGATATTAGTATCTAATTTAAATACATATAGTGCGGTCCTAATCCCCGAAGTCCTCACACACTATCTCCATACACAATAATAAATGATACATATTATGCACATAATCACTAAGGATTCTCGGTATACAGGCAGGCAGTATGGACGGGCGACTATGTGACATTTCCATGTGATGGTGACAGTAAAGGGGCATAAAAAGTTAGGATGATGCAAAAATTGCAAGATACATAAAGATATAAAAATATATAATAGATCATACAGTAGAGATCAATGCAAAATGGTATATAAAAAACGGGTCATGGAGCATGACCTATACGTAGTGGTCTTGAAGTGAATCATGTACATAAAGGACGTTTAAAAAATATGAAAATTAATAAAAATTAATATAGAAATTATTAAAGATTGTGTGATTGTGACCTCTAAATATGAATCAAATGAAAGGCGTAGTTGGCGAAAAGGTCAAAAAAAAAAAAAAAAAAAAAGTCAAAGAACATAAAAAATAGAAGAAGTAAGTGATAAATATATTTGTGTTGTATAGGTAAAAATTATACTCAATATCAAATATGTGTGTAGTTCAGTAAAAAATAGGGTAATGTTATATAAGGTCAGAAATTAGAAAATATGGATTCAGGATATTTTCCACAGGAATATTATATTCTACAAAAATGGTTCAAAGAGGTAAATATTCTATAGTGTAGAGGTAGGTACTCAATAGGGGCCTAGTGGAAAATACTCATGGTCCTTTCCCAGAAGGTGTTGGGCAAATTACATGAGGGGGCTTATTCATACCCCAGCAGAAAGCTTTGGAGGCGAAACACGTCGGGTCTCTATGACTACACCCCACCACTACCCACTGCGCTGTTTTTATACCGTTTTTTGTTCTTTTTTTATATCAATTTTACTTTGAGCCGAGTTTTTACTGCCCTCGCTTGTAAAAAAAATTTTTTGGAGTGTACTCCTTAATAAAGTGCTCTAACGCTTTTTACAAAATAAGGATTTACACTATGTGGAAGCTTTTTTCTTTTCTTTGCCTATTGGTTCATATGACGGGCTTTTGAGGAAACGGTCATTCGGCGACCGAAACCGAATCCTGGGGGCCCCGGATCCTAATTTGGTATACCATCTGAGGACTTCTGACAAGATTCTACACAAGTCTTCCTACAGATTAGGGATGAGCTTCGTGTTCGAGTCGAACCCATGTTCGACTCGAACATCGGCTGTTCGACCGTCCGTCGAATTGCGAACGATATGGGCCGTTCGCGCCAAATTCGTGTGGCGCGTCACGGCCCATAATTCACTGCGGCATCGCAGTGCATTGCTGGCTGATGATTGGCCAAGCATGCACTATGACCCGCATGCTTGGCCAATCACAGCGCCGTCAGTAGAGAGAGCTGTAATTGGCCAAAGCCAGGGTGGCTTTGGCCAATTATGGCTCAGGGGATTTAGTACACACCCCACACTATATAAGGCCGCCTGCACGGCGGCCCTGTGTAGTGTGTGTTCCGGTGTGCTGAGCGATAGAGAGAGAGAGAGACAGTGTCATTTGATTTGAGTTAGATAGATTAGGCAGAACAGTCAGTCAGTTAGCTGCACTTACAGTGTATTGTGTATATATATGCATCCCAGGTGTTGCATATATATATATACACTGTATTCAGTTTAGCTAGATCCGTTCCTGTTATCTTCTATCTAGACTATTTACATTCAGTGCAGTGTGTCCTGCTCACAGTGTTCAGCTAGATCCGTTCCTGCTATTTACATTCAGTACAGTGCTTCCTGCTCACAGTGTTCAGCTAGATCCGTTCCTGCTATTTACATTCAGTGCAGTGCGTGCTGCTCACAGTGTTCAGCTAGATCCGTTCCTGCTATTTACATTCAGTGCAGTGCGTCCTGCTCACAGTGTTCAGCTAGATCCGTTCCTGCTATTTACATTCAGTGCAGTGCGTGCTGCTCACAGTGTTCAGCTAGATCCGTTCCTGCTATTTACATTCAGTGCAGTGCGTGCTGCTCACAGTGTTCAGCTAGATCCGTTCCTGCTATTTACATTCAGTGCAGTGCGTCCTGCTCACAGTGTTCAGCTAGATCCGTTCCTGCTATTTACATTCAGTGCAGTGCGTGCTGCTCACAGTGTTCAGCTAGATCCGTTCCTGCTATTTACATTCAGTGCAGTGCGTGCTGCTCACAGTGTTTAGCTACATCCGTTGCTGCTGTTTACATTCAGTGCAGTGCGTCCTGCTCACAGTGTTCAGCTAGATCCGTTCCTGCTATTTACATTCAGTGCAGTGCGTCCTGCTCACAGTGTTCAGCTAGATCCGTTCCTGCTATTTACATTCAGTGCAGTGCGTCCTGCTCACAGTGTTCAGCTAGATCCGTTCCTGCTATATACATTTAGTGCAGTACGTCCTGCTCACAGTGTTCAGCTAGATCCGTTCCTGTTATCTTCCTACTGACAGGCAGGCTTGTCTGGTTACAGTATATAAAGCTACCTGAAGAAAATTACAGGTGTTCTTTTTGATCCTATTAGTACCACGGTCAGGCAGCTAGACTATTTACATTTAGTACAGTGTGTCCTGCTCACAGTGTTCAGCTAGATCCGTTCCTGTTATTTACATTCAGTGCAGTGCGTCCTGCTCACAGTGTTCAGCTAGATCCGTTCCTGCTATTTACATTCAGTGCAGTGCGTGCTGCTCACAGTGTTCAGCTAGATCCGTTCCTGCTATTTACATTCAGTGCAGTGCGTGCTGCTCACAGTGTTCAGCTAGATCCGTTCCTGCTATTTACATTCAGTGCAGTGCGTCCTGCTCACAGTGTTCAGCTAGATCCGTTCCTGCTATTTACATTCAGTGCAGTGCGTGCTGCTCACAGTGTTCAGCTAGATCCGTTCCTGCTATTTACATTCAGTGCAGTGCGTGCTGCTCACAGTGTTTAGCTACATCCGTTGCTGCTGTTTACATTCAGTGCAGTGCGTCCTGCTCACAGTGTTCAGCTAGATCCGTTCCTGCTATTTACATTCAGTGCAGTGCGTCCTGCTCACAGTGTTCAGCTAGATCCGTTCCTGCTATTTACATTCAGTGCAGTGCGTCCTGCTCACAGTGTTCAGCTAGATCCGTTCCTGCTATATACATTTAGTGCAGTACGTCCTGCTCACAGTGTTCAGCTAGATCCGTTCCTGTTATCTTCCTACTGACAGGCAGGCTTGTCTGGTTACAGTATATAAAGCTACCTGAAGAAAATTACAGGTGTTCTTTTTGATCCTATTAGTACCACGGTCAGGCAGCTAGACTATTTACATTTAGTACAGTGTGTCCTGCTCACAGTGTTCAGCTAGATCCGTTCCTGTTATTTACATTCAGTGCAGTGCGTCCTGCTCACAGTGTTCAGCTAGATCCGTTCCTGCTATTTACATTCAGTGCAGTGCGTGCTGCTCACAGTGTTCAGCTAGATCCGTTCCTGCTATTTACATTCAGTGCAGTGCGTCCTGCTCACAGTGTTCAGCTAGATCCGTTCCTGCTATTTACATTCAGTGCAGTGCGTCCTGCTCACAGTGTTTAGCTAGATCCGTTCCTGCTATTTACATTCAGTGCAGTGCGTCCTGCTCACAGTGTTCAGCTAGATCCGTTCCTGCTATTTACATTCAGTGCAGTGCGTGCTGCTCACAGTGTTCAGCTAGATCCGTTCCTGCTATTTACATTCAGTGCAGTGCGTCCTGCTCACAGTGTTCAGCTAGATCCGTTCCTGCTATTTACATTCAGTGCAGTGCGTCCTGCTCACAGTGTTTAGCTAGATCCGTTCCTGCTATTTACATTCAGTGCAGTGCGTCCTGCTCACAGTGTTCAGCTAGATCCGTTCCTGCTATTTACATTCAGTGCAGTGCGTCCTGCTCACAGTGTTCAGCTAGATCCGTTCCTGCTATTTACATTCAGTGCAGTGCGTCCTGCTCACAGTGTTTAGCTAGATCCGTTCCTGCTATTTACATTCAGTGCAGTGCGTCCTGCTCACAGTGTTTAGCTAGATCCGTTCCTGCTATTTACATTCAGTGCAGTGCGTCCTGCTCACAGTGTTCAGCTAGATCCGTTCCTGCTATTTACATTCAGTGCAGTGCGTCCTGCTCACAGTGTTCAGCTAGATCCGTTCCTGTTATCTTCCTACTGACAGGCAGGCTTGTCTGGTTACAGTATATAAAGCTACCTGAAGAAAATTACAGGTGTTCTATCCCAGCTTAGTGCAGCTACAGGCCATTAGTATGTCTGGAAGGCCAAGAAGGAGAGGCAGACAGTCACAAGCCAATAAGAGAGGGCAAGCAGGCTCTGTGTCTAGTGCTGGTCGTGGAGACGGTGCATCCTCATCAGCACGTGGCCATGGGACACGCTTGGCCTTTTTTTCGGCAGCTGGCCGTGTTGAGCCGCAACATGCGGAAGACTTGGTCGAGTGGATGACCAAGCCGTCCTCATCCTCCTCATCCTCTCTCACCCATGCCCAGGGTGCTTTGTCTGGCAAAGCAGCGGCCTCTTCCCTCAGCTCAATGTCATCAGTGACTCCTTCCCTAGCCCCACCATGTCCTCCTGAGGATTCCCTCGAACTGTTTGACCACAGTGTTGGGTACATGCTCCAGGAGGATGCCCAGCGTTTGGAAGGCTCTGATGATGATACTGAGCTCAATGAAGGCAGTAACATGAGCACGGACAGAGGGGGTGCCCAAGAAGGACAGCAATCTGGCAGTCATGCTCCCCCTGCTGCAGCATACTGCCAGGTTTGCTCCAGTGATGAGGAGGGAGGGGATGATGAGGTCACTGACTCAACGTGGGTGCCTGATAGGAGAGAGGAGGAGGAGGAGGAGGAGGAGGAGGTGGCACATCACCAACTAGGCAGGATGCCCTCCAGGGGCCAGCCTAAGGGCAGCACATTGACTGCATCACACCCCAAAGCTCCACATGTGCAGGGCGCTGCAGTCTCTGCGCGTTATTCAAAAAGTTCTTTGGTGTGGGCCTTTTTTGAGACGAGTGCATCAGATCGCACCGCTGCTATTTGCAATATATGTCTCAAGCGTATCTCGCGTGGCCAAAACATCTCCCGCTTGGGTACCACATGCTTGACCAGACATATGTTGACCTGCCATGCAGTTCGTTGGCAAGCGTATCTAAAAGACCCACACCAAAGAACAAAGACGATCTCTCCTTGCTCCTCATCAGCTGAGATTTCCAACCCCACTAGACCTTCAGTCCTCTCTGCGACCTGCAGTGAGAGGAATGAAGGTGTAGAATTAGGTGTGTCACAGCCAAGTACTTATGGGCAATCTGCTTTTGGTACACCGACGTCAGATTGTACCAGGCAAATTTCCCTGCCCCAGCTGCTGCACCGCCGAAAGAAGTTTGCTCCCAGCCATCCACATGCCCAGCGGTTGAATGCTAGCTTGGCAAAATTGCTAGCACTTCAACTGCTGCCTTTTCAGTTGGTAGACTCTGCCCCCTTCCGTGAGTTTGTGGAATGTGCGGTTCCTCAGTGGCAGGTACCCAAACGCCACTTTTTCTCACGGAAGGCGATTCCGGCTCTCTACCGGCATGTGGAAGGCAATGTCCATGCCTCGCTGGACAGGGCGGTCAGCGGTAAGGTGCATATTACCGCTGACTCATGGTCCAGCAGGCATGGACAGGGACGTTACTTAAGTTTCACGGCGCATTGGGTGACTCTGCTGGCAGCTGGGAAGGATGCAGGACAAGGTGCAGTAGTGTTGGAGGTTGTTCCGCCACCACGCCTCCAAAATGCTGATTGTGACACACCTCTCTCCTCCACCCCCTCCTCTTCTTCTTCCTCCATGGCCTCTTCCTCGGAACCAGCGGTGCTCCGTAGGCGTTCAAGGGGCTACGCAAGTACGCAGGCCAAAAGATGCCATGCGGTGCTTGAGCTGGTGTGCTTGGGGGACAGGAGCCACACTGGGGCAGAGGTTCTGTCAGCTCTGCAGGGGCAGGTTCAGAGGTGGTTGACGCCACGCCAACTTAAGGCAGGAATGGTGGTTTGCGACAATGGCACCAACCTCCTCTCTGCCCTCCGACAGGGACAACTGACCCATGTGCCCTGTTTGGCTCACGTCCTTAACTTGGTGGTGCAGCGGTTCTTGGGCAGGTACCCGGGCTTACAGGATGTCCTGAGGCAGGCCAGGAAAGTCTCTGTGCATTTCCGCCGGTCATATAATGCCAGTGCTCGGCTGACGGACCTCCAAAAGGAGTTTAACCTGCCCAAGAACCGCCTAATCTGTGACATGCCCACCAGGTGGAACTCGACGTTGGCCATGCTGCAGCGGCTGCACACGCAGCAGAGGGCCATCAATGAGTACCTGTGCGACTATGGCACCAGGACAGGGTCAGGGGACCTTGGTTTTTTTTCCCCACGCCAGTGGGCCATGATCAGGGATGCATGCACTGTCCTGTCACCATTCGAGGAGGCCACGAGGATGGTGAGCACTGACAGTGCATGCATCAGTGACACTGTCCCCCTTGTCCACCTGTTGGAGCACACGCTGCGTGGGATAATGGACAGGGCACTTGAGGCAGAACAGAGGCAGGAAGAGGAGGACTTCCTTAGCTCTCAAGGCCCCCTTTATCCAGACAGTGTTCCTGCGTGCCCGCCGATCACACAGGAAGAGGACGAGGAGGAGGAGGAGGAGGAGGAGGAGGAGGAAGATTGTGTCAGTATGGAGGTGGAGCCTGGCACTCAGCATCAGCAGTCTTTAAGGGATCAGTCCCAAGGAACACATGGACTTGTACGTGGCTGGGAGGAGGTGGCTGCGGACGTTGTTGTCCTTAGTGACCCAGAGGACTCCGGACCGAATGCCTCAGCAAACCTACGCTGCATGGCCTCCCTGATCCTGCAAAGCCTGCGTAAGGATCCTCGTATTCGTGGTATCAAGGAGAAGGACCAATACTGGCTGGCAACCCTCCTTGATCCACGTTACAAGGGTAAGGTTGCGGACCTTATCTTGCCATCGCAGAGGGAGCAGAGGATGAAACATCTTCGGGAGGCCTTGCAGAAAGGTCTGTGCAACGCGTTCCCAGAGACTGGGAGGTTACAAACTCCTGTTTCTGGACAACGTGTTGCTGAGGCTTCGGTCAGTCAAAGAAGGAGCGGTGGAGAAGGTGGCCGTCTGACCGATGCGTTCAGACAATTTTTTGGTCCGCAGCCCCAAGGTATGATCGGTTCCAGCAACCATCGCCAGCGTCTGTTTTACATGGTGCAGGAATACCTAGGGGCAAGATCAGACTTGGACACCTTTCCCACCGAAAATCCTCTGGGTTACTGGGTCTTGAGGATGGATCACTGGCCAGAGCTTGCACAGTATGCAATTGAGCTACTGGCCTGTCCTGCATCCAGCGTTCTTTCGGAACGCACATTCAGTGCTGCTGGAGGCGTGGTAACCGATCACAGGGTGCGTCTGTCCACCGACTCGGTCGATCGGCTGACCTTCATAAAAATGAATCAGTCTTGGATCACCACCAGCTACCAAGCACCTGATGCAGATGTAACCGAATAATTTTTTTTGAAATCTCAGATCCCTTCAAAGACTGCCTATGCTGATGCTGAGTGACTATCCCTGAGTAATTATCCTCTTCCTCCTCAATCATCACGCTGATAGCTTGTAAGAACATTTTTGGTTCTGGGCGCCACCACCAGTGCCTAAGGCACAATTTTTCAGCCCCTGTTTAACAGGGGCGTGTAATTACAATTTTTGATGCAATACTTTGCAGCAGGGCTTGTTCCTGCATTCCAACTAGAGTGTCTGTGAGGGGTTGCAGTGTTGTGGCACCAGCACCAGTGCCTAAGACCCAATTTTTCTGCCCCTGTCTAACAGGGGCGTGTAATTACAATTTTTGATGCAATACTTTGCAGCAGGGCTTGTTCCTGCATTCCAACTAGAGTGTCTGTGAGGGGTTGCAGTGTTGTGGCACCAGCACCAGTGCCTAAGACCCAATTTTTCTGCCCCTGTCTAACAGGGGCGTGTAATTACAATTTTTGATGCAATACTTTGCAGCAGGGCTTGTTCCTGCGTTTCAACTAGAGTGTCTGTCAGGGGTTGCAGTGTTGTGGCACCAGCACCAGTGCCTAAGACCCAATTTTTCAGCCCCTGTCTAACAGGGGCGTGTAATTACAATTTTTGATGCAATACTTTGCAGCAGGGCTCGTTCCTGCGTTCCAACTAGAGTGTCTGTGAGGGGTTGCAGTGTTGTGGCACCAGCACCAGTGCCTAAGGCCTAATTTTTCAGCTCCTGTTCAACAGGAGCATGTAATTACAATTCTTGATCTAATATTTCACAGCAGGGCCCTGTGAGGGCTTACAGTGTTTTGGCCACAGCAACACCTAAGGCCCAAATTTCTGCTGAGTATATAGGGTAGGACCCTACTTTCAAACATCTAACTTACAAACGACTCCTACTTGCAAACGGAAGGAGACAACAGGAAGTGAGATGAAATCTACCCCTAAGGAAGGGAAATTCTCTCCTGTAAGAGTTAATATGGGAAAACAATTTTTCCTTTCCACTGATGCTTTCCAATCCTTGTTCCACAAAAAAACACAAATTTTCAAAAAACATTTTTCATTGGGACAAAAAAGTGAGGTGAAATCTTCTGAAGAGGAGGAAAGACGCAAAACAAATGTCACAGGGGTGATAACCCTTCCCTATGTTTTCCAAAAAGCTTAGAAAAGATTTTTTGGCTGGAGCTAAACACATTAAAAATGTTCAAAATTACAAACAGATTCTACTTAACAACAAACCTACAGTCCCTGTCTTGTTTGCACCGCCTGTATACTGCTGTTCAGAGTATATAGGGACCTTTCCTTATTTTAATTTGGGTGCGGGGTTCCCCTTAATATCCATACAAGACCCAAAGGGCCTGGTAATGGACTGGGGGGTACCCATGCCGTTTGTCTCACTGATTTTCATCCATATTGCCATGACCCGACATGACATTAAACCCGCAAGCAGTTTTAAATGAGATTTTTTCCTTTAAAAATGACATTTGGTGCAGGGACTGTTCTAAACATGGGAAACACGCGTCACTTTACAGGCATACTATAGACACCCCCCAGGTACGATATTTAAAGGAATATTTCACTTTTTTTTTTTTACTTTAAGCATCATTAAAATCACTGCTCCCGAAAAAACGGCCGTTTTTAAAAGTTTTTTTTGCATTGATACATGTCCCCTGGGGTAGGACCCGGGTCCCCACACCCTTTTTAGGACAATACCATGCAAATTAGCCTTTAAAATGAGCACTTTTGATTTCGAACGTTCGAGTCCCATAGACGTCAATGGGGTTCTAACGTTCGTGCGAACTTGCGGTCCGTTCGCGGGTTCTGGTGCGAACCGAACCGGGGGGTGTTCGGCTCATCCCTACTACAGATCTTCACCCCATACCGCTTGACGGTGCAAGCTCGTTTGACTCACCACCAACGGCCTGTGAGTCCACCTTATCTGGTAAGGGCATCCTTTTGCTTTTCTTTCCCTGTGTTGAGACCATCCACATGAGTCAAGAATCTGCTTGTACCTAAGGACCCTTCCTAAACAGCCTGTAATCATCTTATAGGAAGACGGCTTACGCCCAGATGGCTGTGGGACTAAATTACGAGTACCCCATCCACCCATTAATAGACTTTGAGTATCCATATATGTTTACCCTTTTTAGGGATTTGGACGTCCTTTCTCTTGGCTTTTACCTTAATGAACATTATTTTTGTGGAGCTGCATACTTAGTATATTAAGATACCTTGCATCAATATTTTTCTGTATTATCTTTTTGGAATATGGTTCTGTATGCACAATTGTTTCTTAATTAACCTACAGGTTGTTACTGAGTATCCTACCCCCTTACACATCTAAGTATTCACTATTACTTTATGCTCTACATTCCTTGGGGATATTTTATAAATCAATTACCTTTCACTTCATAAGTTTACACTTTAGCTCTATTACTCCTCTATAGAGATCACTGCTACTTGACTAGTAACATGTGTCTCACCACTCATTAGTGCCACACTTTTCATTATTATCCTTACACTTGCAACGGTCAAATTGCTGTGTTGGCTGCTTCATTTTCTCCTAGGAGCTGGCGCAATTTCTACACCTTTAATGGAATAGATGGCAGTGACCCCCCCGCACATGGAGAGAGTGCTATGAGGTTAGTTTTTTGCCTGGTCTTTTCCCTTTTTGGGGGGATTGGTCTGTGCATTGAAATGAACGTTCTATTGATCACCTGCATCAGTCAGATTGTTGCTATTGCAATGAACATTAGGCAACTAACGTATTTTCACCGTGTCTAATATACTTTTTACAATATCTGTGTGGCTAATCGATTTGTTTGTTGGCCACCCTGCATTTTGTGGCATTAGTGTAGCGGGTTGAAAAAAAAAAAAAAAAAAAAGGTCCATCCCTTTGGTTGCAGCCAGCTCATGTAGATGGGCATGGCTTAGTAGGGTTGAGGCACACAGGACAGAGGAGCCACAGACCACTTAGGCTCACCCCTGAAACGCATCAGCCGTTCAGCCATTTGGGGTACCATCTGATACCTCCCATCATCAGGTCCTGTCTGCGGGTGCCAAGGGATGCAGTTTGACTGATAAGAAAAGCCTGTATTTATGCTCGTTTGTGGGTAGTACCATAATGTCCTGGGTCATTACAGGCAGTAATATGGTCAGCACAGCCAAAGTATTGGTCCAGGCAGCAGGAAGGACCATCAAGCTTGGGGCTGGGGGGACAGGGGTAGAGGCTTCTTCCACCCAAATCTCTTTGAAGCCTCCGGGCAAACAGATCCTGTTCTGGGAGCACAGAAAACAAAAAACTGTTTTTCTCTACTCAAAACGCTATTGCTATTCTGAAGCCCCTCACATGTGTGAGACCCCTGTGTACTAAGGTAGAAGGGCAAAAGATCAGTCCAAGTGGTATGCAAAAACATGGTCGATTAACAGGCCGAGATTGGTGCACGTGGAAGTCAAAAACATGGTTTAAAACATCAGGCAGAGGCATCGTCAGTAAACAGGCTGAGGATGGTGCATGTGGAAGTCAGAAACGTGGTTTAAATCGGCAGGCAAAGACATCGTCGGTAAACAGGACAGGTAATTAACATGGAAGGTAGAAACATGGTAGCAGGCAAATGATCCATACAGGTATTTGAAATGGGGAAGTGGAAGTCTGTTACTAAAAAGGGGAACTAATATCTGATGGATGTGTGATAATTTTTGAAGCAATCTCCGATGCACAGGCCAGGTTGGGAGGGACATTGGGGACAGTAATAGCTGGTATCTCTTCTAATTCCTAGGTGATTTGTTGGTCTTCAGTTGATTTTTGGAAGCAGACAAACAAATTAAACAGGGCCATATGAAATAGATGAAATGGAACTTTCTTATACCAATAACGGGACTTTCGGGTTGACAAAAAGGGTTGTAGCATCTGATCGTTTAAATCCACCCCCCATGTACAGATTGTAGTCGTGGACACATTCAGGTTTTACAACAGGGCTGCGTCTTCTCTGGATCTCCACCAAAGTGTCATTGTGGATGGTAAAGAGTATGCGGACATCTTTCTTGTCCCTCTACTTCATGGCCAACACCTCTTCGTACCTCAAAAATGCAGATTCCCCGTTTTGCTATTTTTTTGTTAACAGATTTTGTGGGAAGCCCTTCCAGTTTTTTTTAAGGTACTGCAGGCCAGAGTTTGTTTACTGTAAAGTTGACAAAAAAGGGGCAAGCTGGTATAATTGCTACTGTTTCTGCCTGGTCTGGGTCTGGGTCATGTTTTCCCACACAATTCCCACCAGCGTCTCAATTTTATCTCTGAATTTAAGGACATAATCCACAACAGAGACCTCTGGGTCAGCAATCTTGCCCTCCCAGGTCTCACGGATTAGGTCCAGGACCCCTCTTACCCTCCCTCCGTACAGAAGTTCAAATGACGAAAAGTCTGTGGACTCCTGAGGCACCTCTCTGTAAGCAAACAGCAGATGAGGCAGATATTGTTCCCAGTCCTTGCCCTGGGAATGCACAAAGGTGCGCAACATTTGTTTCAGGGTGCCATTGAAATGCTCGCACAAGCCGTTTGTTTGTGGATGATAAGGACTGGCCATGATATGCGTCATCTGTATATTCAGACAGAGAGCTTACATCAAGTTGGACACAAACTGAGGGCTTTGATCACTAATAAGCTTGGCTGGGAATCCCACTTTTGTGAAGATCCCCAGCAGAGCATCAGTGACCTTGTCTGCCCGGAGGGAGGAGAGAGCCACTGCCTCTGGATAACGCGTGGCATAGTTGACAACTGTCAGGATAAAACTTTTGCCTGAACTGCTAGGGATGGCCAGAGGTCCAACGATATCCACTGCCTCTTCCTTAAAAGGTTCGTCAATCACATGCAAAGGTTTTAGCGGAGCCCTGTGTATCTTGCCAACTCGCTGGCAGGTAACACAGGACCGACAGTAGTCAGCTATGTCAGCAAGCATCATAGGCCAATAAAAGTTATGTATCAACCGCCCCCGGTCTTAGGGATCCCCAAGTGCTCAGCTAGGGGAATCTCATGAACCATTTTAGCAGCTGTCCCCTAAATTGACTGGGTACAACCAGCTGCCTGCTACCTATGTCAGCGCCATTCCCCTCTGCCGGCAAACCTTCTCGGAAAAAAGGAAAAGCTATGTGTTGCTCATAGTAAGCAATCACATCCTTAATTCTTTTTTCTCAGATCCTCTTGAAAATCGAACCTGATTTCATTTTTGCCTTTTTCCAGTTTTTATGAACAATGCCCAGTAAGGTTGGCTATTGTCCAGTCTAAGGCCTGGTACTGGCTGAACGAAAAACTAAAAAAACCTGACAGATCAGTGCTCTCTGCGATTGGACTGCCTATCACAGGGTGGTGCACTGTAATAGCCAATCCATACATACAGTCTATATATACAGAACATGGTGGAGGCAGCATGCTGTGGGGATGTTTTTCAGCAGTCGGGACTGGGAAACTGGTCGGAGTTGAGGGAAAGATGGATAGTGATAAATACAGGGATATTCTTGAGCAAAACCTGTACCACTCTGTGTGTGATTTGAGGCTAGGACGGAGGTTCAGCTTCCAGTAGGACAACAACCCCAAACACACTGCTAAAGTAACACTTGAGTGGTTTAGGGGGAAACATGTAAATGTGTTGGAATGGCCTAGTCAAAGCCCAGACCTCAATCCAATCAAAAATCTGTGGTCAGACTTAAAGATTGCTGTTCACAAGCGCAAACCATCCAACTTGAAGGAGCTGGAGCAGTTTTGCAAGGAGGAATGGGCAAAAATCCGAGTGGTAGGATGTGGCAAGCTCATAGAGACTTCTGCAAAGCGACTTGGAGCTGTGATAGCCGAAAAAGGTGGCTCTACAAATTATTGACTTTAGGGGGGGTGAATAGTTATGCACATTGACTTTTTCTGTTATTTTGTCCTATTTGTTGTTTGTTTCACAATAAAAAAAAAACATCTTCAAAGTTGTGGGCATGTTCTGTAAATTAAATGATGCAAATCCTCAAACAGTCCATGTTAATTCCAGGTTGTGAGGCAATTAGGTTTTTTTCTCTGTTTGGTCACTTTGCACTTTGTAAATTGATAAAAATAAACAAATAAAATATATATTTTTGAATGCTTTTTTACTTTACAGCATTTCTTCACACTTTAAACAGAAAAACTCAACCAGCACAACAATAATCCCTATAGCTAGCGGCTTAAATACTGGGGGTCAAATTATCAAATCCCAAAATACAAAATATATAAAAGCCAGTACAGCGCTCAAAGATAAAAACTAACTGGTATATTCATAATGACAAATAAGGAAAATTAAGAAAATCCTTTAAAAGTCCTATAAGAACAAAATTCCAAGAGCACTAGCTGGTTTCCGGTGATGAGCGTGACTTCTGTGACACCCTCCACCAGCATAAGGAATGGCCCCTCACCTCTTGTAGTGGACCCCTGAGTTAATCAGTCAGGTCTCCGACAGCATTCCCATAGATTGAATGGGTCGATAAGCACAAACAGCAAATGCAGTGGGATGGCAGTAAGAGTGTCTGGATGAGATATCCTCTTCAACTCCGAATTACAGGTACATGAAATAGAATTAACAATATCTAGATCTCTCTGAATAAAATATCAAACGACAAGACGAGCATCACACATTCTTATAGACTTGTGATAGACTTGTTATATTGTTATAGAATGGTATATATTTATTGTCATATACCATTCATTGTTGGTGTCTGAGGGAATCAGCAGGGACGCTGGTGTTACTGTGTTTTATTTATATCCATTCAGATAATGTTATTTATACTAGCAACCTTTGCATACTGTTTTCCGCTATATTAGGGAAGGAGTGCTTGATGGGGATTCAGTGTCCTTGCTCTTCGACTTTCAGTGTTCCATCCCTTGGCAGTTGTTACGGTGATGGGTAAACAATCATCGCAATAGGCTAAATGGATCAGCTGATTTTGTCTATAACAATGGGTGATGCAAGTCGCTACTGCTGATGAAGTCCCGCCTACTCTTTGGGACGTAACGCGTACGGATATCACATGACTCGTTCGTGACGTCACCCGCGTCTCTTCATGCTGATCCTCGCAGACATCCCCGCAGACACGCTTTGATATAAATTGCCATCATCCTTAGCACTGGGGTACAATGCAAGCCTTGTGAGTTTTGTCATTTTATAATAAACATCAGTTTGATACTTTATTCAGAGAGCACTAGATATTGTTAATTCTATTTCATGTACCTCAGTAGTTCAGAGTTGAAGAGGATATCTCATCCAGACACTCTTACTGCCATCCCACTGCATTTGCTGTTTGTGCTTACCGACCCATTCAATCTATGGGAATGCTGTCGGAGACCTGACTGATTAACTCAGGGGTCCACTACATGAGGTAGGGGCCATTTCTTATGCTGGTGGAGGGTGTCACAGAAGTCACCATTTATGTTTAACTCTTCACGCTCATCACCAGAAACCAGCTAGTACTCTTGGAATTCTGTTCTTATAGGACTTTTAAAGGACTTTCTTCATTTTCCTTATTTGTTATTATGAATATACCAGTTAGTTTTTATCTTTGAGCGCTGTACTGCCTTATATATATTTCTTCACACTTTCCTAAAACTTCTGCATAGTACTATATGTCTAGCATTCAGATTTATGATAGTTGATTAGGCAAACTAAAGCCTTGTACACAAGATCGGACTTTCCAACAACAAAACTGTGGAATTTTGCACACAAATGTTGGCCAACAATTATGAACGTAGTAACGTACAAGATATACAACGAGCCGATAAAAAGGAAGTTCAATAGTCATGCGCCACCCTTTGGGATCCTTCTGCTAATCTTATGTTTGTCGGTTCATATCTGTTTTTCAGTGCGTGCTTGTCAGGTTGTTTCTGTCTTTCAGTGTGTTCTATTTATAGTTTGCTCCTGATTTTCAGTGCGTTCTTGTCCACCCGTTTCTGATTTTCAGGTCGTGCTTGTCAGGTCCTTTCTGATTTTCAGTGCGTTCTTTCAGTTTGTTCTGAGCAGCCATTCGTTAACTAGCCATGTTGCGTTCTTGTTGGAGAGATCGTGCTGTTGTTGGGCTTGGTGTTATTGCTTTGACCCAAGTCCAGTTCATGAACAGAGGGAGGAGGAGTTCTTGGACCAAGAATTGGTTGCTTAATCGTGACCAATTCTGTCATATGCCTTTGCTGCAGGAGCTCTAGGAGAATAATCCTGATGATTTTAGGAAGTATCTCCAGATGACGGACCCCGTCTTTCACCGTCTATTGGCTTTGCTGTCCCCTTATATTACAAAGCAGAACTCCTGCATGTGGCAAGCCATCTCTCCCAAGCAAAGGCTCATCGCCACCTTGCGGTACTTGGCGATGGGGAGAAGTCTCCAGGACCTGAAGTTCACGACTGGGATCTCCCCCCAGGCTCTGGGAATAATTATTCCAGAGACCTTTTCTGCCATAATTCAAGTCCTGCAGAAGGACTATATTAGGGTAAGGTTTATCCTTTAACATCACATTCTATATATTTAATGTTTGCTAATGTATTAATTTCTTCATCCCATAATTACCATGATTGTAATATGCTGTGACTGTCCTCTTTGTCTTCATGCATGCTGTAAGCTTTTACTGCTCCTTTTTTGTCCTTCATGCATATTTGCCTTCACTAACCTCCCCAGCATGCTATCCTGAGCCCATACACACTTAGCCTAGTAACTTAACAATGTATTTTGTCAGTTCTATTGTAGTGCTTACCCTAAACACCCCCTAAAATGTGTCCAAATATTATTGCTGTCCTTAATTTCAGGCAGAGTGCAAGAGGCCTTTTTTTGGGGGGGCCCAAACTCATTTTGAACCCTCCCTCTCCCCCAACCGCTAAGTAAACTGATACCAATACGCTATCTGCTGACTTTGCCAAACCCATACACACTATACCTACCTCTTTTGTGTTCATATTTATGGATGAATTCACCAAAGCATGTAGTGCAATTGCCTGCCTGAATACTTTCAAATGGTACTGTTTAAAGTTTTGTTCTCCTATTATCTTGATAGATAATTGCAGAATGTAAAAATGTGCTTCAATTTGGACAGTATGTATTCATATTTTTGGATTATGACACTTCTTACCTGTCCAGTGGGCTGCCAATAGTAAGGAGGGGCTGGTCAAAGTGCACACATTATTTATGTATTCAGCTCTCAATGAAGTGGAGAGGTTTACCTGTCCAAAACATCTACCCCCCCACCATAACATTTTTCCAATGGGCCACCAGAGGGGGTGAGGAATCTGATAAGTTGACCTTATACTTTTGTCTTCAAATACTCATTTCAATAAATGTTATACTTATGTTGGCCAAGAATGTTTGTGTCTAATCTGCTTGCAATGTTATGTGCAAAAGTACTAATTTTTTTTTTTCTTGTTTGACTCCACAGTTTCCTTCCAATCCACAGGATTGGCGCACTGTGCCGTCCCAGTTTCTCCACCAGTGGGACTTTCCCAATTATGGTAGTATCGATGGGAAGTGCGTCAGGATCGTCCCACCACCCAACTCAGGGTCGTACTACTATAATTATAAGGGGTTTAGTAATTATAGTGATGTTGGCAGTGGTGACGGCCAATTATGAATTCATCTACCTGGACGTTGGGAAGAACAGCCGTAATGCTGATGGAGGAGTGATCACCCAGATGGAGTTTTACCGGTGCCTACAAAATAGCACCTTGGGGTTGCCACCTCCGGAGGAGAATGTTGCGGGCCTCAATTTCATGTTTATGGCAGATGAGGCCTTTGCTCTGGGGGAACATCTGATGAGGCTGTTCCCCATGAGGAACATGACCCCAGAGCAGAGGGTTTTTAATTACCGGCTGGCACGTGCCAGAAGAGTGGTTGAGAATGCCCTTGGCATAATGGCCAGCCGGTTCAGGCATTTCCTTATCCATCAACCTGGCCAAATACAAACTAAATCACGTTGTGTTGAGCTGCTGCATTCTGCACAACTACCTTTGAAAGAATCTGGCTTCAGTTGCGACTGAGGCCGAATTTTCACCAGAACCTGCATCAATGATGGCGCTCGAAAGTGGCCGTCCTGGCTTGCCCCCCCAAAGTGCCCGCAAAGTCAGGCAAAACTATGTTGATTACTTTGTGGGTAGGGGGACAATTGATTTACAACAAAATCTTGCGGATGTTTAACACATTTTTTTTGAAAAACTAAACTCATATTTCATTTGAATTACTGTTTGTGTTTCTTATCTGTCTCCTAGGATTTACAACAAAATCTTGTGGATGTTTAACACATTTTTTTTTTAAAAAGTAAACTCATATTTCATTTGAATTACTGTTTGTGTTTCTTATCTGTCTCCTAGGTTCTCAAATGGCCTTTTAATTTTGGCCATTTTCTTCAATAGTGCAAACGTAACTTATTTGATACATGAGGTGACAATCTCTTCTTCAGCTAACTATTATGTTGTGCTGTGGGTCTGCTACACACACACAATGTTATTGTTGTTAATGTATGTAATGCATTAATGATAAAAATAATCATCCTTTTCAACTCCATGAATTAATTGCTTGGAGTCCCTAAAATGGCCTGATTTTGGCAAATTTTACAGCACAGTGGGGGTTATTTACTAAAGGCAAATCCACTTTGCACTACAAGTGGACTCTAGGTGCACTTGAAAGTGCACTGAGAGTCCACTTGTAGTGCAAAGTGGATTTGCCTTTAGTAAATAACCCCCATTGTCACTGTAACTACACCAACTTAAAAAATAAACTGGTATTGAACATTCACATGTGCGTTATAAACAGTTTTGAAACAAACCAACATTTTGGTGTATAACATGTATGTTTGACATAAATTTGCCTTTTTGGGGCTAAACAAGCATGTTTAAAAACATAACATACACATCCCCAACTCAGAAACTTACAAAGTTCGACTTTGCTAAAGTGAAGGCCATATGAGACATTAGTATGTCAAAACTGTGTTGATTTTTGATCTCACCCCTCTAAAAGCCAAATTTTGAAGATGCACACAAATTGAGACTCAAAATTTGGTTTTCCCTCATGATCCCATGACTAAAATGTGTATCTTTTCCCTACATCTATTTTGCTAAAGCCACAAAACACACAATGTTTCAACATGCTATCTCCCATCATGGGATATCAATGTATGTGTTTTGCGGGTGCAACCCCTTCCTCCAAACGAAAGAAGGAACCCCGAAACACCTTCATTGATCCCCCGTGATAGGAGCTAGCACATGTTGACACACTGGGGCATATTTCAGAAAAAAACAATCCACTTTGCCCTACAAGTGCACTTGCTTTGCACTTGTAATGCAAAGTGTTTTTGCCTACCATGTGCTAGCTCCCATCATGGGGGATAAATGGACATGTTTCAGGGGTGCAACCCCTTCCTCTCACCTACTTTAGTTTGGAGGAAGGGGTTGCACCCGCAAAACGCGTACATTCATATCCCATGATGTGAGATAGCACATGGTAGCATCTTTAAAATTTGGCTTTGCAATTCATTTAAAACTGTAAAAACATGTACAACATAACGACAACTTTAAAATGTTACTCAGTCTTTTTTGAACATCATGGGTGTTTTGTTTCATCTTTTCCAAATCATGATTGCACACCATGATCTCACTGATCAGGATTTTTGCACTTGCACTGCTGAAATGAGTTTCTTCTTCCACAACATCCACATCACCTTAAAATAAAAAAACACACCATGTATTATAAATATGCAGGCATCCATCTATTACCTGAAACTGTGGTCTCAGGCACTGACCTGTTGTCGACACCATTTCTACCACTTCACCTAGCACTTCCTGAACATCTGCATTTACATTTTCTGGGTATGTGGTGAGTTGGCTTTCTTTATTAGGTGTGGGGTTACTGGTGTCCTCGGATTCTTATTTCCCCTATTTGAATACAAAAAAGGCATACTCAGCAGACAGATATTTTAGGCTAGAAATAGTAATATGAAACATTGCTTGAAAGTGTCTTCCAATTGTCTGTTTTGGCAGATTTGCAAGCTGAAGACATGATTTTTTCCCTTTCAAAAGCTGGAATACTTACCTGTTTTGTGCAAGTTTCACACATGAAGAGACCCCTAGTATCCACTGGAGCACCTGCGTGGGACACCATAACAAGGGTGTTATGGTGTCCCATACTAGTGTTCCTGCGTCCAGATGTGTAAACAGCTGCTGAGTGTCCTCTCCTGACACTGAATAAAGTTGTCATTTCATTATAGTTTCAAACACATCTAGACAACAATGTAATAAACTTATTTTAATCAAAATAGACATGAACAAATGTAGTTAACCTGCATCTGCCGAAAACAAAGTATTAGTGGTCGAACGAACAATGTTTAATACGAACGATTCCTGTGTCCATGAACCTCAAACTTGGCATTTTAAACTGTACAACAGTAAAGAAAAGCACATGGACCAGCACGAAAGTAATAATAATAATAATAGGAACACACAACAAATACTTTTCTGCAGCACTTTCATGATTTTTCTATACTGATCTTGCTCCCTCAATTTCAGGTCTGACCAGCATTTCCTCAATTGATCCTTGGATCGTTGTACCCCAAAATTCCTGTGCAGACCTCTGACAACTTTAGCCATGATCTTGGCCTTTCTCACATTAGGGTTTCTGTATGGTCCATGATTCCCAACATAGTCTGTCCTTCTTAAGATGTTCACCATCTCCACCATGTCTTCAAAGGACATATTTGAGGCCTCACATCTCCTCCTGGATCTGGAACTGCTTTGCTCTGGGTTTTCCTCGTTACTGATAACAGCACACACCTGCTGTATCTCCGCCATGTGCTCTCCCACTGCTTGGAAAGAGAAGAGGCAGGGAATACACTAGAAAGAAGGACAGGGGCAAAGTTTCATGCATGCGCAGTGCATATAAAGCATAACATGGACGATGTAACGGACATACGTACGATCTGTGAGTGGAGGACAGAGGATCATTATCGCCGATCGTTAAAATGAAGGTACAATTGTAACTTGGGGCATCAGTGGTTAGTGACCTATACTGCTTATAGTTCAAGGCCTATATTGGGACAAGATTAGGAGAGTTTAGTCTGACGTTAGGGTTTGTCTTGTGTTGTGTCTTGCAGATAAAATGGTTGATAAATTTACAACCCCAGATTTTCTGCCAGACTTTATTGAAAAATACAGGGAGTCTCATGTCTCTGGCAAGTACAATGCAGGGACTATTCAAAGAAGCTAAAGAGAAAGGCAGCGCTGGAGAAACTGTTGAAATTAGTGAAGCCTGTGTCTCCCACGGCAGAAATCACCTATTTGAAGGCCAAAATTGGTAGCCTGAGGAGCACATATAATAGGGAGCGAAGGAAGTCCAGGATTCCCAGAGATCTGGAGCATTAGCAGATGACGTATATGTCCCCAGGCTGTGGTACTACAACAGCCTACGTTTTTTGTCCGACGAGACAGAACCAAGGCCATTGCTCTCAACGCTTCCTTCAACATCAGCTGAGGCTCCTGAGGTGTACTCTAGGCCTTCCACCCAGGAAGAAGATGTGGAGGAGCCCAGCTTGACCCAGGTATAGCATTGTTGAACATATTTCTTGTCAAAAATTGAATGATGTTAACTAGATGTTATTGATCACAAATTTCTGAATTAACAAATCAATTTACATATCAATAGACAGTAGTAGCCAAAAATGATTGGGACAAGAATGAAAAATGCTGGGGTCAGAATGATAGTCTTTTCTATTTGTTAACATTCAATTTGCAACAGTCATGAGCTCAAAATTGTGTGTGATTGATGACCAAAAACCTAAAACTATGTACCATTTTCATACACAGGAAAGTCTCAGCCAGGAGGAGGCCGTGGAAAGCAGCCTGACCGAATCGCAGGGTCCATCCCTCCACCCTCCAACCAAAAGGACCAGGAAGGCAAGGAACCTGGAGGAGGCCACAGCTGCTTTCCTTCGACATGCTACTGTGGCAATTAGCATGGCCCCTGATGGCCAGGAGGCATTTGGATGCGTCACAGCAAATAGATTAAAACAGATGGAGGAGGCCCAACACACTATTTCCGAGCAGATAATTCTGCAGGCCCTAAACAAGGGGACAAGGGGCGAACTCATTCGTCAAACACACCTCTGTGAGTTGGACCATGCTCCTCCACCACCTCCACCATCAACACAGCCACCCCGCCCACCACAGCAGCATGGAAGGAAGTCTGTAAGGAAGTGTTGAGAGTGTTGGCCTGGGTTTAGTGTGGTCTGGCAAAAAACGCAGGCTGTTGGAAGACCACAGCCTCAGGACATATATGTCATCTGCTGCTGCTCCCGAGTCCTGGACCGTATTGTGCTCCCTATTAAATGGACTCCTCAGGTTACCAATTTGGACAGTCAAATAATTGATGTCTGCTCTGGGGTACAAAGGCTTCACCAATTCCAACTGTTTCTCCATATTTGCCTTCCTCTTTATTTTGTGACCTTGTACTCCCTATTGAATTAAAACATTTTGTTTTGAAAAATACTTGTGTCACAGAACGTCCCTCACTCCACTTGAGTGCTTCCATCAGTATACCACTTCCTTGTAGTCTGGATACAGATATCAGGTATTCCAACCGTTCATAAGCACAAAACAAGGCGACACTTGCTTAGATGCTAACATGGACTATATCTTTATTAGAACCAGAATACAGTCTTATATACAGGAGAAGATGAGGTTCCCCCCTCCTGCTCATATTACTGTAACAATACAAATGTAACCTAATTAACCTAATTAACATGAGCTAGTTTACTAAATTATTTACCCAGACCAGATGACTCAGAGACATGACCTGTAGGACACAGACTTGTGGGCACCGGGCTTCACACAGTAACAGAGTTAATTACCATAAGTACAACCACAGGACATTTTCTCACAATAGCAGAAGCTCCAATAGGTGTCAGCCAGTCTCCTACACTGTATAGAGGAAAATGTGATCAGCTCACTCAATTAACATGTTGAGTTCAGAATCAATCAAACCAAGAATAGTCTCTACATACATCCTGGGAGATATTGTGGACAAATATTACTGTCCCATTTTAAGTAGTCCAAGATATATTTTCTCACTCACCCTGTGCCAGTATAGCACAGGGTGACTTAGACATAAGAGGTGTATGGGGAGCTGAAACAAGGGCATCCCCTACTTAACAAGAGATTCTGAGTTCCACGGGCCCTCCCGTCACAACTTGGCTATGTGTTTTACTTCAAAAAGGACAGTTTGTTTCTAAGTAGGCAGGTACATTTCAAAAATTCAATGTCAAATTAACAAGGGACACCAACATAGTTGTATATTTGAGGTTAAAAAATACAAGATAATAATGGTGTTGTGGTAACTTGACACATAAAACGAAAAAAAAAAAATATTCTGGAGATCACTAGAAAAAAAAATTATTCTGGAGATCACTAGAAAAAAAAACAAAAAAAATATTATTCTGGAGATCACTAGAAAAAAAAATATTCTGGAGCTCACTAGAAAAAAAACACAAAAAAATATTATTCTGGAGATAACTAGATAAAAAAACACCAAAAAAAAAAAATATTACGGAGTTCACTAGAAAAAAAAAAGAAATACGTTTGTCAGAACTCTGTGAATATCAGCAGCAAAGCAGCTTCACTATTATACCAATATAAAGAAGAAGAGAATGCGCTTCATTAAGAGATATCACGAATGTGATATCTCCATTACGAACGCTAGTTTTACAAGACCGAGCACTTCCATCTCGTCCTTGATTCCGAGCATGTGTGTTTGTATTTTGGACTTTTGTCCGACAGACTTGTGCACACGATCGTAAAGTCCGACAACAAACATTTGTTGGCGAAAAATTTGAGAACATGCTAGCCAACATTTGTTGGCGGAAAGTCCGCCAACAAATGTCCGATGGAGCATACACACGGTTCTACTTACCGCCAACAAGCTCACATTCAACATTTCCCATTGGAAAATCCAATCGTGTGTACGCGGCATAAGAGTTCACTGTGACTTTTATGATTTGTTTGCTTGTTTCATGTCTCAGAAACTATTAAAGTCAGATTCAGCTAGGCAACTAAAATAGGGAGTTCAGCAATGAAAGACTTCATATTCCTTTTGTTACAAGTTTCTGATATTTATGTAAGTGCAAGTACATAAAAAATGAGGTTAAGAGATGAGCAAATAGTCAAAATTCTACTTCTTGGCCATCTGTGAGATCTGCTGTTGCAATCTGTTTTGCTGGCTTGTACAGTTTATTTGCCTCTTTTTAATATTAATGACTGTTAAATTCATTTTCTCCCATTAAAGGATTGTACAGATTTGTTTTTAAAAAAAAAAAAAAATGTTACAGTGCCTTGAAAAAAGTATTCATACCCCTTGAAATTTTCCACATTTTGTCATGTTACAACCAAAAACATAAATTTACTTTATTGGGATTTTATGTGATAGACCAACACAAAGTGGCACATAATTGTAAAGTGGAAGGAAAATGATACTAGGGATGGGCGAACGGTTCGGCCCGAGCATAAGTTCGGGCTGAACTTTTGTTGTAGGGACGTTCGGCGAACATCCAAACAAATGGGTCGTTCAACCGTTTGTTCGTCCCCTGAACCATCCACAATGCATTGCGGCGCTGAACAGTGCATTACAAGCCGTGATTGGCTGAAGCAGTGAAAACTTCAGCTAATCAGGGCACAGAGCACTGTTAGAGTCATGATTGGACACTGTCATCATGACTAGGGATGGGCGAACGATTCGGCCCGAGCATAAGTTCAGACCGAATTTTCGTTGTTTGGCCTTTCGGCGTCTGTCATCATGACTTTATCCAATCATGGCTCATTCCCGCCCCACAGTATAAAAGTATTCTTTCAATGGCAGCCATTTTTAGTGTGATTTCGGCGTGGAGAGAGATAGAACAGGGCTCTATTCAGTGCTATTAGTTAGTTAGTGTGCTATACTATGCTATTTTGCATCAATTTTCAGTGTAGAATATTAGTTTGGTGTCAGTCTAGGGATAGTGTGAGTGTAGTGAGGAGGACCATCATTCAGATTTGCATATTGTGCAGCTAGAGTAGGGACAGCTCAGATAGTTTCAATGTAGTGTAGTGAGACCGTGTCGTTCATACATACATTAGTGTAGAGTAGGGACAGCTCAGATAGTTTCAGTGTAGTGTAGTGAGACAGTGTCAGTAATCTTGACATTAATGTATAGCTAGAGTAGAGACAGTTCAGATAGCGTCAGTGTAGTGACGGTTGAACACCGTCTATTTGATTGCGTTACTGCCAGTTTAACGCCATTTACTTCTGTGTGATTTACTGCCAGTTTAACGCCATTTACTTCGGTGTGCGTTACTACCAGTTTAATGCCATATAGTTTTGTGTGCGTTACTGCCAGTTTAACGCCATATAGTTCTGTGTGCATTACCGCCAGTTTAACGCCATATAGTTCTGTGTGCATAACTGCCAGTTTAACGACTTGCCGACTGGCTCATGCCAATATACAGTGCCTTGCAAAAGTATTCACCCCCTTGGCATTTTTCGTGTTTTGTTACATTACAACCTTTAGTTCAATGTTTTTTTAATCTGAATAAAATGTAATGAATCAGAACACATAGTCTAAGTTGGAGAAGTATAATTAGAAAAAAATATATACATAAAACTATTTTTCAGAAAAAAAAAAAGACAATTGGCATGTGTGTATGTATTCACCCCCTTTGTTATGAAGCCCATAAAAAGCTCTGGTGCAACCAATTACCTTCAGAAGTCACATAATTAGTGAAATGATATTCACCTGTGTGCCATCCGAGTGTCACATGATCTATCATTACATATACACATCTTTTTGAAAGGCCCCAGAGGCTGCAACACCTAAGCAAGTGGCACCACTAACCAAACACTGCCATGAAGACCAAGGAACTCTCCAAACAAGTAAGGGACAAAGTTGTTGAGAAGTACAAGTCAGGTTAGGTTATAAAAAAATATCCAAATCTTTGATGATGCCTAGGAGCACCTTAAAATCTATCATAACCAAATGGAAAGAACATGGCTCAACGGCAAACCTGCCAAGAGATGGCTGCACACCAAAACTCACGGACCGGGCGAGGAGGGCATTAATCAGAGAGGCAGCAGAGAGACCTAAAGTAACCCTGGAGGAGCTGCAGAGTTCCACAGCAGAAACTGGAGTATCTGTACATAGGACGACAATAAGCCGTACGCTCCATAGAGCTGGGCTTTATGGCAGACTGGCCAAAAGAAAGCCATTACTTTCAGCAAAAAACAAAATGGCACATTTTGAGTTTGCGAAAAGGCATATAGGAGACTCCCAAAATGTGCTCTGGTCTGATGAGACTAAAATACTAAATACTACTAATATACTAAAGTACTTTTTGGCCATCAAAGAAAACGCTATGTCTGGCGCAAACCCAACACAGCACATCACCCAAAGAACACCATCCCCACTGTGAAACATGGTGGTGGCAGCATCATGCTATGTGGATGTTTTTCAGCAGTCGGGACTGGGAAACTGGTCAAAGTTGAGGGAAAAATGGATGGTGCTAAATACAGGGATATTCTTGTGAGCAAAACCTGTACCACTCTGTGTGATTTGAGGCTAGGACGGAGGTTCACCTTCCAGCAGGACAATGACCCCAAACACACTGCTAAAGCAACACTTGACCAGACCTCAATCCAAAAGAAAATCTGTGGTCAGACTTAAAGATTGCTGTTCACAAGCGCAAACATCCAACTTTAATGAGCTGGAGCAGTTTTGCAAGGAGGAATGGGCAAAAATCCCAGTGTTAAACTGTGGCAAGCTCATAGAGACTTATCCAAAGCAACTTGGAGCTGTGATAGCTACAAAAGGTGGCTCTACAAAGTATTGACTTTAGGGGGGTGAATAGTTATGCACATTGACTTTTTCTGTTTTTTTGTCCTATTTGTTGTTATTGTTGGAATTAACCAACATGTTAATTCCAGGTTGTGAGGAAACAAAACACAAAAAAATGCCAAGGAGGTGAATTCTTTTGCAAAGCACTGTACGTCGGCAAAGTGGCACGGGTGCGCATAATCTTGTACCTGTACGTCGCTTGTGGCCGCGGCGATCGGATTCGTAGCAGAACCGATCAGTCTTCAGGTCCAGGCCATGATTTCTGGCCTGGACCTGCTGATTGGTTCTGGTGAATGAAAATACTTCCCCTGTCTGTAAGTGTAAACATAAAATATATATACTAATCTAAAAAATCAAATCATATATATTGTGCTAAAAACCACATAAAATAAAATAATAGTGTTACGTCCAATGTAATATGAGAATAATAAATCTAAATAATATGTTCTAAAAACATCAAATGTAAATAGTAAAGTACAAAATGCATATATAACACAGCAAATAAATCATAGTGTGTCATAAATTGCAGAAAGTGCCCAGTGCCACACAATACACGTGATATACAATCAAAAAAACGATATTGCAAAGTGATCTGTGAATCAAATAATAAATCACATAAGTGTAATTAATAAATGTCCATAGATGCAAATCCAGCATGCTCCTAATGATCTTAGTGCTGTGAAACCATGCTCCGGTGTCATCCAGTGACCTCCCCAGGTATTGCGCTCACCTCAGAACGTGTGACTCAGCTGTGAAACTAAGTCTAAACACGCTTAGGAGCCATCCCACGGCTCAGTGATGATTACTAGGTGCACAGTTCCAATAGCAGCTCCAAAGAATATATGAGAGAAAAAAACTTGATGGTGTAATAACGTTTAAAATGTTTTTACTTAAAGTATAAAATCATTCACCACAATGGGGTACTCACAAATTAAAGGTGCGTAAGTGCACCAATCTATCCAAAGACACCGAACAGTGAGTGGCAGTAAGGGTAAAGTGTGCGTCGCATCACAGCAAACACTCCGCTACGTGCTCCGTCCTGGCCCCTCCCCCTTGGGGAGATCATTAGATCATTGTGGCTCGCAGGGTTTCTCTCTAATTTTGTAAGTGTCAACATAGATGAGGAAGTGACATCATCTCCCCTCGTGGAACTATTTTGCGTTCCAGAGAGAGGAGAAAGAACATCTTACCGTAAGTTGCACAACACTAAACTAACACCAGTACACGAAGGTACACTTGTCAACATCCGATCACCCCCCCCAGTTAACCCCTTCAATCCCTGTCAATGTGTCACCAATTGCAGTTTTCAGATTTTTCACTGATCACTACATTGGTGTCACTTGTGAATCTAATCAGGGCCATTAGGTGTAGGGTACCCCCCAAACCTCCCTAATAAAGGTCCTTGATCACCCGCCCAGTTAACCCTTTCACCCCCTGTCTCAGTGTCACTAATAGATCATTACTCTGATCGCCGTATTAGTGTCACAGGTGACGCTAGTTAGCCAGTTAGTTGATTTGTTTCATCATCAGGTTTTTATAGCATCAGGTACCCCCATATATTACTTAAAAAAGGTTTTAACCCCCTGATTGCCCCCTAGTTAACCCTTTCACCCCCTGTCACCAGTGATCACTGTATTAGTGTCACGGGTGACACTAGTTAGTTACTTAGTTTTTTATAGCATCGGGGCACCCGCCATATATTACCTAATAAAGGTTTAACTCCCTGTGTACCCGGTAGGTGACATCAGTTTTAGCGTCAGTCAGGGTCTGCATCACTCCAAGCAGCGTCAGATTAGTGTCAGTAGTGCTAACACCCATGCACGCACCATACACCACCCTTAGTAGTATAGTGTCTGAACGGATCAATATCTGATCAGATCTATACTAGTGTTCCCAGTAGTTTAGGGTTCCCAAAAATGCAGTGTTAGCGGGATCAGGCCAGATACCTGCTAGCACCTGCGTATAGCCCCGCCACTCAAGTGCAGTATCAATCGATTACTGACGCTTACAAAACACAAAACACATGACTGCAGCATTCTCAGAGACAGGCCTGATCCCTAACAGTTATTTTGGTAGCGTTTAAAACTTTTGCTGACAGTCAGGTGCTCTTTATTCCTGTGAGTTTCACTAGTTGTACCAGTAAATTTAGAGGTCACAATGTCCAATCGAAGGCACACTAGTGAAGAGGCCTACATGTTTCTGAGCATGACAGATGAGAGTGAAGAGGAAGTCACCCATCTGTCAGACTCAGGCTCAGAATACGATCCTGTAGACAGCAGTGGCACCCTGACAGATAGCTCTCCCGACAGAGTAGTGGTCCCTGCCAAGGTCAGGCGTACCTGACTCCGTTCTTCTGCTGTTGTTAAGTTGCAAGAACCGCAGGGCTCTCGTATGGAGCTTAGAGCCAGTACTAGCGCCGCACATCCTTCTGGTGAATTGGCAAGCACCAGCGGCCTAGTATACCCTGGTCGTAGTCAACTCAGCACTGCAGTATCACATGGTGACGTGGCGAGTCCCATAAGTGCAGTTCAAGCTGATGAGGTGGCTAGCACAACTAGTGTCCCGCAGCCACCAAGAAGACAAAGACAGGCCCGTCGAGCCCATAGTGCCCTTCCTGCTGCATTTGCCAATCTGAATTGGGAGCCCACCACTTCTGCAGCACCTGTACTTCCCCCATTCATTGGCCAACCCGGAATTCAGGTGGAAACAGTTGATTTAATGTCACTTGATTATTATTCGCTGTTTTTCATGGAAGATCTCTATAGATTTATTGTGGATCAAAGCAATTTGTATGCTGGTAAATTCATCGCCACTAATCCCCTGTTGACCACTGCCAGAGATTGAAGAGCTATCACGGTCTCCGAATTTAAGAAATTTCTGGGCCTATCCCTCCTCATGGGCATAACTAAAAAAAGTGTGTTGCGGTCATATTGGTCCACTGACCCAATTCACCATATGCACGTGTTCTCTGCCTCCATGACCAGGGCTAGATACGAGCAGATCTTGCAATTTATGCACTTCAACGACAATGAACTCTGTTGTCCTCGGGGTGACCCTGAATACAATCGGCTCCACAAAATTTGGCTCCTCGTAAACCACTTCAACCAACAGTTTGCATCCTTGTTTACACCCGATCAAGTTGTCTGCATTGATGAGTCCCTGATTAAGTTCTCTGGCCACTTGTCATTCAAACAGTATCTTCCCAGCAAGCGTGCCAGATATGGGGTCAAGATGTATAAGCTCTGTGACAGGGCAACAGGCTATACATATAGTGTTATGGTTTATGAGGGAAAAGATAGTCACGTGGAGCCGGAGAACTGCCCAAACTACACAGGGAGCGCTGGTAAGATTGTGTGGGGCTTGGTGTCACCCTTATTCGAAAGGGGATCCAATCGTATGTGGACAATTATTACACAATCGTGCCACTTTTTAATCACTTGTTTGATCATGGAATTGGTGCATGTGGCATCATGCGATCTAATCACCAAGACTTACCCCAGCGGCTTGTAGATTCCCGTCTTAGGCTGGGGGATAGAGCCTACTTGAGAAGTAATAATTTGCTCGCAGTGAAGTGGAGGGATTCACGGAATGTTTTCGTTCTGTCCTCCCTTCACGCAGACATGACGGTCCAAATTCAAATGGCAACTGGTGTTGTGGAGAAACCCCTCTGTGTCCACGAATACAACCTTAATATGGGAGGGTGGACCTCAACAACCAGTTGATGGTGCTGTATTTAGTTGCCCGTAAGCCAGACGCTGGAATAAAAAAGTGTCTGTATACTTATTCCAATTGGCTGAACGCTTATGTGCTATACAAAGCGTCAGGACGAACTGGATCCTTCCTTAAATTCCAGGAAGAGATCGTCACAGCCCTTCTTTTTCCAGACGTTGCTGTGCCCCAACTTCCCAATGCAAATGCAGTAAGCCGGCTGCATGGGAGGCATTTTCCATATGTCCGCCCTGGTACCCCTACCCAATGATCACCCCAAAGAAGATGTCGTGTCTGTAGCAAGTGTGAATATAGGCGTGACACCTGCTATTATTGTCCCTCTTGTCCTGACCATCCTGGTCTTTGCATTGGTGAATGTTTCGAACGCTATCACACACTAGTGAAGTGTTAGCATAGGGTACAGCACTGCACAGACTAGGACACACTTTCACAGGGTCTCCAAAGATACCATCACATTCTGAGAGACCCAAACCTGGAACCATTACAGTTACAGTTACAAATAAAAGTGTAATAAAAAAATAAATAAAAAAATGAAAAAAGTAAAAATAAAAAAATAAAATATAAAATAAAAAAGCCAAAAATAGTTGTAGTTTTATTGTGCTCTCTCTATTGTTCTTGCTCTATTGTTTTCTCTCTATTGTTCTGCTCTTTTTACTATGTTTTATCAT